>OY759222.1:40644885-41244885 GCA_963662175.1 Aradus depressus
TATTTGACATTGTAGCGTTTACATAAAGTTAGCTATTTCTCCGGAAATTATCCCAATTTATGTAAAATATTGAATTTAACCGAATATTACCTACTTTTTTATTATCTCTGTGTACTAAGTCTATGTAGTCAAAAAATAGGCTTATTGAGAGGGCATTCGGTTATCATCGGCTCCTGCTCTCTCGGCAGCTCTGGGTTAAGGAGGCAACTAGTTGGAATCTTTCGATACAATTGGTCTAACTAGTGGACTCTCACTCAGGGTTCGAGAAATTCCCGAACAGACCTACTAATATACTGAATATATCCAGCTAAAGCCAGGGTAATCATCGGAACACCATCCCTGTCTGTAACGAGGGTCCCGTGCAGTGACGTTACCAATGGAGACTCAGTATACCCTCCTCCGCTAAACAGTATTACATTTAAAAATCTTATTCAAAGTGTGTTGTATTCAGTAAACTTTCCGATTGGGATAATATTCGGAAGAAGCGTCTACTTACAATTCTGAGCATGCCGTCCTTCGGTGTTATACATGTGTTATAATTAAAAATCTTATTCAAAGTGTGTTGTATTCAGTAATTTTTCCGATTGGAGAATATGCGGGAAAAATCATCTACCTACACTTTTGAGAATGCCATCCTATGTATTAAATTAAAAAATAATTCAAAGCGTGTTGTATTCAGTAATTTTTTAAATATTGAATTTTTCTATAGTTTTATTAAATTTAATATATATGTTGTTAACAGGTGTCAGCAATCGTTTGACTCGTCTATCATCGGATGTGTTCGGCTATAAGCGGCTCCCTTCAGGTTTGATCGGTTCCTCCATCCTATAAGAATAAGCTGTGTTTCAGTCTTCATTGAGACTTTGAGGTGGCAACATCGCTGAGATCTGTGAAGGTGAATTGTACTTTAAACATTCGGTTATCTTGGGGTAAATACTGATTTATCATGCATAAGTGCAATTATTGTGGAGATGAAATACTCCTTAAAATGGATTTTGACATACATATGGCTTTAAATCATGGGGTTAGACCTAATAATTTTGTGTGTAAACATTGCAAGTCGAGTTTCAATAAATCCTGTCACCTAAAGCGACATGAACTTAGTTGTGGAAAGGTCTATAAGTGTAAACACTGCGGCCATGAGTTTCCCAATAGGTTTAATGGTAGTCGACATGAGTCTGTGTGTAATGATGTTCCGGTTATGAAAACAACTAAAAATGAGCCTCTTAAGAAAACTTTATTAAAGCTTGTACCTAATGAGTCTAATCTGGTTCTCTATGATACTTCTTTCGAGGGTAGAGTTAAGTCTTATTTTGTAAGATCCAATAAACACGGGGACCTGGCATGCTTTTTGGAAGATGTGCGTGATTGCTTAAAGAAAAAAATCTTGGAACAACTTCAGATCCATTCGGCTTTAAAAGTTAATTTCCTAGTAGAGTGCTTGTTTGAAAATGTCGTAGGCGATCTAACGGATAAAGCTTTCAAGACTAAAAATCGTCCTATCTTTAAGGATACCAATATAGACGAATACTTAGATGTATCTTTTAAGAGATTAACTGTTGAGATGGAAGAAGCGCAAATGAAGAAGAGCGGATGGTTTCTTACTGCCGTGGATGGCTTAAGGATGCGTATAAATCGATACCAACCTCTTCGTGGAAGTACCTACATTCCCTTACCTATAAACATTGAAGCCCGGAAAGCATGTGTAAATGTTAAAAACTTGGACCACCTCTGTTTTCAGTATTCCATCCTAGCAAAATTTGTAGGAAAGGATCCTCAGCGGGTAAATAACTATAAAAATTTGGAGCACGGGTATGACTTCTCTTGTGTATCTTTCCCGACTCCTTTGAATGAAATAAAAAAATTTGAAAAAATCAATAATATTTCTATAAATGTGTTCGGGTTGGACGAAAACAATAATGTGTACCCTATTAAAATTGTCGAAACCGAAAAAACCCAGCACCGCGATTTGTTGCTGTTGGATAATGGTGTTAAGCAGCATTATGTATACATTAAAAATTTCGAAAGGCTCGTACGGTCACAAATTACTAAGCATAAAAACAAAATTATAATTTGCAAGCGATGCTTTCAGCATTTTGACAATCAGTACGGTAAGTCGGGGGAGGAAAAACTGAGGAAGCATAAGATATACTGCGATAAAAACAGCCCTGTTAGAATAGAGCTCCCTAAGGACTCCATTTTGGAATTCAAAAATGTTGAGCGGCAGCTCCGACTCCCTTTCGTAATTTACGCTGACTTTGAAACCATGTTGACTCCCCTCTCTGAAGATACATCAAAGGCGACTGTTCCTTATCAGCGACATGTGCCCATGTCTTTTTGCGTGCACGTAGTATCCGATGGTTCTATGAATATACCTCCATACATTTATAGAGGTGAAGATGCGGGTGCTCACTTTATCAAGTACATCGATTCATTAGCTTTCAAAATTTCAGAAATTTATAAAAAAAATATTCCCATCATTATAACCAAAGCCGAGGAGATGAAGTGGGAAAAAGATCAAAATTGTTACCTTTGTGAAGGGAGTTTCTCTGAGATTAATCCTAAAGTAAAGGATCATGATCACTTGACCGGAAAATATAGAGGAGCAGCCTGTAATAGTTGCAACCTACGGTGTAAAACCCCCTCATATATACCTGTAATTTTTCATAATCTATCGAATTATGATGCAAACATTATAGTTATGGAGCTGGGTAAAGATTCAGAGCGGGTTGATGTGATTCCAAATACTGAGGAGAAATATATAAGCTTCACTAAGCATGTTCACGGTGTTAAGCTTCGATTTATCGACTCTTATCGCTTTTTAGGTCGTAGTCTTGACTATATGGCTAGCGTGCTTCCAAAAACAGCCTTTAGGGAAACCTCTAAGTACTTTACTGAGGATCAGCTTCCTCTTGTGATCAAAAAAGGGGTTTTCTGTTACGATTATGTTGATGCTTGGGAAAAACTGGATGAGAAATGTCTACCTCCCCGGGAAAAATTTTATAATACTTTGACTGATACCCCGTTGAGTGAAGAGGACTATGAGCGTGGGCTACGTGTTTGGGATATGTTCAAGTGCTCCACCCTTGGAGAATACAGCGACATCTATCTTAAAACGGATGTACTCATCCTCGCGGATATTTTCCAGAATTTCCGAGATGTTATGCTTAATAGTCATAAGGTGGACCCCGCACATTATTTCACTGCTCCTGGGATGACATGGGATGCGATGTTGAAGCATACTAAGGTGAAGTTGGAACAATTAATGGATTATGACATGATATTATTCTTTGAGCGGGGGATCAGGGGAGGTTTATGTCAAGTATCCCACCGGTATGCGAGTGCTAATAATAGTTATATGCCCGAGTATGATCCGGAAAAGGAATCCTCTTATATTGCATACTTAGACGCAAATAATCTTTATGGACATGCGATGAGTAGACCTCTACCTTATGGGGGTTTTGAATGGGTGAAAGACCCCGAAAGCATAAATATTGAAAACTTGGCTGATAATGGAGAATTAGGATGTATTCTGGAGGTTGACGTAGTCTATCCCTCCGAGTTACACACAGCTCATAACGATTTACCATTTTTACCTGAGACAGTGAGTCCTCCAGGCGGGAAAGTAAACAAATTAGTTGCTCATTTCAATCCTCGCGAGCGATATGTTGTGCATTACGTCAACTTAAAGCAAGCGATTAAACATGGCTTAAAAGTTAAAAAAATTCATAGAGCGATACAATTTCGACAGTCTCGTTGGTTACAGTCATACATTGATTGTAATACTGAGCTTCGTAAAAAGGCGAAAAATGACTTTGAAAAAGATTTTTACAAACTTTTGAATAACGCTGTCTTCGGGAAAACTATGGAGAACATAAGAAACCGTATGAACATGATGCTAGTTACAGACTCTAAAAAATTAATGAAACTGATCGCCAAAGCTAACTTTCTAGACAGGATAATTTATCATGAAAACTTAGTATCTGTAACTATGAGTAAAACAAAATTATTATTTAATAAGCCTATATATGTAGGCATGTCGATTTTAGATTTGTCCAAAACTGTGATGTACGATTTTCACTATAATGTAATGATGAAAAAATATAATCCTAATACTCTAAAATTAATGTACACAGATACGGACAGCTTAGTTTATTTAATTAATACACCCGACTGGTATCAGGACATGAAAGCGATGGAGAATTATTTTGATACGTCTGATTTCCCGCAGAATCATCCTTGCTATTCTGTTTTAAATAAAAAAATTCTAGGCAAGTTTAAAGATGAGACTAATGGGGTTATCATTAATAAATTCGTAGGACTAAAACCGAAGATATATGCTATGGATATAAGTAAAAAAATTAAAAAATGTATTAAAGGTGTTAAGAAAGCAGCCGTTGAAAAAAATATATCGTTGCAAGATTTTGAGAAATCACTTTTTGAAGGAAAAATAGTATATACAGACATGAAAATGATTCAGTCTAAGAAACATGAGCTGTTTAGCGTTAGAATAAATAAAAAAGCTTTATCCCCCGAGGATGACAAAAGAGTAGTTTTATCTGATGGGGTTCATACCTTAGCTCATGGACATTACTCAATTCAAACCTAGTGCTGGGAGGTATAACCTGGCTACCCGTTTTTCCGAGGGCACTTAAATATCGGAAAACATTCCTATTCCCATCCCATTCCTAAAATCCTCTTGAGGCTTAATCTAGACTGATCTGATATCTCTTGGTTTTTGAATGGTCACTGGCGTGGTGTGAAAACCTGTAAACCTAATTGGTCACTGGCGTGGTGTGAAAACCCGTAAACCTAATTGGTCACTGGCGTGGTGTAAAACCCGTAAACCTGTACAAAAGAAAAACCTAAAGATTGAAGAGAAGCCCTGACTCGAGCTTTTATTCCTTCCCTAATCCCACCCCACCTCTTCGACGTATTTCTACCTTGACGCTGGTGAAGAGGCTTACCGGTTTATTGATTAATCAATAAAGCGAACTAAAAGAAATACACACCCCTGTAAAGTCTGTTACAGATACCTGATGTAGAGATGCTGGTGAGAATCATCCTAAGAAAGTGTTGGAGATGAGAAGCAGCCTACGAAGAAAATAAATGTAAGTTAAATATACCGCCTAAGAATGTTTCCATGAGACCTCTGGACCTAGACCTAGCCCTAGAGCGAGTGAGAGGTTAATGGGTGTAGGTGTATGTATGGGTAGACCGGGTTATGATGAAAATGTTAGCCGATCTAGAGGAGAGGTTGTAGGAGTTGGGCGAAGCAGGATGGTGCCGAAGCTAAAATTACTGGACTATGATGAAATCTAAAGAAAATTGCTCGGATGTAGACAAGTAGAGAAAAAAAATTAGACAATTTATGTGGGGAAGTATAAGTGAGAAAATTGAGATGGATTGACTATACCGCTGAACTGAGGGTTGAAGGAGGATTAGTATGAGGAAGTAAAAGTGAATGTATGCCGGTCTTGAAAAATATTTTGGATGGGGTGCCGGTGTAAGGGTTCCTATTGAGGTTGTTCTGAAAATATTCCAGGTTTAGAAGGAGAAGTACAATTGATCTGAGGAAGCAGGATTTACGAATTATGATTTTAGGATAATTGATGTGGGGAAGTAGGATTACAATAAAATATTAGAGGAGATTACAATCAATATGGGGAAGCACATTGGATGTGTTTACTGACATGAGGGGATGTAAGATTAAATCATGAAATAAAAATTGGGAGGGGGGTAATGTGATGAATTAGTATAAAGAAGGTATTAATATAGTAAGGATGATGAGGAGGGGCGGTGGGAGGAGGGAAGAGTTGCCCCTGCACTGAAAAAGGATACTAACCCAGTTGCCCTTTAGCCCTGCGCCAGAGTCCCCTTTTCTCCCCTACTGGCATCCCAACGTTTTGAACGGGAGGGGGGGTTGTGGGGGGGCCTAAGTATAAATATAGAGCTAACTCATTAACTAATGGGCGAATCGTCATGAAATTTCACATGTAATATTTTTAAAAGCCAAATAGGAAAAAAAGGTGTGTGGCATCCCCAAGTTTTGAACGGGAGTGGGGGTTGTGTGGGGGGGGGGGGGGGGGGCTAAATATACATATAGAGTTAGCTCATTAACGGTTGGTCGTATTGTCACGAAATTTCGCATATATTATTCCTGAAGGCCAAATAGAAAAATAAGGTGTGTGGCATCCCGAAGTTTTGAACGGGTGGCGGGGTTGAGGGGGGGGGACTAAGTATAAATATAGAGCTAGCTCATTAACTGTTGATCGTATTGTCATGAATTTCACATGTAGTAGTAGTAACTATGTATTCGCTGTGGGGTTCACTGTTGCAAGACATTTACTAGCTGTAGTGCTCAGCCCCAGCGTTCCTAACTATGTACTGGCTGTGGGGTTCGCTGTTGCAAGGCACCTACAAGACATTTACTAGCTGTGATGCCCAGCGTTCCTAATTACGTACTAGCTGTGGGGTCTGCTGTTGCAAGGCGCTAGCAGTGTGGCCCAGCGTATTTAACTACTTAGGTACTAGCTGTGGGGTCCGCCGTTGCAAGGCACCTACTACCTGTAGGGCACAGCGTTCCTAAAAACGTACTAGCTGTGGGGTCCGTCGTTGCAAAAGCATACTAGCTGTGATGCCCAGGGTTCCTAATATCGTACTAAAATATATCGTGCCCAGCGTTCCTAACTATGTGAAGTTCGCTGTTGCAAAGCACTTACTAACTGTAATGCCCAGCGTATTTAACTACGTACTAGCTGTGGGGTCCGCTGTTGCAAGGCACTTAATAGCTGTGGTGACCAGCGTTCCTAACTACGTACTAGCTGTGGGGTCCGTTGTTGCAAGGCATTTACTAGCTGTGATGCCCAGCGTTCCTAACTTCGTACTAGCTGTGGGGTCCGCTGTTGCGAGGCACTTACTAGCTGTGGTGACCAGCTTTCCTAACTACGTACTAGCTGTGGGGTCCGCTGTTGCGAGGCACTTACTAGCTGTGGTGACCAGCGTTCCTAACTTCGTACTAGCTGTGGGGTCCGCTGTTGCGAGGCACTTACCAGCTGTGGTGACCAGCGTTCCTAACTACGTACTAGCAGTGGGGTCCGTTGTTGCAAGGCATTTACTAGCTGTAGCGCCCAGCGTTCCTAACTATGTACTAGCTGTGAAGTTCGCTGTTGCAAAGCACTTACTAACTGTAATGCCCAGCGTATTTAACTACACTAGCTGTGGGGTCCGCTGTTGCGAGGCACATACTAGCTGTGGTGACCAGCGTTCCTAACTACGTACTAGCTGTTGGGTCTGCCGTCGCAAGGCACATACTAGCTATGATGCCCAGCATTCCCAACTACGTACTAGCTGTGGTGCTCAGCGTTGCAAGCCATATACTAGCTGTGGTCACAAACGTTCTTAAGTACGCACTGACTAGGACGTCCAGCGATGCTAAGTATTCACTAGGTGTGGCTTCCGCCGTTGAAAGGCGCATACTAGCTGTGGTGCCCAGGGGTCCTAAAAACTTACAACAGCTGAAGGACTATAAGCCTTATTCCGTATGTATAATTGAAAATTATAACATCATGAATGTAGCGTTATAGAAGATATTGGGAGAAAAATTAAAGTTCCCCGGGCAACGCCGGGTATTACTGCTAGTATATATATAAAAAGCGTTTTGAACATTCTATAGACAATATACAATAAATAATTGTCAGTCTTCTAAATCACCTTTTTGGTAACCTTGTAAATCACATTATAGTAAAGCTTTAAAAAAATCACAACTTCTTATAAACAAACTTATTTTAAAATTTCAGTCTTTGAAACAATTAATACACAACTTTCTTTGGTGCTCTCCGCAGATCGGGTCTCGACACTTTTCACAGCTTATTGCAGTCATTCGTCTTAGTTTATAGTGGCAAAATGCGCACATTCGTCGTGCCCCTTTTTGCAATGCAGGTGTTGCTGTCGCTTCATTTCTAGATGTTCCTAAAACATCTGCGAGGGTAGTTCTCAATTCTTTAGATATGGTTTGGGTGTTAAATCTACTGATTTGCCATTCATTTACTAGTTGATAATGAAGCCGAATCGTGAATTCATCCCTAGAGAGGGGTTTGTTTTGAAGCCCATGTTTCTTATAAAAATTGCTTGCGTATACTACGTAAGAATTAACCAATGATAAATTTACCATGTTAAAAAAAAGGCAGAGGGGCCACCTTCGAGTCTTACTATTGCAGCTCATAATACTGCACATTTGATCTAACGAATCAACACCACCTTTTGTTGCATTGTAAGTGTTGATAATTTCGGGTTTTTTATTTTCTTTGTTTATGGTTCCTGTATCGTGCATAGATGACGCAAGAATAACTAATTTGTTAGGTTTCGGTTTATACGACAAAATTGACATGTTGTTGTCATATAAAAAAAAAGGAACTGTTTACGGCACGCTGTTGATATTTGATGTCAACAAATTCTTTCGGAAGTTCTCTCTTATTTTTTTTCATCGTTCCCACCACAGTTAAATTCATTAAACCAATTGTCTATGGTTATGTTTCGATTTGAACCTTTGTAAGTGTTAGCGAATTTCTCAACATAGTACGACCCAGCTGGAATCCCTGAAGGGGTTGATCCTTTGCCTGTATATATTTCAGCGTCAACCATATAAAAGGTGCTACTGTCACACATTATTAAATTTTTGATTCCGTATTTATTTGGTTTTGAAGGGATGTACATTTTAAACGGGCAGCGCCCGCGGAATCCGACCAGCTGCTCGTCTACTGTTAGATAAGACCCTGGCTTATAGTATTTTTTGCAACTGCTCAGAAACAGCTCCCATATTTCCGAAAATGGAGCCAGCTTTGACGTTTTTTGACGATCACTTCGTGTACTTTTGTCATCGAACCGAAGGCACTCCAGAAGGAAGTCAAATCTAAAGTTAGACATAGTCGCTTTGTAAGTTTTTCCAGATATTTTTTCATCAAATAAGATATTTGAGCTGAGATGATTGTCTTTCAGAGCAGCGGATAACACCAAGAGTCCCAAAAGCGAACGAACTTCAGCCGCGCAAGTTTCTTTAATATTGCTGGACAACTTATTTTCATATTTTTGTTTGGCCCTTAGAATTTCTTGATTTGTGTGAAGAACGATTTTACTAACGATGGTAGGCGAAATAAATAGAGAAAAAGATTCAAGTGGGTCACAAGTATAGTCTGTTTCTGCGGTTGGACCTGGGCGAATGTGGACCACGTTTTTAGCGCTGACTTTTCGACCTGTACTTACTTTACTTGTCCTCCACTCATGACTATCTTTACCCAGAACAGTCTCGTCTGAAATTTTAAGGATACAGTCTGGTTCTTCTCTCTCCATTATTTTGTCTTTAACAACTATACGCTTCGTGGCTGTTGATTTCTTTTTAGGGATTTTAGATGGTTGATCGCTTGGACCAGCTCATTTAAATGTATGTCTGCTTTGCGCTTTTTAGGTTCGGATCCATCACTTCAGGAGGGTCTTCTTCTAGCATAGCCAGTATGGCATCAAGAATTACGGTGCCAGTGTCTAAATCTGAGGCATCATTACCCCTGCTAAAATAATAATTATCATCCCCATCATCATCCCCATCATCACTTTCTGGATCACTGATCTCTGTCAAATTGTCTAGATCTTCCTCCTCTTCGCTCAATTCTGCCAAAACTTTGGCATAGTCTTCAGGAGGTATAATTTCTTTGGTGCCTAGAAGAATAAATTAGATATAAGAATAATTAACATGAAATAATAAATAATAACTAGAATAATAAGCCAATAACGAGAATGTAAAAAATAACGCTTATTCCTAACAATCGACTTTGTGACGAGCATTCGGATAGGTTATTTTCCTAACGATCGTCACAAATACGAGTAAAAATTTACGCCTAAAGCTAATGATCGATAATTTGACGAACATACCTGCCATTTTTCAGCTCTAAAAAATAAGGCGAAAGGCCAATGACCTTACCACGAACACTGTTAGAGACTGACTGAGTTGAAGGTCACATTGCTGGTTCCCCTACCACCTACAAAGTACAATAGCAGGAGGGGTGTTATTTTTGCGCTAGTAGTCGACTTTTTGACGACTAGTTATCTTTCCAGGGTTAAACAAACCGGAAAGGAGGACATGAAATGGGAATAAAAAAAACGGAAGTCATGTAGAAGGAATAAACAGGTTGTGTAGGACTTGATATCCGGTGAGGTACTATAAGAGCTACCGAGGAGAGAGGACTAATGTACGTGATGACTATGTAACTATCGTCTTGTCTGGAAGATATCAGTTGCAAGGATGACTCCGAAGCCAGAGCAGGCGTCGTCATACCGAGCTATGCCTCCTGTCTGCCTCCTGTGATGTCCAGGCCACTGGAGAGACCTCTAATAGACCAGGAACATTTACACCAACTGACAGACTGGACCAACAAATGGAGAATATAAAAGTTGGCGCTGACTCACCGGCTTATCCCTAAATTTTGTGTTGATAAAATTACATCAGCAGTTATTAGGGATTTTGAAAAAAAAACTCCCCTTAATTCTCTCCTACTTTCCGGCCGATGTCACCGAATATTGATGTGTCGTCCTTATGGAGTTTGGAATTCACATATGAAATTTTGTGACGTTACATTCATTACATCAGCATTTATTAGAAGTTTTGAATTAAGCCTCCCCCTAATCCCTCCTTCCCTTTGAACGATTTGACTGAAAATGAATAGATGTCGTCTTTAAAGGGTTCCGGATACACATACATCATTTCATGATGATATATTCATTCTATCGGGAGTTATCGTGTACACAGTCACAAACAGGCAGACAGAAATGTTATTTTTTCATATTTGGAGGTTAGAAAACATGAAATTCCGTTGGAAACTCCGCATCATATTTTTGAACGATTACATAATTTTCCCTATACTTCGTACCTCAGCAGTACAGGCACGCACTCGATGCTCCTCATCCGACTTGCTATACGTCTTTGTAAATAAGTAAATAAAATAGATCAATTCACTCAGTTAAACATATATCAAAACAAAAACATAACCTATCATACTGCTACCAGAATCCATAATTCATAAGATCCTCCAACAAGGAGAAGGTTTAGCGAGAGAGCGGCAACTTTGTGGGACGGAGGTTTAGGTAAGCCCTGTTGTAAACTTCTTCCTTTCGGGATTAACTACATTGGTAGTTATTGATTCCTGTTTACTCGCTACGCCCCAGTTGGAGTTCGCTTGATGAATTTCTTCCCCTATAACCAGCTAGTCACACTACCTAGAGAGTGGGGTAGATAAGGGCTTATCGTCTTCTGGGTCAGCTCGTCTTCAAACAGCAGCTCTACCTCTCTCACATATGTTTTACTTCCCCAGATATAGAGAGGGGGGGGGGGGAGTCCTGTAATCGGTCAGAAATTCGATGTTCAGTTTTCACCGGAATTTCATTTTTTTCTATCCCCTGATACCAAAAATCTCTCTGCGTGACACAAAATTTGATAAGTGTATCCAGAACCCCGTATGAACGCTGCCTATTGTTTTCCCGCGAAATCGACTGGAGGGGAAGTGGCGATTTGAGGAGGAGGGCTTAACTCAAATGACTACTGATGTAATGACACAAAATTGATGATTATTAACGGTCGATTGGTTTTGGAGGGAGAGCAAGAACTTAATTGATTAATTCGTGCTGGGGAAGTACATAGCCGCGAAATGGGCCTAAGAGAAGAGAAGGGTGAGATAATGTTTTTTACAACATTTAGTTATGTTCGTTGTGTTGGGAGACAGTATAGCTGACAGACCATGAAGTATCATTAGTCTAGTAGTTGGTCTCCGAACTGATCCAGAGTCAAGTGAACCTAATTATTATCCCAATCTCCCAGCAAGTGAGAAGCCGGCTGACAGAACCAACTCACTGATGTGAAGTTATTGTGGCGAGTGATTATGATGATCATGGATGTCCTGTGGCGAAGACAATAGGGGAGCGTCCTCGAATCTAATCAGATAGAACAGGTCATAAAAATGGGATGGGGGCATAAACAATGTAATAGGGTATAAAGTTGCGAATTGAAACATAACGGGGCTGGGGTGGATAGCACGTTTGCCTTGCCAGCTCGGAAGTAGCGACTATCGTATATACATGCCTACCTGTAGATAACCCATCTCTAGTAATAGATGTCTGCCTTATCGGGTTTCGGATAAACATACAAAATTTTTACTTTTTATTTTTATTTTTTTCGAATCAAGGGGTCGGAAAACATGAAATTCCGATGAAAACTCCACTCCGAATTTTTCGACCGATTCTATGTAAAGTACGTTCGTAAAGCTGGAGAAGTAAAATCCACTTATTTTTTTACCTGACTAAAAGAACGGAAGAAGTTCACTATTGTGGTCCATCCATATCTTGTTCCCATCCATATTGTCCAATCCATATCGATATTATGATCCCATCCATATCTTCTCAGAACATTTCCCATTTTGCCTTAACGGTTACTAGGATCTTCATAAAATTTTATGTAGGTATATCATTTGCATCATTGACATTTGAGATATCAACATTTTGAACGGGAGGGGGGTTGTAGACGGAGTGCGAAATGCTTTTTATTGTTTAATCGGGCTATCTAACATGATGTTACCATCCTGATGCTCGAAGCTACGTGGCTAACCTACGTTTTCTTTCTTCTTTATTGTCCAACATGTTTTATCAAATATTAGTTTAAATACTTTTATTGCTGGAGATAGTACCTCACCTCAACTTGGTGGAGATAGTACCTCACCTCAACTTGGTGGAGATAGTACCTCACCTCAACTTGGTGGAGATAGTACCTCACCTCAACTTGGTGGAGATAGTACCTCACCTCAACTTGCTGGAGATAGTACCTCACCTCAACTTGGTGGAGATAGTACCTCACCTCAACTTGGTGGAGATAGTACCTCACCTCAACTTGGTGGAGATAGTACCTCACCTCAACTTGGTGGAGATAGTACCTCACCTCAACTTGGTGGAGATAGTACCTCACCTCAACTTGGTGGAGATAGTACCTCACCTCAACTTGGTGGAGATAGTACCTCACCTCAACTTGGTGGAGATAGTACCTCACCTCAACTTGGTGGAGATAGTACCTCACCTCAACTTGCTGGAGATAGTACCTCACCTCAACTTGTCTCCCTCAAGATATTTTTTTCTTATTACCTTTTTATGTAAAAAAATCCTTATTTAAATAGTTTTTTTTAAATATTAAATATCGATTGCTAAAGTACTATTCAAAAGGAAGGAAGAAGCCCTCATATAATGTTGTTGAACCTTGTTTAAGTCTTTAAGAACTTTACTCCACTTTTCTTTCATTTATTTATTTTTTTTGAAAAAAGTCCAATTAAAACTTTTTAGAATTTTTTTTCTTTTTTATATAAGCAACAAGTTTCAAGAGAATAATTTGAACCTTCCTTTAAAAGGATAAATCGTTACGTAAGAGGGGAGATTACAGACGTGAGGAAGGAAGGCGTCCAAAGGGGGGAGATTACAGACGTGAGGAAGGAAGGCGTCCAAAGGAGGGAGATTACAAACGTGAGGAAGGAAGGCGTCCAAAGAGGGGAGATTACAGACGTGAGGAAGGAAGGCGTCCAAAGGGCCGGAGATTTTCTTTTTCCTATTTAGAATCAGGAGGTTGGCAAACATGAAATTCCATTGAAATCTCCGCATCCAATATCTGACAGATTACATAACTTCCCCTATACTTCTGTATGAAGTAAAATGAGCTGGGGAAGTAAAATGAAATAAATATTTTTAATGAACTGTTCTTTAGTGAACTGTTCTTTATTAAATAAATAAAACAAACTTATTTTTGAAATATTGTCTATTCCACTAAAGATATATATACATATATAACTACCGGTTTCGGCTTTATACCATCGTCAGGTCTAGTTATGAACTGAGAACTAGTTATGAACTCAACTTAGAAGTTATGTTCTTTATTAAACTGTTCTTTATTGAACTGTTCTTTTTTGATTGATGGTTTGTTGATGATTTAACATAATTTCAAGTGTTGGTACTCCGTTTTCTGGGGACTCAGCTATTACAGTAGCCGCCCTATTAGTACACAAGCATTACAATAGCCGACCTACTGATACAAAAGCATTACAGTAGCCGTCCTACCGCTAAGCAAGCTATGGAGAACTGCAGAATTACAACCGCTGTGGAAGCCTCTGTCCGAAGCTGAGGCCGGGTGAAGTGCAACCGGGAGCCTCTGACCGAGGCTGAGGCCGGGTTAGCTGCAACCGGGAGCCTCTGACCTAGGCTGAGGCCGGGTTAGGTGCAACCGGGAGCCTCTGACCTAGGCTGAGGCCGGGTTGGGTGCAACCGGGAGCCTCTGACCGAGGCTGAGGCCGGGTTAGGTGCAACCGGGAGCCTCTGACCGAGGCCGAGGCCGGGTTAGGTGCAACCGGTAGCCTCTGACGGAGGCCGAGGCCGGGTGAAACAACCAATGAAGCTGCTCCCGGCCCTCCCTGCTAGTTCCTTGGGAGGGGTAACACAACGATTCTATGACCATCATATACATATGGGAGTGGTAACACTACGACTCCTATAACCTTCCATATACATTATAACCTAGACCAATTCTCTTACAAAATGCCTTACAAATCAGGTTTTCCCTTAATAATAACTAAATAATTTCTTAAAGGAAGCGCTTCCGAACCATTTTTATATTAATTTGTTTACTCAAAATGATATTTCTTTTATGATTCTTAAGTTTGTTTACTTCTGTGTATCCTGTCTAAAGTTCGGATATGTGTTTAACACCATTTTTGGTTATTGTACTATCAACGAAGAGCGCCTTCTGTTTCAACTTTAATCCTGTATTGCCGACGTTGGCCTCCTTAATTCTGTATTTCCTCTGCTTCAATTCCCGGCGGAAATCAGGACACTGCTCACCTCACCCCCGACTGTAGCTCCAAGGCTCCCCCCCCCCCCCCCCCCCCCCCCCCTCCCCCCTCAAAGCCCACCCTCTCACCCCTTGTACAAATAACAGAAGGGAGAGCACATTATACATTTTACTTCGCCAGTTATAGGGGAAGTTATGTAATCGTTCAGAAACTCCATGTTAAATCTAAAAATGAAAAAAAAAATCTTGTCTCTGTGTGTCTAGGGAGGAGGGAGGCTTATCTTCAATCTTTAACCAGAGCCTCACAAATGAAGCTGTGTCACTGGTTTCAGAAGGACCTGGCTAGCTTTGAAGCTTAGCCTGAATGGCTTAGAGGTATAGCGAAACTTTAGTTAATTACGTACAACTTGACATGGGGAAGTACTGTTTTAAATGTAAAATGGGGGCGCTAGAGACTACAGTCATTTACTGCACATGAACACATTTTTCAAAACGCATATGATACCCGTTTCGTTAAGATCGCGTTCCTTTTTACGTAAAAGTTGCAAGATGTGTTCATGCAGGGACAAGGCTCTGCGACGTCGTAGTGAGAAGAACGAGCGATACTTAGTGGGAGGTACGAGCGTCACTTAGTGGGAGGTACGAGCGTTACTTAGTGGGAGGAACGAGCGTTACTTAGTGGGAGGTACGAGCGTTACTTAGTGGGAGGAACGAGCGTTACTTCTTACTTCTGGGGATGATGTTAATATGGTATTTGGTTCTGGAACTATTACTGTTATTTGTTACTGGCTTAATACTATCGGTAGCAGTTATTAGTATCTGTTATTTGGAATCGAAACGACCAAATTTCATCTCTCTAGGGCTCTTACACAGTGACGTCTGACTCTGGTGTATATATAATTTAAGTCATTAGGTTAATACATATTACTGAGAAGTATGATGAGGTCACACACTGAAGGGTACCGTTGGTAAACATTGCATTGATGCACTGATTACATCATCTGGCCTCGCAATGCATTGTTCATGACTCTTCGGCTATGTATTACTCCAGCTCGTATCATCTATTAAATTGGCTCTACCTTCAAAACTTCGGCTAAATTGTTGACTTACATATGGACTTTCTGAAGATTGAAGAGTTAAGCCCCTTCTTCGATTTCGCGGAAAATTAATAGGTGGCGTCTTTAAGGGTTTTTGAATTTAATTACAAGATTTCATTCATTGCATCGGTAGTTATTAGAAGGATACTTTTAAAAGATATTGTCTATTTCACCAAATATATAAAATATGTGAGTTGTTTCGCTGCCATCTTCAGCTACGACTTAAACATTTTTATTCAGCATTGAAGATGGTAGCAATACCAAAAGTTTTTATATATTTTGTGGAATAAAATGTTTAAAAACGTACGTTTTTCTTTATATTTTCTAGTTATTAGAATGTCACAAGAGCCACCAATAATGTATATTTGTTCTTCGGCTAACTTAGGAGCAACTAGAATATATTTTTCATCTTTTCGTATCTGATTGAAGCCTATCTACCGACTAGGCCTGTCGAGAACAAAAATGTTCGGTTCCGTGTACCCGATGTTTCAAGAACCGATACCCAAGACTTTAAGGCTACCCCCCCCCCCCCCCACCCCCCCCACGACTGATATACGTTCCCACTCTCCCTCTAAAGTTTTAATATCTTTATTTGGCGGTCGTTAACCTCTCTTATCGGCTCATTCGCGATTCTTCGATCTCCGAATTTATTTATTTATATATTTACAACGGCATAATAACATTTGCCATTAGCAATTGTGATAAATAGAGCAGTGTCAGGTGCGTGGCTGTACTGCTGAGGTACGTGACCGAAGAGGAGTCCAGGCTAGTCCTGGAGCAGGTCCCTCTGCCATATCCGCTTGAGGCGTCATGGTGGATTTGTGGGGAGAGTGTTTGTAGATAATTCTTGTATAAGTGGATTGGCGTGATGATGGAGTTTGTCGTGAAAATTTTCGTGTCTTGATAACAGAAGGTACAAATGGGATGTTGAGGTCATTATGTAATGTGAGGTTGGAAACGTAAAATGGTGCATTGGCAATGTGGCGTAGTATGATGGATTGTATTGACTGAAGGCGTTGTATGTTTGATTTTTTGGCTGATCCCCATATCTCGATGCCGTAAGTCCAGATGAGTTTTAGTATAGTGTTGTAAATGTGAAGTTTGTTTTCAAGCGATAATGTCGATCGTCGTCCGATGATTGTATCAGTCGTCCAAATCGTCTTTTGAGGTCTGTGCGTTTCAGTCTGATATGAGTTGTCCAAGTTAAACGTCTGTCTAAATGAAGTCCTAGATATCGTACAGTGTCGGATGCAGGAATCTGGCTGGTTGTTAATGTAAACTGGTGGACAAGTGTTGTGTCTGAGGGTAAATGTGGTTTGCAGAGATTTGTCTCCATTAATTTTTATTCTCCATTTGTTGGCCCAATCTGTTAGCTGGTGTAAATGTTCCTGTAAGTGTGAGCTTGCTTGTGTTGGGTCTGAGTGTGTTGAGAGAATGGCTGTGTCGTCTGCGTACGTAGCGAGTAGTGTGTTTTCGTATTGTGGAATGTGTGATGTGTAGAGAGAGAAGAGTAGGGGACTGAGGGAACTTTCTTGGGGGACTCCAGCTTTGACCTCCAAAAAATGCGATGAAGAAGATCCCCCAGACACCCTAAAGTTTCTGTTCTCTAAGATGACTTAAGTATTAAATAATATGTGTGAGGAAGGTGAGTTTTAAGTGTGTATAGCAAGCCTGGGTGCCAGACACGATCAAACGCTTTTTCAATGTCCAGAAATACGCCTGTGCAAAACTCTTTTCTTTCAAAGCTGGTGGCGATGTAATCGACCAAACGATGGCACTGGTGTATTGTCGAATGTTTTTGTCGAAAGCTAATAAAGCTAAAAGCTTTCGTCGATCTCCGAATTTAAGACAGCATATATCCCGATCGACACGTAAGTTTTGCTCTTTCTCTAAACCTTCGATCACTTTACTTGTGGTGGAGTGTATCAGCTCGAATGCAGTTCGGTTATATTGGTCAATCAGGACGTAAGTTTAAAGAACAGGTCAAAGAACTCACTTCTGAAATAAGAAAAAAAATGGAAAAAATCGACATCGCTAAATATATGAACGGTATGGATCACTATATTTCTTCTTCGGTTATTTTATTTACCCGCTTCCAAAGTCTAGAACCGTGGACCCTCGTCCAGGTCTGAAACCGAAAACTGCTACCGGAAAAATCAAATACCCGTTTCTGTAGTTGCCAGGAATGATCTATGGAATTCTAATAAAAAAAACAGTAATTTGTTTGTCTGAAATGGTGAGGTGGGGTTGATTGTAATAACATGTCAACAGCTGACTGGTTGGTCTGTTTCCGATCTCTCTTCAAATTAACGTGTCAATGTTTGCAATACTCTCCTCGTTGTTCGCGGCCGTTGAGCCCCCCCTCCCCCCCCCCCCCCCCCATTACATTGTTCCCTCGTTCACAAGTAATTACCTTTCAATACCTACAATAACCTCTACGTTAGAATCAGTTCAATATTTGATCACCCAATGGGAACCAATGAAATTGTTTTTACTTCTCTAGTTTTACGAAGTATAGGGGAAGTTATGTAATATGTGAAAATTTCAACGGAATTTCGGAGTTTTCAACAATTTCATGTTTTCCTACCTCCATATTGTAAATATGAAAAAAAAAAAAAACCTTGTTCCCCTTGTTCCTGTCTGTGCATCTGAGTGTCTGTTAACACGATAAATGCCGATAGAATGAAGACATCAAGATGAAATGTCATATGTGAACCAAGAACCTAACGGCGACATCTATTGATTTTCAGGGGGAGGCTTAACGAAAAACTAATAAATGCCTATAGAATGAATATATGAACATCAAATTTCATATGTGAATTCAAGACCTCATTAGGACCACACTACTTAATTTTCAGTGAAATCGGCAGAAGGGAAGGGGGATCAGAGGAGGGCTGAACTCAAAAAACCCTAATAACTGCCGATGTAATGAAGTTTTCGACAAAAAATTTAACGTGAGGATTTAGAAGCCCCTTTGTAAGTCAACTATTGAATATTAGCGCAAACGGTTGTCTGGTTTTGGAGGTGAAGCGAAAAGTTAATTGATTAATTCGTTCTGGGGGAGTACATAGCCGGCGATTCACCGACGACGTTTTTGAATTGAAACTTCTACGGCAGAGGTCGGCTACGGTACTTGTTGCGTCACATCCGCTACTGCACTCCTGACACCGGATGGGGACCTCAAAACACTCCACTTCCAAAGTCCGTTCAAGCACGAGCCAGTCTTTCTCATTTGGACGATTTCATTCCAAAATACAAGCCCTCACAAGGGGTTCCATAAGTTAACCAGAGAGTTCTTATACTTTCAATATTTTAAATGGCAATAACAGCAAAGAAAAAAAAACAGCTATCGGTTAATAATCGGCAGTGATTACTTTTTCCCAGGAACAATTAATCAATTAAGTTAATTCCCTTAACTCAAGAAAAACGAATCGGCTCTTTGGGAAAAAAATTAATAAATAGAGGCTTCTGAGTCCTCCACAATTAATAGGCGTCGTCCTTAATATCGAACTTATGTGGGAATTTCGTGTCGATACAATCATTACAACGGCATTTAGTAGGATTTTTGTGTTAAACCCCCCCTCTTTTTTTTTGACTGATTAGCCGCAAAATAAATCGGTGTCGTCCTTTTGGGGTTCTGCATATACATATAAAATTTAATTCTATCGGGAGAAATCATGTTCATAGTACACACACACAGACAGACATTTAGAAAAACATTTGTATGAGGGGACGGGAAATATGAAAATCCGGGGAAAAGGGAACATTGAAATCCTGATTACATACCTTTCTGTATACATCATATAGCTGGGAAAGTGACATTTATTTGAATTAGGAAATGTATCCCTGAGCCGGAACAGATAGCCCTGGGGCTATTCTGATATTCAGAAAAAAATATATATAAATTAATAAACAAATAAATAATAAATACATTTTAAAAAACTTCTGGTTACGCCTCTGCGATGTCAGATACTCACTATAGGTAACAAAACCTAATTAGAAAAATTTTTGGACGTCGACAGCAGTGTTGGGCCAAGTCTACCAACCAGTGCGACGGAAGAGCGCTCTGGTGGTAGGCAAGGCAGTATGACCTCGTATTTAATGGCATTAATTGATATTTTTTACTGTTATTTATTTTGATAGTTTATATTTGGGGAAGGTTGTAAAATTTGGGAAAATATTCAAATGTTTTAGTAGGCTGGGAGGTTGGCTGGTCGTTTGTGTTTAACTTAACTGTTACTATGGATCGGTGACGTCACCAGATCGATCCTAACCATCTCAACTACTCTCCATTAGACCACTATCTGTCCATCTATCTATCTATGTCATGTCACTGTGGCGTAGCCAGAATCTGAACTCAGGCCGCGCCATCACCCATCTTTCTCAGGCAAGATTTTCTTTTACTATTTTCATTAGGAATTTAAACTCTTACTTGTCCGGATAAGTCGATTTTCTCAATACTTTTAGGTGGAGGGGAGGAGAATCCTTCTCTGCCCTGAGACGATACATTTTGACGGGCATTTCCTGAGTCCTCCCGTCGTTACTGTGCTCAAGATTGCGGGAAACATGACCAAGGCCCTTCAGTGGCTTATGTGGGAGTTGGAAAAACCTTGAGCATGCCGTCCTTCGGGTCGGGCGTAAGGTGGACTCCATAAATAAAAAGTGAACTATCTTCATCTTTCCAAAGACATTTCTCAAACATTTGGGAAAATGGGAAACGTTTGTGTAGTAAGTTTGTGGTCGAGGAGGCGTATCCAGTGAACCATTTCCCGATCACATTTTGTGGTTCCAGTTAACCACAAACTGATTTGTAGTCTTGATACCTTCCAAAGTCTGTGGTCATCAATGCTGAAGTTAGAACTGCTGTGAAAGGAAGCAAAGAGGTGACGTTACAGGAAGCTCAGGAGTCGATAGCTTACGGCTGTACAGCGATACGAAGACAAAAGATGAAAGAGACCTGTGGACATATGAAGGGAGGGAGCATTCAGAGTGTCTCTGCTGCATTGAAGGCGGGAGTTGAATACAAGACATACCTACTGTAGGAGGCAGTGGTCCTTGTCAAAGAGGAACCAACTCGTAGACAGCTCCCTCTTCTAGAAGTCCGCATAAATTCAAACCTAAATGTCTCGTCTTTTACCTGATTGCAGACAGGGGATTTAGAAATTATTTATATATATATATATATATATATATATATATATATATATATATATAAATTTAAAAATTATATTTTATAGTACCTACATTCAAAATTAAGTAAGTTATAGCAAGAATTTTTTCACATTTAGTGTTCACAAAAATTATATAGTGAACACGGTCGGTAGCTCAGTGGTATGCATGCTTGTCTTCTGACCTCAAGAACATGGGTTCGAAACCCGACCGAGGCCCTTAGTTTATTTTATCTTGGAGGTAAAATAAACTTAAGCATGCCGTCCTTCGGATGGGACGTTAAGCGATGGTCCCGAGCCTGTACGATGTCAGGTACTCGTTAAGGACCCCTGCCCTAGGTGAATAAAAATTTAGGATAGGCAAAATTTAGGACTCCCGCAGTAGAGTCGGGCTCATGTCCACCAGAATGACGAAAGAGAGCTCTGGTAGTAGGCGATATGACCTCGTAGTTAAAGCCCGGGCATGAGTCACAATACCTAACCTAACCTATAGTGAACATGTCAGATAATCGTTTCAGCTTTATATCTTAAGTATATCTATATGTGTATATCTCACACCTCGAGAGGGCGCCAGTAGTTCAGTGATATGCGTGCTCGCTTACTGAGATCAAGATCGCGTGTTCAAAACTCGATCGAGGCCCTTAGGTTTTTTAACTGGGAGGTGAAAAAACCTTGAGCACG
The DNA here is from genome assembly GCA_963662175.1 of Aradus depressus. NCBI lineage: Eukaryota > Metazoa > Arthropoda > Insecta > Hemiptera > Aradidae > Aradus > Aradus depressus. The sequence goes on from OY759222.1 coordinate 40,666,692, forward strand.
CCGTCCTTCGGATGTGTCAAGGTTTTAGGATGGTCCCGAGCATGCAAGGTAACCTAGGGGAATAAAAATTTGGGTTGGCAAAATTTAGGACTCCCATTGTTGTGAGAGCGCGGTAGTAGGCGATATGACCTTGTAGTTAAAGCTCTGGGTCATATTACTATTATTCAGGTTACATGATACGATGTGTTCTGTCGCCAAAAGTCAGTAGTAATCGCTTTTTCTCGTGTTTGCGGTTGCTAAGTGTTTTGGGTTTCTTCTAGTCACTTCGCAAATTGCATGAAATTTGAGTCTGCAGAGGAATAAAATAAATAATATGATTTCCCTTTAATTAAAAAAACTACACAAAGCATGAAACTGATCCTTTTCTATTTATTTTTTTTGTCGGACTCTCATCTGATTTCTGCTTATCATACAATCTGGAAATAGCAACAAAAGCTTCTAAGCAAACTGAAAGAAACACAAAAATATTTCCCTCAAAGGAATTGTTGATCTAGACAGAGGATACCAACAACTTTAGCCAACACCTTGAATAAATTAATACACGCTACAGTGTCGTACGCAGAACCAACTGTTTTTTTGTTTTTCATTTCGAGGGGGGGGGCACCATATCAACACTTTTTTAAACAAAGGGAAAAGGGATATTTTCATAGGGATTACATTTTATAATGTTAATTTTTTTTTTTTTGTAACATTTAAATGTTACATAACGTTTAAAAAACTGAAATAAAAAGGGTAAGAAAATTAACAAAATAATATACCTATATTGTGATAATTTAAAAAATGTAATGTTAAACAAAATATAATTGAAATAATAAATATTAATGATAATTAAAACAAAAAATTAAATAAAATTACTACATTTCTGCAAAAATTAAACCTGGTCTTCTACTAAATTTTATTTCTACGGTAATTTCCATGTTCAGTGACCAGAGAAAGGATAACATTGATTATTATTTGCAATAAGGGCCAGTAGTTACAGAGGGTAGACAGGAAGGAACACGAATATGATGAGATCAGCAGGTTTGGAGCTGTCTAAATAGTAATGAGGTCGATTTTTGTATGAATTATCGATTATAAAATGGCTTCATGCCAATTATCCCACCGTTGTGATCCATTACTACAGCTTCGTTGTGCACCAGAATGAGATGGAGAGTTGATACAAAGGCTATTTAATTGAACCGAAATACAGCTACTGCAGATCGAGACCTGTCGGTTCGCGGCTCTCCGTGCCATTCCCTCAACTAACTTTCGTGCCATTTCCTCAACTAACTTTCGTGCCATTCCCTCAACTAACTTTCGTGCCATTCCCTCAACTAACTTTCGTGCCATTCCTCAACTAACTTTCGTGCCATTCCCTCAACTAACTTTCGTGCCATTCAACTAACTTCTGTCTCTGTCATACTTTACTTACATTTCAGTCTGGTTTAGGGCAAGATCGAATTTCGGCCTGTTTTCCGCTGAAGTCACAATAACGTCCCAAGAAGAGAGAGCTAACATTTTCATTGTTAATCTAAGGGAAGGGACGTTAGAACGTCCCGAAATATCTTCCTAGAAAAGACACTTCTGGAATAAAATAGGCTCAGAACCTTCGTTTAATGTCCCATCCGATGAACGGTGTGCTTAAGGTATTTTCACTTCCCAGATAAAAAACATACCAGCGCCCTTTCTATTGTTATCGTTACACATTTATTTGCTAATATTTATTTATTATTTATATTTATTATTTAATATTTATTTTTACTATTATTTCTATTACTATTACATGTGTGTCCGGCCCTAAAAGTTAAAATATCTGTTTATGTATCTAATTTATGAGCTATCTTGATGTATACATTGTTATTATGTTTCCTATTACCATGTTATGTTTCCTATTACCATGTTATGGTTTAACGGTAATAAATACATATTATTATTCATGACTCGGGGAGCCGAGGCCTCGTTTTAACTTTACGTTTTAACGCTGTACGAAGTATAGGCGGAATTTTATGTTTTGCGACCTCTAGAATCCAAATATGATAAAAAAGTCGTAGTTGAATCTCTGGCAAAGTACTTCCCCCAATGAATTAGTAGATTAACCTTTCGTCGACAGTCGACCTTTGCGCTAATATTCAACATTTGACTTAAAAAGGCACTCCTAAATTCTCGTACTAAGTTTTTTGTCAAATTCATTACGTCCCTTTTGCCTTCTGTTGGTATCGCTGAAGTTTCACAGATTATGTCCTCATTAAGTTTTGACTTGACATAAGAAATTCCATGTCGATGCATTCATTACCCCGGCAATTATTGGGGTTAATGAGTTGAGCTCCGCTCGATCCCCCCTCCCCCCCTTCTTCCGATTCCTCTGAAAATTGTCCTTACGATCACACATATGAAATACTCTATCGATACACTCACTCTATCGGTAGTCACTAGAGGTTTTATATTAAGCCTTCTCCCACAGACTGTAGTAGGATGTCGTCGTTAGAGTGTTCTGGATTCACATATAAAATATCATGACGATACATTTATTCTAGCAGGAGTGTTCACAGACACACTAATATTAGCGCAAACGTCGTTCGACTGGTTTTGGAGGGGGAGCGAAAAGTTAATTGATTAGTTCGTTCTGGGGATGCACATTGTCGGTGATTCACGGACTTTATTTTTCTGTATTTGTTGCTCAGTGATGAAGGAGTCTCATTTATCCAGATGAGGCAGGTGCTAAATAAGATTGTTAAGTTGAGTATTTCATAGACGGAACTGCTCAACGTATGTATTGCTCTTCTATATCGATATTCATTTTGATTTAGATGCACATTCAAAATGTTTCATTGACATATATTTTTTCGACCTTCCAATTCAAAAATTACTTTGAAAAATGAAATATCTGTCTGAATGGATAATTTAACTCGGGTTTTCAGTTTAATCCAGAAGGCAGAAGTATTGTCCTCTCATGTTGTAAGAAAGTTAGATATATTTATCCTAAAGTTCCTAGTTCCTAAAGTAATACCAAGGAGCGGGAAACTTAGCCTACTACAAAAGAAAGTTAGATATATTTATCCTAAAGTTCCTAGTTCCTAAAGTAATACCAAGGAGCGGGAAACTTAGCCTACTACAAAAGAAAGTTAGATATATTTATCCTAAAGTTCCTAGTTCCTAAAGTAATACCAAGGAGCGGGAAACTTAGCCTACTACAAAAGAAAGTTAGATATATTTATCCTAAAGTTCCTAGTTCCTAAAGTAATACCAAGGAGCGGGAAACTTAGCCTACTACAAAAGAAAGTTAGATATATTTATCCTAAAGTTCCTAGTTCCTAAAGTAATACCAAGGAGCGGGAAACTTAGCCTACTACAAAAGAAAGTTAGATATATTTATCCTAAAGTTCCTAGTTCCTAAAGTAATACCAAGGAGCGGGAAACTTAGCCTACTACAAAAGAAAGTTAGATATATTTATCCTAAAGTTCCTAGTTCCTAAAGTAATACCAAGGAGCGGGAAACTTAGCCTACTACAAAAGAAAGTTAGATATATTTATCCTAAAGTTCCTAGTTCCTAAAGTAATACCAAGGAGCGGGAAACTTAGCCTACTACAAAAGAAAGTTAGATATATTTATCCTAAAGTTCCTAGTTCCTAAAGTAATACCAAGGAGCGGGAAACTTAGCCTACTACAAAAGAAAGTTAGATATATTTATCCTAAAGTTCCTAGTTCCTAAAGTAATACCAAGGAGCGGGAAACTTAGCCTACTACAAAAGAAAGTTAGATATATTTATCCTAAAGTTCCTAGTTCCTAAAGTAATACCAAGGAGCGGGAAACTTAGCCTACTACAAAAGAAAGTTAGATATATTTATCCTAATGTTCCTAGTTCCTAAAGTAATACCAAGGAGCGGGAAACTTAGCCTACTACAAAAGAAAGTTAGATATATTTATCCTAAAGTTCCTAGTTCCTAAAGTAATACCAAGGAGCGGGAAACTTAGCCTACTACAAAAGAAAGTTAGATATATTTATCCTAAAGTTCCTAGTTCCTAAAGTAATACCAAGGAGCGGGAAACTTAGCCTACTACAAAAGAAAGTTAGATATATTTATCCTAAAGTTCCTAGTTCCTAAAGTAATACCAAGGAGCGGGAAACTTAGCCTACTACAAAAGAAAGTTAGATATATTTATCCTAAAGTTCCTAGTTCCTAAAGTAATACCAAGGAGCGGGAAACTTAGCCTACTACAAAAGAAAGTTAGATATATTTATCCTAAAGTTCCTAGTTCCTAAAGTAATACCAAGGAGCGGGAAACTTAGCCTACTACAAAAAATTAGAAATGGGGAAGTTCATTGCCGCTGATTTATCGATGAATTTTTTATTCATGTTTTTTTTTTTCTCCGAAAAACAGAGAGAATAAAGAAAACATTTAATCACATGTTATCTGGGCAAGAGTTTTTCATGCATAATTTCGGTGTCGCTCTGTTACGTTATGGAGGGGGGGAGCGGGGTTCTTTGAAAAATGAAGTCTCCCACCGGGTCTTCTAATTACCAGATGAAATAATAAAAACAGGGATCCTTCATGTTCTCTGATGAATATCACATGTGACTAATGATAGCTGAGCCGCCAGTCACTCGCCCCAGGGGAGGGTAGGCCAGTCCCAGTCTGTAGGTGAGGCGAAGAGTTGTAGGTCCTGAACGGTGGAAGAAAGGGAGATTGTTGGGAGAGAGGGAACGTAGTGGAGGAGAGGGATAATGGAGGGGAAGTAGTGGGGGGAGGGAGAATGGAGGGGAAGTAGTGGGGGGAGGGAGAATGGAGGGGAAGTAGTGGGGGGAGGGAGACTTTTGGGAGAGAGGAAATGTAGTGGAGGAGAGGGAGAATATTGGGAGAGAGGAAACGGAGGAGAGGAAGAATAAAGGGAAAGTAGTGGGGGAGAGGGAGAATGGAGGGAGAGAGGGAACGTAGTGGAGAAGAGGGAGAATGGACGGAGAGAAGAAACGTTGTGGAGGAGAGGGAGAAAGGAGGAAAAGTAGTGGGGGGGAGGGAGAATGGAGGGGAAGTAGTGGGGGAGAGGGAGATTGTTGGGAGAGAGGGAACGTAGTGGAGGAGAGGGTGAATGGAGGGGAAGTAGTGGGGGGATGGATCATGGAGGGGAAGTAGTGGAGGGAGGGAGAATGGAGGGGAAGTAGTGGGTGGAGGGAGACTTTTGGGAGAGAGGAAATGTAGTGGAGGAGAGGAAAAGTAGTGGGGGAAAGGGAGAATGGAGGGAGAGAGGAAACGTAGTGGACGAGAGGGAGAATATTGGGAGAGAGGAAACGTAGTGGAGGAGAGGGAGAATAGAGGGAAAGTAGTGGGGGAGAGGGAGAAAGGAGGAAAAGTAGTGGGGGGGAGGGAGAATGGAGGGGAAGTAGTGGCGGAGAGGGAGACTGTTGGGAGAGAGAAAACATAGTGGAAGAGACGGCGAGTGATGGAGGGCTCCTAGAATGTTCAACTGCTGACGTAGTTCCATTGCATCTAGGCGAACCCAAGAGAGGGACGGGCAAATGGACTACATGCAATCATGGAGAAAAGAAACAGAAAACATTTCAAGGGTTCAGATTTTTTCCCACCTTCGCAAAGGAAGCAAATCTTAATTGCCTAATTTGTCTTGAAAATAACTGGTTAATGGTGATATTACAACAGTAAAAAAACTGGTAGTTGGCGAGAGGCCTTCAGTAGGAATGGTATGTAGTATTTTCAGATGAATCTCTCCCAAATGGAAAGGAACTCGCCTATGTCAAATATATAAGTACCCCACAAGTACCTAACGCCATAGGGCCTTCAAAGTACTTCACAAGTACTCCATAGGATGGGGTACTTATCCTACCAACGGATCGACTCCCATTTAACCGAAATGGTCCCATTTCCTCTCTTCAACTTCCCCCTTACGTTAAAAGTCCTCTCACTTAACAAAACTCTGTCAGTTTCCTTACTGAAGATTCCACGTTAAGTGCACACTAACAGCGCCAACCAACCAGCTCGTCTTCACGACAATTATACGGCACTTGAAGCGTCTTGTACGCTTTTCCACAGAATAAGTCGCTTTAGCGTGAAAACGTTTATATGGATCACCGCCATAATCAAAAACTTCAGTGAACCTAGAAATTGAAATACGGACATAGATATGGTTTAGAGCACAAGAGGGGAACAGAACAGGGGGTAACTGAATGTTAGATTATGTGATAGAGCATCGGAAATATTCGACAATGTGTGATCATGAGAACGTTCAAATTGTAATTATCTTTTGGACGTTTTAATGACAGTGGCTCAGTTTGGTGTGTGAAAACGGTGGGACACTGGGACAGTGTGACTACGGGATAATTGGACAATTGACTATGGGACACTGGGATAGTTTGACAGTGAGACAATGGGACAGCTTGACGGTGGGACACAAAGACTGTTTGACGGTGGGACACAAAGACAGTTTGAAGGGCGGACACTGAGACAGTTTGACGGTGGGACAATGGGAAGCTTGACGGGACACTGAGACAGTTTGAAGATGGGACACTGAGACAGTTCGACGGTGGGACAATGGGATAGTTTGAGTGTGGGACAATGGGACAGCTTGACGGTGGGACAATGGGACAGCTTGACGGTGGGACACTGGGACAGTTTGAAGATGGGACACTGAGACAGTTTGACGGTGGGAAAATGGGATAGATCTGTGGGATGGGGCGGCCCAATGAGACACAGGACAAGAGAGCTGTCGGTCTGTGGGATAGGGCGGCCCGATGAGACACAGGACAAGTGAGCTGTCGGTCTGTGGGATGGGGCGGCCCAATGAGACACAGGACAAGTGAGCTGTCGGTCTGTGGGATGGGGTGGCCCAATGAGACACAGGACAAGTGAGCTGTCGGTCTATGGGATGGGGCGGCCCAATGAGACACAGGACAAGTGAGCTGTCGGTCTATGGGATGGGGCGGCCCAATGAGACACAGGACAAGTGAGCTGTCTTGTGCACAAATGGGTGGCCAATATTGATTCCTCCGATCAAAGATAGAACACTTGCTTTAATATTTTATTAAGAAGGGTGAGAGAAGGGAGAGTGGGGGTGGGTGGGGGGGGAGGGGGGGGGGGGGGGGGTATGATCTTCTCAAAAAATGGCCTCTCATATAAACATGACTCACAGATGTCGATGTTTCTTACTGAAAAAGAATTTCAATTATAATAACTTGCATTAAGAATCAAGGCAACGTTATTAAGTGCTATCACTTCCAGATCTTCCACACCATTTTGAAATTTCACCAACCATAATTCATAGACTGTTCGGGATTTTAGAAAGATATATATACCGGGTTAGAAGGAAGCTAGACAGTCAATCAGTCAGCAATTTAGTGTGCAGTGATCAGTAAGATAATATGTAGGAGCCATGGTGGCCGTGCGGGTTAGAGCGTAGGCCTCTGGTCGCATGGTCTCACCTTGGTTTGCGGGTTCGAATCCCGTCCGGAAATGAGTTTTATTTCGTAGGTAAAACTTCCTCCCAGGGCCATGGATATCGTAAATAATTAGGTAAAACACCCATTATAAGAGTCATAGCTAATATGCATCGTACATAAGGCCAAAAAAAAAAAGAAAAAAAAAATCTAAACATGTAGTTGCTCTATGTGATTATTTGAACCAGTTTTACTGTTGTTGTGAACTGACTTCATAATGTAACTAATATTGTCCATTTTGGGCCACCCACACATTCAGAAGGCTGTGGACGGCTGTGTGTCGATATATTTACAGAAGACAGACTATACGTTCCCAGATAGATGTATACTTCTTGAATCACTATACAATCTGAGTTTCTTTTGATTGCTGCTACTTTAGCGAATAGCTACTGTATATTTCTTATTCGTTATAAATGAACATTTTTGGGACCTTTAACGGAAACATATTGGAATCGTTAATGGTTCAGAGACCTTGCTCTTAATATGGAACCAGCCGTAGCAAAAGTCCTGTAAATAGCTATTGTTTCAATATAGAGTACTTATTAAATTAATCAGAAAAATAAACTGTCCCCCCTCCCTCGCATTTCTGGCGACTAAATTAAATTAAGGAAGCAGGAAAATATATTTTAAAGGTGGTCTGTGTTATATAAGTAAATGTGCTGTAATTTTACACAATGGCCACCATTATATGTATGTAAGCAATAGAACAGCCCACAATGATCTCATGGTAAACACAGTGGACGACACAATGAGGACCTTTACAGATGTTCCATACTTAACTGCATACACACAGAAATCCATAAATTCACTCACTTTCTTCACCCCACTTGCCATACAATCCTCCCAGTAGACTGAAGAGGAGGTGGAACCGTGACTTTTATATAATCCCAAATTGCAACCCCTCACTTCTTGAAAAAAAAAACCAACATAATAGCCCCGATTCTTTGTTGTTAAATTTCGCCCTGAGGAGCTACCGCCTGGTGGCCTTCCTCTCTCAAGCCACTCTGGACAACCACCCACCACGTCCTTCCTCTTGGTAGCTGATTGTTGTATAAAAACAGTTGCGACCAGATGTATTTAGTTAACATGTAAATATTATCATTTTATTTAGGTAATTGGTCAAAAAAAATAATAAATGCCAATATTTATGTTATAAAGTGTACCAATATTTATTTCCCAATATCGGATTCCATGGACTTCCTTCCTATATTCAAGGATATTTTGTCGTCTCCTTTGGCTTTTGTCTAAAAATTACGTGGCGATATTCATAGATTTTCAATACACTCCTCCCTCTTCATGTAAAAATCCTTAAGATTTTCTATCCCTTCTAAAATTTCCCGAAAAACAAATAACTACTCAAAAATTAACGATTTAAAATATAACGGATTAGGATATTGTTCTTCTCCATCTGAGTCACAACTGGCAGCACATAGTGTATTATTATTTGTAGTTTTATATTATATTTCCATGCACGCATGTGTATCTGTCTTATTTCCTTTTCAGCCTTAATTCATGTCTTTATTTTCTCATTATTCGCATTATTATTTTTTATGTTTTATGTTTATATATTTTTTAAACAATTTAACGATGGTTATTTATTCTCTTCATTTATTTATACAAGCTAATATTTTTTGTTCTTCATTATCAAATATCTGTAATGCCAACTTCTACTGACGGCCAAAATGGCTATAGTTTTTTCTTTGTATATTTCTTGGAATGATGTTATTTTTCTTCTTTTAATAAAAACCAATCTATTCTATTACATTCTATTCTCGTGCGTGAGGGCAGACAGGACTATGCCACTATCTCTACAAGTGAGGAGGACATCCTTTCCTCTCTTTACTATTACTCTGTTTGCCTATAATCCATAAAACCAACAAACTCTGCGCCGGGAACTCTGTAAAGTAATAAATAAATGTATTAAAGAATGTTCATTTAATGCAGCATCGAAATGGCGAATAACGTGAGTGAAGAACACCGACTTAAGTTGCTACTCGTGATATCGTTTTGTAGTTGCTTTCAAAGATATTTCAGAGATAATGTTTTCTCTTGTTTATTTTTCAGATGTGATATGGTTCGGCATTAATCCTCTCCTTACACGGGCTTAGGTAAGTACCTAGAGCACTATCATCTATATATCTATATTTTATTTAGCGCATTTTTGTTATTTTTTAAATATTACTACCCAGTACAGTACATTTAGGAAATCGGAACGAAATTCAATATTGAGTTTTGGCCAAAATTTCATGTTTTCCTCCATCCATTGAGTCCCAAAATCTAAACAAATGTCTGTCTATGTCTGCGGACACGATAACTCCCAAGTGAAGATATTGACACGAAATTCAATACATGCACTGAATTTCAGCGAAATGAACCGAAGGTAGGATCAGAGTAGGGGGCTTTAACAGAAAACCCTAACTGTCTACGTAATGAATGTATCGACAGGAAGTCGTCATCGAGAAGGCCCTGAGTAAAAACCTATTGATGCTCAGTCAAATTGGTCGATTAGAAGGAGAGCAGACATAGTCGATCGATTCTCACTGAAGAAGTACATTGATGTACCGACGACTTTTTACATTCTTGTTTCTATAGTATTAGAAAAGTATTGTAATCGTGCCAAAATCCGAGATGGATTTTCAAACGGATTTTCACGTTTCAAAGTCTTGTTAACATGTCTTGACCATTTTCGCGATGATGTCTGTGATTTGAACATTTTGAGCGCTCTAACTCAGAAAGGATTGTAGCTACGAACTTGAAAGTTGAGATGAAGACGTCACGTGAGCTAACTTAGATCTCATTAGATAGGATCACATGTGTGATGGGGCCATAACGGGAGTTTCTTATATCAAACACTTTTTGAAAACAATTACCACATTTTACCACGATGGGCTATCTTTAGTATCGGGACTTCTATTTTATCGATTGGGCCAACCAACCCAAAACAGAAAGCTAAAACCTCCCCTTTACCAGCACACCTTGTACTCAACTATTTATTTATTTTATTTTATTTTATATATTTATTTATTTATTTTTTTATTTATTTTATTTTTTTCTTGCTGTGTAGAGTGCTTTGTGCTTACATGATTGTGCTTGTGATTAAATATCACTCTCCCGGAGAGGGAAACTCCCTCTTACCGAGATCATTTCATAGTGGTGTTACTGGGTATAAGAAAGCCACTTTTAGAAGTTCGCAGTACAATGAAAGGAAGATAACTGCTGACTCAGTCGTGTTACTTTCAAAAGGCCAGTAGTTTGAAATTATATTGAGTGGAGGGGGAAAGAAATCTGTAAAAACGTTTTTTTTTTAATTATCTCGTTTTTTTTTCTTTAATTTTTGTTTCACCTAACCTAAAGTAATGGAGATTTTTTAATTAACTCGAGTCGGCAGATAGAGAAGAATAATTAGAAACTCCCGGGCTTTATCTATTTTCAGTCTCTTTTCAACTTGAGGAACCTAAGTCACATGGCATAATGGATTAGTCAGGTTCTGCCAATCTAGCTGCCTTGTCAGTTGTACGACTGGCTTCACGTCATCACTTGTTCCGTCATTGAAAATGAACGATAAAAATGTACATTTTAAAATCGATTGTTCCAGTCCCTGAAGAAGAAGCTGAACTACGATTGAAGAGAGGAGAATCAATCCTATTTTTCAGCCTGTCAGGGCCATGCGCAGAAGCCACAAAGGTCTGCATGCAACAATGAATGCATTTTTACCTCAGTAACAGATATATTTCGAAAAGTGGTACATGAAATGTATGCACCTTCTTCTATCCATTTATAATTTGGAGGGGGGAAGAATTTAATTTGGGAATTATATATAGCGAATAGGAAATTGTAAAAACGAATTTTTCGTTAAGGTTAACAGTTTTGGCGTAAATCAAGCAAAGAAAAAGAGTTTCAAAACGACATTTTAAGGAGGTTTTCGGTTTGTAAAAATTGTTTCTGAGCTAGGAGCTAACAGAGAAAGGATAAGAAGATTGGATATACCTGGGTGTTTATACAAGGGTCGGGACAAAGAACATTAATCGTGGATCTCTGATCGACTTAGCTAATGAGGTGATGAAACCAGATACACGTATAAGAGGGCGGTGTTCTGGCGCATCTGAGTCGATAGGCCAGTTTATAATTGGCTATGTCTATGTCTAATCTGATCAGTTGTACAGCTGGCCTATATCTGGAGAACTGTATATCTGGACGTTGTGTACATGGCACATCACAGGCCAAACATAACAGGCGTTATTATTACCGTCCATCCCAGGCCCATCAACAGAGGGTATATATATATCCTTCTTGTCGGGTGGAACAAAGACCATGCAAGTGGTTTGTAGCTTCTGTCTGTCTGCTTGTTCCATCATCGCCGGGAAAATGGGATGTTTCAACCGAATATCATAGTTTGATTCTATCTATTAAACGCCAGACTCGCCATTCAAAATACCCTACCGATAGAACTTCAAGGGAACTTCTAAAGCCGCACACCTTTGCAGTGCAGTGCTCTCATCGACATTCTTCAGAAAAATCATTAATGACAGTAACATTATCTGCCATCATGGTTACTATTATAACATTCTCTTTATAAATAAATAAAATTACTCAGGAATAGGTTTTAGGATATTTAGGTGTGTCTATGAATACTATCTAATCCCAATCGAAGGAATATATACATTGTATGTGTGTGTCCAGAACCCCATAAGTATGACACCAAATGATTTTCAGCCAAATCGACCAGAGGAAGAGGCTCAACTCAAAAACCCAACTAATAAACTTGGTTGAATAATTCGAGTTGGCGAAGTGCACTCTCGGTCAGGCACCGACCACTCTTACTTTCGTTATTCATTTATTTTTCTCTTTTTCGAGTGAAGATTTTTAAAAGTTTTATTCAAAGTTCTCCATGTTTGAATAATCAATGCTGGGTAGAGGCCAGGCAATCAATGCTGGGTAGAGGCCAGGCAATCAATGCTGGGTAGAGGCCAGGCAATCAATGCTGGGTAGAGGCCAGGCAATCAATGCTGGGTAGAGGCCAGGCAATCAATGCTGGGTAGAGGCCAGGCAATCAATGCTGGGTAGAGGCCAGGCAATCAATGCTGGGTAGAGGCCAGGCAATCAATGCTGGGTAGAGGCCAGGCAATCAATGCTGGGTAGAGGCCAGGCAATCAATGCTGGGTAGAGGCCAGGCAATCAATGCTGGGTAGAGGCCAGGCAATCAATGCTGGGTAGAGGCCAGGCAATCAATGCTGGGTAGAGGCCAGGCAATCAATGCTGGGTAGAGGCCAGGCAATCAATGCTGGGTAGAGGCCAGACAATCAATGCTGGGTAGAGGCCAGGCAATCAATGCTGGGTAGAGGCCAGGCAATCAATGCTGGGTAGAGGCCAGACAATCACCCAGTGGTGACACTCCCTAGGCACTCATTCTAATTTTGAAACCAAATTCTAACCATCTTGTTGCCCCATCGTCCCACTTGTCAAATGTCCCACTGTCCCATCGTTCCACTTTCTAACTGTCCCACAGTCAAACTCTTCCCGTGTCCCACCCTCAAACTGTCCCTAGAAACCTATTGATTTTCAACCAAATCAGTAAATTGGTTTCAGAGGGAAAAGGAAATATAATAATAATAATTTTTATTGTTTAAAGGGATCATGACCCATATACAATTACAATTGGGTCAGTGACCATTACATTTACAATATTAACATTTCCAAAATTATAGATTTATCAGCTGAACAATAACGACATATATAAAGGAACTTTTAGCAAACTAAATAAATAAAAAAAGTATAAATAAAATAAGTAATTACAAATTATTTAATAATAATAATAATAATTTAATAAAAAATATGGAGTGGGGATGTGGGTACTGAATATCAATATAATATGGAAGTTGAAATACATTATTCATTAACAATGAATGATCTAAGTTTCAGAGCGCTGATTAAATAATAGAAAATATTTGAGATATTCTTATTATGGGCCAGGAGTAATGTATTAAGTTGGATCGGTCTATACTGATACTCTGAGGCAGGAAGTGGCTTCTAATGGGGGAGTAGATCGGACAGGATATTAACAGATGGTAGAAGTCTTACAATTCGTTTTTATTACAGATTTTACAAAGTTCCTGGGGATTAAATTTATATACATTATTTTTGTAAATGATTTTAAGATAGTACTTGCCAGATAGACAGAGTTGAACCTGTGCTTTGATGTGTGAGAAAGGAGCATTCAGGTTTAGGTATGGTTGGAGTTGATCTGGGTTGTAAATATTGGGATAAAATGTGTTGTATCGGCATTATAAAAGGTTATATTTATCTTTATTCTTCAGATGGGTCACAAATGCATCCGAAACACTAGGCAGAGAGTTTTTTAGCGTTATCGGATCCAATATATTTAATAACTCCCCCTCCCCAATTTCATTCAAAATGCTTTTTACTTGGGACACCCAATTGAATCTCGTTGCATTTGCCTTCTATAAGCTTAATTGCAGTGGGAAAAGTAAAACTTACTTGATTGATTGGCACTGAGGAAGTATGTAGTCGATGATCTACCGGACTTCAAAATGGTCAGAGATATTCTATCGCTGAATCCAAAAAGATATTTTTGAACTGTTGGTGTATTGGACTGGGCTGTCAAGTTTGCTGAAGTTGGCTCACATCAAACGTCATACCTGGAACCTTGTTACCGTTCAGGAGCAGGGGACACAGGGTCCCTGGGGAGAAGCAGCCCCGTCCTACCTCTTGCAGTGATCATCCCACATTAGCCCCCCAGGATCAGTTCCTTCCTTCTTTCACAATTTAGGACAAAAAGGAACTAGTTTACTCGCCAATTCACGGCCACTTTCTTCTTTACATAATTAAGTTTTAGATTGTTCCTGAGATAAATGTAATATTTTGGTGTCAAAAAGTCTTCGGTGAATACAAGTTCGTGTCGAGTTAATTTATTGTGACTTATGCCCTGCCTTTAACTACGAGGTCATATCGCCAACTACCAGAGCATTTCGTCGCAAAAGCCTAGGTTTAGTTATGATGGGTAGAGGGGTATTTAACATGTCCTTACACCCCACAGTTTGGGACCATCGCTTAACAACGTCTCAACCGAAGGACAGCATGCTCTAGGCTGTTTCACCTACTAGATAAAAAATCTAAAGCCGTCGGCGTATTGGTATAGTCATAGTATAAAATGTCATGTCGATATACTCATTCTGTCCGGAGTTAACGTATTCACGGGCATTTCTTTTTCATTTTTAGAATGAAGAGTGGTCGGAAAACATGAAATTCTGTTGAAAACTCAGCAGCGAATTTCTAACCGATTAGATTACTTCGTGTCGCTGGGAAAGATGAGAATCAATTTAGATAGATACTCAAATAAGATATTATGAAAAGAGAAATATCATGTTTCTCGTTAGAAGACTGTGAGAAAATTTTCGGTGAAAAGAGTTTTTGAAATTACTTGATCTTCCATAATAAACGTCGAATGACAGACAGACAGACAGACAGACAGACAGACAGACAGAGAGAACTGTGTTTTATTATGATGTTTAACTCCATCCAACTACGTTCCATTCATGTTCCCATCACAAAACAAGTTGTATTCACAGAAAGGATTTTTTTATTTATTCACTATTCTTGTAATTAGGGGGTCGGATAACATGAAGTTGCGTTCAATACTCAACATTACGTAACTTCCCCTATACCTCATATATCTGGGCAAGTAAAATGTTTATTGACTCCGATAAAATGCTAGACTTTAGCCGCCATTATCAGGGAGGGGCGTACCACGTGATGAGCAGGCAAGTCAGGATAGAGAGGTAAGCTCCTCGACAGGTTTTTATTGGCTGACTGGCTTTACGACCTTCTAACTGTAAATAGCCTTCCATAAGGCAAGGCTAGTTCACAGCCTCCAAGCCTAGGAGCGCTCTCATCTTCACAGCCCCTATTCGCTTATTACCCATTAAAATAATCACATTTCACTTTAACATCCAGTCTTTTTTATTAGACCTTATAAATCTCAATTTAATTCAGTGAGATGATGAAATCGAGGACCTGTTTATTGACAATAATGTTCATTAATTGAATTTTTTAAATTATAACCTTACTTTATTCTGGTAATAATAATGTGTTTCTATCAAGTAAATTCTCTCAAATCTTGGAATGCATGATATAATTGTTTTTCAGATAACGGCGAAACGGAGTTCACGTTTCTACGCCCTATGTAAAAGATTCGACCATTACCGAGCGATGATGACTGTGTGTCTGTCTGTTAATTACGATCTTTCGTTGATCGGGGGGACATGATCCCTCTCTCAACTGTTGGAGTTCTTAAATTTACCTAACCAGGCAACTAGTATCTGACAATGTGCAGGCTCAACCTCCAAACCGAAGGACAGTGTGCTCAAGGTTAAAAAACCTAAGGGCTTCGGCGGGATTGACAGGGCCGTAGTGTATTCATGGCGTCACTGGTGAATAGTTGTGCGGTCGTTGATTTAATCTGTAACCACTAACTGAGAAATGGCTGATGTTGAAATGGGCCAAAGTTAGAGACAGGATTGTTCAACTTTGTGGCAAGTTGGCCTCAGTACGGCTGGAGTCTCAGTCAACTGGCGGATTCAGCAGGGCTGGAGTCTCAGTCAACTGGCGGATTAGGGAAGAGAACTGGCTGGAAGGGCGGCGAACCTGTCAATAGTTGCCAACTTCCCTGACACCTCAAATACCCCGTATTACATTGTCAAATCAATAATAGCACCTAGAAATTGCACGAGGAAACTACAGGTGGTTTGGCAAACTTCACTCAATGATGCCTGCTCATCGTTTTAGCACTGGGTTTCGTACAGTAGTGTCATCCTCAGTGGTATGTAACCATGTTGACCAACATTATGGAGCTAAAACAGGACAACTTGTTTTACTTCCCCAGCTCTACCAACTAGTATGGGAGGGGGGGGGGGTGGGGGGGAATTAGGTAATCGGTAAAAAATAAGTTAAATACAAAGCTGCTAGAAAATGGGATATCGAAGAAAACTATTAGATACCGACAATATGAAACTGGACAATAACAAAACACAAGGATGACCCAACACAAAATATAGGCTATTTGACATCAACAAATTTTAATTTACAGGAGGGGGTGCTCTGAATTTGTGTTATTTATTCATAGAATTTGACGAGAACAGTTCAAAAATGAAGAATGATTGATTGACTGTTTGGAATACGTTTTGTTAAATAACTCAAAAAAAAAAAATAATAATAGTAATGCAGTAATGGAGTGGTTTTTTGTGAACGAGAGTTATTTATACTGTGAACACAGTGATTCAAAGTATTGTGGAAATACAATTTTAAAACTTGATAGGGACACATATCTAAAGACAGCTCTAGGTGGCTCCCATCACGACTTCCGTGTGTTCCTTGATGTCTGAGAAGCCTTCAACTGCCGATCTACTGCCATCTGAAGACAGCTCCGAAGACTTCTTAGCAAGACAACAACAAGAGCAAGAGATCCATGAAGAACTACTAGCTACAGAAAGAAGCTTCCATACGCTGAGAACTCTGCCTGTCCCTTTTATCCATGTGGTAGACATCATTATAATAATTCGATAATTCACTAAATATAATTAATATAACAAAAAAATTAAATTGAAGCTCAAAAAAAAGCTCTGAACACGATAACTCTCGATAGAATGAATTTATCGACATGAAATGTTATAATATAACATTTCATGTCGATAAATTCATTCTATCGAGATATAACATATTATGTAAATCCAAAACCCTTTAACGACGAGACCTATGGTTTTTCAGCCAAATCTACCAAAGGGAAGGGGGAGACTTAACTCAAAAACCCTAATAACTGCCGTTGTAATGGATGTTACGATCACAGAAGAGAATGGGTTGATATAAAAAAACTAAAAATACCTTATATCCGATATTTTGATGTAGAATCTGAAATTCATAATAAAAAAATAGTATAATTAGACCATCATTTAACATCCCATCCGAAGGACGGTTAATATAATAGTACAGGTTGATGTAAACGTCTGTTTACTTAACGATTCTTCAAGATCGACCCCACTCTGCGTTTCGTTCTCAGACTGAGGTCCGGATGAATCAACTTCCAATTAATTTTAAACAAGACGGAAATTTCAATAACCAATATCTCGGAAACTATTGCTCATACAAAAAAACTAAAAATACCTTAAATCTGAGTTTTTGATGCAGAATCTGAAAATCATAATAAAAAATAGTATAATAGGACCATCATTTAATGTCCCATCCGAAGGACGGAGTGCTCAAGAGTTTTTAACCCCTACCAGAAATAAGGGGGGTTGTAGCAAGGTTAATATAATAGTACAGGTTGATGTAAACGTCTGTTTACTTAACGATACTTGTTATGTACCAGACCAGATCTTTTTTCCTTTTTTTGGTATGGTAGATTGAATGTTACCTACTCTAGGTTGATACAGGACAGAGCCTTCAAGAGATAAGGCTCCCCCCTCCGTGACAAGGAATCATCAGTATGTAAAGAGCGTTCCTGGTGTCTACACGTATGTGAGAGGCCTCTTACAGTACTGTGTGAAAGTAGACGAGAACCCGGAATACGCTGGCTGTCCCGGTGTATAACATTCAAACCGAAGTACTTTCAAATATTTATCATACTCTCCCTCTATAATTTCGAGCTCACTCCTTCATTCATATACAGTCCACTTGTCTCCCAATATACCTAAAGGTTTGCTACCAGACACAACAATACTTCAAGATCGGTTGTGTAAACAAGATGGAACTTTCAAAAACCAATTTTTCGAAAACTATTGCTCATACAAAAAAACTAAAAATACCTTATATCCGAGATTTTGATGTAGAATCTGAAAATCATCATAAAAAATAGTATAATAAGACCATCATTTAACGTCCCATCCGAAGGACGGCGTGCTCATGGGTTTTAAAATCCCACCAGAATGAAGGGGGGGTCCTAGCAAGGTTAATATAATAGTACAGGTTGATGTAAACGTCTGTTTACTTAACGATTCTTCAAGATCGACCCCACTCTACGTTTCGTTCTCAGACTGAGGTCCGGATGAATCAACTTCCAATTGATTTTAAACAAGACGGAAATTTCAATAACCAATATCTCGGAAACTATTGCTCATACAAAAAAACTAAAAATACCTTAAATCTGAGTTTTTGATGCAGAATCTGAAAATCATAATAAAAAATAGTATAATAGGACCATCATTTAATGTCCCATCCGAAGGACGGAGTGCTCAAGAGTTTTTAACCCCTACCAGAAATAAGGGGGGTTCTAGCAAGGTTAATATGATGGTACAGGTTGATGTAAACATCGGTTTACTTAACGTTTCTTCAAGATCGCCCCCACTCTTCGTTTCGTTCTCAGACTGAGGTCCGGATGAGTCAACTTCCAATTGATTTTAAACAAGACGGAAATTTCAATAACCAATATTTTGGAAACTATTGCTCATACAAAAAAACTAAAAATATCTTAAATCTGAGTTTTTGATGTAGAATCTAAAAATCATAATAAAAATAGTGTAATAAGACCATCATTTAACGTCCCATCCGAAGGACGGCGTGCTCAAGGGTTTTTAACCTCTACCAGAAATAAGGGGGGTCTTAGCAAGATTAATCTAATAGTACAGGTTGATGTAAACGCCTGTTTACTTAACGATACTTCAAGGTAGCCCCCACTTTTCGTCTCGTTTTCAGACTGAGGTCTGGATGAATCAACTTCCAATAGATTTTACACAAGACATTTCAAAAACCAATATCTCGAAAACTCTATTGCTCATACAAAAAAACTAAAAATACCTTAAATCTGAGTTTTTGATGCAGAATCTAAAAGTCATAATAAAAATAGTGTAATAAGACCATCATTTAACGTCCCATCCGAAGGACGGCGTGCTCAAGGGTTTTTAACCTATACCAGAAATAAGGGGGGTCCTAGCAAGATTAATGTAATAGTACAGGTTGATGTAAACGCCTGTTTACTTAACGATTCTTCAAGATCGCCCCCACTCTTCGTTTCGTTCTCAGACTGAGGTCCGGATGAATCAACTTCCAATTGATTTTAAACAAGACGGAAATTTCAATAACCAATATTTCGGAAACTATTGCTCATACAAAAAAACTAAGAATACCTTAAATCTGAGTTTTTGATGTAGAATCTAAAAATCAGAATAGAAATAGTGTAATAAGACCATCATTTAACGTCCCATCCGAAGGACGGCGTGCTCAAGGGTTTTTAACCTATACCAGAAATAAGGGGGGTCCTAGCAAGATTAATGTATTAGTACAGGTTGATGTAAACGCCTGTTTACTTAACGATTCTTCAAGATCGCCCCCACTCTTCGTTTCGTTCTCAGTCTGAGGTCCGGATGAATCAACTTCCAATTGATTTTAAACAAGACGGAAATTTCAATAACCAATATTTCAGAAACTATTGCTCATACAAAAAAAATAAAAATATCTTAAATCTGAGGTTTAGATGTAGAATCTAAAAATCATAATAAAAATAGTGTAATAAGACCATCATTTAACGTCCCATCCGAAGGACGGCGTGCTCAAGGGTTTTTAACCTCTACCAGAAATAAGGGGGGTCCTAGCAAGATTAATCTAATAGTACAGGTTGATGTAAACGCCTGTTTACTTAACGATACTTCAAGGTAGCCCCCACTTTTCGTCTCGTTTTCAGACTGAGGTCTGGATGAATCAACTTCCAATAGATTTTACAAAAGACATTTCAAAAACCAATATCTCGAAAACTCTATTGCTCATACAAAAAAACTAAAAATACCTTAAATCTGAGTTTTTGATGCAGAATCTAAAAGTCATAATAAAAATAGTGTAATAAGTCCATCATTTAACGTCCCATCCGAAGGACGGCGTGCTCAAGGGTTTTTAACCTATACCAGAAATAAGGGGGGTCCTAGCAAGATTAATGTAATAGTACAGGTTGATGTAAACGCCTGTTTACTTAACGATTCTTCAAGATCGCCCCCACTCTTCGTTTCGTTCTCAGACTGAGGTCCGGATGAGTCAACTTCCAATTGATTTTAAACAAGACGGAAATTTCAATAACCAATATTTTGGAAACTATTGCTCATACAAAAAAACTAAAAATATCTTAAATCTGAGTTTTTGATGTAGAATCTAAAAATCATAATAAAAATAGTGTAATAAGACCATCATTTAACGTCCCATCCGAAGGACGGCGTGCTCAAGGGTTTTTAACCTCTACCAGAAATAAGGGGGGTCCTAGCAAGATTAATCTAATAGTACAGGTTGATGTAAACGCCTGTTTACTTAACGATTCTTCAAGATCGCCCCCACTCTTCGTTTCGTTCTCAGACTGAGGTCCGGATGAGTCAACTTCCAATTGATTTTAAACAAGACGGAAATTTCAATAACCAATATTTTGGAAACTATTGCTCATACAAAAAAACTAAAAATATCTTAAATCTGAGTTTTTGATGTAGAATCTAAAAATCATAATAAAAATAGTGTAATAAGACCATCATTTAACGTCCCATCCGAAGGACGGCGTGCTCAAGGGTTTTTAACCTCTACCAGAAATAAGGGGGGTCCTAGCAAGATTAATCTAATAGTACAGGTTGATGTAAACGCCTGTTTACTTAACGATACTTCAAGGTAGCCCCCACTTTTCGTCTCGTTTTCAGACTGAGGTCTGGATGAATCAACTTCCAATAGATTTTACAAAAGACATTTCAAAAACCAATATCTCGAAAACTCTATTGCTCATACAAAAAAACTAAAAATACCTTAAATCTGAGTTTTTGATGCAGAATCTAAAAGTCATAATAAAAATAGTGTAATAAGTCCATCATTTAACGTCCCATCCGAAGGACGGCGTGCTCAAGGGTTTTTAACCTATACCAGAAATAAGGGGGGTCCTAGCAAGATTAATGTAATAGTACAGGTTGATGTAAACGCCTGTTTACTTAACGATTCTTCAAGATCGCCCCCACTCTTCGTTTCGTTCTCAGACTGAGGTCCGGATGAATCAACTTCCAATTGATTTTAAACAAGACGGAAATTTCAATAACCAATATTTCAGAAACTATTGCTCATACAAAAAAAATAAAAATATCTTAAATCTGAGGTTTTGATGTAGAATCTAAAAATCATAATAAAAATAGTGTAATAAGACCATCATTTAACGTCCCATCCGAAGGACGGCGTGCTCAAGGGTTTTTAACCTCTATCAGAAATAAGGGGGGTCCTAGCAAGATTAATGTAATAGTACAGGTTGATGTAAACGCCTGTTTACTTAACGATTCTTCAAGATCGCCCCCACTCTTCGTTTCGTTCTCAGACTGAGGTCCGGATGAATCAACTTCCAATTGATTTTAAACAAGACGGAAATTTCAATAACCAATATTTCAGAAACTATTGCTCATACAAAAAAAATAAAAATATCTTAAATCTGAGGTTTTGATGTAGAATCTGAAACTTATAATAAAAATTAGTATAATAAGACCATCATTTAACGTCCCATCCGTAGGACGGCGTGCTGAAGGGTTTTTAACCCTTACCAGAATGAAGGGGGGTCCCAGCAAGGTTAATATGATAGTACAGGTTGATGTAAACATCTGTTTACTTAACGTTTCTTCAGGATCGCCCCCACTCTTCGTTTCGTTCTCAGTAACTTCCAATAGATTTTACACAAGACATTTCAAAAACCAAGATCTCGAAAACTCTATTGCTCATACAAAACAACTAAAAATATCTTAAATCCGAGTTTTTTGTTGTAGAATCTGAAAATCATAATAATAAATGTGTAAAAATGATTCGAGAAAAACAATTTTTAAGCCGTATTTACTATTAAATTAACGTTGGGGTCCTAGGGCCTTGGCGATCTTGAGCTCAGAAGGCAAGCCACTACACTTGAGCACCCGGCTACCTATTGTAAGAGCACATTTTATACTCGATGAAAAAATATGCTAGTTAAATTAACATGTATGATTCACTCATCAATATAGCTTGAAAATCTTAAAAATAATTCAACATAAAAAAAAAAAGTAATATAAAAACAGATTTTTCCAAACACTATTTTTTTTTTTTTTGCTTTATATACGATACATATTAATCATGTCATTGATCAGAGTGGGGCTCAACTCAAAAACGTCATGAAATTTCATATTTGAAGTCAAAACCCAATGAGGACATAACCTGTGCAATTTCAGCGATATCGAGTGCGGGGAAAGGGGGCTCAGGGGAGGAGGCTCAGTTTTAAAACTCTAGTAACTACCGTTGTATGTAATGAATTTATCGACACAAAATTTAGTTTGAGGATTTAGGATCCGCTATGTAAGTCAACTAACTGTTGAATATTAGAGCAATGGATCAACTGGTTTTCAAGAAGGAGTGAAAAGTTAATTGATTCGTCCTGGGGAAGTACATTGCCGGTGATTTGCCTTCGACTTTTTTTTTTCATTTTTGGGATTAGGTTCAATGAAAAAATTTTTGTGAAAACTAAACTTTGAATTTCTAACGGGAACGTTTTGCCAGGTTACATAACTTCTTCTATAATATAATTGTTATACCGGAGGAAATAATTAGGAAGTTGTTTTACAGAATTGATAGCTCGATACGAAAAATGTGTAGAATTAACTGTGTATTTCATACCACTAGGAAGTAACATTTTCTTGAAAATACTTTACATAATCCCCCCTCACAAATCTAGGCCACGCCACTCCACCTAATTAGGGTTTCTTCCATAAACTTTGCATCCCTCCCCCCCTCAATTAAGTTTATTAGACTAGAATATAACAATAAAAAAAATGTTGAATGTAAGGAGGTTACAGAGAATGTCATGATCGCATGTTTTCTACAAATATTTCAAGAAAATTGTTCTCAAAGTTAGTTGGACAAAAGAAGACGAGTCCTCACTCACCGTCGTGGTACTTCCCCTAACCTGCAAGAAGTCCTCACTCACCGTCGTGGTACTTCCCCCAGCTGCAAGAAGTCCTCACTCACCGTCGTGGTACTTCCCCCAACCTGCAAGAAGTCCTCACTCTCCGTCGTGATACTTCCCCCAACCTGCAAGAAGTCCTCACTCACCGTCGTGGTACTTCCCCCAACCTGCAAGAAGTCCTCACTCACTGTTGTGGTACTTCCCTCAACCTGCAAGAAGTCCTCACTCACTGTTGTGGTACTTCCCTCAACCTGCAAGAAGTCCTCACTCACTGTTGTGGTACTTCCCTCAACCTGCAAGAAGTCCTCACTCACTGTTGTGGTACTTCCCTCAACCTGCAAGAAGTCCTCACTCACTGTTGTGGTACTTCCCTCAACCTGCAAGAAGTCCTCACTCACTGTTGTGGTACTTCCCTCAACCTGCAAGAAGTCCTCACTCACTGTTGTGGTACTTCCCTCAACCTGCAAGAAGTCCTCACTCACCGCCGTGGTACTTCCCCCAACCTGCAAGAAGTCCTCACTCACCGTCGTGATACTTCCCCCAGCTGCAAGAAGTCCTCACTCACCGTCGTGGTACTTCCCCCAACCTGCAAGAAGTCCTCACTCACCGTCGTGGTACTTCCCCCCAGCTGCGAGTTTTTGTGAAAGCTATTTGGTTATGTCCGTCTTCAGGTTAGACAGAGACCATGTAAGTCTGTTTCTTTGTCCTTAGAAATATCATTTAGAATACATATGATTTCTTAGGGTTATTTGGTCCTAGGTGAAAGAAACCCAGAATCAATACGGAAGAATAAGTTACTGTGACTCCTCATGTCCGGGCTTTAACTACAAAGTCGCCTATTACCAGAGTGCTTGTGGACATAAGCCCGGCTCTACTCTGGAAGTCCTAAATTTTTATTCACCTAGGATAGGAACTAGGGGAGTAGCTGACATCGTATAGGCTCGGGACGCTGTCCGCTTGTCTGGATAAATCAGAGTCAGCTAAGTAATAATACACCGCAGTTACCCTGGCAACGGCGCTAGTCTATAATAAATTAATGTATTCATCTTAATACATAATTTCACTCTCTCTCCATTTTGTCTGTAAATAACTAACCAGGAGTCTTTCTGTGGAACCACTGAGATGAAACTCGCTTTAGGTCTCCAGCTCTACCGAGTTATGTAGTCAGTCATAAATACGATCTTGAGTTTTCCGCAGAATTTCAGTCTCTCATTCCAAAAGTGTAAAAAAAAGTCTCTATCTGTGTGTGTTTGTGAGCACGATAACACACGATGGAATGATATTGTATATGTGTTCAAAACACGATAAGGACGATATCTATTGATCAATGAAATTGGCAAAAGGGAATGGGGGGGGGGGGGGGGGGGGGGGGGTTAGTTGAGGGCTTAACACAAAAACTCTAATAACTGTCATTGTAATGAATGTATCGACATGAAATTTTATATGTAAATTCAAAACCCTGTAAGGACGACACTTATTTATTTCCCTCGAAATCGCCCGAAGGGAAAGGAAGGCCTGAGGGAGGGCTCGACACAAAAACCTTAATCATTTTTAGCCTAAATGGTTGATTGGTTTAGTAGGAAGAGGGAAGACTTCATTGTTTAATTCGTTCCGGGAGATAAATGTATCATGATTCACCTAACATTTTTTCTAGAGTTTCATAATTCAACCGAA
The DNA here is from genome assembly GCA_963662175.1 of Aradus depressus. Classification (NCBI taxonomy): domain Eukaryota; kingdom Metazoa; phylum Arthropoda; class Insecta; order Hemiptera; family Aradidae; genus Aradus; species Aradus depressus. The sequence goes on from OY759222.1 coordinate 40,691,717, forward strand.
AGTTATATTGTTTTCGTTCATGTGGGTTAGTTAGTTATTATGACTCATGCCCTGGCTTTAACTACGAGGTCATATCACCTACTACCAGAGCGCTCTTTCGTCACTCTGGCGGACATGAGCCCGACTCTTCCGTCGGAGTCCTAAATTTTTATTCACCTAGGGCAGGGGTCTTTAACGAGTACCTGACTACATACAGGCTCGGGACCATCGCTTAACGTCCCATCCGAAGGACGGCGTACTTAAGTTTATTTTACCTTCCAGATAAAATAAACTAAGGGCTTCGGCCGGGTTTCGAACCCACTATTTTGACCTCAGAAGGCAAGCAACCATACCACTGAGCTACCGGCCCCCTCTTCGATCATGTGGGTATTTATAGCATTCTCACAAATCCTTAAAAGCCTGGTTCAAACGTAAGAAGTAGACCGAGTGGCATCTCCAAATTTTGAACAGGAGAGAGGTTGTAAGGGGGAGAGGGGGTACATAAATATAAAGTAGATCTTTAAGGGTTGATATCACAAACCTCCATCCCCTAAACCAGACAGATAAACTTACTAACCTGCTTCAAGTTTGTTTGTTTTTTGAGGGGGGGGTTGCCAACCTCCCAAAACAAGTTAGCCAAAAAAATAAAAATGAATGCAAAGTATGAAATGAGAAAAAAAAATAGGTTTCCTCTAACATAAACGTTTTTAATCGAATTTTAAATGTTTTTATTGTATCAATTGGTAAAGTTTCGTCTCAATAGATGGGGCTGTGCTTACAGTTACGAGCCAGCTAGACTCCAGCGTCTTGTGTTTGTTCCTTCTCCGATAAGGATGCTTCCAGAATTCTACTCACCTCTTCTAGACGTTTCTGAACTAAGAATGGCTGGATTTCGGCGAAGATCTGCACCACTTTCCGTCTAGAACCTAGATACTTGATGAGACATCGCTCGATGCACACGTTCTCTTCAATCGTCGCATCTTTCTCCAGAAATGTGTTCACACAGTTGTTAAAACATCGCTCTGTGATTTTGTTAAAAATTCTAAAAATTTCAGTCATCTGTAGTCTTAGTGTTTTATTCCCTCACAAATCCAAATAAATCACTCTTGTATTTGCTCAAAACACGCAATTTTACTCTTTTTATTAATACATTTAAAATCAATCACTTGTTTGATTAGTAAATTGTTTATCGACTTAAAATTTGATTTAGATGTGTCTTTATAAAAAATAAATATATTATTTATTGTCTATTCTTATCATATGTTTAATTTGTCTAGTAAATTTATAAAGTTATTAAAATTTGAAAACCTCCCAGGAATTGTAGCGAATGGAATAGCGTTTTTTTATAGGTTCAGCCTAACGCAACAACTTCCATCTCTGTATTATTTTATCAAATATTTTGGAAATGCAAAAAAAAAAACATTAAAGTGCAAATTAATATCTGAAATATTTGGTAGTGCTACAAGAAATCTACAAAAAGCTTTGTCGAAACTAAGAACCAGTGCAGGACATAAATTGACGAATATAGTTATCTGTGAACCAGTGCGGAAAGTAGCACTTTTCTCACGAGTATTGTAACATTTCAAAAAAAAAAATAGCTCGTATCATTTCATTTGTTAATAAATAATATTCAATAGCAAGCGATAAAGTACTTGTCTGCACGTTGCCCATAGCAACGCGCGCAAAAGTAAAATTTCTAAGAAAACAACTACCTACTTTACAAAATTAGAAACTATATGTCAAATTGTATTCTATCATATGATCGTAGGAGAACGTTAGTTAGTTATTGTGACTCATGCCCGGGCTTTAAATACGAGGTGAACATGAGCCCGACTCTACTATCTGATGGACTTGAAAAATAAAATAAAACTGGTTTATTTAATATGTTGTCTAATTTCACTAACTATATATACATGGGAGTACTTTCGGTATTTCTACCATCCTCAGCCAAAAGCATAAGAGATAAGACTAAGTTAATTTTCAGAATGTCAGCCTCTCGAGGAACCCATTACCCTCCCTACTGGTGTTCCCCATGACGTCAGACATTCCTAACTAAGCTAAATTGTCAAGCTGTGAGATATTTGACAAGGCGGTCCCCATATTTCAAATGTGTGACCCCTTCTAAGATCTAGGTATAAAGCATTAACAATGAACAGGCGAATAATATAACATTAACAAATCAAAAATAATTGGTTCCAGTTACAACTTAATTAAAATTATTATACTGTAAATTATATAAATATATCTATTGGCAAGATTCAGATAAATCATATATATATATTGATAAATTCTATGTATATTTAAACGTACCTGTGCACATCGACTGGAGGGTCATATTATTGGTGACAGTAAAGGGGAATATTTTAGATTGGTTTGGTCGTTCATACAATTTCCATTTTTTAAAGTTCTGTTTATTTCTAATATTTCTAATGAGTTGAGCAATGTGCTTTTTTCGCAGAAATGAAGGTATTTTATGCCTGTGTCTTTATCAAACGTATGTTTGTGTTGGTTGATGTGTTGTGCAAATGTTGATTTTGTTATGTTGTGTGTTGTGTCCATGTTAGTATCTATTTCTGATATATGTTCTTTGAGTCTTTGTTTGAATTGTCTCCCAGTTTGTCCTGTATAGATTAGGTTGCAAGAGTTGCAATTTAATTGATAAACCCCACTCTTTTCTTCTGTTTTTATTCGGTCTTATCAATTAAATTGCAACTCTTGCAACCTAATCTATACAGGACAAACTGGGAGACAATTCAAACAACTCAAAGAACATATATCAGAAATAGATACTAACATGGACACAACACACAACATAACAAAATCAACATTTGCACAACACATCAACCAACACAAACATACGTTTGATAAAGACACAGGCATAAAATACCTTCATTTCTGCGAAAAAAGCACATTGCTCAACTCATTAGAAATATTAGAAATAAACAGAACTTTAAAAAATGGAAATTGTATGAACGACCAAACCAATCTAAAATATTCCCCTTTACTGTCACCAATAATATGACCCTCCAGTCGATGTGCACAGGTACGTTTAAATATACATAGAATTTATCAATATATATATATATATATATATATATATATATATATATATATATATATATATGATTTATCTGAATCTTGCCAATAGATATATTTATATAATTTACAGTATAATAATTTTAATTAAGTTGTAACTGGAACCAATTATTTTTGATTTGTTAATGTTATATTATTCGCCTGTTCATTGTTAATGCTTTATACCTAGATCTTAGAAGGGGTCACACATTTGAAATATGGGGACCGCCTTGTCATAAAATATCTCACAGCTTGACAATTTAGCTTAGTTAGGAATGTCTGACGTCATGGGGAACACCAGTAGGGAGGGTAATGGGTTCCTCGAGAGGCTGACATTCTGAAAATTAACTTAGTCTTATCTCTTATGCTTTTGGCTGAGGATGGTAGAAATACCGAAAGTACTCCCATGTATATATAGTTAGTGAAATTAGACAACATATTAAATAAACCAGTTTTATTTTATTTTTCAAGTCCATTTGAATTATTTCACAATATCTCTGCAATTATGTCAGTTCTACTATCTGAGTCCTAAATGTTGTCTACTTAGGTTTATTCACCTAGAAAGTTGGTCTTTAACAAGTACCTGACATCGCACTCGGGACCATCAGTTAAGTCCGATCCGAAGGGCGGCGTGCTCATCAAATTTTTTTGTTTGTTTGAAATGACCGTGTGGACACAAAACGATAACTTTTATTGTCGAGTTTCTGTGTTCCCACACACCGAGACAAGGGAACGTAAACTAGTTATTTGGGGGTGGGGAAGTGTATTTTGTCGGTGATTCACCGTAGACTTTGTTTTCCGGTCGATGCAGTTGGAGAATTGGTCATCTTAACCGTACATGTCACCTGAGTGGTCAGACGGGATAGATCCAGTTTGTGATATTGGCTTACAGAAGGGGGTCCAACACACTGACACACACAGACACACAAGATACTGCAGAGCTCCTGTCTGTGTGTGTGTCAGGACGGAACTCTGTCCTTCCTTCCAACACACTGACACACACAGACACACAAGATACTGCAGAGCTCCTGTCTGTGTGTGTGTCAGGACGGAACTCTGTTCTTCCTTCCAATGAACATATCAATACTGCACTTTCCTTAGAGAACTCTCTTAGAATGTACTTCCCCACCCCAAAGTGCATTTTAGCTCTCCTTCTATAACTATTTGACCGATTCGGGAATGTTATCAATAAGCATCGTCTTTGTGGGGTACAAAATGTCGAGTCGATACAGTACTTATTACGGCAGTTATTGTTTGTGTTTTTAGATTCACAAAGTCGGAAAACTTGTAAAGTCAACATTGAATTAATGTGCAAATTTCTCATTGGCCTAGTTCCTGTAATGCCCCTTTTAAATTTAATTTGTTGTGTATGAAAGTAAGAAAATATGTACATACTTTTCATGCAGTATAACCGATTACGTGACTTCCCCTCTACTACATAATATATAACATTATAACAGGGGAAGAAGTGATAACTAATAATACTAAATACATATTAAGTGAGACATTCAACATTTTATTTTTATTTCCTTAGCTGAAGCAATGGGTCAGAAATTCGATGTTGTGTTTCCAAAGGAATTCCAGACCTCCTGAATTCAAAAATAACTACAATGAATAAATACATTTCCACGAAATTATATTTGGAAGAGATGGCTCATATATCTCGGGGCTCTGATCACAGAAGATAATGACGTTAGCCACGAAATAAGAGCACGCATTGTTGCAGGGAACAGATGTCTATTTGCGGTCCAAAAACTCAAGTTCCACTTACACTGGTGAAACTTGGGCGTTGACAAAAGAAAATGAAGAGGCTCTGCTACTATGGGAACTGAAAGTACTTAGAAAGATTTATGGACCTGTTTCCGAGAACGGCAGATGGCGTATCCGGAAGAACAGAGAGTTGAGAGGCCTCTACGGGGATCCCGACCTGGTATCCGTGATCAAGCAGGCGAGATTACGTTGGTTGGGCCGTTGGAATGGAAGGAGGAAGACTCCCTAAACAAGCCCTCTACGGTAGGCCAGGCGGTGCCAGGAGAAGAAGAAGACCGAGACTCCGTTGGCTGGACGACGTCGAGGCGGATCTCCGAGTGTTGGGCATCAGAGGTTGGAGGGAGAAGGTTTTGGATCGAGACGAATGGAGGAGGATTGTGACGGAGGCCCGGGTTCTTTCAGGACCGTAGCGCCGCAGGAAGAAGAAGAAGAAGAGAGACGGCTCATCACAAAAACTATTGTATTGACATGTAATTGTGGATATGGATCCAGAACTAAATAAGGATCTATTGAGAGTTGACACTTAGTTGATCTATTCGCCACTTGGAACACTGCCCATGACTTACCAACTTTTTATATGGTTTTATAGCCCCCACATTATATATCAGTGTACACAGAAGTCCCTTCAGCAGCCCAAGATAAATAAATAAATGAAAATAAATCGATCATCGAAAGTAAATATATACTTTTAATTAATATGCAAATTTCTCAATGGCCTCGTTCATTTAATGCCCCTTTTAAATTTAATTTGTTGTGTATGAAAGTAGGAAATTATATATATATTTACAAATACATATTACAAATTCGATGTAGGTCAATGAAAGACACATTGAAGGGTTCCGTAACCTTTAACTGTATTATTATGTTCAAGTTATATGATTGTAAGCATTTCGGTTGTTTGGGAGCTACTATATTAATATTAAGATGTTTTGTCACTTTCAGGGATCGTCGGTGAATCGCCAGCGATGTACTTCCCCAGGATTGTACTCTAAATATAAGATAATTTTATTCCAAATTGATTGTACTCTAAATATAAGACAATTTTATTCCAAATTGATTGTACTCCTAAATATAAGACAATTCACAGATTTTTTTCTTCAAAAATGGGGAGAAACCGCAAAGTCAACAAGAAATATATTCTAGTTCCACTCATAATTATCTTTCATTCGATATTCCACAGGATATTTCTTTTTATGTTAATCTCTCTCGTCCTTCCCCACTTATTTGCCTTCTTCCTAGTATATATAATTCATTGTTCGTCCAATACCAGTTACACTTTCTTCAATGACTGCCGCGCATTGCTCAGACTCATATTTTTAAGTTTAATAGACTCCGAGATTGGAGGGACGACGACTGAAGGACGATGTTTTTGGCCCCCACAGCTGCCATATTGAATATAAAATCTCAAAAAAAAAAAAAAATCATATCTATTTGCAGTAAACTTTTTAATTATTTCTTACTCGGTTCCTTCTGAATCTATTTTATTTTTGCGACCACATAATTTTCGCGAGAAACAATTCTATCGTCACGGGCAGCAGAGATTAGCTTGCAAAAAGTGAAAATTTCATTTTTTTTCCTAAATGAATGACTGTACGAATGATAGTGAATTTTCCGAACAAAGCCGGGTATCATAGCTAGTACATGTCCTGATGATGGGGTTACCGGTGGTCCTATCGATATAGACACTAAACTTAAACTCATTATGTTAACCAAACAGCTGTCTGTTGAGAGGTGAGGCAGAGTTGACGGAGGTGACGTAATGGTTGTGACGACATCGCTCGATACCCCCCACTCTCTCCTCTCTGCTGCATCAGATCCTCCCTCCCCCTTTGTTTTCAGTAATTAGTCCCCTCTCCTCAGATTTACGGATCAGTCCGTGTTGAGTTTTGTTTATTTATCGAGGGACGAAGGGGGGGTGGGGGGTATCTGAGACTGCACTCGACTCATCGGTTAAAACAGATAGAAAATATTGGAATTTTTACTGCACAAAATCGTCAATCGACTTGGATAAAATAGTATCGATAACATATTGAAATTATCTAAATGCTTGTGACTGCGTCTGTGTGTCCCCGGAGACCATAGGCGTGTTGCGTGGCTTACAAAGACGAAAGGGGGCTAACAATAGTGGAATGTTGCACGCTGACGTTAAAGCTGGAAGTGCAGCCTATGCAATGATGTAATTATTATACAATCGTTAACGTATATTGAAATATACTGACCAAAGTAATCAAGTTAGCAAAACGTTTGGCATAAAATAAATACTAAAACATTGCTTGTCTTTAAATACATAAATCGTGTCTTGCTCGTTTTATTTACTGCTTGTATTTATTTACTATTATATATTACTGTAACCTTAAATAAAAATAAAAATGTCGTCGGTGAATCACCGGCTATGAACCCCCCCAGCACAAATCAATTACGTGTTTGCTCTCCCTTCAATGCCAATCGACAGTTTGGGCTGAAACTCAATTATTGATTAACACACTGTGGCCGATTTGGTTGCAAATTAATAGGTTTCCTCCTTAGACGGTTCTAGATACAGAAACAGATATGAAATTTCGTGTCGATACATTCTTCCTGAGAGCTATCGAGTTCACAGACTTTTTACTTCCCTTTCTTTACGAGTTATGTAATCGGTAAAAAATTCGATGTTGAATTTTCAACGGAATTTAGTGTTTTCTGTCTCTAGATTCCAAATATGTCTATCTGTCTATGTTTCTGTCAACACGATGACAGTGACTGTATCGTCATGGAATTTTATTTGTGAATCTTAAAGCCTCTAACGACGACACCTATTGTTTTTCAGCCTAATTGACAATTGGGAAGGAGAGGATTAAGAGAGAGGCTTGACTCAAAAACTTAAATAACTGCTGCTTGAATGAATGTATCGACACGAAGTTTTATATGTCTGACCTGAACCCCATAAGGTCATCAACATATCATTTTCGGCCAAACCGGCCTTAGTGGGGGGGATCGGGAAGAGACGTAACTCGATAATTCTAATAACTGTCATTTTAATGAATTTATCGACACAAAATTTCATATGTGAATTCACAACCCCATAACTTAATAATTATCCTCGGAATCGGCTGAAGGGAAGGTGGGATCAGAGGGGCTCAACTCAAAAACCCCAATAACTGCCTTTTTTTTTTTTTTTTTTCACTTTTGGAATCAGGAGGCTGGGAAACATGAAACTCCGTTCAAAACATGGGATTGAATTTCGAACCGATTACATAACTTCCCCTATACTTGGTACAGCTAGCAAGAAACAAGGAATTACAGTTAAAACATAAAATTATGCGTGCTTGTCTTCTGAGCTCAAGATCGTCGGTTCGAAACCCGACCGAGGCCGGATGGGATGTTAAGCGATGGTCCTGAGCCTGTACGATGTCAGGTACTCGTTAAAGACCCTACCCTAGGTGAATAAAAATTTAGGACTCCCACAGTAGAGTCGGGCTCATGTCCACCAGAGTGACGAAAGAGCGCTCTGGTAGTAGACGATATGACCTCGTAGTTAAAGCCGTGGCATGAGTCATAAAACCTAACCTAACCTATAAAAAGATAATGCCACAAAACCAAGTGAACTGGTTCCAAGACCGACCAAGGTAGGCTTTGTTATATAGACATATGTTGATAATTATGAAGGCATATATTCGACATATGGTCTATAGGTTAGGTTAGGTTAGGTTTTATGACTCATGCCCGGGCTTTAACTACGAGGTCATATCGCCTACTACCAGAGCGCTCTTTCGTCACTCTGGTGGACATGAGCCCGACTCTACTGTGGGAGTCCTAAATTTTGCCTTCCCTAAATTTTTATTCATCTAGGGTAGGGGTCTTTAACGAGTACCTGACATCGTACAGGCTCGGGACCATCGCTTAACGTCCCATCCGAAGGACGGCGTGCTTAAGTTTATTTTACCTCCCAGATAATATAAACTAAGGGCCTCAGCCGCGTTTCGAACCCACGACCTTGACCTCAGAAGACAAGCACGCATACCACTGAGCTAAAAATGCTTACAGACAAACGAAGAAGACCCTACCCTAGGTGAATAAAAATTTAGGACTCCCACAGTAGAGTCGGGCTCATGTCCACCAGAGTGACGAAAGAGCGCTCTGGTAGTAGACGATATGACCTCGTAGTTAAAGCCGTGGCATGAGTCATAAAACCTAACCTAACCTATAAAAAGATAATGCCACAAAACCAAGTGAACTGGTTCCAAGACCGACCAAGGTAGGCTTTGTTATATAGACATATGTTGATAATTATGAAGGCATATATTCGACATATGGTCTATATATGAATTACTTAGATAATCGATTGTTTTCCTTTTAAAATAAAATGTTCACAAGAGTTGAATTGATTTACTATCTTAAAGGCTTCAACCAGATACGATCTCGATCAATCATAAGTATAGATAAAAAGTATTTTCTGGTTGGTCCTTACTGAAATAGCCGAAGAAGAAATAAATATTTTATATGGCTCTTGTTTCACTGATTCCTTAAATTTTTTGAAAAACTTTTTTTTTGTCCTTATGGTCGATGCATATTAGCCAATAGAAAAACATTAACATACCAATGTCGGTAGATAGGCTTCAACCAGATATGAAGACAGTCAATCGTAAGAAAATATGAAAAATATATTGGGGCAGTTACTAAATAAAATCGACGGAGAAGAAATATAGAATATAGGTGGTTCTTGTTGGACCCATTCTTTATATATTTTGAAAAACACATTAATAATTAATGAATTGAAGGGATTAGGGCTGTCCTTCTGTTTTTGCTCTTTTAGGGTTCTTCAATCCCTGAGTTTGAGGCTACACCCTGACTCACACATAAGTTTCCACTCTCCTGCTAAACCTTCGATCTCTTTATTTGGTGGACTCTTACCTTTCTTTTTTCTCCTTTGAGGTTTCTTCGATCTCTAAACCTGAGGCCACACCCCAACTCACCCCTAGGTTTTTGTTAATGTTAAGTTTTTGTCTTTAAACCTTCCATCTCTTTCTTTGGTTTTCTTCTATTTTTGCTAATTTGAGGGTTCCAACTGTGTTCACCAGGTCTGGAACCGAGGGCTCCTGTTCTGGTGTTTACAGGGAGAGCGGAAACTTATGTGTGAGCGCTAAAAGATTTGCACGCGTTTTTGAGCTGAGTTTACGAAGCTCTCTCTTAGGCGACTCATGCATTTCGTTGTACTCGTACTCCTCCTAAACCCCTTTACCGATCACATTGAAATTTGCCACGATGGTAGTGGACACGGTGACGATGGTTTACTACTAAAAAAATCTGAAATCGAACATATCACGGAGGAATAATGACCGAAAAAACGAAATCCCCATTGAAATCAATTGAGAGACAAAATTCTCGCGCAAAATATAATTTTTCGGTTTCAAATGTAAAAATTCGAGCGAAGCCCTTTTCGGTTTACCATCGGACACCACTTTTTTTGAGTCGTTTTTTTCAGTGTTCTAACGTACAAACTTCAACTTTTTTTCGATAAAAATATTCACAGCTGTTGTTGTCTACAAAAAGGCTAGAAAAAATCCATTGAATTCAATTGAAATCGATTTAAAGTATTAATATATTCATAAAGAACATACAAGGTGAGAAGTTACTGATAATTATTAAAACATTAACTGAGTTTTTTATACAGATATGCCTGACTCAGCTCAGTTTTTGCAAACAGCAGAATGTATTGCACACCTAGTAGCTTATCGGGAGTTAGGTCCGGGTATGGAACTGTAGTTTTCGTGCTGACCTGCCTTTCCGTGTTCCGAAATCCCGAGATGAGGACGGCTTCCCGAAGGTTAACTCCTCCGTTTCCCCGTCAGATCGGCTCTCAGAACACTATCTCTTACTCTTTCTGGACCTCCTCCTTTTAGTTCTCAAGCCCTTTAGTCCTGCCAACTTTTCAATTCAGATAAGCCCCAGGCCTAGAAAGCCCATTAAGCCCCTTCTTCCGTCAGACAGCACAAAGCATTGTTCCTACTTTGCTTACCAACACTGCAACACTGCCACTTTCATCAAAACCATCTTCGATTTATATTCACCAGTTTTGTTTTTTTTTCCTTCAAACGACAATGTTTTAGATTAGCACTCCAACCAAATTGCAATAAACTCTTTCTTCATTTTAAGGGTTACGTTGGTCGAAGCAAAACCCTTACAACGAGGGCACACTTTGGAAATTCAATTAAATGGTTCACCCAATGAAAGAAGGAGTTACAATATATAATTAACATTAATAAATTTAGTTAGTTATAGTGACTCATGTCTGGGCTGTAACTGCGAGATCATATCGCCTACTTCGCTCCCGTCGTTCCCATCGTGAGCCCGACCTCACGAAGAGGATGAAAGTGAAGCTAAAACAGCGGTGAGTGATGATTAGATCGCAAGTGAACATCGAGTTAAGAGAGGGCTAATATTGACCCATGAGGCATGCCGGTCCGTATGATGCAGATTTTGTCGGAAATGTGTGTTATGGAGAAATTATCGCATACTCGATATCTTTTAGTTAGTTATTAACTCATGCCCGGGCTTTAACTACGAGGTCATATCACCTACTACCAGAGCGCTCTTTCGTTTATACCTCCCAGATAAAATAAACTAAGGGCCTCGGTTGGGTTTCGAACTCACGATCTTGGGCTCAGAAGGCAAGCACGCATACCACTGAGCTACCGGCGCCCTCTCGGTATCTTTTATTAAATTCTACAAGAGATTTTTTTTTATATATTAATCGAGATTGAGCATATAACTTTGAACTGAAATCATTGATTTGTTCCATATCCAAAACCATTATTTTTTAACACAAAACATTGACGTTTTGTTTTGAACTAAGAAAAATAGTATTTTTAATAACTATCACAAAAATATGTAAACAAAATTCAAAGTAAAGTCAACATCAACTTGTTGACAGTTTACATAACATCCGCTGTAGTGCATGCAGCTGGGGAAATAAAACTGAATCATTTTCAGCTCTTCTATCTGTCATCCCCCCCCCCCCACCCTCAGATTTGCATAATTACTTCACATTCAAGCCATGAATTTCACTTTATCACGAGAAGAAAGTTATTTCTCGTGTAGAACTGTTACTAATATTGTTTTTCATCAACATAAATTTATTTTAGTTTTTTTTTTCAACAGTCAGAACGAAGTGGACGATCGACCTGAAGGCTGCGGCTGCACCTCACCCCAACGTAATTATAGTGGAGCATAATGGCTTCAATAAGTACAACAAACTTATTTGGGGGCCATGATGGCCATCGGGACTTGGTCGCATGATCTCACCATGGTTTGAGGGTTCGAATCCCGTTCGGGAGTGAGTTTTATTTCGTAGATAGAACTCCCTCCCGGGGCCATGGATGACGTTAAATAACTATATATAACACATTGACATGGCTAATATGCACCGTACATAAAGCCAAAAAAAACTTATTTTTGACAAATTGTATATTTCACAAAAAAATTAATTATTATCCACACTTTTGATCTAAGCAAAAATAAGTTTAAATGATAGTTTATAATAATTGGAAATAAATGAAGATGACAGATAGATAGAAATTGAAATAAAGAAAGCCACCAAAAATAGCATGTATATGTATGACCACCTTTATTTCAACTTCTCCCCGATGTTAAATGTCCAACTTCTCCCCGAGGTTAAATGTCCCGTATTTTATTATGAATTTATTTCAACAGATGGCACCATAAGTAGCAGCGAAAGTATTCAAGGTATTTTAACTAAACGGCTCAACTTTTTTTAAATATTTTTTTTCCATAATTCATATAATTTAAAAAAAGTTGAACCGTTCAGCCAAAATACCTTTAATACTTTTCTTTAAATTTAGAGCGCGACGTGGTGGCCGAGCTGAGAACTAAAACAGGGACACTTAACGTTAACACCTGAGAACCAATTCTGATCCCACATTTGTATGTATTTATTGTCATTGTATTACATATCTCATAAGATATTAAAATATATTTCATAAATGAAACCAATTTCGTTTTTGAAATATTAAAAAAAGGTATATATAATATATACTGATATATATATAATAATATATACTGATATATATAATAATATATTGTGATATATTGAATATCAGAGACCTAGTGGTAATTATAGTTCTGAGAGCAACCACGAGTAGCGCACTAGTTGGAAGATACATAAAGTGGAGGGGATGAAAATTCAAGTCTGTTCCTGTGTCGGAGAAGAGAAGACTCCCGTTTGAAGTGTCGGAGGAGACAGACACTTGCCGTTTCAGCTGTCGAGGTAGGCAGTCACTCCCGTTTGAAGTGTCAGAGGAGGTGGACACTCCTGTTTTAGTGACCGTGGGAGGAGGTCGACATTGATAGTTGAGCCGTCGGAGAAGATAGTCACTCCTGTTTTAGTGGCCGAGGTAGGCAGTCATTCCTGGTTGAGCTGACGCAGGGGACAGACCTTCGAGTTGAGTTGTCGGTGGAAGGAGACTCCCGTTTGAGCTGACGTAGGAGACAGAAGACTCTCATTTTATCTGCTGGAGGGAGATCATCCCCGCTGTCTATTTCCAAGGGACTGGAAGTTCCTCACCTCTTCGTGAATTCTGGATGAGAGACCGCAGGCTGGAGTGTGGTTTGAAAATAGAAGACTTTTAAGGTAACGCAACCATTTATTTTACATTTTTTTCCGACATCGAGACGAATTGCTGGCTGATCATCAATAGACATCTTCATATTGCGGGGGTTACAAGAACATTTAAGATCATATAAATTGTTTCATGTTTTATGGATAAGTTATTCCAGATGTTCGAGTCTTGGAGGGACGCCTCACTATTATATGGTCAATGATTGTTTTAATAAATGTATGTTGTCTTATAAATTGTTCACTGAACCCTCTATAGCCTAGCTCACCTTCTGAGTACACACGTTAACCCCAAAAGTAAAATCATTTTCATATTAAATAATAAAAGTTATAAAGACCCCAAGTAAGATCATCACAATGTATGGTGAACTGAGCCGGGTATAGCTTCAGTTAATAATAAGAGGCAAAGAGCATCACAATTTATGGTGAATTGCGCCGGGCAAAGCATCACAATATACTGATATATATAATAATATATACCGATATATATATAATAATATATCTTACTGATGTGTATGAAATATTTGAAAAAAAAAGTTTTGGCTATGTTCCTGGCATACTCCCACTGTGCCAGTCTGCTCCCACTCTCTGTACATATATTTTGTTTCTCTCTGGTTTTTTTCTCTTTCAAATTTCCTTTTCTATTAGACTAACGGCAGTCTGTTATTCCACAATTTATGTCTGCGATCTGTCAAAACAACACATTTCTGTCCCACCATCAGGTATATATCCCTCCAACCATATTTATATCCGTCTACCTGTTGCCAACATCTCGATAATAAATTACCTTTTAATTTTGTTCAAAACATAAACCATGCCTGGAGTGTTTTGTTTACCTCAGTGCTGTCTGTATCTATCTAATATAAATTCCTATATAATATATATATACATATAAAATCACGGCCAAGGCCTGGAATACGCCGTCCTCCAGACGGCATGTAAAGCGATGTTCCCTCGCCTGTACGATGTCAAGTACTCGCTAAAGCCCCTAAGTAACTAAACATGTGTCGGACTTATGTCCACGCGACGGAAGATCGCTCTAATGGTGATATAACCTAGTTGTTATAGCCCGGGCATGACTCACAATAACTAACTATATAAAATCAAAACTTTGTCTGACTGTTATCTAATAACTCAAAAAGTGATCACCTCATCTCATCACCTCTGAGGGGAAGGCTCGATTTGACAACCTTAATAATGCCGAAGTAATGAATATATCGACACAATGTTTAGTCTTGGGATAGACACTTCCGAAGAGTTTTTTTTGAAAAATATTTATCTTAATTTTTATTAAATTAAAAAATGTGTCAACTTATTATAAACGTATCATGTATTAATTTTTTTTATATACTCATATATTTTTAAGTATTTATTTGTTCAGTTTTTATTAATTTCATTTTACTTTTTTTTAATAGTTTTGTTATTACTACTAATCATAGGTGTGTTAGACTCAAGTAGTTATAAATCTAATTTATAAGCTATCTTAATGTATAAATTCTTTTGACGTATCCTATTACCATGTATTGGTTTAACGAAAATAAATTGATTATTATTATTATTACTAAAGGCTTCATCGAAAGGGACGTTTCATATCTGGGACAAGAAAAAAATGATTCTACAGGAAGTGTATACGAATTAGGGCTTCCGGGTCGGGAGACCGGTGCAGAACCGGGTATTTGAATTTTCGGGTATCCAGTTCTCGGTTCCAACCCTGGAACCGGATCAAATGGATTAGATTAGTTCTAAACCCAGACAACGAGGACCTCGGGTGAATCGTGGTGTAGCCTCGAAAACATAGATCGAAGGAAACGTAAAAGAACAAAAACAGAGGTTAAGAGTTCAACAAATAAAAAGGTTTAGCAGGAGAGCTGAAACTTATGTGTGAGTCGGGATGTAGAATAACGATATCAAAAATTTAGAGAGAGAGCGGAAACGAACGAGAACCACCTAGCCTTAAATTCAAAGTTTGAAGGACCCTCAAAATAGGAAAAAATCAATGTAGGGGTCCACCAAATAAAGATATTGAAGGTGCAGAGGGAGAGCAGAAACTTACGGGTGAGTTCGGGTGTAGCCCAAAATTGAGGGTGCAATGTTGGAAGATAGGCTACAACCAGACCCATGATACTGGAGCAAAAATACAAATAAAGAAAATATTTTGGTTGGTTTTATTGATAATAGCCGAAGCAGAAATATAGAATCTGCTCGTAGGTTGTCAAAGTGGCTTCATATCTTCCTTCCACATTCCTTCTTCATATTTTCTGGAAAAATCATTAATCCAGCATGTCAGTAGCGAGGCTTTAATGAGGTAGACCAAAGTTACCGGAAATATAGATGGTCTTGAGGAACCGATTGCTTATAGTAAGTTTTTTAGCGCTCACTCGTAAGTTTCCGCTCTCCTTCTAAACCTTCGATCTCTTTATTTGTTGAACCATAAACCAATGTTTTTGCTCTTTAGAGTTTCCTTCGGTCTCTGAATATGAGACTACACCAAGTTTCCACGCTCGCCCTAAACCTTCGATTATTTTTCTTGGTTGACCTTTCCTTCTGTTTTTTCTCTTTAGAGGCTCCTTCCATCTCTCCCCCCAAATCACACTCAAGTTTCTGTGCTCCCTCTAAGTGATTTTTTTCATTTGGTGGAGCATTTTTTTCAATTTTGCTTTTTTGAGGGGTCTTTTTGAATCTGAGGCTATAATGAAATGTAAATTTCAGCTCTACCACTAAACTCGGTTCTGGATCTGGACTCCTAACCAGGATTCTTTAAACATATGTGTGACGTGGGGTATAGTCTCAAATTCAGAGATCGATGGAACTTCAAAAGAGCAGAAACAGAAGGTCTACCAAATAACCAAGGAACCGGGTTTTTCGGGTATCGGTTTCGAAACCGAAAAATTGCTGATTTCGACAGCCCTAATATGAATGCAATGCGCCTCCTCATAGTGGATAAGACAGCCCCTTCATGATAATATCATATTATTCATGATAATATCATAAATAGGCAGCAACTCGAGGAACACCGTGATCGATTCCTCGAGTTGCTGCCTATTTTTTCTTTAGATTGTTTAATTGAACATAAATTGAATAGAGTCAGGAAGAATTAGCGCTACGGTTTAATTGATTTTAGGGCTACAGAAGGGCAACATCTTGTAAAGTTGCAGTAGATGAGATCAACTAACCAAATACTCGTATAGTTGACTTTAACAAAAGTGCAATTAATTGTCCGACAGATTATTTCACAGACAATGTGTTTTTGTCATTTTGAATTCAGAGAGTGAGAAAACGTGATATTCCAGTGAAAAGCTAACTTCGAATTTCAGACCGATTTCAAAACCTTCTCTAATAGCTGGGTTAGTAATTTACCATTTTGCCGCCCTCTGTAGGAGGACACTGCATTGTATTGAGAAGCCAGTATTGCTGAAGAAATAGCAAACTTATTAACACAATTGTACACAATGTTTCTGTATCGATGGAACGTATAAAACTTGAAGGACTTTAACAGAGAGACACTCGACTGTTCTGTTGATAATATTACGTTGAGAGGACAGTGCTTTTCCTTTGTACATTGTTAAAAAGAGCGAGTATTACTGGAAAAATGAAAATCTTATTAACTGGAGGGGGAAGGGGGGAGGGATTACAATAAAATTCCCCTTTTCCCGGCTCTCGGCTGGGAATTACCCCGCACTTGTGTATCTTTTCCCCTCATCTCCGTCTTTCCTTTCAATCTGTCCCCTCTCCCCCTCTTTTTACTGCCTTAGCTGACCCATTTTCTTGAACCATTAAACGTTTCCTTTAATCTCCTTTTTACTTATACACACAGAAAAGAAGAGAAATGTATCACTTACGGAAATTTGGAATTTCACGTTTCAAGGCCTCTTGAATACGATTTGACTATCACGATGCTTCGTGTATCTGGGACTTTGTGAACACTACTCTAACTCAGAGACGATTTTAGCAATGAACTTGAGGTGAAGATATCACATGTGCTAACTCAGAGACGATTTTAGCAATGAACTTGAGGTGAAGATATCACATGTGCTAACTCAGAGACGATTTTAGCAATGAACTTGAGGTGAAGATATCACATGTGCTAACTTAGATCTCATTAGATTTTCGCCGAAATTAGACGATAATTGAAACCACTTTACTTCGGGGCTTAAGTTCCAAGATACCGCTTTATATTTATTTTATGAACTAATCAAAACTCTCTTCAAATAAAAGTTGTAGAGAAACTGAGAGAGCTGTTTTCTTTGTGTTATTTTACAGCGTAATTCTGAGCGAGACTTTCTTATACCGATAAAAGCCCTCTTATGGCCATATCACATATTTTTGTTATTAACTTTTTTGTTCCATTTCAACGTTTCCACAAGGTTCAGAAAAAAAACTTTTTAACTTTCTTTTGAAAATACATATATAAAAATAAATCCTTATGAAGCCATATCGGTCTACTTGGAAAAAACCTAGTCTGTTCTACGCATGCGCTACTTCCCCCGAAAACAATGGTGCTCTTCCTATTCCTGTCAACATTTAGATTGCTTCCTCTGACAGACGCACGGTCTAACAGATTTTTTGCGGAAACACGTTTTGTGCTATGAGAGGCAAAGCGGAGTCCTCAAGTCCTGGTTACTGCTGAGGGAGTCCTAATTGTTGCTAGACCAGCTTTAGTTTCCTAGTATAGGGTAGGTACTCCCTTTAACGAGTAATTGAATTCGCACAGGGTTGGAAACATCACTTAACATCCAATCCGAAGGACGGCGGGATCAATGTTTTGTCACCTCCCGGTAAAAAACACAGGATCAAATGACATTGAACAGCGATTTTGACCATAATAAGCAAGCAAGCTGAACCAGACATATTGCCGAGGAAGATACTGGAGGGACACCCGGGAGGACAAAGAAGAAGAGGTAGACCCCGCTTACGTTGGCTGGAGGACGACCTCAGAACGATGTGTGTGAGAAGATGGAGACAGGAGGCCGAGGATAAAGTAGAATGGCGGAAGATTGTTGCGACCGACGCCTTCGAATTTTGACCTAAACTAGTGGGTATCCCGTGGAATTGTGGACTAAGAGTCCTTTTTACAAAATACCGCTTATTAATGCAGGATGTTAACCTCTCCGTCCTGTCTGATTAGTATGGCCAATACAGACTCTCCCCCCCTAGTTCGGCTCCCTCGGCTGGCCTGCTTGTCCAGGATGTTAACCTCTCCGTCCTGTCTGATTAGTATGGCCGATACAGACTCTCCCCCCCTAGTTCGGCTCCCTCGGCTGGCCTGCTTGTCCAGGATGTTAACCTCTCCGTCCTGTCTGATTAGTATGGCCGATACAGACTCTCCCCCCCTAGTTCGGCTCCCTCGGCTGGCCTGCTTGTCCAGGATGTTAACTTCTCCGTCCTGTCTGATTAGTATGGCCGATACAGACTCTCCCCCCCTAGTTCGGCTCCCTCGGCTGGCCTGCTTGTCCAGGATGTTAACCTCTCCGTCCTTCTGATTAGTATGGCCGATACAGACTCTCCCCCCCTAGCTCGGCTCCCTCGACTGGCCTGCTTGTCCAGAATGTTAACCTCTCCGTCCTGTCTGATTAGTATGGCCGATACAGACTTTCCCCCTCTAATTCGGCTCCCTCGGCTGGCCTGCTTGTCCAGGATGTTAACCTCTCCGTCCTGTCTGATTAGTATGGCCGATACAGACTCTCCTCCCCTAGTTCGGCTCCCTCGGCTGGCCTGCTTGTCCAGGATGTTAACCTCTCCGTCCTGTCTGATTAGTATGGCCGATACAGACTCTCCTCCCCTAGTTCGGCTCCCTCGGCTGGCCTGCTTGTCCAGGATGTTAACTTCTCCGTCCTGTCTGATTAGTATGGCCGATACAGACTCTCCTCCCCTAGTTCGGCTCCCTCGGCTGGCCTGCTTGTCCAGGATGTTAACCTCTCCGTCCTGTCTGATTAGTATGGCCGATATAGACTCTCCTCCCTTATTCCAGTTCATTAAAATCATTTCCTCCATCAACTTGATTAACTCACTTAGAAAGAAAGTTAAAGCAGCAAATCGTTTTTCCTCTTGAAGAGGTTGCAAATTTACATTTTAAAATTAAAAAAAAAGAGCAAGGATTTCTTTGAGATTTAGTCATCCAAAGGCACAGAGTTCAACGATCAATAACAGGCAGACATTAACATTCAGTAAATTTTTTTTTTGTCTTTTGTTTGGTGCATACTAACTAAATAAATGGAACATGATCATAACAAATATTTCAGGCAAGTGCTTAAACACATTAAAATTTCTGTGTTCAAATTATATATCTTTTTAGGTTTACTAAAAATTTCAATGATTATATACTTAATGGGGGGCTTTAAAATGTTGTGTCCCTTTCTCAAAAAATAAATAGAAAATGCAATAGACTTTATCGAAGAATCCATTAGTTCACCACAAAGACCAAATTTCAGAATATTCCCCCCCCCCCCCCCCCCCCCCCCCCCCCATCTCTCCACCGACTGTCTGAATATCATAAACAAATATCACGCGAATAAAAAAGTAGTATTTTCTTGTTTACTTCGACACATCGCCTACTACTAGAGCGCTCTTTGGTCACTCTAGTGAACATGAGCCCGACTCAACTGTGGTTACCTCGGATAGGAGTCTTGGACAACAATATACAGATTATTTATAATTTCATAACTATACTGTTAAAACCTCACTAACATATATATATATTTTTCTACTGTCCAGTCAATATACCTTATGAGTTAGAAACCATAAAATCGTCGAACTTTCATGACTCGCATCATTGCAGTGTCATAGGCAGAAACCTTATTTTCAGAACGATAAAAATGATTGATGTGTAATAATCAATACATGAAAGCAATGTGCCTACGGAACCCTTGATCTGCTCGTATCTATGATCTTTATATAGCCTTATTTAATAATCTCTTGAACCAGTGGTGTGATATTAATTCAGACATAAATCAGCAATAAATGGTCTCCTATTTAGATGGTATACATAATAAAGAGCAATAAACATGTACATAAATACCTATTAAAGCTATACCAGTTTCCTCTACTGCCCCATATACATCACACTTATCGCGAATATCCCTTGTTGTTCCTGGTCTTATCGCCTCCATGCTAGCTTTATAGTTTATTATCATCTCCATAACACAAAATCGTACGAAAAAAAATGGCGGCAAATCACAGGCTATGTACTTCCTCAACAAGAATTAATCAGTTGTTGTTCTTTCTCCTAAGCAAATCGACCGTAAGGGCTAAAAGGCAATATATGACTTCATAGTGGCTTCTTGAACACTCATTAGAGTTTTTGTGTTAAGCCTCCCCCTAATACCCCCTCTCCTTTTGTCGATTTGGCTGAAAAACAATAGGTGACGTCCTTCTAGGGTGCTGGATACACATATAAAATTCCGTGTAGATACATACACACATACACACACACACACACACACACATACTCACACACCCCTAGACACACAGACAGATTTTTGTTTTTTATATTTGGAATCTGGAGGTCGGAAAACATGAAACTCCATTGAAAACTCCACCAAAAGAAATATTTAATGTTTAGAGGGAGAGCAGAACTTACGGATGAGTTTGGGTGTAGCCTCAAATTCACAGAGCTATATTGGTAGATAGGTTACAACCAGATCCATGAAACTCACCTTAAGTAAAAATAAACAATTTATTCTAGTTGATCTAAGTCGGCCGAAGAAGAAATAAGGTGGTCCTTGTGGCACCAATACCTAACATTTTCTGAAAAACACATTAACACAGCATGTCAGCAGCGAGGCTTCAACGAGGTATGACCGTAGTTATCAGATTATAGATGATTTTGTGACACCGATTGCCTATAGTAAGTTTTTAGCTCTTCCTCTTAAGGTTCCGCTCTCCTCTAAACCTTCGGTCGTATACAATTCCTATTTACAAATCTGACACTGAACCTTGTTAGATGACAGATATTTGTTCTGAGAACCATTTAAATATCTTAGAAATGGATTGTAAATAAATCTCATTTATGTTTTGTAATGTGCTTTATGACATTTACAAATACATTGCAGAGGTTCCGAAATAAGAAGTCGTCGGTGAATCACCGTATGCACTTCCCCATAACGATTACTTTTCACTTCCCCCTAAAACCTGTCGACGGTTGGCGCTAAGATTCCACAGTTGACTTACATAGAAGTTCCTAAATCTGATATTCATAAATGTTTTGTTAATAAATTGATTCACTCTGCAGTTCTGGGGTTCTTGATTTGAGCCCTCTTGGCCTCTTTTTCCTTCTGCCGATTTTACTGAAAATTAATAAGTGTCGTCATTATGGTGCGATGTACGGTTGTTTTCCGATTTTAAGACCCATCTTTTCAGCACCCTCATGTCTCCCCTCCCCAAAGTCTGGTCCATGGTATCCTGGAATATACCATCTTCAGCACATTCTTAGTGATTCATTCTTCTGAGAATCCAGGAGAGTCGGTCGCAGCGCTAGTCAGCATGTGACTTTCATATCATAACTGGTTGTCCAAGTTATTTTTCCCGCTGATCCGAATTTCTGTAACTCTCTCTCCCAATCATTAGTTGTGTTCATCGAAATTAGACTGTATTTGGAGACATTGTTTGAAAGAAAGCAGATGGCCTGTGAATTATACGTGGCGGGCTAAGTGCATTATCAGATACTGTCCGTGTCGTCGTTACGGCATAGGTAGAACTTTGTGTGAGGAAGACTCATGCCATACATTTTTTAAACTTTATTTTTTTCCAACGTGATAGAGGAGAGGAGAGGGGAGGGGAGGGAGGTGGGATTACCTCCTCCTGTTAGATTAGCTGGCTTAGATTATTGGGGTTTTGACTGAATAAATCCGGGCCAAATGGATTCTAAACAAGCCCCACATGGGGAACAGTCACGTTCATTTCTAAAAATGATAATACTGAAGGAAAAACTGATGAAATACCAACAGACTTTCTATCCTGAAAAAAGGAGACTGGTTAATAAAACAGAAAAGTTAGCAGCTGGAATTGTTTGCCATCAACTAAGTTTCCTCCTCCTCCACTTTGGCCAATTTGGCTGTAAATTAACAAATGTCTTATTGCTACGATGTACGAACATTCTACAGAGATTTTATAACCAGGATCTAGGACAGGGGAATTCTATTGTCACTGGTTTCACTTGCTCAGCTATTTGTAGTGTAGTGAGCGGTCAAAAACTCCATGTTAACTTTCACCAGAATTTCAAATTATTTTGCATCTAACTAAAATGGAAATTCAAGGATTTGGAAAACATTAAACTGTAAAAACTGTATGTTCTGACCTTGAGAAAGGAAAAAGTTTTTTTTTAATTTTTTTTTCAGCCTGAAAATGAAGTCATTGCATGAGACCATTTATATCCTTCTAATGCTCCCCCCCTGGTACTTTGGTGCTTCAGAGACATACTTATCTGTTTTAAGACCAGCCTGTAATGATGTCATTGCATGAGACCATTTATATCCTTCTAATGCTCCCCCCCTGGTACTTTGGTGCTTCAGAGACATACTTATCTGTTTTAAGACCAGCCTGTAATGATGTCATTGCATGAGACCATTTATATCCTTCTAATGCTCCCCCCCTGGTACTTTGGTGCTTCAGAGACATACTTATCTGTTTTAAGACCAGCCTGTAATGATGTCATTGCATGAGACCATTTATTTTCTTGTTTACTTCGACACATCGCCTACTACTAGAGCGCTCTTTGGTCACTCTAGTGAACATGAGCCCGACTCAACTGTGGTTACCTCGGATAGGAGTCTTGGACAACAATATACAGATTATTTATAATTTCATAACTATACTGTTAAAACCTCACTAACATATATATATATTTTTCTACTGTCCAGTCAATATACCTTATGAGTTAGAAACCATAAAATCGTCGAACTTTCATGACTCGCATCATTGCAGTGTCATAGGCAGAAACCTTATTTTCAGAACGATAAAAATGATTGATGTGTAATAATCAATACATGAAAGCAATGTGCCTACGGAACCCTTGATCTGTTCGTATCTATGATCTTTATATAGCCTTATTTAATAATCTCTTGAACCAGTGGTGTGATATTAATTCAGACATAAATCAGCAATAAATGGTCTCCTATTTAGATGGTATACATAATAAAGAGCAATAAACATGTACATAAATACCTATTAAAGCTATACCAGTTTCCTCTACTGCCCCATATACATCACACTTATCGCGAATATCCCTTGTTGTTCCTGATCTTATCGCCTCCATGCTAGCTTTATAGTTTATTATCATCTCCATAACACAAAATCGTACGAAAAAAAATGGCGGCAAATCACAGGCTATGTACTTCCTCAACAAGAATTAATCAGTTGTTGTTCTTTCTCCTAAGCAAATCGACCGTAAGGGCTAAAAGGCAATATATGACTTCATAGTGGCTTCTTGAACACTCATTAGAGTTTTTGTGTTAAGCCTCCCCCTAATACCCCCTCTCCTTTTGTCGATTTGGCTGAAAAACAATAGGTGACGTCCTTCTAGGGTGCTGGATACACATATAAAATTCCGTGTAGATACATACACACATACACACACACACACACACACACATACTCACACACCCCTAGACACACAGACAGATTTTTGTTTTTTATATTTGGAATCTGGAGGTCGGAAAACATGAAACTCCATTGAAAACTCCACCAAAAGAAATATTTAATGTTTAGAGGGAGAGCAGAACTTACGGATGAGTTTGGGTGTAGCCTCAAATTCACAGAGCTATATTGGTAGATAGGTTACAACCAGATCCATGAAACTCACCTTAAGTAAAAATAAACAATTTATTCTAGTTGATCTAAGTCGGCCGAAGAAGAAATAAGGTGGTCCTTGTGGCACCAATACCTAACATTTTCTGAAAAACACATTAACACAGCATGTCAGCAGCGAGGCTTCAACGAGGTATGACCGTAGTTATCAGATTATAGATGATTTTGTGACACCGATTGCCTATAGTAAGTTTTTAGCTCTTCCTCTTAAGGTTCCGCTCTCCTCTAAACCTTCGGTCGTATACAATTCCTATTTACAAATCTGACACTGAACCTTGTTAGATGACAGATATTTGTTCTGAGAACCATTTAAATATCTTAGAAATGGATTGTAAATAAATCTCATTTATGTTTTGTAATGTGCTTTATGACATTTACAAATACATTGCAGAGGTTCCGAAATAAGAAGTCGTCGGTGAATCACCGTATGCACTTCCCCATAACGATTACTTTTCACTTCCCCCTAAAACCTGTCGACGGTTGGCGCTAAGATTCCACAGTTGACTTACATAGAAGTTCCTAAATCTGATATTCATAAATGTTTTGTTAATAAATTGATTCACTCTGCAGTTCTGGGGTTCTTGATTTGAGCCCTCTTGGCCTCTTTTTCCTTCTGCCGATTTTACTGAAAATTAATAAGTGTCGTCATTATGGTGCGATGTACGGTTGTTTTCCGATTTTAAGACCCATCTTTTCAGCACCCTCATGTCTCCCCTCCCCAAAGTCTGGTCCATGGTATCCTGGAATATACCATCTTCAGCACATTCTTAGTGATTCATTCTTCTGAGAATCCAGGAGAGTCGGTCGCAGCGCTAGTCAGCATGTGACTTTCATATCATAACTGGTTGTCCAAGTTATTTTTCCCGCTGATCCGAATTTCTGTAACTCTCTCTCCCAATCATTAGTTGTGTTCATCGAAATTAGACTGTATTTGGAGACATTGTTTGAAAGAAAGCAGATGGCCTGTGAATTATACGTGGCGGGCTAAGTGCATTATCAGATACTGTCCGTGTCGTCGTTACGGCATAGGTAGAACTTTGTGTGAGGAAGACTCATGCCATACATTTTTTAAACTTTATTTTTTTCCAACGTGATAGAGGAGAGGAGAGGGGAGGGGAGGGAGGTGGGATTACCTCCTCCTGTTAGATTAGCTGGCTTAGATTATTGGGGTTTTGACTGAATAAATCCGGGCCAAATGGATTCTAAACAAGCCCCACATGGGGAACAGTCACGTTCATTTCTAAAAATGATAATACTGAAGGAAAAACTGATGAAATACCAACAGACTTTCTATCCTGAAAAAAGGAGACTGGTTAATAAAACAGAAAAGTTAGCAGCTGGAATTGTTTGCCATCAACTAAGTTTCCTCCTCCTCCACTTTGGCCAATTTGGCTGTAAATTAACAAATGTCTTATTGCTACGATGTACGAACATTCTACAGAGATTTTATAACCAGGATCTAGGACAGGGGAATTCTATTGTCACTGGTTTCACTTGCTCAGCTATTTGTAGTGTAGTGAGCGGTCAAAAACTCCATGTTAACTTTCACCAGAATTTCAAATTATTTTGCATCTAACTAAAATGGAAATTCAAGGATTTGGAAAACATTAAACTGTAAAAACTGTATGTTCTGACCTTGAGAAAGGAAAAAGTTTTTTTTTAATTTTTTTTTCAGCCTGAAAATGAAGTCATTGCATGAGACCATTTATATCCTTCTAATGCTCCCCCCCTGGTACTTTGGTGCTTCAGAGACATACTTATCTGTTTTAAGACCAGCCTGTAATGATGTCATTGCATGAGACCATTTATATCCTTCTAATGCTCCCCCCCTGGTACTTTGGTGCTTCAGAGACATACTTATCTGTTTTAAGACCAGCCTGTAATGATGTCATTGCATGAGACCATTTATATCCTTCTAATGCTCCCCCCCTGGTACTTTGGTGCTTCAGAGACATACTTATCTGTTTTAAGACCAGCCTGTAATGATGTCATTGCATGAGACCATTTATATCCTTCTAATGCTCCCCCCCTGGTACTTTGGTGCTTCAGAGACATACTTATCTGTTTTAAGACCAGCCTGTAATGATGTCATTGCATGAGACCATTTATATCCTTCTAATGCTCCCCCCCTGGTACTTTGGTGCTTCAGAGACATACTTATCTGTTTTAAGACCAGCCTGTAATGATGTCATTGCATGAGACCATTTATATCCTTCTAATGCTCCCCCCCTGGTACTTTGGTGCTTCAGAGACATACTTATCTGTTTTAAGACCAGCCTGTAATGATGTCATTGCATGAGACCATTTATATCCTTCTAATGCTCCCCCCCTGGTACTTTGGTGCTTCAGAGACATACTTATCTGTTTTAAGACCAGCCTGTAATGATGTCATTGCATGAGACCATTTATATCCTTCTAATGCTCCCCCCCTGGTACTTTGGTGCTTCAGAGACATACTTATCTGTTTTAAGACCAGCCTGTAATGATGTCATTGCATGAGACCATTTATATCCTTCTAATGCTCCCCCCCTGGTACTTTGGTGCTTCAGAGACATACTTATCTGTTTTAAGACCAGCCTGTAATGATGTCATTGCATGAGACCATTTATATCCTTCTAATGCTCCCCCCCTGGTACTTTGGTGCTTCAGAGACATACTTATCTGTTTTAAGACCAGCCTGTAATGATGTCATTGCATGAGACCATTTATTTTCTTGTTTACTTCGACACATCGCCTACTACTAGAGCGCTCTTTGGTCACTCTAGTGAACATGAGCCCGACTCAACTGTGGTTACCTCGGATAGGAGTCTTGGACAACAATATACAGATTATTTATAATTTCATAACTATACTGTTAAAACCTCACTAACATATATATATATTTTTCTACTGTCCAGTCAATATACCTTATGAGTTAGAAACCATAAAATCGTCGAACTTTCATGACTCGCATCATTGCAGTGTCATAGGCAGAAACCTTATTTTCAGAACGATAAAAATGATTGATGTGTAATAATCAATACATGAAAGCAATGTGCCTACGGAACCCTTGATCTGTTCGTATCTATGATCTTTATATAGCCTTATTTAATAATCTCTTGAACCAGTGGTGTGATATTAATTCAGACATAAATCAGCAATAAATGGTCTCCTATTTAGATGGTATACATAATAAAGAGCAATAAACATGTACATAAATACCTATTAAAGCTATACCAGTTTCCTCTACTGCCCCATATACATCACACTTATCGCGAATATCCCTTGTTGTTCCTGATCTTATCGCCTCCATGCTAGCTTTATAGTTTATTATCATCTCCATAACACAAAATCGTACGAAAAAAAATGGCGGCAAATCACAGGCTATGTACTTCCTCAACAAGAATTAATCAGTTGTTGTTCTTTCTCCTAAGCAAATCGACCGTAAGGGCTAAAAGGCAATATATGACTTCATAGTGGCTTCTTGAACACTCATTAGAGTTTTTGTGTTAAGCCTCCCCCTAATACCCCCTCTCCTTTT
Source organism: Aradus depressus (assembly GCA_963662175.1). NCBI lineage: Eukaryota > Metazoa > Arthropoda > Insecta > Hemiptera > Aradidae > Aradus > Aradus depressus. The sequence goes on from OY759222.1 coordinate 40,719,472, forward strand.
GTCGATTTGGCTGAAAAACAATAGGTGACGTCCTTCTAGGGTGCTGGATACACATATAAAATTCCACACACACACACACACATACTCACACACCCCTAGACACACAGACAGATTTTTGTTTTTTATATTTGGAATCTGGAGGTCGGAAAACATGAAACTCCATTGAAAACTCCACCAAAAGAAATATTTAATGTTTAGAGGGAGAGCAGAACTTACGGATGAGTTTGGGTGTAGCCTCAAATTCACAGAGCTATATTGGTAGATAGGTTACAACCAGATCCATGAAACTCACCTTAAGTAAAAATAAACAATTTATTCTAGTTGATCTAAGTCGGCCGAAGAAGAAATAAGGTGGTCCTTGTGGCACCAATACCTAACATTTTCTGAAAAACACATTAACACAGCATGTCAGCAGCGAGGCTTCAACGAGGTATGACCGTAGTTATCAGATTATAGATGATTTTGTGACACCGATTGCCTATAGTAAGTTTTTAGCTCTTCCTCTTAAGGTTCCGCTCTCCTCTAAACCTTCGGTCGTATACAATTCCTATTTACAAATCTGACACTGAACCTTGTTAGATGACAGATATTTGTTCTGAGAACCATTTAAATATCTTAGAAATGGATTGTAAATAAATCTCATTTATGTTTTGTAATGTGCTTTATGACATTTACAAATACATTGCAGAGGTTCCGAAATAAGAAGTCGTCGGTGAATCACCGTATGCACTTCCCCATAACGATTACTTTTCACTTCCCCCTAAAACCTGTCGACGGTTGGCGCTAAGATTCCACAGTTGACTTACATAGAAGTTCCTAAATCTGATATTCATAAATGTTTTGTTAATAAATTGATTCACTCTGCAGTTCTGGGGTTCTTGATTTGAGCCCTCTTGGCCTCTTTTTCCTTCTGCCGATTTTACTGAAAATTAATAAGTGTCGTCATTATGGTGCGATGTACGGTTGTTTTCCGATTTTAAGACCCATCTTTTCAGCACCCTCATGTCTCCCCTCCCCAAAGTCTGGTCCATGGTATCCTGGAATATACCATCTTCAGCACATTCTTAGTGATTCATTCTTCTGAGAATCCAGGAGAGTCGGTCGCAGCGCTAGTCAGCATGTGACTTTCATATCATAACTGGTTGTCCAAGTTATTTTTCCCGCTGATCCGAATTTCTGTAACTCTCTCTCCCAATCATTAGTTGTGTTCATCGAAATTAGACTGTATTTGGAGACATTGTTTGAAAGAAAGCAGATGGCCTGTGAATTATACGTGGCGGGCTAAGTGCATTATCAGATACTGTCCGTGTCGTCGTTACGGCATAGGTAGAACTTTGTGTGAGGAAGACTCATGCCATACATTTTTTAAACTTTATTTTTTTCCAACGTGATAGAGGAGAGGAGAGGGGAGGGGAGGGAGGTGGGATTACCTCCTCCTGTTAGATTAGCTGGCTTAGATTATTGGGGTTTTGACTGAATAAATCCGGGCCAAATGGATTCTAAACAAGCCCCACATGGGGAACAGTCACGTTCATTTCTAAAAATGATAATACTGAAGGAAAAACTGATGAAATACCAACAGACTTTCTATCCTGAAAAAAGGAGACTGGTTAATAAAACAGAAAAGTTAGCAGCTGGAATTGTTTGCCATCAACTAAGTTTCCTCCTCCTCCACTTTGGCCAATTTGGCTGTAAATTAACAAATGTCTTATTGCTACGATGTACGAACATTCTACAGAGATTTTATAACCAGGATCTAGGACAGGGGAATTCTATTGTCACTGGTTTCACTTGCTCAGCTATTTGTAGTGTAGTGAGCGGTCAAAAACTCCATGTTAACTTTCACCAGAATTTCAAATTATTTTGCATCTAACTAAAATGGAAATTCAAGGATTTGGAAAACATTAAACTGTAAAAACTGTATGTTCTGACCTTGAGAAAGGAAAAAGTTTTTTTTTAATTTTTTTTTCAGCCTGAAAATGAAGTCATTGCATGAGACCATTTATATCCTTCTAATGCTCCCCCCCTGGTACTTTGGTGCTTCAGAGACATACTTATCTGTTTTAAGACCAGCCTGTAATGATGTCATTGCATGAGACCATTTATATCCTTCTAATGCTCCCCCCCTGGTACTTTGGTGCTTCAGAGACATACTTATCTGTTTTAAGACCAGCCTGTAATGATGTCATTGCATGAGACCATTTATATCCTTCTAATGCTCCCCCCCTGGTACTTTGGTGCTTCAGAGACATACTTATCTGTTTTAAGACCAGCCTGTAATGATGTCATTGCATGAGACCATTTATATCCTTCTAATGCTCCCCCCCTGGTACTTTGGTGCTTCAGAGACATACTTATCTGTTTTAAGACCAGCCTGTAATGATGTCATTGCATGAGACCATTTATATCCTTCTAATGCTCCCCCCCTGGTACTTTGGTGCTTCAGAGACATACTTATCTGTTTTAAGACCAGCCTGTAATGATGTCATTGCATGAGACCATTTATATCCTTCTAATGCTCCCCCCCTGGTACTTTGGTGCTTCAGAGACATACTTATCTGTTTTAAGACCAGCCTGTAATGATGTCATTGCATGAGACCATTTATATCCTTCTAATGCTCCCCCCCTGGTACTTTGGTGCTTCAGAGACATACTTATCTGTTTTAAGACCAGCCTGTAATGATGTCATTGCATGAGACCATTTATATCCTTCTAATGCTCCCCCCCTGGTACTTTGGTGCTTCAGAGACATACTTATCTGTTTTAAGACCAGCCTGTAATGATGTCATTGCATGAGACCATTTATATCCTTCTAATGCTCCCCCCCTGGTACTTTGGTGCTTCAGAGACATACTTATCTGTTTTAAGACCAGCCTGTAATGATGTCATTGCATGAGACCATTTATATCCTTCTAATGCTCCCCCCCTGGTACTTTGGTGCTTCAGAGACATACTTATCTGTTTTAAGACCAGCCTGTAATGATGTCATTGCATGAGACCATTTATATCCTTCTAATGCTCCCCCCCTGGTACTTTGGTGCTTCAGAGACATACTTATCTGTTTTAAGACCAGCCTGTAATGATGTCATTGCATGAGACCATTTATATCCTTCTAATGCTCCCCCCCTGGTACTTTGGTGCTTCAGAGACATACTTATCTGTTTTAAGACCAGCCTGTAATGATGTCATTGCATGAGACCATTTATATCCTTCTAATGCTCCCCCCCTGGTACTTTGGTGCTTCAGAGACATACTTATCTGTTTTAAGACCAGCCTGTAATGATGTCATTGCATGAGACCATTTATATCCTTCTAATGCTCCCCCCCTGGTACTTTGGTGCTTCAGAGACATACTTATCTGTTTTAAGACCAGCCTGTAATGATGTCATTGCATGAGACCATTTATATCCTTCTAATGCTCCCCCCCTGGTACTTTGGTGCTTCAGAGACATACTTATCTGTTTTAAGACCAGCCTGTAATGATGTCATTGCATGAGACCATTTATATCCTTCTAATGCTCCCCCCCTGGTACTTTGGTGCTTCAGAGACATACTTATCTGTTTTAAGACCAGCCTGTAATGATGTCATTGCATGAGACCATTTATATCCTTCTAATGCTCCCCCCCTGGTACTTTGGTGCTTCAGAGACATACTTATCTGTTTTAAGACCAGCCTGTAATGATGTCATTGCATGAGACCATTTATATCCTTCTAATGCTCCCCCCCTGGTACTTTGGTGCTTCAGAGACATACTTATCTGTTTTAAGACCAGCCTGTAATGATGTCATTGCATGAGACCATTTATATCCTTCTAATGCTCCCCCCCTGGTACTTTGGTGCTTCAGAGACATACTTATCTGTTTTAAGACCAGCCTGTAATGATGTCATTGCATGAGACCATTTATATCCTTCTAATGCTCCCCCCCTGGTACTTTGGTGCTTCAGAGACATACTTATCTGTTTTAAGACCAGCCTGTAATGATGTCATTGCATGAGACCATTTATATCCTTCTAATGCTCCCCCCCTGGTACTTTGGTGCTTCAGAGACATACTTATCTGTTTTAAGACCAGCCTGTAATGATGTCATTGCATGAGACCATTTATATCCTTCTAATGCTCCCCCCCTGGTACTTTGGTGCTTCAGAGACATACTTATCTGTTTTAAGACCAGCCTGTAATGATGTCATTGCATGAGACCATTTATATCCTTCTAATGCTCCCCCCCTGGTACTTTGGTGCTTCAGAGACATACTTATCTGTTTTAAGACCAGCCTGTAATGATGTCATTGCATGAGACCATTTATATCCTTCTAATGCTCCCCCCCTGGTACTTTGGTGCTTCAGAGACATACTTATCTGTTTTAAGACCAGCCTGTAATGATGTCATTGCATGAGACCATTTATATCCTTCTAATGCTCCCCCCCTGGTACTTTGGTGCTTCAGAGACATACTTATCTGTTTTAAGACCAGCCTGTAATGATGTCATTGCATGAGACCATTTATATCCTTCTAATGCTCCCCCCCTGGTACTTTGGTGCTTCAGAGACATACTTATCTGTTTTAAGACCAGCCTGTAATGATGTCATTGCATGAGACCATTTATATCCTTCTAATGCTCCCCCCCTGGTACTTTGGTGCTTCAGAGACATACTTATCTGTTTTAAGACCAGCCTGTAATGATGTCATTGCATGAGACCATTTATATCCTTCTAATGCTCCCCCCCTGGTACTTTGGTGCTTCAGAGACATACTTATCTGTTTTAAGACCAGCCTGTAATGATGTCATTGCATGAGACCATTTATATCCTTCTAATGCTCCCCCCCTGGTACTTTGGTGCTTCAGAGACATACTTATCTGTTTTAAGACCAGCCTGTAATGATGTCATTGCATGAGACCATTTATATCCTTCTAATGCTCCCCCCCTGGTACTTTGGTGCTTCAGAGACATACTTATCTGTTTTAAGACCAGCCTGTAATGATGTCATTGCATGAGACCATTTATATCCTTCTAATGCTCCCCCCCTGGTACTTTGGTGCTTCAGAGACATACTTATCTGTTTTAAGACCAGCCTGTAATGATGTCATTGCATGAGACCATTTATATCCTTCTAATGCTCCCCCCCTGGTACTTTGGTGCTTCAGAGACATACTTATCTGTTTTAAGACCAGCCTGTAATGATGTCATTGCATGAGACCATTTATATCCTTCTAATGCTCCCCCCCTGGTACTTTGGTGCTTCAGAGACATACTTATCTGTTTTAAGACCAGCCTGTAATGATGTCATTGCATGAGACCATTTATATCCTTCTAATGCTCCCCCCCTGGTACTTTGGTGCTTCAGAGACATACTTATCTGTTTTAAGACCAGCCTGTAATGATGTCATTGCATGAGACCATTTATATCCTTCTAATGCTCCCCCCCTGGTACTTTGGTGCTTCAGAGACATACTTATCTGTTTTAAGACCAGCCTGTAATGATGTCATTGCATGAGACCATTTATATCCTTCTAATGCTCCCCCCCTGGTACTTTGGTGCTTCAGAGACATACTTATCTGTTTTAAGACCAGCCTGTAATGATGTCATTGCATGAGACCATTTATATCCTTCTAATGCTCCCCCCCTGGTACTTTGGTGCTTCAGAGACATACTTATCTGTTTTAAGACCAGCCTGTAATGATGTCATTGCATGAGACCATTTATATCCTTCTAATGCTCCCCCCCTGGTACTTTGGTGCTTCAGAGACATACTTATCTGTTTTAAGACCAGCCTGTAATGATGTCATTGCATGAGACCATTTATATCCTTCTAATGCTCCCCCCCTGGTACTTTGGTGCTTCAGAGACATACTTATCTGTTTTAAGACCAGCCTGTAATGATGTCATTGCATGAGACCATTTATATCCTTCTAATGCTCCCCCCCTGGTACTTTGGTGCTTCAGAGACATACTTATCTGTTTTAAGACCAGCCTGTAATGATGTCATTGCATGAGACCATTTATATCCTTCTAATGCTCCCCCCCTGGTACTTTGGTGCTTCAGAGACATACTTATCTGTTTTAAGACCAGCCTGTAATGATGTCATTGCATGAGACCATTTATATCCTTCTAATGCTCCCCCCCTGTACTTTGGTGCTTCAGAGACATACTTATCTGTTTTAAGACCAGCCTGTAATGATGTCATTGCATGAGACCATTTATATCCTTCTAATGCTCCCCCCCTGGTACTTTGGTGCTTCAGAGACATACTTATCTGTTTTAAGACCAGCCTGTAATGATGTCATTGCATGAGACCATTTATATCCTTCTAATGCTCCCCCCCTGGTACTTTGGTGCTTCAGAGACATACTTATCTGTTTTAAGACCAGCCTGTAATGATGTCATTGCATGAGACCATTTATATCCTTCTAATGCTCCCCCCCTGGTACTTCGGTGCTTCAGAGACATACTTATCTGTTTTAAGACCAGCCTGTAATGATGTCATTGCATGAGACCATTTATATCCTTCTAATGCTCCCCCCCTGGTACTTCGGTGCTTCAGAGACATACTTATCTGTTTTAAGTCCAGCCTGTAATGATGTCATTGCATGAGACCATTTATATCCTTCTAATGCTCCCCCCCTGGTACTTTGGTGCTTCAGAGACATACTTATCTGTTTTAAGACCAGCCTGTAATGATGTCATTGCATGAGACCATTTATATCCTTCTAATGCTCCCCCCCTGTACTTTGGTGCTTCAGAGACATACTTATCTGTTTTAAGACCAGCCTGTAATGATGTCATTGCATGAGACCATTTATATCCTTCTAATGCTCCCCCCCTGGTACTTTGGTGCTTCAGAGACATACTTATCTGTTTTAAGACCAGCCTGTAATGATGTCATTGCATGAGACCATTTATATCCTTCTAATGCTCCCCCCCTGGTACTTCGGTGCTTCAGAGACATACTTATCTGTTTTAAGACCAGCCTGTAATGATGTCATTGCATGAGACCATTTATATCCTTCTAATGCTCCCCCCCTGGTACTTTGGTGCTTCAGAGACATACTTATCTGTTTTAAGACCAGCCTGTAATGATGTCATTGCATGAGACCATTTATATCCTTCTAATGCTCCCCCCCTGGTACTTTGGTGCTTCAGAGACATACTTATCTGTTTTAAGACCAGCCTGTAATGATGTCATTGCATGAGACCATTTATATCCTTCTAATGCTCCCCCTCTGGTACTTTGGTGCTTCAGAGACATACTTATCTGTTTTAAGACCAGCCTGTAATGAAGTTAAACAAAACTTAATAATGACATTTTTATGTTTGTTTTAGGACGATCTATGAAAGATGAAAGGAGCAGGCCCTGAAAGGAAACAAGGTGAGTGAGTGGAGTTAGTTAAGGTTTTTGTGAGTTATGGTTTACTGTAACCTGAGGCTGTTTGTGAGTTAAGGTTATTCTCCTAATTAACATTCTCTACTCCGTGTACTTTATTATTAATTATAAAGAAAAACGATTCATTTCCTCCTCCTTAATTTTTCTGCTTGGAGATCCTTCAAAAGAAGCTTTTTGCCCACGGAACACAGTGGATAATCCCATTATCCAGACGATAAAAACAGATAAAAAAGTTACACAAAACTTTGTATTTCTTTGTTATTTTTTAGATACGTTGATTACAGCTATACACACAGTTTTGTACCCATGTTATTCAAAGCCTGAGTGCCCACAGAACAGCCCCTCAATGGTACCCACCTACCTACTTTTATTTATTTAATGAAGGGTAGAATCGAAGCTCTGGATACGAAAAGCCTCCACATTCGCCCCCAGGATGTGTAGCGTGATTTTCCCCATAACTTCACATTTTCTGCAGAGAGGATCCGGAACGTTTTTTTCTCAGTGATGTCTTATTAGATAGCCGATCATGTTTCTCAATGTCCTCCAGAGTTGTTTATATTTTGTTGTCCGGTCCTCTAACCAACTCTTTCGACTGTCCATACCCGGTTGTTGCCTCAAGATCACCTTCCTGATCCCTACTGAGGGCCCCTGATCCCTACTGAGATCCTGTTCCGGTCCTCTAACCAACTCTTTCGACTGTCCTTACCCAGTTGTTGCCCCGAGATCACCTTCCTGATCCCTACTGAGGGCCCCTGATCCCTACTGAGATCCTGTTCCGGTCCTCTAACCAACTCTTTCGACTGTCCATACCCGGTTGTTGCCCCAAGATCACCTTCCTGATCCCTACTGAGGGCCCCTGATCCCTACTGAGATCCTGTTCCTGTCTTCTAACCAACTCTTTCGACTGTCCATACCCGGTTGTTGCCCCGAGATCACCTTCCTGATCCCTACTGAGGGCCCCTGATCCCTACTGAGATCCTGTTCCGGTCCTCTAACCAACTCTTTCGACTGTCCATACCCGGTTGTTGCCCCAAGATCACCTTCCTGATCCCTACTGAGGGCCCCTGATCCCTACTGAGATCCTGTTCCGGTCCTGTAACCAACTCTTTCGACTGTCCATACCCAGTTGTTGCCCCAAGATCACCTTCCTGATCCCTACTGAGATCCTGTTCCGTTCCTCCACAAACCTCTTTATTTCCTTCCTTGTTTTGGGACCCGGATGAGACAGATTTCTTTTTACGCGCTCTTTCATTGAGCAGTTTGCAGCCTGCTTGAACAGCCTTCAATGCAGATAAAGCTGCTTGGCTATCTGACCATGTATCTGATCCCGTTACTGTTGGTATCAGTATCACCCTTTTGTCAACCCCTGTGGACGGTGAAGTTCATTGCCGGTGATTCGACCGGCGACTTTTTCTTTTATTTTTTTTTATTCTTATAATTTTGAGCCAAGATTTCTTTTCTCTTTTCGTTATTTCTATTTGTATTTATTGTTAGGGGATGATGACTCATTTTCGAATATATAATTGTCATCTCTCTCTTTATTGTGAGGCTTCGGTACTTACCGGCGGAGATATTATTTGAAATATCATAAACATTTATCTTATCAGTGTATCTTTAATAGTATTAATGCAAAATTTTGGCAATTCGGGAAAATTGTGGTACAAAACAGCTAGTTTACAGAGTATCTGGAAAATTATTTAACTATGTGTAACTAGAGTTGGAAGGGAGAGAGCTGGCGGTGTTTGTTGTCTGAACTCCCCCCCTCCATTATATATTTATATGGAGGGGGGGGGTTCAGGTTCCAGGACAGAAGACGGTGTACCGGAGGAGGATGACAAATGTGGCCTCTTCATAGCTCGGCTGCTAAAAGTCTGCTTTGTTTCAGGCTCTTTTAATACCAGACATAAAGAACTAAATAACGAGACAGGAACAGGATCGGGGGAGACACAGTCAGCTGTTACCTGTTATACACAGTCAGCTGTTACCTGTTATACACAGTCAGCTGCTTCCTGTTATACACAGTCAGCTGCTTCCTGTTATACACAGTCAGCTGCTTCCTGTTATACACAGTCAGCTGTTACCTGTTATACACAGTCAGCTGCTTCCTGTTATACACTGTCATCTTGATATTTATTAAGTAATAAAACTAATTGAAAATAATTAAACACAGATCCTGCATATATGTTTTTATATTATACCAACTCAATAGAATTGATGTTGAACACAAATTGTATGTAATAAAATATAATGTTTCCATGAAGCAGGTTTTCTATCCAACTTTACATGAAAATATTGAATATCCAGGAGGCGCTGGTAGCTCTCAGAAGTAGCGTGCTTGTCTACTGAGCTCAAGATCGCTGCTTCGAAATCCGGCCGAGGTCCTTAGGCTCTTTTATCCGAAAGATGAAAAAACCTTGAGCATGCTGTCCTTCGGATGGGATGTTGAGCGATGGTCCCGAGCCTGTCAAGTACTCGTTAAAGACCCCCTACCCAAGGTGTATTAACTTGGGTTGGCAGAATTTAAAACTCCCACAGTTCAGTCGTGGTATTAGTTAAAGCCCGGGCATGAGTCACAATAACTAACTACTGATTTAATTTTGCCTAATGTTTTCTTTATTACTTTTGCTCCATTGATTTATGGCTGGTTTCCATCCGTATCCTTCAACTGTGCCATTATTCAGTTATATAGGTAGGTACAACGTTTCCCAAGATGGGCGCCGGTGGTAGACATACCGGGTATTTTTTCCTCAGCTGTACAATGTATAGAGGCAGTTATATAATCGGTCAAACATTCGATGATAAGTTTTTACCAGAATTTTATGTCTCCGACCCCTGATTCGAGGCATTCAGAAGCCCCTGTGAAAGTCAACAAATCGGATCGATTGGTTTTGGAGGGAGAGCGAAAACTTAATTGATTAATTCGTGCTGGGGAAGGACATTGTCGATGATTTACCGGTGAAAAATCAACATCGAATTTCTGACCGATTTGATAACTACGTATAGCTGAGATCTTGTGACGTAACGATCCAGTTAAATAATTTTACCAGCGTTACGTGAAGTGATGTGTTGGCTATTTAGTGTTAGCCAGCGTTACGTGAAGTGACGTGTTGGGCTATTTCAGTGTTAGCCAGCGTTACGTGAAGTGACGGCCTATTTCAGGACATATTTATATTTACTGTTTTATATCGGTCTCCATTCCCCGATAACCCATATTCTCTGAGCCTATATATATTTTTATTAAGGCCCTTCAGGACGGCCGGGCTAGGTTTACGACTCTCTGTTTGTCGTGAAGGGCCAACATCTCTTCTGGTTTACTGCCCTTTAGCACGTCCTCCCTCAAGGGTCCTCCTTCATCCCTTCTGCCCTCTGATATACGACCCCCCTCAGGATGACTTCACGACAGGGCCAGCCACACTGTCTGCCCATGTCTATACTCATGTATCCAACTCTCTTCCTTGCAAGGATCTAACTTGACAAAATAAAGTATCCGTCGTAAAAAGAAGCCAGTGCATCATTGGTCATGTACTTCCCCCACCTAAACTATCTTACTCAATCTGTAGGGGAAGTTGCGTAATCCGTCAGAAATTCAATGCGGAGTTTTCAACGAGAGTTTCCGACCTTTAGATCCCACAAATCTATATAATTACAATTCCTGTTAAATTTCAGCGAAATCGGTCCAAGAAAAAAGAGAGGGTTCAGGGGAGGAGGTTCAACTTAAAAATCTTAATAATTGCTGATGTACTGAATTTATCGACACAAAATTTAGTTGGGGATTTAGGAGCCATTAAGTCAAGTATCGATTATATTAGAGCAAAACTGGTTACAGTTTAACATTTTTTTGGGGAGGCTTAGGGGTCGAAAACAAATTCTAGTGAAAAATCAGCAACATACCACCCATGGGTCTTCGAGGACTAAATTAAAATGTAAATCAGGGTCCAAAGAGGGGAGGGGGGGGGGGGGGGGGGGGACTTTGTTTTATTGGGACGTTTAAAGAGGCCTCGTGGCAGTGTTGCCACCCTGCCGCCTTCGTGATGGATTGTCACCAAGAAAGAAAGAAAAATAAAAAGCGACATCTGCTACAGAGCGTCGATAAAAACTTCACTCGAATAAAACATCTCTCAAAGCTAATTGTCTTTCAGATAGAAGATTCAATATGAACTCTTGTGAGGAGGGTTCATCCGTAGGTCGGAGACCACAGAAGGTATCTTGAAAACCAATCATGTCATTCCAGAAACTTGCCATGGCAGTGAAGAATATTGATGGCCAATCATTGGCAGATTACCTCCCCATCTCCGGTTATTTGTAATAAACCACGTTTCGCTCTCCCTATAAACCTTTCTTCTCATATTACCGAAAATCAGTAGGTGTTACACTTATGATCTTCTGATTCAATAAGTTACCCGAGTACCCGGCTTGCAATATCCGAACAAAGTATAAATATTTTATTCTCCCCCCTTCCCCTTCCCCCCTCCGCCCCCACTATATGCCTCCCCCCCCCCCACCCCCCCCCCACCCCACCCGGAACAAAGAGTCAGGGAGATAGACACGAAAGCTAAAAACCACCTGTATGTTCTTTGTCTTTAAACTAATAAAAAACCAAGTAGATTTCAAAAGGACGCCATGAACAGATTGGTTCATATTCTGATAGATACTTGCAGAAGTTGCAAAACACTGAAGCCCCTCCCCTGAGTGAGGCCTCCTTTGATTTTGAACCAAATCGGTAAATTAGTTTCTTCTTCTGAGGAAGAGAAAACGTATTTCATTAATTCTGAGGATGTGCAATTCTGGTGAGAGACCGGAGACCTTTTTTTTTTTCCTAAAATAATATGTTTTCAGTTCCGGACAAGAGAGCCGACCCCTACCCTACCCTAGTAATGGCACCTCCGGTTTCCCCTGAATTTTGCTAAGTACAACAACAACGTTTGAGATAATGTGTTTTGCAAAGGCAGTGATTCTACCTGCTAACTGTTCTGTATTGTCTCCAAACAGGCAACAAAGGTCAGCTATGTAATCACTCATCAATTGTCCCGTCAGTAATGACGACGATTATGCGGGAACTCCCGCACTATCTACACGCCCCCGACTATAGCACATACCATAGATATGAACACGTAGTTGAAGACCGGACATGAACCATAAACCCCCCCCCCCCACCAAAAAAAAAAATATATATATATTAGGATAGATTTCAAACACTCTTCCATAGTTTTCCCTAAGGCCACACATTTTGGTTAAAACTGTAGATTATCTTATAGGGATCTCTAATGAGTACCTGACATCATTGCAGGCTTGTGATCTTTGCCTAACTTCCCGTCCGGAGGACGGCGTGCTCAAGATTTTTTTACTTCCAAGATAAAAAAAAACCTAGCTCATTAAGGAAGTACGCTATATCTGAGCTACAGCAGGACGCCGGTAGCTCAATGGTGTGCTTGCTTGCTTACTGGGTTCAAGACGTTAAGCGATGTTGTCGAGCCGGTGCAATGTCAGATACTCGTTAAAGACCCGTTAAACCCTAGGTGAATAAACCTAGGTAGTCAAATTTAGAACTCTCAGAGTAGTGACGAAAGAGCGACCTGGTAGTAGGCAATATGACCTCGTAGTTAAACCCCGGGAATGAGTTATAATAAGACGAAATGACTAGCATTACGTTACTTTAATGAATGTAAATAAAATTGAGTAGATTCAATAAATAAATCTATTATCTATTACAAATGAACATAAATCTGGGATACGTTCGTATATTTAGCAAAGCGGCAGAGTTTCGTCGACAAGCAATGTCCTAAATAGCAGCCTGCCGCGTGATTTCGTTAAGCATTTTAAAACTAATCTATTTTTCTTTTTTAAAAAAGCTATTTATAAACATTAAGATTGGGGAAATGTATTATTATTTTTTGTTTTCTGTCTGTAAATTTACCGTTTGTCTTTATTAAACACTCCGTTACGATCGTCAACATCATTTGAATTACAAATTTTCTTTGATTGGTTTTTTCCTGAACTCTTCCTGCCCTAAAACCTTCCAATCGAAATAAATGTAAAACTGCTTTGTTTCCCTCAGCTTCGATTAGCCTCTTCTATTCCATCGGAGAAAGATTAAATATTTTTTTCTGAAAATTCCGTCACAAATACGTTTTTGTGGAGGAATCCATATTTATTTCAGGGCCGTCCATTAATAAACTTACACATTATGGGGGGGTCTTACTACAATTCATGTTCGTTAAAAAATTTCATTACGTGATTTATGGAGGGAGACAACTCCTATGTGATTATTCATATCTATTGAATAACCGTTATTAATTAGTAATTTTGTAAGGTTAGTCATCAATAATTGTCATTAGTCACTTTTCTTAGTCTGTGTGACTAAGTTAATAACTAATTCGTTTACAAACTTGTGCTTGAGTCGTGCGTGTCAGCCATTAATACTGTTTCTTTTTTTAATAAAATTAGTTCATTTTTGAATGTTAGGTATATATTGCTATATTAAAAAATATCGTCGGTAAATCACCGCGAGTTTACATCCCCAACTTATTTTAATGCAAAGTTTACAACTGGAGAGTTGGTAGTTGGCGAGAGTGCTGCAAGCATAAAATCGACTTACACGTTCTCTCTCTAATCTCATCTCCTTTTTGAGTAATTTGGATAAACAGAAACTTCTAGATTTTTGTAGTCATATTTGAAATTTCAAGTCATTATGGTTCCTCGGAAGTTATAACGGATTTGGAGTAAATCTCCCCCCTCCCCCAGCTCACTCCCCTACCACTTTTGGCTGAAAACCCGTGAGTATTTTAGTCATGAATTTTTGAAGATCATACAGCTCTATCTTGTTTTCATTCAGTCGTCAAAGAAGATGCTGATGAAGAAATGTTTCACAAAATGAACAAAAAAAAATTATCTTCTGTTGTTCTCCAAGACTTCAGTAAGACAAAAAGGCAGGTTGTTGCCTGCTCCACTTTCTTTCTGGAAGGAGCGAAGGCGTAAGAACAAAAAAATAAATTATATTTCCCAGCTTGAGGCAAAAAAGCGAAAAGGCAAACAGACAAAAGCAAGGCCCTTCCTTCGCTCTCTTGGCTGAGATGACCTTTGTAGAAAATATTTTCGCACGAAATATTATATGTATATGCAGAACACCATATGGACGACCTCTATTGATTTTCAGCCGAATCGGCAGAAGAGAATGGTGGGGGGGCTTAACTAAAAAGTTATAATAACTGTCGATTTAATAAATGTATCGACACGAAATTGTACTCCACAAGGACGGCTCCTATGAAAGTTCTGCGAAATCGGCCGATAGGAGGAACGGTCAACTCGAAAACCCTAAAAACACGAGAGGACTGAGAAGTCCCCCCCCCCCCTCTCCCGCTGTACGCCAACTATCGATATTTAGTCAAAACGATCGATTGAATTTAGAGGGAGGATGAAAACTTGTTGTTGACGTATCAGGTTGGGAAACACATTGGAGGAAATTTATGGACATTTTTTTCTTTTTGTGATTAACGAGGCCACAGAGGAAGGTTGGCATTAGTGGGAGGGCGCGATGCCATGTCAGTCGTCTGTTTGTGATGCTAATGTCTGTGTTAGCTGGGAAGTGACAAAGGCACCGCACCTTCTACCATAACATGAGATTGGGAGCTAATGAGCACCCTGGCACAGCTACTGGGGAACTTCTCTGGGGGAGGATCAAACTGATGGGTCAAGGAGATGCATGAATGGAGTCACAACATTTCATATGTAAGTTCGAAGACAGTGTTTCGTGTTAGTCCACCTAATCTCCCTTCCTCTTTGGCCGACTTGGCTCAAAATCAGTAGGTGTCAGAGTTCTGGATGCATGTACAAAATGTCGTGTTGATACATATATTCTATCGAGAGTTGACGACAAACACAGTCAAGAAGCTTCCTGAGGTGGCAGCCTAGATACAGATATTAGATTGACTTCTAAGAAGAGCGGGCGGCACTCTTTCTCATCATTACTCATCCCAAAGATTTGCAGTTATTTATCTGAGTCAAGTGTGGACATCTGGGGTTCAGATCCCCCCCCCCCCCCCCCTCCATGAATTCAAAAATATTCGTTCAATTCATGAGTTGGAAATGATATTTTCATATGCACATTAAAGCAATGAATAGGAAATAAAAATAAGGAAATTTAAATTTTGTTATAAAAGTATGATGATTTTTTTTTTTTGAAAACAGCTGTGCGAGCTAACGTGTTAGAAACTTAAAAAAATAACCTTACATAAAATATTTCAATTTAATTCAGTTTATTCCTTTTACTTTATTTTATCTTCACTTTCTTTTGTTCGTTTCATGTTTTAATTTGATGTTATTGTTTCGCGTGTTTTCCTTTTTTTTTTTTTTTTTTTACTTTTCTGATGAGTAAGTTTTAACTTACAATCAGTCACGGGTGACGAAGGTAAAAAAGCAGAAGCCACGACTCCTGAGGCTACTCCCTCCACTTCTGTATGGCAGGAAGTGTTTGTCAGGGACCGGAAGAGACCAGCTGCAGACACCAGAAACCCCAGAAAGGCTGCGCGGCTGCACAGCAACATTCAGGAGGTACCCCTTAATAACCACTATACACCATTGTCGCAAGATGAAGCAATGGAGTCATCATCAAATAGCCAACAAATAGTAAATGAAAAACCACCTCCCATTTTCATCAAAGAAAACATTAGCAGCTATAAAAACTTTTTATCTTTATTAGAAAACACTTGTGGTCAAAATTAATTTATTTTAAAATCTACAGCTAATGGAATCACACTCTACCCTACCACACCGGCCCATTATAGATCATTTGTACATTTACTAGACAAAGAGAAGGTCATGTGCCACACGTACCAACTCAAGTCTGACAGAGTATCGAGGGTAGTGATCCGCGGCCTCCATCCATCCACAGATCATGCAGATCTGAAAGCAGCTCTTCTGGAGAAGGGATATCCGGCTCGAGCTGTTATGAACGTATTCAAAAAAACATGGGTTCAGGAACCCAGTGCTACACATTCAGAGCCTGTTAAAGTACCTCTGCCTATCTTTTTTGTTGACGTGGACCCAAAACACTACAACGAAAAAATCTTCGATATCCGGAGTTTACTTTACTCAAAAGTAACCATTGAAGAACCCTACAGAAGGCACTCTATCGTCCAGTGTAAACGTTGTCAAGGTTACGGGCACACGCATTCATATTGTAGATTAATGCACAGATGCGTGCGCTGCGGCCAGGAACATGTTTCTGATACATGCCAGATGCCTAGGACTAGCCCCGCTACATGTGCAAACTGCAATGGTTCACATCCTGCAACTACAGAGGGTGCGCCACGTATCAACAATTGCGCATTCAAAAGGGAAGGACTACCGAAAGCAGAGGAGACAAGGCGCAAATGCATGGTGCACAGACGCATTACGCTCCAACGGCAGCAAGATCCGCACACCCAGCTCAGGAAGTAAACGGACCTCCCGCTGCTACACTCCCAACCATACCGCAGCCAAGAAGGAACTTCTCCAACTACGCAGAGGCAGCAAGTCTTCAGAGAGGCTCACCTGGGACGTCCAACCAATACCCAGCATACAGCCCTCCGACTGGCGTGGGGGTGGACGGGCCCCAGTGGTCTCCTCCCATTCAAGGTATCCCTCCCAACTTTTCAAATTTCATTTCAAGCCTTCAAAACATTATCCAACCCCTCGTCACTCTCCCCACACAACTTTCACAAATGACACAACTTTTCACACAAAATGTCAACTAATTTACTCACCGCTGGTTCCTTGTCAGTTCTTGTGTGGAACGCTAATGGACTTCTACAACACAGAAACGAACTGGACATATTTTTACATGACAGACGGATAGACGTAGCACTGATCTCTGAGACTCATTTGACATCTAAATCCAGACTTTACATACGTGACTATACAATACACAGAGCTGACCATCCTGACGACACCAGTCACGGCGAGGCCGCTGTTCTCATCAAGTCTTCACTCACACACTACCCACTTCCCAATGAAACAACACCTCATATACAGGCAGCAGCTGTATCACTACACACAAAACACAAAAAAATAGCCCTTGTGGCCGTTTACTGTCCGAGGTTCGCCATAGCACCTGGTACATTTTCAGCATTTTTTCGGAAATGGGGTCCTTGCTTCCTTGCTGGAGGTGACTACAACGCGAAACACCAGCAATGGGGCTCGCGACTCTGTACTCCGAGGGGAAGGAGTCTTAACACCACACTTAATAGGGACCATTTACAAATAATTTCGCCTATCTCACCGACTTACTGGCCAACTTCAAGACGGAAAATACCTGATTTATTGGACTTTTTCATCCATAAGGGACTACGAGGTTTGCCTTATACTGTCAGTTGCCCACCCGACCTCTCTTCTGATCACTCGTCCGTGATTCTAAACCTCTGGGCAGAACCGTGTGAGAAAGAGAAGAAACCAACGCTAACCCCAGGAATCACAGACTGGCAGTTATTCCAGTCAACATTAAGCTCTAAGCTCTCCATTCCTTATGCTATAAAAACGCAGGAGGAGCTTGAAAATTCTGTGGAACACTTCATACGAAGCGTCCAAGAAGCTACATGGACCTCTACAACTTCAAAAATAATTGGCCGTAAACAAGATCAACCATCGTACCCGGAGTACATCCGGAGACTGATCAGGGAGAAACGGAGAGCACGACAGAGATGGCAAACCTCTAGACTTCAATTTGACAAACGAACCTACAACCAGCTAAATAATAAACTTAAGACAGAAATTAAATTATTCAGACAGGACAAACAAGATGACTACTTCTCTAACCTAGATGCTGAAAATGGCAGTCTCTGGCGAAAAACTCATCGAGTTCTGCGTCAACCAGTAGTGTCATCACCGCTTCGTAAGATGATGACGCATGGGTAATAACGGATGATGAAAAGGCAGAGCTCTTCGGTAGATATCTCGCACATACTTTCACTCCACATCAAGACTCACCCCACACTCCACATGACGACACTGTGTTAAATGCATTACACATTCCACTCCCACATTCACTCCCTCCTAAATCATTCACCCCGGCCGAAGTTACCTACGAAATTCAACAACTGCCCAGAAAGAAGTCCCCGGGATACGACCTCATTACGGCTGAAATTCTCAAAGAATTGCCCCGAAAGGCTATAGTTTTTCTCACAACCCTGTATAACTGCATAATTCGAACAACATGTTTCCCCATACAATGGAAACACTCACATATTATCATGATCTTAAAACCAAACAAACCATCACACTGCCCTTCGTCATATCGCCCTATCAGTCTTCTTCCTCTTTGCTCAAAACGTTTTGAAAAATTACTCTATAAAAGACTCATAACTATCATAACATCCCAGCAAGTACTCCCAGATCATCAGTTCGGCTTTCGTTCACAACATTCGACAACACATCACTTACACAGGGTTGTGGATTTCATAGCTTCTGCCTTAGAGAGAAAGTTGTATGCAGCAGGGGCCTTTCTTGACGTAAGTCAGGCTTTTGACCGAGTATGGCACCCGGGACTTCTTTACAAATTGAGGCCTTTACTTCCACATACTACCTCATCCTACAATCATATTTAGAACATAGATACTTCGTCGTCCGACAGGGCTCTGCTGTCTCTTCGTTGCAGCCCATCTTGGCAGGCGTGTCTCAAGGGTATATTTTATCTCCTTTGTTATATACACTTTACACCTCAGACATGCCCACGTCACCACATACCTTGACAGCTACATACGCCGATGACATTGCCATCTTAGCTGCTGCTGAATCTTCCATACATGCCTCGTTCACACTACAACACCATGTTACTCAAATTGAGAACTGGTGCAACATTTGGAAAATTAAACTCAACACGGACAAATCACAACATATAACATTTACATTAAGACGAGATACATGTCCCGCCGTTTTTATCTACAACAAGCCCCTCCCTCAGACTAACACAGTAAGATATTTGGGACTTACTCTGAACAGACGACTGACATGGAACCCACATACAAGCCTCTTACGTAATACACTAAACAAACGATTTAAAATGCTCTATTCTCTTCTGCACAGACATTCCAAATTATCCTTAACACAAAATTATCCTTAACACCTCATTACACAATGCCCACCATACGTAAATAACAGAACACTTCACAATGACCTCATGATAAACACAGTACACGACACAATTCAGGACCTTTACAGACGTTTCCATAGCAAATTGCATTCACACCCAAATCCATACATTCACTCACTTTCTTCACCACACTTGCCACACAATCCTCCCAGGAGATTGAAGAGGAGGTGGAACCGTGACTTATTATAATCCCAAATTGCAACCCCCCACTTGAAACAAAATCATAATATCCCCATTCATTGATAATAACCATAATATTCATTGTTTTTAATTTCGCCCAGAGGAGCTACAGCTGGGTGGCCTTCCTCTCTCACGCCAATCAAGACATCCACATTCAATGTAGTCCTCTTGCTAGCTGGTTGTTGCGTAATGGCAACAGTTGCGACCAACTTTATAAAGACAAAAAAAAATATAAGTATGATGAGCTTGGTTTTTTGTCTATGACCGCTAATAAATCCAATGATATGCTTCGATGACTGTGCTTTTAAGATGTTTACATTTAAACATGTTTTGAATAGGAAAAGGATTCAGCGAGACAGTGAAAACTTACAAATACAAATTTAAAAAAAATATCGTGTGACGAAAATATGACTCTATTATTCCCAATGATTAATAGAGTGGACAGTATCTTTTCAATGTAGAAGGAAATCGAGGTTCTGTCGTGTAAAAGAAAATTGAAAATTGGCCAACGTTTCGAAAATTATTTATTTTCTTCTTCAGGGTCTACAGAATATAAACAAACAAATTAGACTTTATGGACAATGATAGTCTCTGTTTATATCATTGTCCATAATGTATAATTTGTTTGTATATATTCTGTAGGCCCTGAACAAGAAAATAAATACATAGGTTTTCGAAACGAATTTTGAATTTTCTTTTATATGACAGAACCTAGTTTTCCTTCTATTATTCCCCCTCCACTTCACCTCAAATTCATTTCTCGCTCATTTCAAATTGGCATTAATGACTGTAAGAAAGTTATGGCATCAACAGTTCAGCCAGGATAACACCCCACCGTCTTAAGTATGATGGATTAGAATCCTTATTTTGTTTAGTTAAGTTTGTTTCAAGTTGAAATCATAAGTCTGGAATAAATGGACTTCAGAGATCCGAAGTCCGTGAAAAAAAGATATCAGAAACTGATATTCTAAAGGTGTCGTCATTATGAGGTTCTGGATACACATATAAATGGCCGTCTCGAAACATTCATTCTACCGGGATTTATCTTGTTCAAAGACACACAGTATTTTCCTTTTATTCTAGGAATAAGGGTGTTTTTGACCAATTACTTAACTGCCCCTATTCTTCATGTGAATACATTATATAGAAAGCAAACCTAAAATAACAACGAAAAAGATGTAATACGTACAAAAATAATAATGGAATGTTGGTGAGCCAGGGAGTGGGGGGGGGGGAGGGGGGGGGGGGGGGGGGTTGAATCCTCTCAGAACATTATTTAGAGTACTTTCCTTTTTTCTCTACGGCTCCACCAGAGGGAGCTTCAAGTATATTTGCTTTACGCCCCCCTCCAGTTCACAATATATTCTTTCTGTCAGTTATAATAAATTCATGTTTACTAAACAAAAGGTTGAGGACCCCTTGTATCTGTCTAAACTTTCAACTCATTATTTTTCTGTTGCTGCACAAACATTTTTGAGTTTTATCCCAATTCATCATCACTACACCTCGTCATAAAGGTCATCTGCTTTCCTGCGCATTTGCAGGATCATTCGTTGAAAAATTCCAAATCTTCGTTAGATAATTTTAGTGCATAATTGTCATTTCAGAACCTTTTGCGGAGTATGTATCAACTTTCTTAATATTCTAAAGCAGGAGTCTGCAAGCCGCGGCATACATTCTTCCGAGATTTATGTATTACATTCATTGGGCTGGTAGATTCCTGTCGATTGCAGAACCGGGTACTTGAATATTCAGGCACGCGGTTCTGAGTTTCAACCCCGCATCGGGTGGTACGGTTCCAGACCCGGAGCCGATTCCACAGTTCTCGACCCAGGGAGAGCGGTAATTTGCATTTGAGTTGTGGTATAGCGTCTTTAGAGATCTCAAAAGAGCAACGACTGAAGGTAAGCGTCCGCCAAATAAAGATATCGAAGGTTTAGGAGAGCTAAAACAAGGGAGTCGGGTGTGGCTTCAAAGTTCCCGGAACCGGGTCCACGGTTCCAGGATATATTCACGTTGGTCCTAAGATAGCCGAAGAAGAAATATAGAATGTAGGTCGTACTTGTGGCACCGATTCCTTATATTTTTGAAAAACACATTATTACTGCAATGTCGGTAGAGAGGCTTCAACCAGATACGATATAGGCTACCATATATAAAGATATTTCTGATGTAACCTCTAAAAAATAAATGAAAAAAGCAACATACTGATATCAAATTTCAAAGTTCATCTATTGGAACTAATCGTGTAAGACACAGAAAAATTTTATTTTTATTTTTGGGATCAAGGGGTTGGAAAAGATGAAATTCAGGTGAAACTCAACATCGAATTTCTGACCGATTACATAACTTTCTCTATACTTTTATATCTGGGGAAGTAAAACCATAATTATTATTAATATAATTTATATTTGTTGTTCCAAATTATAGTTTGTGGAGGATGCGAGAGCCTCAACTCTCACAACATCACTTCCTTTGTTGTTCAGTGTGACCAACATACTCTTGTTCAAAGCGGGCTTCTCACTCATCCCGACAAAAAATGAGAAATCTCTTATCAGCTCTATTCTTAGAAGAGAAGGGAGGCCCATATGAGGAAGTGGAGGGGGCCTTCCCCTTCCCCGTCCTTTGTCGAAATATTCTTGTTCCCCAAAAATTATGGCATTTTAGGAATTTCATTATTAAAAAAAGACGCCCCACTCTCTAGCTACGCCACTGGTTTACATAATTCCCTTTCATATTTCATTCCAACCCAATTTTAAAAATTCTACAATACGAGTTAAGTTTCTTAAGAACTTTCTAAGTGGATTCTGTTCTGGATGGTTTCATATTTGATGTACATTTAAGTTGGAGGCTGCCATTTTTTTTTTTTCAATTTGTAAAAAGCCATTACTTGTATGAGAAGGTTCAGTTTGGGTCTTGTTACAACTTGGCAGCTCGTGGAGCCATTCGTCAAAAAACTTTATCCTTTTGTATATTAAAAAGAAAAGAGGAAAACATGTCATACAGTACGAAGAAAATGTGACTGGCCTCCTCGCCTCGTCGACGAGACGACAGTTTTCATACTGAATTTACAAAAAGGTTTTTAAAAAGTTCATTTTTTATTTAGTTACTATGACTCATGCCTGGGGGGAGAGCACTCTTTCGTCGCTCGGGTGGACCTGAGCCCGACTCTACTGTGGAAGTTCTAAATTTTGCCTAGTCAGGTTTATTCACCTAGGACATCGCTTAACGTTCCATCCGAAGGACGGCGTGCTCAAGGTTTTTTCATCTCCCAGGTAAAAAAAACGTAAGGTCCTCGTCCGGGTTTGAACCCGGGATGTTGACCTCAGTAGGCTTGCTGCCTCTGAGCTACCGACGCCCTCGAATATTGAACTATATACTCGTATCCCGTGGAGTTGGACCAGTGAATGGTAAGTGCGAGGGGAAGAAAGAGCTAATGCGGTGAGGGCCGAAATGAGCAAATTATTGTGTGGGGCCCATTGAAGGCTCATTAGAGAGGAGTGGGGGGTGTTTAGTGAGCTATACAGCCTCAGAGAATGGCAGCGCTAGTTGAGGTTAGCCCAACAGAGCCATGCCAGACGAACGGCTCTTAGACCTGATCAGTGCCGTCCTCACTTCATTCCATTAAATTCGTGTTTTTATATTTCAATTTTATTCTTTCCTTGTAAGTTAAGTAGGTAATAAACATATTAACTGAACAGATTGATTGCTCGTTTAACTTTAAGCTGACTAGTGACTATAAGCAGATTAGTCCCATATCTGCCAGGATTAGTTACTTGATGTGAGTACAAGATGCTCCCGATTTAAATTTTCAGATGCCACACGGCCTATGTTTGAACCGGGCTTGTAACGATGCTACATGTGAAATTTCATGAAAATCGATCCAATCGCCTGTTAAACAGCTATCGCTCATTTCTCCTCCAAGACAATTCCTAATAAAATAACTGAATATTTTCATCTCTGTTGAAATTTCATTTCAGGGTCCCAATAACAGTCTATGTAATGCATCTATCGACACAAAATATAGTATCAGGATTCAGAGGCCCCTAATATTGAGTGTTTAGCCCAAACGGTAGATCGGTATTGAAGGGAGAGCAAAAAAAACACATTTCCTTAAAATTTCACATCCTTATAAGTCCTGTTACAGGTACTAACCAGCCGGATAACATTACTAACCTGCTTTTTTTTTTTTTCCTAACTTCTTTTTTACTAACCTGCTTAAGATTACTAACCGGGCTAGGTCAGGTACCTTACTTAAACCAATAGAAATAGCATGTTGCCATTCCATTCTCTGACTTGATATTGTGTCTGTTTCACTATTTTTTAATATTACAGACAGTGCCTCTGTGGGTCAACATTCTTCTCTATTCGGTTCGAAACCTGGCCAAGGCCCTTAGATTTTTTATCTGGTAAATTTAGGATAGACAACACTTAGGACTCCCATAGTAGAGTCGGGCTCATGCCCACCAGAGTGACGAAAGAGCGCTCTGGTAGTAGGTGATATGACCTCATGAGACACAATAACTAACTACAACTAGTCACCATTTTGGTCCCGTTAAAAGAACCTAATAATAGCGAATTATTAGATGAAACCATGTGAAGATTCTGGCACCCAGCTTATCATTGACAAGATCTATTTCACAATATTTCAGCCATCAAAACAACAGTTTGAGAAAAATAGATGTGTACAAAGCTTTAATTTACAAGATTGCAACTGGTATTCAACCATTTCAAATTGTGGAGGACAAAGGTTAGTGAAGTTATTAGGTCCCAAAAACAATCTACTTAGAAAGGGGACCTTAACAAATATTTATCTTGGAAACTACTATGAAGTTAAACTTTCATGGAAAAGTAAGTTAGGGCAAACGGAGCTGTGAGTAATACTTATGATCTTTGGTCTTCGAGGGTAAACGGTAGTTACTTAAAGGTTGCGAAATAAAAATGGCGACTGACCTTTCACAAATATTATTATTTTATGCTAGCCGGCTTTTGAGGTTGCCCTCTTCATCAGGGAGTCTACAAGACCCACCATTTAGTAAAGAAAACTACAATAGTCCAACAGCCAAAACAAGCAAATAGAAATATTGGCGACCTACAATGAATAAATATATTGTGATGCTCTTACCTCTTATTATTTAACTTTAAGCTATACCCGGCTCAGTTCACCATAAATTGTGATGATCTTACTTGGGGTCTTTATAACTTTTATTATTTAATATGAAAATGATTTTACTTTTGGGGTAACGTGCGTACTCAGAAGGTGAGCTAGGCTATAGAGGGTTCAGAGAACAATTTATAAGACAACATACATTTATTAAAACAATCATTGACCATATAATAGTGAGGCGTCCCTCCAAAACTCGAACATCTGGAATAACTTATTTATCAAACATGAAACAATTTATATGATCTTAAATGTTCTTGTAACCCCCCGCAATATGAAGATGTCTATTGATGATCAGCCGGCAATTCGTCTCGATGTCGGAGAAAAATGTTAAATAAATGGTTGCGTTACCTTAAAAGTCTTCTAATTTCAAACCACACTCCAGCCTGCGGTCTCTCATCCAGAATTCACGAAGAGGTGAGGAACTTCCAGTCCCTTGGAAATAGACAGCGGGGATGATCTCCCTCCAGCAGCTAAAATGAGAGTCTTCTGTCTCCTACGTCAGCTCAAACGGGAGTCTCCTTCCTCCGACAGCTCAACTCGAAGGTCTGTCTCCTGCGTCAGCTCAACCAGGAATGACTGCCTACCTCGGCAACTAAAACATGAGTGTCTGCCTACCTCGGCAGCTGAACGAGCAAGTGTCCGTCTCCTCCGACACTTCAAACGGTAGTCTCCTTCCTCCGACAGCTCAACTGTCAATGTCGACCTCCTTCCCCGGTCACTAAAACAGGAGTGTCCACCTCCTCTGACACTTCAAACGTTAGTCTTCTCTTCTCCGACACAGGAACAGACTTGAATTTTCATCCCCTCCACTTTATGTATCTTCCAACCAGTGCGCTACTTGTGGTTGCTCTCAGAACTATATCTACCACTAGGTCTCTGATATTCAATATATCACAATATATAAACAAATAATTCAATCAATAAAATTTAAAAAACGTAACAAAATCAAGTGATATAAAAAGCTTCAAAAATTAATATTCAAAAGAACAAAACAATTTGAAAGGTGGTTCTGAACACAAATATAAAATTTCGTGTCGATACAATTATGTTGAGGAGTTGTCGTGTTGGCAGACATGTTGTGAGGAGTTGTCGTGTTGGCAGACATGTTGTAATATACATTTACTTTTTATTTTTATTGACATGGTTTGGGAAACAAAATTACATAACTTCCCCCATACTTGTTACATATAGCTTTGGAGAAATAAACTGCAAACAGAATCTCATAAAATGACTAGCTCGTGGCATGTTACTTTAGACCGGCCCACCTATTATTTAGGACAATATCTAGACAACAGTTTAAATTTTTAAAGAATAATTGCCTGATAAATTTATTAGAGAAACGCAAACACGGCTGCGCCACCGCCTCACGCCACCCATACATATATTTTCCTGCTATCTTGCATGTTCATAAGTTGACCTCCGTCGCTCCTTTTAGCAGAAATTCTGCTGTCGTATGTATCGTCGTATTTCGATGTACTAAATTCAGATGTTGTTAAGAGCACGTCTAATTCTCTTAAATAATAATATAAAAACAAATTTCTCAAACATATACCTTATATTTCAATTATATGAGAAAATTAAGGTTTCTTTCAGCAGGTGATCTATGTTGGGTGGAAATATGGATAATAGATATTAAAACAACTAAATTCCGACACAATATAAGGTATCGCATTATATGTTGCAGAGACAATAGTAGACAGATTATAGACGAGATTATTTATGCTACATCTCATTCTTAGTTATTAAATCTATCATAGGTTCTATTTAACTGCTGTTGATTAATTGCTTTATACTTTGGTAGTTAGCGAAAACAATATTTAAGACGCTACAACTCCATGTACGTCGGTCCTACTCAGAATATGTATCAGAAATTTCATTAGGAACATTTTTTGTAGCAGACATGTTTCTCTAGAACCAACCATTTTCGTATAAATCAAGCAAAAGTCTGATAAAGTGAAGTGACGTACGACTCGCTGCGTACAGACGGTGATCCACTCTGAATGCTGATGTACCGCACTGTCACCGGAAAGAGGCCATGTGCCAAGTTTCAGCCTTCAACCTCGCTCGTTTGACTGAAAAAGTGATCCGCAGATTAGATGTTACCAGACTGTATTAACGTAAGCTTTATAAAAAAAGATACAATTCACAAAACAGAACACTCCATACGATAACAGGACTTTTTAAAGACAATGTATCTGTGGATTTCGGCGGGAACTAGGTAAGTGTTCATTATGATCCACCAGAGATCGTTGCTAGTATTCACAATGATGGTGAAGGTGAATAATATCAAGAAATCAATGATTATTTCATACATTCACCAATGTTGCAAGTAATCTCTGTACAATCCGAAGCCGTAAGACGACATCTATTGATTTTCAGCCACATCGGCCAAAAGGATTGGGGAGGATTAATTTGAACAGCGGAAGTACATTGCCGGTGATTCATTGACTTTTTTTCATTGTTAGATTCACCGGGTCAGAAAACAACAAATTCGGTGAAATATCAACATCGAGTTTTGGACAGGTTAGATAACTTAACTTCCTTTAAACTTCGTACAGCTGAAGAAGTAAAATTAAAGAAAATAAATAAAGTCCAATTTCAATTTCTTTATTGGCCCTCAAGAAACACATATTTTAGGCAGAGATAAGTGCATTCTTAACATTAAAAAGAAGGAAAATATAAAATTCTAGAATAATAAAAGAAAATAATAACAATAAAATACAAGGAAATGAAAAATAGCTCTTAAAAAACACATAAATATAATTCTTGTAATAAAACTGTATTATATTTAAAGTCCTCTAATTTTAACGCCATTATTATGCAGAACATGACACTATCGAACTTATTGTTGGTATCAACGTTGAAGAGGGTCTTGTGAGGTTGTGGGCTGGTCAGTGCTTCTACCAGGAACTTTCTTCTCAGTAGGCTGAAGGCTGGACACTCCATGAAGAAGTGCTGGATGTCGTCCGGTCGGTCTTCGTTGCAGACACTAGAGCTGTCCCTCCTGTTGAAGAGGTAGACATCATGTAATAAATAAAATGTTTCACTCAATGTGCATATATTAAAGAACCAATTATAAAGACTTTTTAATGAAGAATGTATAGTATAAAAATAATAGGAATGAAGAAATAAAGAATAGATATCAAATTAATGGTATCTGTATATAATGAATGAAAAAGGAAAAGAATGATTGTTCAGTTTTTATTCCCGTTTTATTATATTTATTTTAGTTTATCGTTATGCAAATGTAATGGGAGGACTTGAGAAGGAATAGAAAAACGGAGGGCTATAATAAATTGATTTATTCAGAATTTTATGATAAACCATAAATTTCAGAATGGGTTTGTGGTAAGTGGACTCAGTTCTAGCAGAACCTGAGACCTTGATTGGTCCAAATAGTGACTAGAACCAGCCCTCCGAGCTCCCATCAACTGTAGCTTGGCATGATGAGGCGAGACTGCGCAACTCTCCCGGCGCATCTCCCACCTGACCAGGGTTGGGTCACATTTATAGGAGACACACTCTGTCATAGAAAATGTAATTTTGAGTAAAAAAGTACTTATAAATATAGATCCGTTTAATGCTTCTTTAAAAAGG
This sequence comes from Aradus depressus, assembly GCA_963662175.1. Taxonomy (NCBI): domain Eukaryota; kingdom Metazoa; phylum Arthropoda; class Insecta; order Hemiptera; family Aradidae; genus Aradus; species Aradus depressus. The sequence continues at coordinate 40,747,922 of OY759222.1, forward strand.
TACAAAAAACTTCAGAAACAAAATGTTGTAGTATATTTGACTAAATAATTCAAATTGAACTCATAAAATAAAGAAAAAGTACAATGTGGCAGACAATGTTACTTGCAGGCCATCCTGGGTAGAGCCGAAGTTGGGGTTCGAACCTCGGTTCTTTGTGGTAAGTAAGGCTCAAACAAATATCTAGTCGAATGTTCAATTTTGTTCCCCACTTCTGGCATTCAGCAGACACATCAACTGACAGAAAATACCATGTTTAACGAACCTTGAGGAAAGTTAGAATAATTTTTGTCTGCTACTGCAATACATTTCATTTTTATTGCCTATTTACCTATTTTTTTAAAAGTATAGTTGCATGTATATTTTCAGTGTATATAAATCCTCTCTTTATCTACAGGTGGAACTTGTGAACATACATTGATTAGACTGAGTGAAACCGCCTTCCAAACAGTGGTTAGACTAGATATCTTTAATGCCTTCAAACAAATATATATGCAAACCAATCTGATAGTCCAATAACCATAAGTGCTTATTATATCCATTCTTAGTCAAAAATCCTTCAGACAGACATTTTATCTCCGATGGAATGAGACTGAATGCACACCAGACAGAGATTTTATCTGAAACAAAAACCTATAGTCAATATGGATCCTTTATGAGTTCTACCTGGACAGGACATTCCATGCTGTGCCCGGAGTGATTGCTTCGTTGAGAAAGCGGTCTCTTTTCTCGGCCTCAGTCTTTTTCGTCCTTTCTGTTATAAAACTCTCCACGAAAATTATAACGATGAGGTCTTCAGATCAATTCGTGTTTCCTATCCGATTTAAATAATTAATGTTTAGATAACCAAAATTATATTCACATTATCTATTTTCATTAGATTTTCTTTTTCGTTTTTTATTTACTTTCTAATTATTTTATTTATTAATTTATATATTTGTCTTTTTATTATTTCTATATTTTTTTTAGTGTCTACTGTATTTCTTAAGGAACACTTATCGTTTCTTAGTCAACTTCAAAATGCAATAGGATGAGAAAGTAGTAATAATTTTATTTTTCTGGAGGAAACGAGAGTAGAAGTTTTTGGATTCAAGACACAAATAGAAAAAGGAACCTAAAAACTGTTTTATTTTAATTAAGACAGAATGAGATCAATTTCTACAACTGTATGAGATTGAAGCCTCGATTATATTCTGAAGTTAGTTGATGAAAGTTTTAAAAACAAAACACCGACAGGAACAGAATTTCTTCAAAGGATAGAACGTTAACGGAAATAAATAATTTCTAATGAAAAAAATGTTTTGATCAACTGTAATGTAAGTATAATAAATGTGAGTAAATGCAGCAATAATATACTTACAACCCACCATATGCTTCTTGAATATAATTATACTACTTTAACAGCGTACCACAAAGTACTTTTCCGGGAGTTGCCCTTAGTAACCTGCGAAAGAGTTAAATTGTTAAAGAAAAAACAGCTTTTGAATTCTAGAATCTGCAGATCACAGACTTCATCACATGACCTATGGATTTATTATAGGTTAGGTACCCCTGTAATATGTCTGTGATGGCCCACAAGGTCGTCCACAGACAAACCTTCCAGATGGGGACACAACTTGGCTAGGTGGTGGTCTGTAATAATGGAGTACAATTGTATTTAGTTTGTTTTTCCAGATTCCATGCGTGTTGTCATCAAGTCTAAAGTTTGCACTGGAGCCTCGAACTGGAGCCAATCGGTTTGCAAATCTGTGCGACTATCCTCAAAAATTGTATTGAAAGACGTTCGTTTGATTTACGCGAAAATTGTTAGTTCTTTATTAAATTTCCCATTATCAAAGTGCTCTCAGATTTGAGATAGGACGAATACCAAAAAAGTTATAGCGCCCCAAAAAATGGAAAATAAATATACATTGTAAATGTTTCTAAGAAATGTTTAAATAACGCGTAGAAACAAATTAAGAAACGTCAGGACTTTGTTATACCAACCACTTTTCTCTTCCCATCCTCACTCTCAAATTCATTTCGTACCGCCATTACTCAGTTTATGAAAGTGACGTGTTGCAACTTGAGATGATAGTTGCTCAGTCGACTTCAATTCGCACTCGGACGGAAACTAATAATAACTAACGGTCGGTATTTTAGATGTTTGTAAAACTTTTGTTTGTTCATTTAAACTTAAATGTTTATCAAACTCTACGTAAAATATTATATCTATCAAATATTCTATGTTCCAAAATTAGCAAACTTGACTGGTTTCTATCTAATGTTGGAAGGAAACTCAACCATAAGTTGTTGGCTTCATATCAAATAGAAATATTATACGAGATTCAAGTTTCCATTAAATTTCCGAGTTAGTTGGTGAGAAACTTCAAAAACAAAACAGCAAATCTACGATTAGCAGTAAATAAAACAACTCTAGATGCTGTAAGGAAATAAATACATTTTAATAAAACATGAAAGTATATTTAATCCTGGATTTTAAATATCTGATATCTCAAGGGTGAGAAGCACTGATACCAGAGCCGAAAGCAAGTGGTACACCTACACGAGTAGAAATAAAGATATTAAAAATAAAAATACTTAATATACAGGGTGTATCGCAAGCAGATGACAATACTCGGGGGGTGAATGCCCCACTCAAGTACACTAAGAAACAGGGGTAATAAAAATCCTTATCAACTTAGTGTAAAAAAATGAGATTTTTAATTGTTTTGACGATAAGCACGTTTTTTAGAAAATGCCCGTAAATATCACTTTTTGGTTAAGGTAAAGTGAAATCTGACTACACTGTCGTAATCTACGTTAAATTTCCTAATAGGTGACATGTTTTTTGACATGAAAATCCAAAAGACTAAAATAGGAGGCTAACGTTCATTTCAAAATGCACACCTGTTTAAATTGTTTGGCAAATTTTCAGTTTACCGTAATTTGTTTTCTCTATTCGCTAGGATGTCCCAAATTCACCAAAAGTTAGCAAAAAAATGACTCTTTAAAAATATCTAATGTTGTTCTTAATTGTAGAGCATTGCTGGAATCAGACAGCAGAGAAGATGAAAACATGGGTAAACCTAACTTACACAAAGCGACAAGACTTTTTATAAAATTAACTAATTCATTATTTAAAAAAAATTATATTATTACGTTATTAATTTTCAGAGATAAAAAAATGTTTTGTACTGTAAATTGTTTTGGAAAAATTATAACAACATTTTTTGGCAAATTTTCAATTTTCGGTTTTCTACAGCGCGGGAATACGTAAACATGATTTATGCTTACGGGGCTGCTGGAGGCAACATTCTGTTAGCAGAACAAAACCGAAATCTATTCCCAAATCGACAAAGATGGCCGGATTGCCGAACCGTAGAAAATGCCTAACGGATTATGGGAGAACCTGATTCGATTCCAAGACAACCTGCTAACTATGCCGGTCGACGACGAAGGGATGTCGATGATATTTTTTTACAGCGGTTTTACAATGATCCGCCCACGAGCACCCGGCGCGTTGCTGGAAGGTGGATTGGACGGTATGAACCTGTGAGATGGCCGGCTCGGAGTCCTGACCTGGCGCCTTTAGATTTTTATGTGTGGCCGGCTATCTAAAGTCCCGTGTGTACAGCGTATCTATTGATGATAGGGACCAATTAATCGCGAGAATTCAAGAGGTTTTTGAGGAGATCAGAACAAACAGGCTTGAGATTCAACGGGTCACCACATCCGTTCTAACGAGGAGTCAATTGTGAGAAAATGGAGGTTTGTTTCAGCAATTCACGTTATTATTTTACAGCAAGTCATGTTATGTAAATGACGTAAATAGAAACACTGTAGCTCGTGGAATATAGCGATTTTAGGTACTTCCTAAAAAATAAAAATAACAAATACATAAAAAGAGAAACAAATAAATGCAAAATGTACTTAGTAGTAGACATTTTGAGTTTATGAATGAATGATATTAACCTAACATAAAATTAAGAAAGATTTTTTAAAAATGTACTAAAAAAACACCAGTCATAGCCTAATTTTGTATTTTTATCAGTTTGATAATTTCAAAATGTGGAACTTAGAGGAATCTCCCATATTATTTTTAGTGGCACATCCTTGACTGGATATTTAGTCAACAATTACAAGTTATAAGCCATTTCTTGAAAAAAAAATTAATTGTGGAAAAACTTTCTAAAATGTTTTACCAATGTGAAATATTCAACATTTGTAATGGAACTTGGTCATAATTCAACAGCTTTACTTTAGTTGTTCCACAGATGTACTTCATTTAGATGGGTTTCTACCCCTCTCGTACAGTATGGGGGGCCAGTGTTGTGCAACACTAAATTGTACTCTTCTCGTATAACCTATTGGGTAGTCACAGTTAACAATTGATATTTTTGTTATATGCGACATGAGGGACCTCTAACCATTCTAGAAACTAGCAATCAAATGGGAGAGGGATTCCAATCTTCATGTCACCTATTACCAACAAATATCAATAGCTGCTAACGACTACCCAAGGGGGCTTACAATAGGATGACAACCCTTCAGTTAACAGGCAGGGTGTTATCTTGTTCATTCACTGTAGATTCGAAGACCGGTCTCTCAGTAGATAACTGGCTACTCTAATCACGTCACTACCAGGTCTCCACAAATTTACATTGGAACACAAGACCTCCCGAGGGCCTTAGAATCCAATGAAGATGAGATAGCGACCTGCAACATGACTTTGAACATTCCTATTAAAGAAACAACACAAATATCCCCAACTCTGATTTCAAAGTTTCAATATTTAAAACATTGCTAAAACAGCTCAGGAAATTTTTTAATTAACTTTATTTTTTTTAGAAATGGTGATAACTGTAATGATATACATTTTGACAGTCATAATATAACTTGAATATTATCCAAGCAATGAAAAGCCTCAGGACACATAAAAAAAATTACCCTGGGCAGATCTGTAATGTTGACATGTGAAATATATAATATATAAGTGTTTCGTTTTGACAAAGTGTATAAAATAACAACTTACACTTATATAATGTCACATCAAATCAAGTACTTTTTTCACTCAACATTTTTTTTGCGGGAATATGAAAAGACACAGACTATATTATATAAGACTTTATTATAGTCTGTGTCTTTTCATATTCCCGCAAAAAAAATGTTGATTGAAAAAAGTACTTGATTTGATGTGACATTATATAAGTGTAAATTGTTATTTTATACACTTATAAAATAACAACTTACACCAGGTGAAGTACTTCTAAGGCACTTTCAAGTCAAATAATAATTAAGGTTATATCATTCTTATCTCGTACGTGGAGCGCATTGAAAATCACCAGCTTCAGCCTTGACTCACTTTTTTAAATGTACATATATATATATTCAATTGATGATGGTCACGTGACACATTTTGCTGCACGATTCGAGTTGGGTCTTTTGGAAATAAGAGCCTTTAACCAGTTCAAGAAAGTTGCAGCAGGTCCGCAAGTACAAAGAGCCTGATTTACGTAAACATATAAAATGTAAATAATTATCTCTCAAAGTGACATTCCCTCCTGTTGCTAAAAAAGTCCCAAAACATTCTGCTTCAAGTTTCTTTGCCCTTTTTGCCGTTCAACATTTGACGTCCGGTAACAGTCCTTTAAGAAAGAGTAGGGTGGGACTGTGCGGGTGTTGAGACTCTGGTATACACCCAGACTTGAGGAAGGCCCCCAACCATTTCTTGTGCAATCATTTTCATGTTTTTCTTCTTGCTCCACTAGAATGTACTGAACATTTCCCAAGTCGCCTGGTATAGGAGTTGCGAAGGTTCCTTCACCTCGTTCAGCAGTCGCCACCTAAAAAATAATCATAGCACAAATTAATTCAACCAAGAAGTAGAATAATGTTGTGCAAGTTCATGAACCTCGACAACATTTTTTGAAAATTCAGTTTATGGCAACGCTTTTGCACATAAAATATTGAAATAGACTAATTAATATGGTAGATAATTGCAAGTGTCTATATTTGCTCGGTTTCATAATGGCAACTTCATGATATTTCGTTTTGACAATCCATTTTTATGATACATTCAAAAACCGGTTATTTTATTCTAAGTTTAGTTCAACTCAAAAGACGAATTGGACGACTGAAATCTATCATCGGACGACGATCGGCATTATCTCTTGAGAACAAACTTCACATATACACCATACTAAAACCCATCTGGACTTACGGTATCGAGTATAGGGATCAGCCAAAAAATCAAACATACAACGCCTTCAGTCAATACAATCCATTATACTACACCACATTGCCGATGCGCCATTTAACGTTTCTAATCGAACATTGCATAATTACATTAAAACATCCCATTTGTACCCTCTGCCATCAGGACACGATATCAGAATTTTCATGACAAACTCCATCATCACGCCAATCCACATATTACACATTTAACCACAAACACTTTCCCCACAAATCCATCCGACGCCTTCAGCGGGTATGGCAGCGGGACCTGCTCCAGGACTAGCCTGGACTCCTGACGCTGCACAACTTTGCGCAATTGCTAATGGCAAATGTTATGCCGTTGTAAATATGTAAATAAAATAAGTTTAGTTAAACAGATTGACTCAAAGTCAAGAAAAAATATATAATACAATAAGTACCGTTACAAATCTAATTGGAGAACTTCAGTAAGTGAACTTCGTAGAATTAAAAACTTAGCAGGCTTTATTACTAGCATCTGGGTAATGTAAAAAAAATGAGTAGAGACCCAGCAGCTTAAATTTCATTAGAAAGAAGAGACATTAGCTAAAATAGAACTTTAAAAATAAAATAAACCTTAATTCCGACCTTTAGCAACCTACCACAATGACGATATTTCATATCATTTATATGGGGAAACATTAAGTTCCCCTTCCTCAGTGTTTTCCCTCTCAAGCTGTAGTAATAAATATGTAAGTTGTCTGATATGCGACGTTGAGTTTTCACCAAATTTCATGTTTTCCGACCCAGAAAGTCTATGTGTGTGTTTGTGAACACAAAGTCCCGATGGACTGAATGCATCTACACAACATTTTATATGTGTTTCCAGAACCCTCTAAGGACGACACCTATTGACTTTAGGCCAAATCAGCTAAGGGAAAGAGGGGAGTAGGGAGAGGCCTAACATAAAGAGGGGAGTAGGGAGAGGCCTAACATAAAGAGGGGAGTAGGGAGAGGCCTAACATAAAGAGGGGAGTAGGGAGAGGCCTAACATAAAGAGGGGAGTAGGGAGAGGCCTAACATAAAGAGGGGAGTAGGGAGAGGCCTAACATAAAGAGGGGAGTAGGGAGAGGCCTAACATAAAGAGGGGAGTAGGGAGAGGCCTAACATAAAGAGGGGAGTAGAGAGAGGCCTAACATAAAGAGGGGAGTAGGGAGAGGCCTAACATAAAGAGGGGAGTAGGGAGAGGCCTAACATAAAGAGGGGAGTAGGGAGAGGCCTAACATAAAGAGGGGAGTAGGGAGAGGCCTAACATAAAGAGGGGAGTAGGGAGAGGCCTAACATAAAGAGGGGAGTAGGGAGAGGCCTAACATAAAGAGGGGAGTAGGGAGAGGCCTAACATAAAGAGGGGAGTAGGGAGAGGCCTAACACAAAGAGGGGAGTAGGGAGAGGCCTAACACAAAGAGGGGAGTAGGGAGAGGCCTAACACAAAGAGGGGAGTAGGGAGAGGCCTAACACAAAGAGGGGAGTAGGGAGAGGCCTAACACAAAGAGGGGAGTAGGGAGAGGCCTAACACAAAGAGGGGAGTAGGGAGAGGCCTAACACAAAGAGGGGAGTAGGGAGAGGCCTAACATAAAGAGGGGAGTAGGGAGAGGCCTAACACAAAGAGGGGAGTAGGGAGAGGCCTAACATAAAGAGGGGAGTAGGGAGAGGCCTAACATAAAGAGGGGAGTAGGGAGAGGCCTAACATAAAGAGGGGAGTAGGGAGAGGCCTAACACAAAGAGGGGAGTAGGGAGAGGCCTAACATAAAGAGGGGAGTAGGGAGAGGCCTAACATAAAGAGGGGAGTAGGGAGAGGCCTAACACAAAGAGGGGAGTAGGGAGAGGCCTAACACAAAGAGGGGAGTAGGGAGAGGCCTAACACAAAGAGGGGAGTAGGGAGAGGCCTAACACAAAGAGGGGAGTAGGGAGAGGCCTAACACAAAAACTTTAATAACTGTTGATGTAAAGAATATATCAACATACAATTTTATATTTAAATTCAAAACCTCATGAGGAACACAACTGTTAATTTTCCGCGAAATCGGCCGAACGGCGAGGAGGGATCAAAGCAGGAGGCTCGACCCAAAACTAATAATGCCGATGTAATGAATGTATCCACACAAAATTTAGTACGAGGAATCAGAAGCCCCAACTTCATTCATTTTGTGTCGAAGTGCTTTTGGAGGGAGAGCGAAAATGTAACTGATAAATTTGTGCTTAAGACTAAGACCAAAACAAAAAGTGTAAAAAAAACGAAACGCTATGCTGATCATTAGAAATATATCACAATGTGTCTTCTGAGCTCAAGAACGTGGGTTCGAAACCCGAGGCCCTTAGTTTATTTTATCTGGGAGGTAAAATAAACTTGAGCACGCCGTCCTTCGGATGGGACGTTAAGCGATGGTCCCGAGCCTGCACGATGTCAGGTACTCGTTAAAGACCCCTGCCCTAAATGAATAAAAATTTAGGGTAGGCAAAATTTAGGACTCACACAGTAAAGTCGGACTCATGTCCACCAGAGTGACGAATGAGCGCTCTGGTAGTAGGCGATATGACCTCGTAGTTAAAGCCCGGGCATGATTCATAAAACCTAACCTATATCACAATGACGATATCTTGTATTATATAAATTAAGTTCTCTTTCCTGGAAAATTTACTAGATTTTGACATTGTAGAGTAGAACAGAATTATAATGTATTAATAAAGTGGGAAGGATGCGGCAGCACAAATCAAGAAGGCTGTGGGGGGCAATGCGGTAGTGCCAACTTCAACTTTATAATCACCTCGCTGCGGAGCCCAACCACCTTTTAGATAGAGTCTTGACTTTCTTTAGTTGTGTATGGTCGTAAAGAACAAATCCTCGTCTTGTGCTTAAATACATATACCTATAGTCATACTTCCAATCATTATTTACAGGTGTTTTTTTTTTTCATATACAGACACAAATTATTTACACGATACATACTAAATACATAATGAAGCAATTTACAATTAAATAATAAATGAATCGATAATAGCACTGTATGAATTAACCACAGTAATCAGTAGACTGAAGATTCCATGAATTTCATAAACGTGAAACCAGAATTGTGTTCAACTATTGGAGATGCCCCTTCCAGCGATCTGGTTACAATAGCTTTAATTGAATATCAATTTCACATACATACCAACCTGATGGAATGACGCCACCGATGTAGATTTGTGATGCGATCCAGGAAAATTTAACATAAATAGGTAAGATCAGTTCGGGAGGCCTCTGCAGCTTGTTCTTTGATTAATATTGTTTATTAACCTTAGTGTTTTGTTTTGAAGACTTAAAATATTAATAATACTCGAGCTACAAGTTTTCTTTATTTTTATTAAGTGTTTCACGATGTCTCTGCAAAAAATGTTAAGTATCAGTAATATCTCTATAACATATAAAATGTTAAGTATCAGTAATATCTCTATAACATATAAAATGTTAAGTATCAGTAATATCTCTATAACATATAAAATGTTAAGTATCAGTAATATCTCTATAACATATAAAATGTTAAGTATCAGTAATATCTCTATAACATATAAAATGTTAAGTATCAGTAATATCTCTATAACATATAAAATGTTAAGTATCAGTAATATCTCTATAACATATAAAATGTTAAGTATCAGTAATATCTCTATAACATATAAAATGTATTAAAAAACAATATAACTACTCTTAGTCATATAGTTATTTGCTCTGTTTTTTAACAGTTACGATTTCTTTAAGTATATGAAGTAACAAGCTAATGTTTCTTATCAATAACAGCCGTATGTTCTGCCCTTGTTAGTTTCGTATAAATATGGAGACCTAGTAATTTTAGATTATCTTTAAATGGTACGGAATAAAGTTCTAAACGAAAAAAGAAAAAAATATATGTAATGTACGATTAAAACTGACCTTACATTACATGAGACATTATTTCTCCAGTATTATTATGTTGACAAATATATAAAGTTTACCTTTCCAATCTTCTCACTGGTCACCCATGGTCCAACTTTTCGTTGCTATGTCTTGACAAAATGCTTCTTCAACAGATAAATCCTTCAAGTATGAAAAAATAAAATAATGCAGTGAGTATGTTATAATGAAACACCATGACTGAAATTTAAAGACTGAACTTCACTAAAGGAAGTAAAGGCCAGTATAACACTATGTACGTAAAACATCTTTGTGAGATATTTTATAAGAAATGTGACAGTGGAATGGAGCATTCTTTATAAAACATTCTTTTCAAGAAAGGTAATTTTGAATAACGCCCTTGTCGTTTGAAAAACAAAAATCAACTATTTAACTATAAAGCAAACATTCTACACTTGTTTTTTATTTACTCAAGTTTAATTAAAGACACATCGCATCTATAGTATCGTGAATATAAGAAGAAAACTTTAAGAAAGCAATTAAAAAGAAAAAAAATAGTGATCAATTATTTCAAAAGGCGTAAGTTAATATTTATTTGATTGGCAACCAGTCTGAAACCTTCCCTTGAAGAACTAGAAACTATGAAATTTGTTGAAATAAATACATATGTACCTACTCGTAATAGTATTTATTGAAAGTACACTGTCTGTATTGTTTTTATTTGTATTCTCCTGTTATTGCCCACCATTCTAAACAAAAAGTCAACCAACTTCATTATTAAATAAATTCTATAAAAATATTAAAAATACATTGCTATAATTGAAATTCTATCAGTATGGTAATACTCATTTAATTCTTCTAAAAGTAACAAATAATTATTTGTTTAATAACTCAATAATTGAAGCACCTGTCCTTTATAGTATTTTCATATTTGTCAACATTTTAAAGAATGATTACTATTTATCAGGTATTATTATTTTGTAAATAACTTACGTGATAAGACATATTAGCTGCAGAAACAAAATAAGTTGGGTTGATGAAAAAACCTTATTGGATCTTGAGTAAATAAGTTTCATGAACAGCCACTCAGATCTTACATCCTGCTGTTTAACTCGAAATGTAGTGATTTACCAGTTGAGCAGCTAGTTTTCCAAATTTGTGTAAGCTTGAAATTAAAGACAAAAAATCAAAAATTTAAATGATAGAAAAACACGTTCAATCACGAACTATTCGCAATGTTATTAGAATTTTTATTAACAATGTAACCACCTACGTAACACATAACCTTATAAAATTAACGCTAAGATGTTCAACATAACTAAGATGTTCACTTTCATCTAAAGAAATATTCAATATACAGGAAAAAACAACATTATTTGTTCTACAGTTGGCATACTACCTCCAGATAAGACATGTCTGCAGCGAAGCGACCATAACAACTCTCGCGGCCAAATCAGTAAGCTTCAATTTCTATTTGTCACAACGACTTGTTTCCATGAAGGCGCTCCCTGCCGCACCCGCTACTACAGAATAAGTTAATATAGGAAAACGTAGGACTCCCAGAGCAGAAACGGGCTTATATCCTTCGGAGCAATGAAAGGGCACTCTGGTAGTAGGCGATATGACTTCGTACTTAAACCCGGGTATGAGTCACAAAAATAAACAAAACAACTACAGATCAGTGTGGAGGCCGCCACTGCGCAACTCAAACATCGTTCAGTCTCACTAACATCCTCACTGACGAATGGTGAGTTGCCCTATTTATGCCAGTCTATTTTACCTATCCTCAGTCAACTCCATTAATTCACTGATCAGTAATGAACAGAGCACGTCCTCATTCAAACAGTGGTTATTTCACTGATTCATATTTAGAGAGTGTATAATCTATATTAATAAAAACGGGATTTATTTCTTTGATTCAGTCACGCCCAAACGGCTGGACATATTTTTATGAAATTTCACATTTAGCATCCTTTTGAGCCCTACATAATAGGCTATGTGGCGTTGCAAACGTTTGAATGTAAAGGGGGCCCCAAGCAGATAGTGCTAGCTCAATAACGACTGTTTCGATTGTCTTTTAATTTCACCTGTAGGATTCTTATAAGCCCAAATGAAAAATAGGTTATGTGACGTCTCAGTAGGAAGGGGGGGGGGAGGGGGGGGGGGGGGGGGACTAGCTCAATAACTGCTGTTTGGATTGTCATGTAATTTCACCTGTACCTAACGTCTAACAGGTTCGTCATCACTTACAGTCCGGTCCGAAGGACGACGTGCTCAAGATTTTTTGACTTCCCACTTGAAGGCCTCGGCAAGATTTCGAACTCGCAATTCCGAACTCATTAGACACCATATATAAAGATAAAATGAAGATTCTGGTTGCATTTAACAAAAAGTGTCCAGGAAGTAACATAGAAAATAGGCGGGCTTTGTGGTATCGTTCCCAAATATTTTCCAAAAAACACATTAGGACAGCAATGTTAGTGTATAGGTGTCGACCAAAAACGATGATAGTTAGTTAATAAGTTAGTTACTTAGTTATTTTGGCCTAGGCCAACTACGAGGGACAGCGTGCTCAACGTTTTTTCCTTTCCCTTGGCTAAGCGTCTTTAACGAGTGCTTAACGTCTAACAAATTCGTCACCGTCACTTGAAGTCCGGTCCGAAGGACGATGTGCTCAAGGTTTTTTTTCACTTCACTGTTAAAACATCTAATCCTGAGTTCATGATACACCTCGTGTTAAGATCATATAAATATCCGTTTGGTTCGAACTAAAATTGTCAAGACAGAAATCTATATAAATAAAGCTGAAACGGGGTTTGTGTGTTTGTTCCAGCATCACGCCCAAACGGCTGGACGGATCTTCATGAAACTTCACATGTAGCCTCCTTTCCAGACCGATTGAGTAATAGGCTATGTGGCGTCCCAAAATTTCGAAGGGAGGGGGGTTGTAAGGGGGGGCTAAGCATAAAAATAGTGCTAACTCATTAATTATTGGTCGGATTGTCATGAAATTTCATATGTAGTATTCTTAAAGGCCAAATAGAAAAAAAAGTGTGTGACGTCACAAAATTGTGAACGGGAGGGGGGTTGTGGATTTTTGAACTGAGCCCCACCCCGGAACTCCCCGCTCCCCATTACACCGAAGCATTTGAAACTCTTAAATCTATGTTGATAAATGCTCCTGTCGTTCAACTTCCTGATTTCGCAAAAAATTTTATTTTAACAACTGATGCTAGTAATTATGCACTCGGAGGGGTCCTTTCCCAATCTTCAGGGGAGGGTACCACCCCATTTCATTCACATCACGAACTCTAGAAAAAAATGAATTAAATTATTCCACTATTGAGAAAGAATGCCTTGCCATCACTTGGGCATGTCAATTCTTTAAACCATATCTATATGGAAAAAAATTCGAGCTACACACTGACCACAAGCCACTATAATGGCTATTTACTATGAAAAATATCAATGCCAGGCTAATGAGGTGGATATTCCAACTTAGCGACTTTGAATTCGAGATCAAGCACATAGCTGGTAAAACAAATTTTGTAGCAGACGCTCTTAGCAGAAACCCAGCCGAACAAGAAATAAATATCCTATCAGAAGAAGAATTAGAAGTAATTGATAATTTTCTGAGTGAAAACACACCAGCCCCAGAAATAAATATAGAAACATTAGATGACTCAGATATCACCCCCTTCGTCGAACCCATTACAGAGGAAATGTTAGAGCTAGCACGAGAACAAGGAATAGAAATCATTGACAACCAAATGGAAACATATAGTATGGTAACAATCCATTCACAGGATTCATCAAATCAACAAATCTGGATAGTGGATGTAGATAAATGTAGAGAAGCATCAGATTTTCATTCAAAGAGGATCTGGAGGAATTAAACACTCAAAGCTATTTGGGACAAAAAACAGGTACATTATGGAAACTGCATATATTTGGACGGAAGACCTTTCCGATAAGCTACCTACTAGAAATCTTAAACCGGAAAAGACATACGGAATCTATTGTGAGTCATCCATTAATGTTGATATTGATAAAGAAATATATGACTAAATATTCAATAAAATCTATATAATAAAAATGAATGCTAAATTTGCTAAGCGCAAAACTCGAGGACGGCTGGACCAATTCGGCTAATTTTTTTTCTTCAAATATTCGTTGAAGTCCGAGGAAGGTTCTTATGAAGAGAGTTCCTAGCGGTCAACTGGAGGGTGGGGGGGGGGGGGGGGGGGCTAAGCACAAAATTGCCCTACCGCATTAACGGATGGACGGATTATCATGAAATTTCACATGTAATATTCTTAAAAGCCAAGTTAAAAAATAGGCTATGTGGCATCCATAAATTTTGAACGGTAGGGGGGGTTGTAAGGGGGGCCTAAATATAAAGATAGTGCTAAGTCATTAACGGATGAGGATTGTCATGAAATTTCATAGGTAATTTTTTAAAGGCCAAATAAAAAAATAAGTGTGTGACGTCACAAAATAGTGAACGTGAGGGGGGGTTGTGGGGGTAGGCCTAAATATAAAGATAGTGCTGTCATTAACGGATGCTCGGATTGTCATGGAATTTCACATGTAGCATTCTTAAAGGCCAAATTGAAAAATACGCTAAGAGACATCTCAAAATTTTGAACGGGAGGGGGGGTTGTAGGGGTAGGCCTACATATAAAGATAGTGATAGGTCTTTAACGGATGATCGGAATGTCATGGAATTTCACATGTAGTATTCTTAAAAGACAAAAACAAAAAAGGATATGTGACGTCTCAAAATTGAAAACGGGAGGGGGGTATGGGGGGGGGGGGGGGGGGGGGGGGAGCATATACCTAATTGGTAGTTTCAAAAGCAATATTTAAAAATTGGCTATGACCCTTTGGACGGGAGGGGCGGGGGTGCATTAATGCAGAATGAATCTCACATGGAGCATTCTTAAAGATGGGATATAGCTCTAATTTTAATATGGTGGGTTTCCCAAGCATGTATTACCTAGGAGGTCCACTGTTGCACGGTAAATAATAGCTATCACCAGCGTTCTTAAGCACAAAATACCTAGGGCATCCGCTGTTGCAAGGCACATACTAGCTGCGGTGCCCAGCATTCCTAAGAACTTAATACCTGGTTGCATGGAGTTTCAAGGCGGATACTATCTAAGGTGCCCGGCGTTCTTAAGTAGGATCTAGCTGCGGTTCCAAGTGGTCAAAAAAAAAAAAAAATTCGGTCCAATAGCTTTTGACAGAAGGACGTCTGTCGGGTCAGCTAGTTTCAAATATAATTCAACAGGAGTTTAAAACAATGAAATAATGAAATGAAAACAATAAAAGAATGAAAAGATACAAAAATAAACTTATAGACGTGGAATCAGAAGATGAACAACTAGAATATACGCAATGTTATCACGAAGGAAAACATGTCATAGAGGTTGTTTGGAAGTATATCACAAATTAAAACAAAAATACTATTGGCCAAATATGAGAGATAAAATAACAGACCTTATTAATAAATATATGATTTGCAAAAAAACAAAATACGAAAGAAGACCCATTATGACGAAATATCAACAAACACCAACACCGGACAAACCCTTTATAGACCTTATGATGGATACACTACATTGGGATGGTAAATATATTGTCACTATAATAGATGGTCTTTCAAAACATGTTTTTGCAAAAATTGCGAGATCAAACAACCTACCCCAGTAATAATCAGAATGGACAACGGGAAAGAATATAACAATAATCTGGAACGAAATTCCTTAAATTATAATAATATAGAGCCCTATTATGTAACCTCAGTACACAGTAACTCGTTAGGATTAATCAATAGAGCACACTCTACAATTATTGAAATATTGAGAACAATGCGTAACAAACATCCCAAGAAGTCAGTAGAAGAGAACCTAAGATTAGCTATAATCGCCTACAATAATTCTTTGAACCAAAACTTAAAGTTAACCCCAAATGAGATTACTTTTGGCAAAATCAAAAATGACACAAATCCTGGCTACATTATTGAAAAACAAATTGAACAGTATCACGAAAAATTAAAAGTAATTCATTCAGCAATTAAGGATAAAGTTGACAAAGAAAAACAAAATAGGACCGACAAACTAAATCAAGACAGAGGAGGTAGCATTACCCGACGAGGTAATGATTAGTACATTGAGGGCGCCGGTAGCTCAGTGGTATGCGTGCTTGACTTCTGAGCTCCAGATCGTGGGTTCGAAACCCGACCGAGGCCCTTAGTTTATTTTATCTGGGAGGTAAAATAAACTTAAGCACGCCGTCCTTCGGATGGGACGTTAAGCGATGGTCCCGAGCCTGTACAATGTCAGGTACTCGTTAAAGACCCCTACCCTAGATAAAAATTTAGGGTAGGCAAAATTTAGGACTCCCACAGTAGAGTCGGGCTCATGTCCACTAGAGTGACGAAAGAGCACTCTGGTAGTAGGCGATATGACCTCGTAGTTAAAGCCCGGGCATGAGTCATAAAACCTAACCTAACCTGATTAGTACATCGAGTCACAGGAAAACAAACGATCAATATAAACCAGATGTGATAGTGAAAACAGGAAATCAACAAATAAAAATTCATCCTGATAGAGTCAAAAGACCAACAAAAAATTACCGACATATATTTAGTAATAGGGAGGCGTATGAACAGAGAAATTCAACTGGACTCAACACAGAGTCATCTGTTTGAGATGCTGTTCATAACGTTAGTATTGCTGGCAGCCCTAGAACATATCAGACTACTGACGTCATCCAGTCGGGAATCATTCCCGTACACGTGGGACACTCATATTTCTTAAACAAATATCGTACTTCTGCACATTGCATTAGACTTGACAGACTTATAGAAGAATTAACAAAAACTAAAACATTAATAGAAAAATTCAAAGCAGACGAAACATTGACAACCTTCTATGAATTAACCATAAGGCAATATAAGTTCACACAATCCTAACTCTACCACTTAACAAACATAAATGGACAAAAACAAAACATGAGGGTAAAATGTGGACTTATTAACTGCTTAGGGACCGCTATTAGTTGGTTAACCGGAAACATGGACGCAGACAATAGGGAACGATATATGAAAAAGTCATTAGTCACATAGAAAGTAACTGGTATCAATGCAACGTAATGCAAATCTTTAGCACATTATTGTATTTACATAACAGAATCACAGACATAGAAAACTCTAGGTATGGAATTTTGTAAACTACCGTGGTGTCCAGCGTTTCTAATTACGTACTAGCTGCGGGGTCCACCGTTGCAAGGCATATACTAGCCGTGGTGCCTAGCGTTCCTAATTACGTACTAGCTGTGGGGTCCGCCATTGCAAGGCCTTACTAGCCGTGGTGCCTAGCGTTCCTGTTAATAGATGATCGGATTGTCATGAAATGGTTATGTCCTCAGTGGATTTTAATTTTAAATACGATATTTGATGTTGATACATTCATTATATCGGCATTTATTGGGATTTTGAACTGAGCCCCCTCCCCGGAACAACCCCCTCCCCTCAGCCGATATCGCTGAAATTTGACTGGTTATGTTCTAAGTGGATTTTAGTTTTAAATACGAAATTTGATGTCGATACATTCATTACATCGGCAGTTATTGGGATTTTTGAATTGAGCCCCCACCCCGGAACTCCCCCCTCCCCTCGGCCGATATCGCTGAAATTTTACTGGTTATGTCCTCCGTGAATGTTAATTTTAAATACGAAAGGGTCTAGCCGGATAAGAGTGCGAAAACTGTCCCCAACGATTTTCGAATGGGCGATTGACCGACAGTTTGCACAAGTAAAAAAACATTTTTCCTGAAAATTTCAGCCCCCAACTCCCATTATTCGATGAGAAAAAAAATAAAAAGGCAATTTTGATTTTTTTTTTTTTTCTTTCAGGTTGTTGCAAGTATGCAACTGTCGATGAATAAGGTACGCCCTTATAAATAACAGAGCCTAAAGCCATTGGATGTAATTTTCCTATATTTTTATCTGTGGATTTCGATTCAATGAAGACATAAAATGGGCCTTCATCAAAATATTCGTATGATCTGGGGTTAAAATGTTTACTATCATCTGTATTAATCTGTTTTTCATTTCCTTCTGGTTTGCTATTAGAAATATTCAGCTCCGTATCACATCCATTTACTTCGACCAAACTTACACTCTCCATTTCATCACCCTTGCCAATGTCGGAAGGGATATCCCTCCCATCACTTTCAGAAGTAATTCCAAGTTAAAAACTACCAGAAACTACAGTAGTAAGTATCGCAAGAAACCAAAAAATTAAAAATTAAATTACAAAATAACTATATAGAAAAAAAAGAAAAAAATATATATATAAATACGACTTATAGTGAATAGGCTCGAGCTTGTAGATCCGCACGGGTCCAAGGTCTGGCATACACTGGAGAGGAGTGTTGGGTGATGTCACATACCTATGTTTGAGCAGAACGTTTAAGGATGCTAGGAAAGGGTCTAGCCGGATAATAATGCGAAAACTGCCCCCAACGATTTTCGAATGTGCGATTGATCAACAGTTTGCACATGTAAAAAAACATTTTTCCTGAAAATTTCAGCTCCCAACTCCCATTATTCGATGAGAAAAAAAATAAAAAGGCAATTTTGATTTTTTTTTTTTCTTTCAGGTTGTTGCAAGTATGCAACTGTCGATTTTTTTTAAAGTTCTTATGCTTCAAATATAACTCTATAGTATTTTTTTATTATCTTCCGATTTAAATTCGATTTTTCATCGAATTTTAAAAAATCCAAAATGGATTTTTTGAATGTTATTTTTGAGTGACACTCACCAAATTTTCACAGAATATGTGTTTTTTATATCAAAATATTCCCTAATTTTTTCAAATTTTTTGGTGTGGTGCAACAATGTTAAAAAAAATAAAAAATAATTGTTTTCGGTTATTTCCGTTTATATCTACGTATATGACATTATGAATTTTTATTAAAATAATGTTGTAAAATATACATATTTTTTATTTTTGCTAAATACAATATATAGCAGTAATTTTTTGAACGGTTGTTAACAGTAGGTACTATTTTTTTCAACTTAATTTTATGAAGAATGTTTTTTTAATTAGATTTTTGCCGTGATCGGAAATCGAACCGCCCTAACCGCCTTCACGAGAAATTGCGCACTACTCAATAATTCTCATAATAATAATAATAATATTCATTCCTTTCTTATCCCTCCCCTCACTTCCATCTAATCATCATCCATGCAGTTGACAAGTGATGGAACGCTTCACGTAAACCCTTTCCTTTCATTGCTTCGAAACTCTGAAGTCAACAAATGGAAAATAAATAAAACTCCGTGGGGCTGAACAAGGGTACAGTTTGTATTATAAACATGTTGAACTTCCATTTAGTATTTGTTAGGTCGTGGATGAATTTGGTAGCAATACCGAAAGTGCTCTCACAGATGTGTTACATATTTTGTGAAATAGACAATATTTTTTAAACCACACAAGTTTTTCTTTACATTTTTAAAAATAAATTGACGTTTGTCAGTCTGTGTATATTTATCATTTAGGATAGGAAAGCGAATGGCGCTTCAACTGTTTTTTGGGGTTCAGCAGAAGAGTGGGGATGCAAACCCACAAATAACGTTCGTCAGAGCACTTTCGAATTTCCTCTGATTGTCATGGTTGACTTTAGTATGTATATATATTTTGTTATATTATGACTGACTTGCTCTCATTTGTCAATTATAAGTTCTATGTTTTCTGTTTTGTTTGTATTAATCTGAATTAAATTTTTGCATTTATCAGCCATAAAAATCATAAATTTTGAAACAGAGGAAATACGTGTAACAATAATCTCAGTGTTGTTATTAAAAATAACATTTTCATTATTTTGTATAAAATTATTATTCATTGATTGAACGTATGTAATAAATAACTCGTTATTTTTATACTAATTCAGCATGTAAGAATAATATTTTATAATATATTTTCATTAATATTCTAGAATGTCAGCTACTTCCGGAAAGTGCATCAATTGTGATGCTTTTTTTAAGAAATACAACAGGATGTAAAAATATTATTTCTACGCAATTTGATGCAGACGCTACAAAAAAAATTGGGAAATCGTTTCATATTGTGCAATCAGTGTCGTATTTCTTTGAGCAGACCAGTCGAAAATAAAAATACTGATGATTCATCAAAAAAAAGCAGTGAATTTCAACCCTCAATTTCTTTCTCAATCATCTTCAACTACTATTTCGCCACAATCATCAACAGAAGATTCTTCATTTATCTTCAATGAAAGAATGGACAAAGAATTAGAACATGTAGAAATGTCATTTCCCGGAATCATTTCGACTCACAAATACTTATTCCCACTTTTTTTTTGCTAAAGCGTCTGCATCAAATTGCGTAGAGATAATTTTTTACATCCTGTTGTTTTTCTTAAAAAACAACACAATTGATGCACTTTCCGGAAGTAGCTGACATTCTAAAATATTAATGAAAATATATTATAAAATAATTTTCTTACATGCTGAATTAGTATAAAAATAGGACGGGAGGGGCGAAGGTGCATTAATGCTGTATGAATCTCACTGAGCTTTCTTAAAGATGGGATATAGCCCTAATTTTAATAGGGTGGGTTTCCTAAGCATGTATTACCTAGGAGGTCCACCGTTGTTAATAATAGCTCTCACCAGCGTTCTTAAGCACAAAATAGCTAGGGCATCCGCTGTTGCAAGGCACATACTATCTGTGTTGCCCAGCGTTCCTAAGAACTTAATAGCTGGTTGCACGGAGTTGCAAGGCGCATACTATCTAAGGTGCCCGGCGTTCTTAAGTAGGAACTAGCTGTGGTTCCAAGTGGTCCTAAGAACTTACTAGCTGGGCTGCCCGCCGTTGCAAGGCATATACTACGAGTAGCTGTGTGGCCCAGCGTTCCAGAACAAGAACTAGCTGTGGTGCGAAGCATTCCTAAGAACGTAATAGCTGTTGTGCCCAGCGGTTTTAAGCACACACTAACTGTGGTGCCCAGCTGTTCCGAGCACTTACTAGCTGGGGTGGTACGCCGTTGCAAGACCGATACTAGCTGTGGTCACGAGCATTCTTAAGTACGTACTGGCTAGGATGTCCAGCGATGCTAAGTATCTACTAGCTGTAGTTTCCGCCGTTGAAAGGCACATACTAGCTGTGGTGTCTTCCGTTGAAGGACTATAAGCCTTATTCCATTTGAATAATTAAAAATTATAACATCATGAATGTACTGTCGAAGAATTGAATAGGATTCGAATGAGAGATTAGGAGAAAAATCAATGTTCCCCGGGCAACGCCGGGTATTACTGCTAGTATAGAATATAGGTGGGCTTTGTGGTAACGTTTTCACATATTTTTTGAAAACACGTTAGGACAGCAATGACGGTAGATATGCAGCAACCAGAAACAATGGTAGTCAACCATAGACAGATTTACATTTTTTTTTTTTTTGTTTGCCTAATCGATGCATATTACCCATGTCACTGTGTAATTTACTAGTTAGTTTGTAAGTGACTCTTGATAATGCCTTAACACGGCGAAACTAGTTGAGTATTTGAGAATACATAGTGAAGTTTGACAAAGAAATTGTGTATTTTAATTATCTATTCCTAGAATGGAGCTTCACAAAGTAAATCTGGAAACCATAAATTACATAAATTATTTAATTTACTAGTTATTTACGACATCCATGGCCCCGGGAGGGAGTTCTATCTAACAAATAAAACTCACTCCCGGACGGGATACGAACCCGCAAACCATGGTGAGACCAAAGCCCTAAGCTCTAGCCCGCACGGCCACCATGGCTCCCGATTTAGATATATTGGGAGGTTGTTGTGAACACCTAGGGACCTAAGCATCGAACGCTCTTATCCCTTTCCTGCTTGCTCTACCATGGGAGACCGAAATTTTGCCTACCCATGTTTAGTTAGATAAGATATGACTCATTAACGAGTACCTGACATTCGAAAAGGCCCGGGACCATAGCTAAGGTCCCATCCGAAGGACGACGTGCTCAAGGTTTTTTTCACTTCCCAGTAAAAACACTCTAAGGCCTCGCAAGATTTTGTCCACCGAAGCACTGTTAATACTAGTTACGATGACCACCGTTGCTCGGCCTTAAATTAGTTTTCATACCAAAACAATAAACATCATTGCTTTTTCCAGGATTTGACTATATGCCTAATTCCACGAGAATAATTGAAAATTGCAAGGTCATGAATGAATTGTCGAATAAATGCCTAGGAATCGCATGAGAGATATTACGGAAAAATTCAAAGTTCCCCGGACAACGTCGGGTAATACTGCTCGTTTTATATAAATCTCATTATACGTTGATGAGCGCACTAGAACTCATTTTTTGTTTCTCCCTCCCCATAGACCCTAATTAAGCCACACCCCTATGGTCTCCTCCGTTTCTCCCTCCCCATAGACCCTAATTAAGCCACACCCCTATGGTCTCCTCCGTTTTGTCTGAAAATCAATAGGTGTCGTCTTGGTTCTGGATACACATACAAAATTTCGTGTCGATACATTCATTCTATTGCGAGTTCTCGTGTACACGGGTCGGAAAACATAAAATTTCTGTGAAAACTTTGAAAAAGTGACATTTGGACTTTGCGATGACGATAGCGTAAGCCGAAACCGGTGCACTTACTTTGTGCTGACGATAGTGTAAGCCGAAACCGGTGCACTTACTTTGTGCTGACGATAGTGTAAGCCGAAACCGGTGCACTTACTTTGTGCTGACGATAGTGTAAGCCGAAACCGGTGCACTTACTTTGTGCTGACGATAGTGTAAGCCGAAACCGGTGCACTTACTTTGTGCTGACGATAGTGTAAGCCGAAACCGGTGCACTTACTTTGTGTATACATATTTTTGTGGAATTAAGCAAAAGTTAAACAAGTTCTTGTTATTTTTCTTTTAGTCGGACCTATGTCGGACATCCTTTATCAGGGTTTGGTGGTCTCCGGTCCAAAAAACCCTGAAAATAATTGGTCATTATGTGTTCCGGTCGGGTTCCTCTCGGGTCTGTTTCCTCCAATCAGCCATACTCGTATAAAGTTTTCATCTTCTGAACCTTTCAATAACAAAATGTGTATTATTTTGTCATTATTCTCGCGAGGTCTCTCACCTGTGGTTGGGTCTTCTAGTTGTTATCAGTTGTTCAGGGATGTTGACCGACTGTTCTTTGTTTCAGATGGACACTGAGGAGAGGAGCCGAGAGATGCCGAGAGGAGCCGAGAGGAGCCGAGAGATGCCTGTTCTCTAGTTATGGTACTCTGGCTCACACTTCTAGTTATACATGGAGCAACCCTTGCTGGTAAAATACAACCTCATTTATTTATATTTTAAGATTTTAGTTAAGTTATTTTCATAAATAAATATCGGAGATCAGAAGTATTGTCTAGTAGCGACAAGAGCTTGCGAGGTGGGGAGGGAGGGGAGTGTGGTTTTGGAGACAGAGGTGCACTCGCTCACCTGATCACCCTGATTCCTCGTTTTCAACCCACACCACCGTTCTCACTCCACTGTCTACTATCCATCTCATGTATATATTCTGATAATATTTTATTAACTTAGAATATTTAATGTTCAATTAATATTAACATATTTTCTCAATATGGTTGTCTACCTGTCGTTAGTGGGTAGATATCGATATTCGCTGGGTAGAGGGAGGAAAACAACTTTGAGGGTCAGATATTATATTAAATATTGTCTATTTCTCGAGAAGTGGGACCCCAAGACTAGATCTTGAGCACCTGCACACCGTTTACTCTCCCACACTTATTCGCGAAATCTCGCTCCTGGCTACTACTGTTTTTTGTTTGAAAGGAACACGATTGGCCACCATGGAAGAAATCCAGGAAAAAAGCTGGAGGCACTACAGTCTGTCCGGTCTTAGTTGGGAATGGTGGATAGTGAGGAGCCAATCAGAGACCTGCATCCTTTGGTTTCCAAGGCATCCATCCTTCTAGTGGGAAGAATGCGCCATTGCCATATTTAACCTATGAATAACAGTTATTTAACCCGGGAGCGATAAAGTGAGGTCTTACTTTATTGGAAACGTGGGCTGCCTAGATTTCCAACATTTAAGGTGTTCGGTGAGCTCGAATTGACTGAAACCGTAATTTTTCATGTTAGAATAACATTTAGAAAACAAACACTTAACAATATATCAATGCAATTTTTATTTGTAACATGATGCTAATTTTTTAGAAACTAGTCGCTGGCTTCGTCTTCATTACAGCGTTCACAATTAGTTTTCAGGTGCTTAAAGCACATACATTTTTTACATTTATATGACGATGACTCTGCCCGACTACAACAGTAGTATCTTCATACCGACAAATTTGTTTCGGTGCTCGAATTATATTTGGTAGTCGTAGGATTTGTGCCGAAAAGGGCATTAAACAGTGGTTTATAACTGACTAACTGAATGGTGTTTCAGGGACAATGCCGACAGGGGGTCCCCCAGGTAACATCACGGTGGCCTTCCTGAGCCCCACTGAGGTGAAGGTTTCCTGGACGTCCAGCTCATCGGCCAAAGACCAGGTGGAGAAGTACGATGTCACCTACAAGCCTACCGACGCCAGGTCAGTCACTTTCTCAACCGACCCTCCTCCACGTTCTAGGTAGGCAGTGCCATCTTCTACACTCTATTTGGGAGGAGGAGACATCAGGCTTCTGGTAGATAAAAACAAACTTGTATAATTTCTGCCAAGCATTCGGCTCTGAGTGTTTAACTTTGTTTAACCTTCTTTATGGATATACGTAAATTAATTTTGGTATAAGGGTTGATAATGAAGAAGTTGTTTTCGTGTGTCTCCTGTCAGGTATATAAATACATTTGTTGGAGATTGTTGGACTGGCCTTAGTTCCAAAAGGTCGAATAGCAGTGTAATTTAGAGCTGGAATTATTTTGGACAAAAAAGAGTTCTAATTCGAAGTCCTTGCTATTAATTTTCGTCGAAATAAGCGTTACAAGTAAAATAGTGCTGAATATTTAGTCATTTTGTGGGAGGCCGTTTTGTAATGAATGCTTTATTTATGGACTTTTGAACATAGATAAAGAATGTTACATTGATATATTCTTCCTAACATCAGATCGTGTTCTCGAACACCTATAAACAGTCTGAATTCATTTTTTTTGTCATATTTGAGATGAACCTGAAAAACTCCACACTGAATTTTCAAAAGATATCATATCTCCCTCATCCAGGGCTGTGCTATACATTGTATAACGCGAAGCTTCATCCAATCGATTCTCCTAAGTTCAACTTCAAACTTTGCAAAGCTGGGGGGGGGGGGGGTGAGCTTTAAATTAGGTGGACAGATTGTAGCTTTAGCAGGCTTCCACTTAATCACAACTCCATTAACTAATAACGTTACCTTTTATCCATATTTTTTACTTCATCTGCTGAACAGAGATTAGGGAAAGTTTACGATATTGAGTTTGACTTTTTACTATTTCTGAATTTAAAATGACAGAATAAAAACAAGATCTCAATGGGCTCGTTAATTGCCGATAGATCGATTGTAGCATCACGAAAATTCTATGTGGAACAGAAAATTATAAATATGACCCTAAAAACAATCAGTCTAACTCGTTTATTAAAAAATGGTATTTACTCCTAATAAAATTAATATATAGACTCGAAATTAAATTGGTGAAGAACATCATGATCCCTTCGATGCCTGAAAGGTACCAACGTGTAGATACGTTCCATACCATTATGCGTCCAGATTGGATTGTGGAAAAATGGCAACAATGTTGGTCACGATGCTCGGATGGCCGAACGACGTACGCATACTTCCCGGACGTCCGGGTACGCCTTGACTCAACATGGGTACAGCCTAATCACTGGACGTCTCAAATATTATCAGGTCATGGTGATTTCAACTCCAAGCTGTTCTTCTTTCACAGGAAGAACACCCCGAATTGTTCGTGTGGCGGTATCGAGACTGCAGAACATGTGGTCCTCGAATGTCCGCTGTACGACCAAGCTAGGGTGGATTTGATTCATGGGACAAGATCGTATTTGGGACTGGATCTACGGCAGATGGTGACGGAAACAGACTACCTGATGTTCTGCCGATTCTTCAGCTCCTGGCGGGAGCAGAAACAGGCAATGTAAGATGGGCTGGGGACGATCGGCGCAATAGTTCCCAGTCCCTCAGTAACCCCTTGATCCCCGAGCTTTGACTGAACGTTGACTGGGTAATGTTGCTGCAATGCAAGGCGCACCCTCTTTTAAAACCAAATAAAAAAAAAAAAAGTCTCAGTGGTGGACTGTCATCTTACTAAGAGGCATGTAATGACCCCAGAATATATCTTCGGTAAAAAAGGGACGACTTTGGGAAAATAATAAGATAGGAAAGCTATGGGAAAATTCCTGGTAGAAGGAGATTCCAAAAAATACCCACACAACTTATATTATTTACTTTAATATTCTAATTTTTTTATTGCATTGTTTTTACAACGTTTTATATCTGATATTTATTATATCACATGCATACATTGCTTATAATCATGTTTCTGTTCTGACCTTTACTATTAGTCGGTCCTATGGATATTCATAAGCCTTTTGTTGCTCTTGATTTGTTTTTGTGATTCATGCCCGGGCTTTAACTACGAGATCATATCGCCTACTACCAAAAGGCTTTTAGCCGCTCTGGATGGAATGCGCCCAGGTTGTGGGAATCGTGAATTTTGCCATCGAATGGGGATTCTCAACGTTTTTTATAACTCCCAGATTAAAAAACACCAGGGCCCCAGCTGGGTTTAGAACCCGCAATTTTGAGCATAGAAAGAATGTTATCTCAATGCTAACTGCGCCCTCATGATGTGTTGTGTTTAGATTAGATATGCTATATCAGGACCCAGTGTCTCAGTTACAGGGTGGTGGTGGTAGTGGCTGGCAACTCGGACTCAGTCACCCTCACCAACCTGAAGGCGAACACACAGTACCAGGTGACTGTAACAGCGGTGCGGGGAGGCCGCAAGTTCAGGAGCCGCCCCGTCGTCTTCAGGACCCTAGGTAACCAACTATAGTTTTCTTGAGTAGCCAAAAATAATTAAAAATGCTAAAATTATCTATTTTTAGATTTCCGTTGGAAGTTATGATTATAAGTGCTTCAAAACAGTAGTTTCATACGTAGAGATCAACAAAATAGAGTGAAGTATGGAGTTACCTACACAGAGAAGTGAAGTAGTGAAAGACTAATAAAATACTAAGTGGGAGGATAAGACACAAAATACTTTTAAAGATCTGTAATTTACCAAAAAATACCGCGAAAATTTCCTAGCGAAATTTACATGTCCATGAACATAACATTTGATTTGAATGTCAACTTGCCTTGTGTTGCTATAGAGATGCCTCGGAGCGCTCAGGACACGGCTGTTCAGATCACAGGAGGTCCCCCTGCCAAGGTTCTTCCTGCCATCCCACCACATCCCAGCATCCCTCAGCACATACAGGTGAGCGACCAGCGGTACCAGAGCTGTGCAACCTATCTGAACAACAACAGACGGGAGGCACAACTTTCCATACATTTCTTTCACCGTTGTAACGTGCTCTGAAGCTTAAATAAGTGTCATGGCTCCCCGACTGCGAAAGTGTTAAAAGTACGAATATTTTTAAAGTTTTTTGACTAGATTATTGGACGGGTTTTTTTTAGGTTCAAATGTAATTGTTATGGTGATTTTTGAGAGCGTTTATAAATAATTTTAGAGATCTATCAAGTTGTCTGGGGAAGGGGAACTTTAAAACCATTTCTAAAGTCGAAATTATTATTATCTTGTCAATTTGGTTGACAACTTTTTTAAAAATCCAATAAAAGAGAAAGTAGGAATATTTCTCCAGAACTGTTTTCAACTCTCAAAACTGCTGTATTATCAATTTCATTTAAAATTGGTCAAACTATTAAGAATTGGTCAAACTATTCAATAAGGACGAAACCAAAATGGCGAGGCATTTTCCAAGTAAGATATATTCCTTTACCGTCAATGTAGAATCTTAGGTTAGGTTAGGTTTTATGACTCATGCCCGGGCTTTAACTACGAGGTCATATCGCCTACTACCAGAGCGCTCTGGTGGACATGAGCCCGACTCTACTGTGGGAGTCCTAAATTTTGCTACCTTAAATTTTTTTTCACCTTGGGTAGGGGTCTTTAACGAGTACCTGACATCGTACAGGCTCGGGACCATCGCTTGACGTCCCATCCGAGGGACGGCTTTTCGGAAGGTTATTTTATCTAGGAGGTAGGGCCTCGGTCGGGTTTCGAACCCACGATCTTGAGCTCAGAAGACAAGCACGCATACCACTGAGCTACCGGCGCCCTCTAATGTAGAATCTACTATAACACAAAAAATATCTGATTTACCATAACTCATTGTTTTTATATCCACTACATTTTTTCGGATCACTTCCCTCTGAGAGCAACTATCATATACCCAGTAATGTCAGTTTGAAATGAGGGAGAAATAAATTTGAGAGGGGGGAGGAAAGGACGGAACCTTTCAGTGTGTGACCTCATCATAAATATCTGTAATATTTAAACCGGCAGGCGTGTTAAAAATGAATAAATATTAAAAATAATAAATAATGAAATAAGAGATCTATTGTATTTGGAAACCAGGTGGATAACTCCGCGAACCCGGCTTTTATATACTCAGAACATGTCAAGGGTTGGCAATATAGAAGAACTTAAGTCAAACGGGAGTAGAAAAAATATGCTCTCATTACTTCAGTGGACGTAGATCGTTCTTTTAGCCATTATAAAGCAATTTTAAGGTTTAATTTTGTTTGTTTTAAAGCGGTAAACTATTTTAACGAATATAATTACATTTTTTAAGGGTTATGGTTAGGCTTTATCATTTTATATATTTCCATATGAAAAGAGTGTTTAATGAACAGCCACTTTTTACATTTCTACTTTTTTTACAAATCTACTCCATTTCAAGATGTTTAGTGGTGGCGGTGCTATCCAGGGGGGATGACTTGAAGGTGACCACACATCTCTGATTCTGTTGGTTGGTGTCAGGTGCGAGGTGTGGAGGTGACGATCGTCTGTCTGGTCCTCCTCGTCTGGGTCGGAGCCATCATCCTCTTCTTCAACAGATGGGGCAAGATCCGGATGTTGCTCCCGTACCAACCTGACTACAAGGACACCCAACTCAAGGTGCCTGGCTCCTGTCAGCAGGGACCGACCTGTCAGGCTGCAGGCTCCACCGCCCTCTGTTGCGCCCAGGTAATTCACAACTAGAGTTTGACGCATTATTAATAGTTTATAATAATGAATAATTGAACGTACCGTCAGTATGTAGGGTGTCGCATCCATTATATGATCAGCTCTCTGAGAACATTTGTAATGGTTGGTCAAATCTCCTACAACCAGAGCGCTCTTTCGTCACTCTGGTGGAAATGAGCCGACTCTACTATGGGAGTCCTAAATTTTGCCTACCCTAAATTTTTATTCACCTAGGGGATTTAGGGCATTCTGCAATGGATATCTCCTTAATTATTTCCAAAATATATATCTAAATCTCCATTAATTTTCTTTTTTGATTTTGAAATAACATATTTTTCTTGACGATATCTGAAAATATATTTTTTTTTAATTAAAAATTAACTTTGAATGAGAGCAATCCGTTGTATACTCGCTGAGATACCTAATATTGAAGTTTGACAAAGTCCAATCTGCGCTTCTTCTCTTACCGGCCTTCGGCCTTCGATATTTAAGACAGATATTTTTGATGTTTGATCCACGGAATTTAATCCGTTTTTTATTGGACTTTGGTCGGCTGTTTGACTAACAAATGTCTATAAAAAAATGTCATGATCTTGAAAAAGAAACAAAATTCAATTTTTCGTTTTTCACTTAGCAAACTTTGGCACATTTTTTTTCACTAACAAATTAATGAAATATGCATTAGACTAATCCTAAAACTGACGGAGATATTCCATTTCGAATTCAGAATGTATGGTAAAATAATATAAAATTCTGAAAGGAAAAATTTTGATTAAGTTGTCAAAGTTTAACATTTAATATCTTAGAGTGTATCCAAAGGGATGTTCTCCTTCAAAGCTATTTTTCATTTTAAAAAATTTAATTTCATAAATCGTACAAAAAATATGTGATCCTATTTAAAATAACAAAGATCACATATGTATGATACTTTAAAAATAAATATTGAAGGTAAATTTGGATTGAATGGCAAACATTAAGATGTCCATACTAATATTTTCTCGCATATTCTCAGAAAAATACCGCTGATCCTTTCAGAATGCGACACTGTATATATACTGCCTACTTATAATAATTATATTGAATTATTTTAAACATTTTTCTAACTATGCTTTCTTGTTTCAAAACGTTCATTTTCATACGGATATTATATGCTGTATTCTTTTTTGGTGCCATTTTTCATTTTTTGTAAAACATTTTACCATTTATAGCTGATACCCTGTTTTTAATAATTAAATGGTAATAATTGTTACACAGGTAGAATTTGTAAATCGCAAATAAAAATTAAACTTTTTAACTTCTATCAATGAACGATATAATATTATCGACAATCTGAGTAGAAAGTACGAACAACACTGACTACAAATATCAGAAGCAATGTTTTTTTTTTTAAATTGTATACGATTAAGAGAGTTGAAGATAAAAATAAACGTAGACATGAATTTAATATGACGAGTTTTATTGTGTCTGGTAAACTAAGTAAGAATCAGTTAAAGACAACACTGTTGAGTAATAAAATAAAATGATAGATGAAAAAAAAAAAAAAAAAAAACTTTTTTGAACACTTATATTGTCCAATTCCACAAACATATACTTAAATGTGTACCGGTTTCGGCTTACGCCATCGTCAGCACAATGTTCAACAATGTTGAAAACTTGCATTAGATTATTGAAAGAGCATATCGCAGACATTTTCATGTGAGAAACTTTCCCTTAGAAAGAGTCACTGAACGTTCCCAAGAGGATGGCTCCTTGACTTATTACGATCCGGGAGCCGCTGGGAGACTGGGACAGAGGAGATCAGGGCTGTGTAGCACTGCAGCCCGACACATCAACTGTTTTTCAATCATAATTCAATCCTGTTTTTCAATATAAAATTGTCTCAATTTTGGGTTGTGAACTTTTCCTTGATTAATTTCCCAAATCTTGCTTATATTCTGAAGAGGGTAAAATACGTAAAAAAGTGAATAATCAAAAAAGTTATTAAAACTTTAAACCCCTTCATGACTTGTGCCTGATGGTTTCCAGATCTTTAGGAAGCTCCTCTCTATAAATAAATGATGAAAAAACTGTCAAACTTACTATAGTCTGCTAAAATATATATTCGCTAGATTGACCATGTTATACCATAGTCAAGAAGCGTAGGCGTCAAATCTAAGGGGCCCGAGCCAATTGGAGCCAACAACATTCTGGGGAGTCCGACACTCTTTAAACTTAGTAATAAAAGTACAATAAATACCACTCATTTAAATAATAATTTTAAAAAAAGGTAAATAAAATAGATTTACTTTTAAATCCAATTGACATAAATTACGCACCTAGTTCCAGGCCTGGGTTTTACACTCGCAAGAAATTGGTAATTTTGCAATAAAATTGGCCAACGTGGGTATAGTTAAATTGGGACCACAAATATTTTTGTAAATCGGCATCAACCTCAAGAGCACTTAACTTGAGGGAGAATTGTCATTTCACAATTTCCACACTCTAAATAATGCCTACTATAGAAGAGATGAACCATATATTTAAATTCTGTAATTTCTATTAGAATGTATAAAAAAAAAAAGTTTCAACAATTAAATTATGGATGAATATAAAATAAAATAGGACAGTGAATAGTTATGGTATAATGAAAAGGTTATTTAGGGTCCAAAATAAGAAAAAAAAGGTTCTTATAAATATGGGTCCGCAAATGCTTCCTTGAAATGTTAAGTACAAAAAACGAAAAAAAGAGTGTTGAGGACAACATTTAAAATGAGTTCACAAAGGTTTTGTTTTACAAACTTAACAACTTTGTATTTTATAATTTTTTTCTAGTCTAGAAAATTATAGTTTTCTTTCTTAAGAAAAAATAAATAAAATCTCCTGAATAACTTTAGATATTAACATAGTCGAAAATATATTAAAATCGTCGGCCTAATAGAAGTCTATTAAATTATAGAAATACTTTATAAACAATAATGTCCAACAGATAGCTTGATTTTTTTAGAATTTTCGATACCGAAAACTAAAAGTTTAAGATTTTGTTTTAACGTGGGCTTAAACAATATTTTGTATGAAGGTGTAGAGAATCGAGGTAGAATATTCAAAAAAGTGGAATTGGTGACATTTGAATGAAACAGAATTGGTTAAAAAAAAGTAATAATAGGCATTGAAAGTCTCTTCATGAGAAGAAAAGTTTGATTTTTTTTAAGTTTTTGACTTTTTAAGGAAGCTTTCTATCTTATTTTGGTCTCTAAAAATACACTCTCGAAGTATTACACAAAATGTTGGCTACAGACTGCATAATAATAGTTCAAATCTAGCTGGTCTCTGAGTTACTTTGAAATACTCTACTGTACTGTGGTGTAGTTTCACTTAACCGGCTTTTTCATTATTTAATGTAACAACTGTGAGATAGTTATTTTTGCCGGGAATGGTTGGGCCTCACCCCAAGGAAGACCATCTTGGAAAAGTGGCAGACAACATTGCCAAATGGTTGGGCCTCACCCCAAGGAAGACCATCTTGGAAAAGTGGCAGACAACATTGCCAAATGGTTGGGCCTCACCCCAAGGAAGACCATCTTGGAAAAGTGGCAGACAACATTGCCAAATGGTTGGGCCTCACCCCAAGGAAGACCATCTTGGAAAAGTGGCAGACAACATTGCCAAAAGTGGCAGACAACATTGCCAAAAGTGGCAGACAACATTGCCAAAAGTGGCAGACAACATTGCCAAAATTGCATGATTTTTGAAGAACTAATAGTTCATCTATTTTGAAAACCAGAAATGTCCGAACCCTCGATAAGGGGGAGCGGGTCCGAAAAGAAAATTCTGCGTTTTATTTTATTCCTCAGCCTCTGTGAATTATATAAATTCGAACAATTTCTTCACCATAGTTTGTACAATTCGGTGTAGCAGGCAAGTAAAGATAGAGAAGAAAAGTATGTTTTTTGCTTATTTCGACCTCTCCGTAAGACCCTTAATTTATATAATACGGGTCACCTTTTTTTTGTTCACTTTTTTTGGTCTTCCTTACCCATAAGAGAGAGAAAAACGAATGTTCTAAAGTATGTTTTAAAATAATGTAAGTAAATGGTCTCGTGTCTTGTGTAGAATAATATTATATTGTGGACTGGGTGTAGCATCAGACTTACAGCATGTAATTCCCCGACTCTGGGTACAATTGCATCCCACCTCGTTCTCAGAAAACCCTCCTCAAAGCCAATGATTGTTTGTATGTCGTAGACAAGAGCTAATTTCAGGAAAAAGGCTTTTGCCGGGTCGAATACCTTTTGCCATGGTAAATAGTTATTACATGTCTTTTTCTGCTCTTAATGTCATTTGCCTTAGAAGTACTTTGGCAAATGTTTTATAGAGAAGAAGGTTTTTGAAAGGTTAATTTCACATAATAAAACTCACATTTAATATACATATAATTTGTTTTCTTAGAACTTACAAAAAGTAAGTTCATTTTAAATTGTAACATTTTTAAAAGATCTTTGCTCATCTCTTAATTGTAAAAATTATTCAAAAAAGTAAATAATTTATTTTTTTTATTCTCAATGAATATGAGAAGTGTGGACATAACACAATTGTTTAAAAAAATGTAAAAAAAAGTTAGTAAATCCATTACTTGTTTGAGCAGGTGCTAGTAATTGGGCAAACCTTTATGTACTTATGTATTCTGTATTTAAAGTTTAGGCTTAATAATTCATGTGGGAATGTGTGTATTTCTTACAATCAAAAAACTATAATTTTAAGTTAATACAGTCGAACGTCAATAACTTGGAGTCGATGGCTTGGATTTGGGAAAAGTGTTGAGTTACCGAGACTCATAAATGATGTTTTGACGAAGTGGATTTCATAACAAAATTATGTTATTGACTCGTGCGTTTGGCATTCCTCCTATCAGACTCATTAGTTTTATGGTTTTCAGGGATCTTTA
The DNA here is from genome assembly GCA_963662175.1 of Aradus depressus. Lineage (NCBI taxonomy): Eukaryota > Metazoa > Arthropoda > Insecta > Hemiptera > Aradidae > Aradus > Aradus depressus. The sequence continues at coordinate 40,782,234 of OY759222.1, forward strand.
AACTTTTAAGAGCTCACTATTTCTCCGATTACGGTACACTCTGTGGGTGCCAACAGTTAGAGAGGGGAGGAAGCTTAACAATTGAGGGGGTTGGAAGCAAAGGGATATAAGTGACAAATCGGCTGAAATTGAGATTTGTGTTTTAACATCTTCCTTGACACCTACCCTGACTACTAGCTAATGATCACAACGATTGTTAGTACCAGTAATGCTATCTAGTGGAAAAGACCTGGATAATACCTGAATTTACCATGTTACTACTATAACTTTGAAGGTAATTATCTCGAAATTACATTTTTGTCACTTACATCCCTTTGCTTCTAACCCCCTCAATTGAAATACCATCAATTATTTTTCGAATTTGAGTCGATCATTTATTTCATAACTAATTTAAATGTTTTTAAATAAAATATATAGGTATGTTTCTTGTTTACTACCTGATTTCAATCGTTTATTTTCTAATTATTTTGGTTTTCTGAGGGGAGATGTGTTTCTCTTCTACTTACAGAGGTTTTTGAGGTCCGGCTGATTATATAAGTATGTTGTCTATATTTTTGTAACATTTTCATTACAAAATATTTGTAACATTCTTCGTTTCTCATTGCCCTTTAACCTTCATATCTGTAATCTGTTTGGTGAAAGCTCGTCCTTGAGGTACCTACGTCATTTCCTCAGCTGTTCCGTCTATTCCAATCATTTATTCATTATAGTAAAAAGAAAAAAAAAAAACAGTGTTTTGAGTGTGGTTTGTGTACACCCTCCAATGAGCCACCTCAATTATGAACAGTTTACTTCCAGTCTATTCTCAAAACATCGGCCACTTTCTGAGAGTGATTGTCAATCTACCATCGGGGACGGACGTTCCCTGGTTCTTTTTTCTGTGTTGGAAATTCTTCCTTACATTGGCTCATATCCTAATATACGGTGGGCAGAGAGGGCGACATATTTCAGACAATTCTAAAAACATCCACTATTTCCTGAGAGTGGTTAATGCAGCTCTTCTCTGACTAACCCCGAGGAGGAACTTTTGCAAGTCATGTAATGGAAGAAATCTTCCGTGAAATGGGTCGCATGGAGAGGGTGGCCACAAGTATCGACTTAAGTACCTCAAAAACGAGGTTTGACAAGTAGGGGGTGAGACTGTTCAGTCTGTCTTACAACATCGACCGCTTAGTCATTCTATGCCTCGAGGACGTACTTTCATGTGGGGCTTAATAAAGCCCAGCTACTGGCTAGTGTTGGTACGGTGCGGTACTGGAGCACAGAGAGGTGTGACCGCAGGCTGGCCTAAGGCGGTGCTTCTTTGGTTGGTTCAGAGCTGGTGTGGGGAGGACGTGGAGGAAGAGATGGTCCGAAGCCCGGGCCGTCGAAGAAGTCGAACTGGATGCTGTCTCCCTTGCTGGCCGTCCTCCTGCTCTTCGGAGAGACAACAGCACCATCATCCACACCCGAGGGATTGCAACTGCAGGTTCGCCCTCCTCCACCGCGCCCCCGACCCCTGAAGTAAGACACGCCCCTTCACTATATCTGCTCCCCACAAAATTAGGCTCATGAGGTCCACAACACACTCTTGCTATATCTCTCCACTTATTGTTAGTCTTTCAATAATGGTCCAGCAGGGTTGTCAATTCAGAAAGGACCGCAGCTATGTGGGGTCTCATCCGCCTAATTTCGTGGTGGCTGGTATAGTTTTGTATTCTCTGTCCTCACGCTGTTTTTTGTTACCGTACACTTGAGTGATCAACACCTAAATACCGTATTTGTATATTAAAATAAATGGAGAGACAGACAAATATTGAAATGAACAGATTTTCGGAGAAATAAACTATTCAGTACTATTCGAACCCCGTCGGATTAGATTAAAACAAAAGAATAAATAATGTTTTAATAAAACCCTCTCTTTAGCGTCCCTCTAATAAAAATCCCAATTTATTTTTACAACCATCCAAATCTATCATATCCCTCAAATCCTCGCTATTCCACTGCCTCCTCAATAAACAATCTTCTCCCTCTCATTAGCCTTTTACTCCCCTTCATTCATACTTTCCCGCTCCTTAATTAACATCAATTTTTATTTATTTTACTCATTTTTTCATCTTCATATTTTTATTTTTTTTCTCTTCAGTTTTTTTTTAAATTAATTGTATTGCAAGCCGGGTCTATGTATGATCTATCTACAATAAAGCTGTTAATTTTTATTAAATTTATTACATGAAAATAGGATAAGAAAATACAAAGACAAACTATTGGGAACTATGTTTCATTTTTATTAACTGTAATATTGAACTGAACATTTTATACTTTTTATAAACATGTGACTTTTATATTAACAGTGATATTGCCATCTCAACACTCTTCCTCAATATCACTGTTTGTGAAATTTATCAAACCTAATTGATTAACAAAAATTAGAAATCGTTTCTTGCTTAATGGTTTAGTTAGCACATCAGCTAACTGTTTTTCAGTACACAAATGTTCAACTTCAATCACCTTATCTTCTACCATCTGTTTCACAAATTTAAATTTAACATCCATATGTTTTATGCGTTTCTGATCTGGATTTTTAACAGCATATATTGTACTCTGATTATCATCGAAAATTTTAACACTCTTGACATTAATTGATAATTCTTCTAATATTTTTTTTTAATCCACATAGGAGTATCACACTCCTTACAGTCATCCATTCCAAATTTCTTTAACACACCTTTTAAATATTTAGACTGATCAATGACAATACTATCAGACCTTTTAGTTATTGCAATGCCTAAGTACGTTAAATTTTCATGGCCCATATCTTTCATTCTAAATTTTGATCGTAACGTTTGAAGTCTTAGTACTGGAGAATACACTTCACTAAAATTATCTTCTTGTTGAAAGCCCCTTACTACTAATCGCGCTTTGTACACCTCTTTGTCTTTCACTTCTTTCCTTGCAAATACCCATTTACAGTCTATCAACTTAACGTTTTCAGGAGCTGCAACTGTTATCCATGTCTCACTTTCTTTTAATACTTTTATTTCTTCTTTCACAGCTTCTTTCCATAGTTTTTTATCTTTTCTTTCTTCAATGTCTTCATAGTTTTTAGGTACATCAGTTAGGCTTCCCAATAGAGCATATAATGATTCATTCTGCTCTTCGTAGCTCATGTCCATTGCGAAATCCTTTTGCCATTGAGGTTTTTGAACATTCCTCTTTACTCTTCCTGAATCTTGACCTTGTATTACTCTTTTCTGACTATTATCATCTTCAGCCTGGTCTTGATCTTTAATTATTATTTTAGGAATTACCCTAGTTTCTTTTTCTGGTTCTTTATTTTTCTCTTTAACTTCAGGTTCTTTATCGATAGATCTATCTTCATTAGCCTGTATATAAACCATCTCTTCTATAACTTTTGGTCGTTCATCGAATATTACGTTTCTTGCACTCACTATCTTATAGTTTTCATCATCCCATAGTCTATATCCTCCTTGACAGTAACCCATCATTATCATTTTCTTCCCTCTATTGTCTAGTTTCTTTCTCCATTCTTTAGGTACGTGATTATATGCAACACTACCAAAAACTCGCATGTTTGATACATCAGGTTTTCTGCCTTCCCACATTTCACTAGCAGTTACTTCTCTTCCTGATACTGGACTTCTATTCGTTGCGTAGTTTGAGTAGAGTACCGCCTCTCCCCAAAATTCCTTTCGCACGTTTGATTCAATCATTATGGTTCTCGCTTTATCCATTAATGTTCTGTTAAGTCTTTCGGCTACACCATTCATTTCAGGATTATATGCTACAGTGTGTAGTAACCTTATTCCACTCACTTCACAAAATTTCAAAAATTCACTTGACAGATATTCTCTACCATTGTCTGACTTTAGTTTTAACAAATTAATATTAAAATGTCGTGTTGCATAATAATAAAATTTTTTAAATTTATCGAACACTTCCGATTTGCTTTTCATTAGGTACACGACAACAAAATGGGTGTAGTCATCTATAAATGTTATAAAATACTTATTGCCGTCCCATGTCTCGGGTGTTATTGGTCCGCAAACATCTGTATGTACTAACTCTAGCGGTTTAGTCGCTCTATACCCTTTCCTGTTAAATGGTAATTTCGTCATTTTCCCTAAGGTACAGGACTCACATAACGTACTCTCAATTCTCATATTTTCAATTTCACTCATACCTTTAACCAGATTTCTTTGTATCAGTATTTTTAAATTATTTAGCCCTAAGTGACCGAACCGTCTATGCCATAAATTTATTAAATTTTGTTCATTCTTTGATGAATAATTGCAGTTTAACATATCACAAAATGTCTCAACAATATATAGACTACCTTCTTTATCTCCTATCATTGTTAATATATTGTTCTTAAATACTTTTACCTTACCCTTAGAAAATACTATTTCAAAACCTTTCTCTTCAATTTTAGATACAGAAAGTAAATTTTTCCTCAGTTCCGGTACATAATAAACATTTGTTATCGTACACACTTGCTTTTTCCTACCTATCATACTATACAATTTTAGATTTCCGATACCTGTTGCTTTGAGACTCATTCCGTTCTTGGCCACAGCAATTTGTCTCGGCTTTGTCAATTCAATATAGTCAATAAACCACTCTTTTGTGTTTATCAGGTGGTCAGTACACCCAGAATCCATACACCACACAACGCTTTCCTTGTTTACATTTTCACACTTAAGCACCTCTCTTTCACATACGTATATCGCGTCATCATGTAGTTCTTCCAGCATGTGAGACTCTCTTCCCTGTCCTCTTCCTCGATGCTCTTGTTGACTGCGACCTCTTCCTCGGTTGTATTGGTATCTATTTCCACCCTTGTCTCCTTGTGTATGAAAATTATCTTGTCTATATTTCGTAAAACCATAGCTACTACCTTGTCCTTGATAATTCTGTCGTCGTTGACGACATTGCCATTTCTTATGACCTGGTTTACCACATCCGTAGCACAAGAATGCATAATCGACATCTTGATTTCCTCCCATTGATTTCTTTCGTTTTTCTTCTTCACCCAATAGTCTGTCTTTCACAAAATCCACCTTTAAACTTTCCACCGTTTCTAGTGCTGTAATCACTGCCTCATATGATTTAGGCATTGATAGTAAAATGTAGCTTACTCTTTCTTCTTCTTTTATGTCAGCATTTGCATCTTTTAATTGACCGAATAACTCTTCTAACTTAACAAGATGATTTAATAATGGGCTGTTTTCGTTATATTTAATTTCACTCAACTTTCTTCTAATAAACAATTGTCCTCGCACACTTTTCTTCACGAAATTGTCTTCCAGATTTTTATACATTAAATAAGCACTAGCTTTATCCTTCAGATATTCCAAGTGGCTATCTGCCACGCCTCCAATAATTATGGCTTGTGCTTTTGCTTCCATTTTTGCATTTGCCTCCACTGTTATATAGGTTTCATCTTCGATTGCTTTTTCTATGCCATTTTCCTTCAAAATACTTTTTATACGAAATGCCCAAGCACTAAAGTTTTCACCAGCAAACGGCGTAAGGTTGTAGTACTTTTCTTTCGTTGCCATTTATATTTTTACTTTTACTCTTACCTATTTTTTAATCTTCAATTATCTTGACGAACTGGGCCCATAACCCTATTAAATTTATTACATGAAAATAGGATAAGAAAATACAAAGACAAACTATTGGGAACTATGTTTCATTTTTATTAACTGTAATATTGAACTGAACATTTTATACTTTTTATAAACATGTGACTTTTATATTAACAGTGATATTGCCATCTCAACAATTTTAATTATTATTTTTGTATTATATTTTATTTTTTTACTTATTTCATCATTATTTATTTTATTTTTATTTATTTATTTGTTTTTTACTTATTTCGTCATTATTTATTTTATTTTCTTATATGCATTTTGCTCTTGTTTCTATCCACGGCAGCACTTTTATCTCATTATTGATATTTTATTTTATTTGTATTTGTTGCTCTGTTCAGTGACTTTCATGTATCTATTCTTAGGGGACCTCGGTCCAAGAATAAAATATGTTTTCATTTCAATCTATTAGTAACAATGATTCTAGAAAAACCGGATCCTGTTCTGTCAAATCAACTATTAAACATTTGTGTTTCTGCAAAAAATGTTTACAGATCTAATCGCAAATTTAAAATTCTCGTCAAGAACTGGTGTTCATTTTTAAGATTGTATTGTCAATATTGCCAGAGCATTGATAATCTTGGACGGTAAGAAACTCGGGAAACTGTCGTTTTTTTTTAATCTGTAAAAAAAAATATTCCAACTGATCCAGTTCTTACAAGCAACCCATCAATTTTTAGATAATCCGACTTGAGATATAGATAGAAATTTTTATTTTTATCAATTTCTTTGTGTAGATGCCTGCTCCTGGCTGCTGCTTTTCATTGGCACATCCACAGTTAGCCGCCCCTCTGGGTGTGTCTCTTGTAGGCTATTTTAATTAAGTAAAGTTGACTGTTCAATCAGACTAAGTGAAGTGACTGCAGATGTCGCCTCGGTAGTCTACAGGGGTGTTGGGATGTCGTTAGAAATGGAGCAAGCTTCCAATCCCAGTATTGTCCCAATTTATAGGTAGCATCTTATAGCAACACTAGCAGCTTTTCTGGCGTTGCCCTGGAGTTACTTTGGGTTTTATCATTTTACGTGAAGCCAAAGAATAAAAAGCTTATAAGGATGTAACAACGCTCCCTCATGACCAAAATTTAGAAACATCACGTGGCCTATGATTCGCTAAATGCGAAATTTAATGAAAATCCGTTCAAGCTTTAAAGAGTTAGCACTCATTTTTCGTGTTGGGATGTTGAGATGGCTCATAGCGTATAATCCAAGACGGTCAATCCTTCATAGACTCTGGAAATTTCTTGAATGTATAGTCTTTTACGTGTAAAGATCAAAATATATATCTCCACCATGAAAGGGAATTCAAAAAAATCCAACCATATATTCGTAGATATATACAAATCTTTCATTTATAAAAATTATTTTTATATACAAATTAGGTTACAACTTATATAGTAAAGTAGCTTTTTATTGTTGTTACAAATCTATTTTCTTAAATAATTCAAAGTACCTACTAAAAAGAAGATAAATTCTTTAAAGAAACCAAAAGTAAAAACGTTTAATTTGAGAAAAAACTAACCTCTCTGAGCTTCCTTAAACTTATTAAACCTTTAAACTATCAACGCATAAGTAAATTCATAAAAAAACATAAGTACATTCATAAAAACACTAAACTCTCTGAGCTTCCGTAAACTTATTGAACCTTCAATCTATCAACGCATAAGTACTTTCATTCTCTTATAAAACGGGACAGGTTCTTACGTAACAATAATAATAATAAGGGAAACAACATAAGGAAGCAGAAACCTCCAGCAAATCGCCATTCAATTCATAAACAGTAATAATTATAAGACAAATAAATTATTTTTATTTTTCTCCTTCCCTCCAGTTTCTGTTGAAAATATGCTCTGAATGGTAGCGAGAACGTCCACGGACCTGCTATCGTATTATAACGTAAAAGACTCTTGTAGCTCCTGATCCAGATCCTGAGATCGGGAGCCCTAATGGCAGCTAAGGATACAGGCAGGCATCTTTCAAAAGAAGAAAAGTAATTTTATTTATTTATTTAATAATTTCATATTTCCTTTCACAATAACAATGTGTGGGTCGATATATCTCGAGTCGTGTCGATGTATCTCGAGTCGTACACATTAAATATATAAGTTTTTGAAGCCTTTCTTAAAGTAATCAGAGCTACATCCCATAAGCTGACAATATTATATTTCCTTTCTATCTGATTGATTTTTCGTTTCGTCCACGTTCCGCCGTTTATCTTCGTCCAATGTTTGTCAGTAGCTTCATCAGTTTCCCGGATTACGGGGAGGACAGACTTTTATTTCAAACACTTCTTAATAGGGTTTCTTTCTTATACACTCTTCGACCTATGGAGTCTTAATAAAAAGGGGGAGAAGATGATAAGAATAAAGTCTGATAAAGAACAAAATAAAAAAGAAATATTAATTTAATATATATAAATTATATATAATTTTGGTACATCTTTGAACCATTTATTTTTAAAGGAATTTCTATAGAATAGTAGACAATTTAGATCCTATTTTTTTTAGTATATTTTTGAGTAATATGAGAGCAAAAGTACTGCAATTTTGTAGAGCAACCAACTTCTAGGACCAGCTTTGCTTTTCTCCACAGCACGAAGTGTTTTGATTTTATTTATAGTAAAAGTGTTGTATATGTTTTGTTAACTTTGAATGTTGGACTTTAAAAATGCAACAATGTGTTTTTATATAATGTGCATCTGCATATCTGCATTGTAAAAATGTCACTTTTTTGTTATATCGTATGTGGTGAATGGTAGTCAGTGTGAAAATGTTGAAGGAGTGCTGAGAAGGACCTCCTCAAGACAAACAAACCATGATTCGATTCTTACTTCCAGGTTATTGAATTTTGTCCTTTCTTTTCTCTAGATGTTGATCAATAAATTGATTTTACTCAGCTACCTTCTATATAAATTTACATTTGATGCCATCATCCGAAAGCTCGTTGCATTTTCTATAAAAATACTCAATTCAACTGTCTGAAATCACATTTACATGAGTCACAAAACACATACTCAAAGGATGAAAAAACAGTTGACACAAACTGTTATGTAAACAATGGTCACCATGGCAACTGGTGGCAACGCACGGATTTTTGTTAGATACAGTAAATTCTTTAGTAAATTTTGTTTAAATATACTTATTAGAATCCTTCGAGGAAATTAAAATCGATTTTTTTTTTTTAATGAACTTCAATTATCTATTATTTATTGTTAACTTAAATTCATTTTATTTTAATATTCAATTTTTATTATTCAATAATCTTTTTACTAACAATAAGAGAATAAATTCCTGGGGCCATGGATGTCTTAAATAATTATATATAACACAATGACATGGCTAATATGCACCATACATAAAGCCAAAAAAAAAAAAAATTCATTTAATTTTATTATTATTCAATAATTATATTTATTACAAAACTCATCACAAAATTTACACTTAGAACTTGTCAAACTTCACAATAACTTCTGAAATCAATGAGCTTTAAAACTGTATCCCTAAAATGAACTATTATCTCAAATGGTCAATTTGCACTCGGAGGAGTCGGTCAAAAGTCGAAAATTTACGAAATTTACACTTTATTGTTGAAAATATGTAAAATTAATTCAACTAATACCTGAATTGAAGGTCAACACTTATAGTTAATTATGATGGTTTCAAATGTTCAAACTGCTCTCCACGATTCCGGCTACACGCCTTCGCTTTCTTCCTCATCGAACGATAATATTTGGAATCCAGAAAATGGAGTTTGACTACAAAATGATCTATCTAAGCTTCTTGAAGATGTTCCAGAGTCTGTGAGTGCAAACATCATCTTTCAACATGATGGAGCCTCACCACACTTCTCAATCATTGTGCAAAATTGGATAAGGCGAGGAGTTGTCCTCCCAGGTCTCCATACCGTACCGTCCATGTTTTTTTTTTTTGTTTCGTTTGGGGTTTCTACAAATATATGTTTTCAAAAAGGAAGTGGAAAATGAAGATGCATTGAGGCATGCATAGATAAAGAAACTCAATGGATGAGGGAAATATTATCATTGAAGGTTAGGGTCGGTTCAATGAAGAAAGGGCATGTACCCGGAATCGTGGAGGACAGTTTGACCATTCAAACCATTATGAATAATTATTAACTTTAATTAGACCTATGAGAAACCAATTGAATTCATGGGATCATTACGATGATGGAATTTCTAAAAAGTCAATTCACGATATATTTCTTATGTAATCCAACATTCAATTATATACTTTTTTTTTTAAATTGTACACATAGTTGAATTTTGCTGTAGATAGAATTTAGTTTTATACTCAAAGTTTAATGTAAAAAAGAGTGCGCATGTTATGGCACTTATAGCAACTAAAAACAGCCATTGTCTAAACTATAAAAAACATAAGATTTATTATCAGAATTATGCATGATATGTTATGACAAATATTATCTGCAAATAGCTACATAGATACTTAATCATTTTTAATCGTTTGCATACAGTTAGTAACAATTTTAGTTAGTTTACACATGTAGAGAATCTTTATTTTGTGCCTCTTAGCTATTTTGAGCATTTGTTGTTTTTCTATTTTGTTTAATAGGTGCCATAATATTGTAATTTAATTAACAGTTGCCAGTTTTGTTTATTTACCTGTTAGCAAGGGCTAAATAATTTTTTATTTACCTGTTAGCAAGGGCTAAATGATTTTTTATTTGCCTGTTAGCAAGGGCTAAACGATTTTTAGTTGAAAGTTTGGAATGTATGTAGTTTAGTTTCACTTTTTTGTTTCCATGACATCCAATTAAATATGTATCTCTCTCAGTTCAATGTTGAAGTTTCATTTTCAATTTTTGAAATGGAAAAGTAATTTTAGTTAATAAAATCAGAAGCTAATAACATTTTCTCATGTCCTTCGATAAATCGATGAAGATCAATTAGCCCTCGAATTTATTATATTGTAAAATATAATTCATAATTTTAACTCAAGTTGTTATTGTTCATTGATATTTTAATTATCCTACAATTTCTCCAATGAAAGTGTATCTTTCCATGTAAGCATATACATAACTGATCTGTCTGCCTAGCTTTTTTTCCTCATTATTATTTTGGCTTCAAAACACTTTGTTTTCATGTACATACATATATATGTTTTTCATCTTCATATCAAATAATACTTGTGAGTATTCGTTATATTGAGTAGTCGTAAAAGTGCATATAGAAATGCATTTTTTTATTTGAGAGTTCATAATAAAAAAAAGTGTAGGTACTTATAATATATTATGTACCTCACCTAAAAGATAAAAGGAAAAATTACTCCTTAATTTGGTTGTTGTATTTACACAGTTTTATTTATTTTGTTAAGAATTATTGATAATAGTAATAATGTTTGCATAAGTTGCATGTTGTGAAGTAGTCTCGTGCCTAGATATAAAATAGTGTAAATAATTGATCTAATCGATATATGTAGCTATTTATATTTTTAAATATTAACCTGTATATTTTGAAAAAAAAAAAAAAGTCTGGATAATTATTTTGTTTTTTTCATTCCTTTTATCAGATATAATTCTTCCTTTCAGAGTTTAACAATACCGATATGATTTGTACTTTACTTGGCACAATGTGACTTGTAAGTGATCAATGCTTTTGTTTATTATTGCTTTCACATTAAACTTTTAAGCTTATTTTTGTGCAATTAAGAAAAAAAGTGGCTCTCTGTTTAATGCCGGATTCACATATTTTTTAGTTCACAAAAAGTTGCAGTGTTGTATATTGAGAAAATAGTTACTCATACAAAAACTTCGATTGTGTACATTTTCTAAATATCTTGACAGCAAAACAGATAATTATGAAATTTATTTAGAGAAAAATTCTCATTAAAGAAAATGTCCTTTAGAAAGTATACGTCATAATATGAACATTATTAAATAAGAACTTCACGTCCTCAAGTTTTTAAGCTTTGCCTGCATATTTTTGATTCAATTCATTGTTATCAAGGTATTTTTCAAAATGATTAAAATATTATTTTTTGCCATTTTCGGCAATATTACTTGTGCACAATTGGGCTGGAGGCACTCAACACAACACGGTCTGTGATTATTTAGCAGTGTAGCTTCACACAGAGTTGCTTTAAAACTTCACCGGCTTGAGTCTATTTATGATTTGGTTTTGTGTTTTCTCTATTTTTTAGTGCTCACAATTCTTCAACCACGTTTTCAAATTAGTTAATTATTTTAAATATTTTATATTGTTAACTTATAATTTGTGTATTAATTTAATAACTATCACTTCTTTTTCAGTTTTCCTGATTAAAAATAAATATGTAGATAATATAGGTAAGTTGCGGGTTGCGGCGTCAGCGTAAAGTTCAACAATTATTTTACTTTAGTAACTGTGAAAAAATGTAATTCCCTGTTTGCGATTTCTTCGATTTGACAGATTCTCCCACTTAGATATACAGTTGCCACATTAGTTGTATGTAGAACTCCTATATATAATTATATTTTTCTTCATTTATTCATAAATCATATGTTTGTTGATACTGATCCTAGTGTGTTGTGCTTCCACAGAGATACTCGAGAGAGGAGTGGGGGGCCGGCCGGGGCCGACTGCTGATGTCCAGGGCCCGGATCAACTCGGCCGTCTATATCGGACTTGAGGCGGAGCCGCTCTTCTCTGGAGCCGGCCGGAGGACCCGTTCGGCCGACCAACTCGTCTTGCCTCTCCTCTCTGTGTCCACAGCCCCTCAGGACGAGCCAACTACAGAACAGCACCTCTGACAGCAGGAGACCATCTAAGGGGGGATTCCAGTCTAACTTGGTCGACGTGGCGGGGTCGCTCTTGTCTGGAGCCGGCCCCAGGACCCACTCAGTCGACCAACTCGTTCTGCCTCTTCTCTCCATGGGTTCCGAATCAGATCAGTCGTCTTGAGGCGGAGCCATTTAAGGCACGCTCCACAAACGCTGTTTCTTTAATAGACTTTATGAATTACCTGTGAAATTAGTACATATCTATACGTTTCTAATAAATTTGCATAATCAAGAAAATCCATACAACAACTTACCAATGACAATCTTCTGTCGAATATGCCGAAAGAATGGAGGGGACCTTATTATCACTAGATAGTGGATACTACCATGTGCCCAGCTCGGAGAGCGGGGAAATTATGTGGGAAGAGATGGCAAATGGTCTGGATCTCTGCAGTTGTGAAAGGTGGAAGTTTCTTCAAGCACCAGCCACTAGTCCACTATAAGGAGGGATATGCTCACATTTTGTTTGTCAATAGAACCCACAAAAACGTTTGAAGGATGGTCTTAGAAACAAAAGTCACTCTTGGTTCCACTTTGCAGGAGTTGGGTTTTTTGAAGGGATCAGTAAAGAGTAAGAGTAAGCACTTTGGCATTAAGTTACTTTAATACTAAAGCGCTAAAGTTATGTTTAAGCAGTCCTGATGTTAACAAGCCTGATCCAAGGGAGTCTCTTCTTTCCAAACACCTCACCCCACAAGATCACAGAACAACCTTCCTTTCACTATTAACCGTACGCAAAAAAAAAAAAAAAAAAAAAAAAAAAAAAGTCTGTGCAACCAAAGTTTGATTGAAATTTTCCCAATACACAAGGAGAGTATTCCTGAACTTCCCCCATAACATATACTGCCAACTATGAAACTTGTCAGTTCTGCCGATGGGGTTACACATCATAAATCACAATTACCTTTACTTGCAAACTTGATCCTACTCGAGAATACATTTCTGCAATTTGTGTCCATATAGTGGAAAGTTAATAAAATAACTAAAAACATAAAACTTTTATATTGTCCAATTTCATAAACATTTTTATGGAATTAGAAAATATAAAAGTTGAAGTTGAACAAGTGCTTTGTTTTTAGTTATTTCATTCTGTTTCATAAAATCAAAGAATAAAGTGAAATTCACAAGTTGCAAAATTATTTTTAGAATTCACAGGTGGTTTTTAGAAGCAAATAAATATTTCTGTTTCATAAAGACTTGTAAAAATGTCATTGTATTTTTAAAGACATACCTTGTGAAATAAGGTTATAAGTTTATGTGAATGGTCGTATTAATGAATTATTTTTATATTGTTTATTGCAGTTTTTAATTACTAATTGAATTGAAAATTATTAATTTAAAAATAAGTAATTGAATAGATCCTGTAGACATTCAGAAAAAGAAAACTATTTGAGGATTAAAGAAGACAAAGAATTCATAGAGATAAGTTACAAACATCTGGAGCTTGTCAATTATTTTGAGAGGAAAGAACGCTTTGGAACAGGCGAAGTGTTGAAGATTATTATTGAAAGCAGAAAACACAGACACAGATTTTAGAGAGGAATTTAATTTGTCTTAAAATTGGTTGAATGTGTTCCACTCTCCCACCTCACCTAATCACGTGAAACGCAATTCCTTGTGAATTGTGGAATTGAATCCTTGTAACTATGTAAGTTTTGTGAAACAGGACCCAGAATGGCGTTATAGGTGTGTCCATTCTGTCGGGAGTAATCGGGTCCACAGAGTCAGACACAAATATACATTAAATTTCTTTTTCTTTTTCGGAATGCATAAAATCCTGGTGAAAAATCAGCATAAAATGTCTGAGCTTTTACATGACTTTCTCTATACTACGTTTAACAGCTGGGGAAGTATGCTACTTTGGTGCCTCTACGCTAGTTACAGAGCTCTCATTCTATGATGAAATAAAGAATCAAAACCACTGCTCTCTACCATTAGTAGTTGCTCTAAAAATGTCTTTATTGCTAAATGCTAAAATTGTATTCAATTGCATCAATCGCCCAAGCAACACAAGAATGAGAAGTAAAAAAATTGTGTCCAATCTGAGATCTGTTCATGAAGATCTAACTAATTATGTAAATATTATTATACTTGATGGTACAAAGGGGGGGAGAAAGAAAACATTGTCACAAAAGTTTTGTATATAAATCATTTTTTCTTGATGAATCCCGATGAAATTAGCGGAGCGAAAATTGACCAGGTACATGCATATGTACTTAAGGCGAAATTAGACAATTCAAAAACATTGTTTCGATATACAAGAATGAAAGACGTTTATTTTTTCTGAAAACTTTCACTTAGCAGTTGGAGAGGGGGTAATAATAACATTTCAGCAACGTATATTAAATAACAGAAAAAAATTATATTTACCTGATACTATTATCATTGACATAATGGTTTTGCTTATAAAAATAAATGTTACGTTTTTCAACAAGTTTCGGAGGGTGGGCGGAAACTTAATTGTTAATGATTCACCGATCATTTTTTTATATATGTTGAGGTTCTCTCGTTAATTTTTTGAAGCAATACTGAGCGCGTTGAGGGACAATGATATCTGCCAGATTTAGTTTAGAGGTCTTTAACAGAGGTTTTTATCTTTTCACCGGAAACTTCGGAAAAATCGTTCTGCAGCTTCGACAGTTTCATATTTAAATATTGGACCAAAAAATATTTAAATTGTTGCACAAAATTTTAGTAAATAAAATAAAGAAGAATATAAAATAAATTTATTTAAATACCGGTTATGTATTTTAATTTGTATAAGCAGTCATTAACAACATGTTTGAGTATATGTATTGTAGAATATCCTTGGTTTTTTTTTTTTTTTTTTTGCGCGGTTTTATTCTTACAGATTTCTGTATAATAATTAAGTAAAATTAGTGGCAGGAAGGAAGCCACGCGCTGAAAATGTGAACTACAATATTATAATATAATTGTTGAAGATATTAGAAAAATTACCTTTTTCTGAGGTAAAATGAAAGAATATGTACCAATCATCAGACTGAAAAACATGAATAAATACAACAAATGAAACAAATATTTTATGAAATGAACAATTTCATAAATCATATCTAGTGTTCAAATGTAAATTAAAAATCGTAGTGTAATAAGAATACAGAGTAGGATGAGTACGGACAGCATGACCTGTGCATATTGACTACATAATGTACAGGAGGTTCAGTACTTATATACTTAGTTTGTTTATTGTACCTAGTACAGTGAATATAAATATTGTCAATGTACTAATCTAACTCTAACTGAACTCTGTCGTTTTCCGTCCTGTCCTCCAGATAATGTTAGAAATGTGCTAAATCTCATTATTTGTGGAGTGAAAGAACTTTTTGACATTTTCTTCAAGATCTCTCGCATATCTGGACTCTTCTTTTCCAACTTTGTATCTAACTAGCTTTTAAAAACTGAGTTTGAAGTATTTATTTTTCTTGTTTTTACTTTAAAAAAAAAGTATTGTAAATTGTTTGAATTTTGTCAATAATAAATTTTTACATAATACATAGAAATTATAGACATATATTTTTTAATATATTATATTAGAAGCTAGAAGTAACATACATTTTTAATCTTTTCACTGTATTTATTTGTAAATTTGAAAAAGAAACAAACAATTACTTAGGTATATTTACTTATACATGAACTTATAGTATTTATACATATACACTGTGTACCAAATATATGAATTATTGTAAACAGCTGGTGTCTACTTGGGGGAACAAAGAAAATTGTCAATTTCAGTTTTAAAACAAGAAAATGATAATATCTAATAAAATTTAAAAATTTCTGGATATTAGTCCACATAACCGGATTTCCATACTTAAGAATAATACAGAGGAATCCCAGTTATCCGACATATTCGAAAAGTCTAAGAAAAGTCAAATTTTCCTGGTTGCTGTACTTGTAGAGTGAAAGATCTAAGGACCAGTCTGAAAATATCGGTCACTGCCCATAAATCCTTTTAAATTTGACATTGATAGCATATTTTCTATCCTCCAATCTTTGAGAGGTTCACAAGTAGCGGGGACCAAAATGAGAACCACCCACTACTTTAATGACTGCTTAATGCATTTTTTTTTTTTTTAAAGGCAACTATTGAAGTAAGCAGTTATTAAAATAAAAACAAAAAAATAATGTTAAGGGATGGTCCTGAGCCTATGCAATGTCTGTGTTTAGGTAAATAAAATTTAGGACTCTCACTGTAAAGTCGGGCTCACGTCTATCAAAGCGACAAAAGGGCGTTCTGGTCGAGGGCGATATGACCTAATTAAAGCCCGGGCATGAGTCACAAAAACCCACAATTTTAAAAATAAAATGATAAATCATATTTTTTTCCTTCTCCCCTCCGTGGGTCCACAAAGCTCAAGACAAGAAATAAGTGTATCGTGGCACACCGAAGATCCCCACCAGACACTCCTCTAGATTCAATCTCATCATTCTTCCTCAATACTATTCATATTGGGATCCTGTCGGATAACCGGAGTCTTCTGTGTCCTAACGAAGTAGTGGAAGTAATATAACCTCCCTAACCTGCTAGGTATCCTAACTTCTGTCACTCACCCAAAAGTGATAATCTTTAGAAGTGTGTTCCTTTAGTTCTCCATTCATCAATAACTTTCTTGTTACTTATTTTAGATGGGAATCTCTTAATGAAACTGAATTTATTGTCGATTTATCTAAAATAAAATGTCCACTCTTCGCATCACTTCTGAATTACGTCACTACTAAACGTTGCCTTCCTTTTTCCTTTAGTATAATTACACTTTTTGTATATAGGTACTACTAACTAACTTGTCATAATATTGAATTGCAGACTGTTGATCTGTTCAAATGAGGAGCTAAGTTGCCAAGCTACATATATTATCATTGTGACCATGTTCTCAAATTTGAAGTGATATTCTGTTGACAAAGTCTGTGCTCAAAAATCCAAATAAAAACAAATGTTTCTTTACTTCCCTTCCACTAAACGGAAGAGGATTTGTTTTGATGTTATTTTTGTAAAACCTAAGTTATTGCGTCAGGTAATATTTTTCATGATCCCCTTCCTATATGTATTTATAAGGAAGATAAAGAAAATACAATTACATATTTATTTGTCAAGACTATTAGTAACGAATAACTTCTTCTCTGTTTTCCCTTCTATTGCAATTATTTATTTAAGCACTAAAAATCGAGAATGGAAGTCTTAGATTCCAAAAAATTAATTAAAACTACAAATAAATCGGAAAACCCCATATTATTCATTGATTTATAATTGTTACTTACCCATTTCTGATTTGTCAATTTGCTTGGCACCTCAGCTTCTTTTTTGTGATGTGATTTCGCACCCAAAAATTGATCTAACTCATATCTGTAACCTTTCCAAGGTATTAAAGTGTACATTTCAAAATACTTTTGGTGTAAATCATGTCAATGTGTAATCGAACCGACTTGGATCCATTCCAAAGCTTGTATTTTTGTTAATCGGACTCCTTCATTCGTCCTCTCATGTGATGAGCCAGTAAGTCATGTCATGTAGAAATATCAAATTTTATACTGTAAAACGTTATGCAGTAATTTTTTTGTGAAATCAAACTTTGTGCGCCTTTATTATTATTCACAAAAAACAATAAATAAAAGTTGAGTAGTGGACCAAAGACTGGGAATGGTCTTATCCCAGGCTTCTGTCAATCCTCGTCTCTCTCGAGATAGAAAAACATACATATATTGAGACCATTTTATCAACTTTATTAACATGTGATAAACCAATATCTTAAGAATCACGCCAGGAGTTTAGATATTATTGCTCGAACTACAATATCATACATATTATTTTTAAAATAAGAATCTTGATTGATGGGACTCTTTAGTTTCTTAAATATAAAACTTTAAAAACCAAAATGTCTACAAGTATATTTACATTAACTACAACAAGAAATAATAATTGAACAGAAAATGAAAGCTTTAATTCTGAACAAGACACTTTCTAATGATGATAATTCTCACATAACTGTGTGTAGTTTTTTGCGGGTTATTTTGAAATAAAACCGATTGTGTGTTTCATAATTTGCTGAGCATCTTTCAAAAGACAATTTGGTCAAAAATATGTTTTGAACGGATGCAGGCATTACTTGTAAAATACAGACTTTGTAGTATTACAATTTCTTGTTCAAAAATACAGTTTGGTCATTTTCAGTAGTAAAAAAACGCGTTTACAAAATACAATTCGTTGCAAGCGGCATTACTCTCAAGAATGTTTCTTATGATAAGGAACTCGAATGTGAAGTGATCCTCAAGCTGCCATCATAGGTTACAGTCGCATCACATCCTTGTTAAAATAGATTTACACATATCAAAAGATAAATAAAACCGCAGGAAGACACTTGATACAATTGACCTTATAAAGAAGTATCCAGCTATTTCTCCACTCATAGAAAATTGCTAATTAAATGTTGTTATTTCTATAAAATCAGAAGTAGAAATGATTTTCATCTGGATATTCCATTTCAATGAAGAAAATGATTTATTTTTATTTTTACAGTATTTTCACTGTATCAGTTTAGTTAGTTATTGTTACTCATGTGGGAGTCATAAATTTTTCCTACCCGGATTTTTCACCTAGGGTAGTAGTGATCTCTAAGGAGTATCTGACATCGGACAGACCCAGGACCATCGCTTATCGTCCCACCCGAAGGACGGAATGCTCAAGGTTTTTTTCACTTCCCAAATAAAATAAACCAGAGGACTTGGGCCGGGTTTCGAACCCGCGATCTTGAGTTCAGTAAGCAAGCACGTATACCACTAAGCTAACGGCGCTCTCAGTTTATTTTTGCTTCGTAAAAAGTTTACAAAATTACTTACAGATGCTGCGTTTTTTAAACGACGCCTCTCGCGTCTAAATACATAGAATCGAAAATAGTCAACAACTCCTTCCGAAGGGCGGCATTATCCGCTACTTCTTTTTATTGTAAAATAATGAGCATTGCTCACCCACTATTTATGTACTTATAGTTTTCCTAGGTCACCTAGATTACTCTCAATAAAAAATATATAAATTGTCTAAACGGAAAAATAAAGTCCTTATTTGGCGGGAATTTTTTCTTTCTTTAAAATATATTTGCTTTTAATTCATATTTGTTTTCAACCGGGCCTAAAACAGGTTGTTTTGACTCGTATTTAGAACAATTTTATCTTTAATTTATATTTTATTAAATGCTTTGGGTTATACCAACTATACAAATAAAGACATAAGCCCTTTATTGAATCTAATCTAATTCAGCACAAATAATTTAATCCAATATAATTAAGACATACCGAACCAGTCCAAAACCACATCAAACCTTCCTGGCATGTTTCTCAGATCCCAATGTTACCAACCTTCCCAATTAAACATTTATATAACTATTTTTCCATTTGTATTTAGATGTAATTTGAATATTTTTTTATGTAATTAAACTTTTTCTTTTTATATATCAAAGTACTCACCATTTTATTTCCGTTATTCCTGAACACATATTGTAAGGTTCTTGATCAGTTCTGCCATTTTACTGATGCCGTACATCGGTGGAAACGTTCCTCTCTTTAGGCCCGGTATTATTTATTTCATCATATTCTCCATTTTTGACAAAAATGAATGACTTTTGCGCTTCAGGTAGCTATTATAATCAGACGAGTCAGTAATAATGGGTTAGCATATTCTTTAGTGGCAATTTAGTTGACGTTTTCATAAATAAAATTTAGTTTAATTTAGAGGGGTCACCCCAATATATGATTTACTCTCAAAGCGAACCTGAACGGAGTTAGGTACCAATATAATACAAAATTGTTTATTTATTTCACTTATTTCAAAAGTCGATGAGAACATACCCAAGTAGTATCGTTATATTTTTGCCCGGCTATATTTGAGTTTTTATATTTTGTCCCCGACCCCATTACCTTTTAAGCGTTGGAACTTTGAAAAAAATAGTTATTGTAAAAAGGAAGATCAAGTTCCTTGACCAGACAAATGTGTACACCGGAAGAAGAGTAAATAGGAGAGGGCTAAATTAGTAAAACAAAATGGTAAGTTCGCATTAGATTGTCCAATTTGTCTTTCTCAGATAAGATTTGTGATCTGGTCACCATTTTTTAACTTTTGTACTTTGACAGATTAGTGAGTTTTATGTATTTAAGTAGTGTTTTAAAATGTAACTTAAAATGAATGAATTAAAGTGACAATAATTACTGTTTCATTGTGAGTTCCATGTTAAAATAAATTGGCATCACTTACTGGTTCTCTTTGTTATGTTGGTATAGACCTCTCTCTGCACGCTACATCCTTAGGTACTTATTCAGTGTTTTTGCGCTAGTTTTGTATAACTGATAAAGAGAAGAGGGAGTTCGAAAAAAACAAAATAAAAAACAACATTTGTTTGTTTAAAAAAAGCTTTCAGATTACCTATCGTACTCCTCGCTTTAAATAGTGTGGAAGTTATTTTTTCTCATCGTTGTGCCATTTGTTTTGATCCTGAACCCAATGTTTACTCTAAGAGACTGCGACTGCATTATTTCAAGAGAGTGGAACATTAAAAAATATTAATATAGTAGTTTAGTAAATATGAAACGAAATGCAATGGAATGTGTCTTCTTGTGAAGACAAGAAGGGAAATAATGGATTCCGACATGTATACAATTTTAGAAGCGATAGTGGCCTTTTAAAAAATAACGGATTTTTCCCAAAACATTATTTATTTCTCAAAATAAATAAATGGAAGTACATTCGGTATTTCTACCATCTTCAACCTGTATTAACAAATAATATAGCATGGTAGCAGCAACAAATACTCCCTTGTGAAATAGACAATATTTTTAAGTTTTTTTCTTTATTTTTATTAAATGTTTGACAATATCTTTGCAGAAAATGTCAAGGATCATTAAATGAAACTGATTTCTGACATTCTTCTTTTTAAAAATTACTCTCTTATATCTGCAACTAGCAGTAATACCCGGCGTTGCCCGGGGAACTTTGACTTTTCTCCCAATATCTCCTATAAGGCTATTCAGTTCCTCGACAGTACATTCATGATGTTATAATTTCCAATTATTCATATGGAATAAGGCTTATAGTCCTTCAACTGTAGTAACGCTAGCTTTGGAGCTAAAACTAATTTATTCAAAAAGATTTCTCATTAATCGTTGCAATGGTTTTCGAGTTACAAAGATTGCGTGAGTGGATGCTGGGATGGACCAGGGGTTGATTAAAAAATAGACCTTAACCTTCCGGTAGATACAACTTATCTATTCAAAAAGATTCCTCATTAATCATTGCAGTGGTTTTTGAGTTACAAAGATTGCGTGGGTGGATGCTGGGATGGTCCAGATATTGAGGTACTAATACGCCTATAACCTTCCACAGACGATGACGAACAAATTAAAAAAAAATTCATCAAATCCATCAAGCCGTTCGTGAGTTATAGCGGTACAACGCACAGACATTTTCAGCTTTATACATATGATAATCTGCTTGTAAATAGCGTTTGTGTGGGCCAATACTTCAAAGGGAAGGGTTTGGTTGTCGTGAAGGCAGGCAGGCTGATTTGCCATGAAGCTGTCTCCTGGCTGATCATTTGTAACCAAACAAATATATGAGAACCTCCTCAATACTTACTTATTTTCACTTTTTAAGTTGATACTTACCAGGCCAATAACTTACTATTCATCAGCGAGGAGTACGATAACCAAAAACAAGCAAAAATAATATAATTTATACGGTTAAAAAAATTATTGTTTTCTTGTTCAACATTTTTTTTTTATCTGAACCGGTTTCGCATTTTCTGCACTATTAGGTTGAAAAAAATATTTTTGAACAGGAAGACGATCATTTTTATTTACCTTATAAAGTAGCATCCTGAAACATCACAGCTCACAGAAGATTTCAAATGTACATTTATTGGTAAAATAAATTTTCATGGCTCGATCCAATTGTTTTTCTTTAACTATTAAAATAATCATATCAAGTATCTAATGGGTTTTCACCCTCACCCCCTGTGCTCGCCTCTGTATATATACATTAAATTATCATTTGTAAATTGTTTGTATATTAATAAAAAATGAAAATTACCTACAATCTTTTTTATATAATCACTTACTTAGATGTAAATGAAGGCCTTTTTCTGTATAAATCTATTGTAATAATGATAAGGAAAGTTGAACTGGCAACTTCTGAGGACAATTTATTCTGTCAACTGGTTTGTTGAAAAGTGTGCTTATGGCAACAAAAAAGCCTGACATGTCCATCAGATAAAAAAGCTATGGAAACGTTTTTTTTTTTTTTTTGCGGGAGCTGATCAAAATAAAACTTCCTAAATTCTAATTCTTAAGCACCAATCTTTTTACTACAAGAAAAAATGAATAAAATAAAAAAAACTTTAAAACAGTGCCTAATAATCTTTAATCATGTAAATACTCATTATATATACTTATTTTAACAATTTTAAACTTATAGTATTTAAAAAAAAAGGAACAAAAAATATTAATATAGTTGCTAGTGTTGAATGAGGTCAAGTAACTTTCCAAATCAAGCTTTTTTTTGTGAAGGAAGACTTTTCGTCTGGAAGAGACAGCACCAGGAAACAGGTTAATTGGATAAAACTATAAATCTTCCTTTTTCATTTGTGGATCACAAAATTATAAATAATGTGAAAAATATAAAAAGACTTAGTTTTCAATGATGCTCCTTGCATCTTTTCTAATTGTTGTAATCTGTCAATATTTTATATTTCACATTAACAATTTATATTTAAAAAATAAAAAAAATATACATGTGAATGTATATATTTATATAAACTTTACAAATATATACCTAGATATTTATCTTACAAGTGTTTTTTTTTGTATCTCTTACCTTTCCTTAACCCTGATTTTTTCACACACAAAGATGTTCATAAAATCTTTTACAAAAAATGAAATCCAAAATTTTTACAAAGAAACCCAAATAAATGATATGTCGACTTCTCTTTCGGCCGATTTGGTTGACAATCAACAGAGTTCTGAATCCTCTTTGATAAGTTCATTCCGATATATGGTGTCCGCGGCTGTCCTATTTAGCAGCCACACAAACCATATCATTTCTTCCCCTTTTTTTCATTTATGGATCCAAGGGATCGGAAAATATTAAATACTTTTGAAAATACTAAATGGAATGTTGTACCAATTACCTAACTTCCCCTTAACTATTTGTAGATTGACATGTAAATACAACAGAGTAAACAAACTTGATAACCTGTAGTTGAAGCCCGGCAATTCTTCCTCCCTCACTAAAATAAATTCAAGTTTGAACTTAAATGAGAACAAGTATTCTACTATACATTTACTCAACAAAACAAATGAAAATAATGTTATTTAAGGTCAATTAAATTAAAATTAAGCTGATATTTTTAAACATATAGTTACGCCGTTTGCCGCTAGGTTGTGTTTCCATGGCGTTTGGTTAACAGATTCAAACTCTTAGTTCTTAGTTTTGTTTTGAAAACAAAAAATAAGACTTTTCAAATGTTTTAAGTTGAAATTATTAATGTACTTCACTTTTTCGGAAGAATGAAATTAATGTTATTCAAGTTAGATGAAATATTTTTCTAGACTTTCTCTGAAAATATGCAAGCTACTAAAATAATAGTATAGATGTCTCCTTCATTTTTCCCAGGAATCTAAACTTCCCATCAACTTTTTTTTTTTTTTCAAGCTTATGGGATTTTGAACTCAACTTATTTCAAATATGGGATCATATATTTGTCTTCAATTATGATGAAACTAGATTTTTTTATAGGAGGAAAAACCTTGGAGCGAGAACAATCTTTGTAAACACTCTGAGATAGTGCCATTAAGTACTAACATTTGACATAGATCTATGTTGAGGGTTGCTACTCTGCCCTTTTTTTTTTACACTTTCCGAGTTATATGAAGTACATAGGGGAAGTTAGGTACTCTGTCAGAAATTCGATGAAGAGTTTTCAATAGAAATTTTTGTTGTCCGACCCCCCCAATTCCAAAAATGAAAAAAAAAAATTGTCGGTGAATCAGCCGGAGCTGTGGCTCAGCAACTAGACGATGAGCAAGATGCAGATGCTATTATAAATTAATATGAAATTTTTAAATACCAAAAGAAGTGAATGGGGCGAGGAAGGGTTGAATAGGAATTCTAAAAACCTTCCAGTTATTTTATTTTTTAGATCTTTTTATTCTTTGAGACGATTTGTAAATTTCATAAAAAATATGTCTCATTAGAAAATAAGAATATATTTATAAATATTTTATTGCTGAAATAAAAAGGAAGGAGCATTCTTGCTTGTCAACTGAATCACCCATTTTTTTCTAAAACCCACTTTGTCCACTATCTACTTTTCCTAAATCCACTTTGTCACCCTTACTGATTCAAAAACGACCACGTCCATCCTATTTTCCGCGTTTCAAGAAAAATTATTAACCTGTGAAGTGCAGGGGTTTCAAAGAACGATAACAAAGGTTGACGAATAAAATGTAGAACATAGGTAGGTAGTCGTTGGTGGACTGATTCCTTATATTTCTTGAAAAACACTCGATTACAGCAATGTCGGTAGATAGTCTTCAACGAGATGCGCTGAAAGTCAATCGTAAGTTAAGATAAAAACTAATTCTAGTTGGTCACATCTAGAATAGACGAAGAAGAAATATACAATAGAGGTAGACCTCGCCTCTGTTCCATCCCTTCCCTTCTGCCGATTGCACTGAAAATTGATGTCGTCTTTATGTGGTTTAATTCACATACAAAAGTTTGTGTTGATACGTTCATTTCAACGGCAGTTATTAGAGCTTTTATGTTAAGCCTCAGTGCTAATCGTCCCTACCCTTTGGTCGATTTGGCTGAAAATCAATAGGTGTTGTCATTGGTGGGTTCTGAATTCACATATAATATTTCGTGTCGATACATTGATTCTATCGAGAATATCCAACGGATTGCTCTCCTTCGTAGATATGTGATCCTATAAGAACTAAGACAGTTGAAGAAAACGTATGTTTTTTAAAAAATATTGTCTACTTCACAAATAATATATAATATGGGAGTACTTTCGGTATTGCTACCTTCTTCAGCCACGACTTAACAAATACTAAATTGAAGTTCAACTAGGTATTTTACAATCCAAACGGTAGGTAAGTATCCTTTTTCAGCCCCTACGGGGTTTTCCTGTCCTTTCTGTACAGTTAATATTTGAAATATGTAAAAACATAAAAAAGGACATTTCGTCCCAAATTGGGACCTTAAAAATAAAAAATTTGAAATAGTATGTGTTGATTAAATGCATATATGAAATGAATTAAAGATAACAATTGTTAATATATAAATAAAAAGTTTTATAAAATAAAATATACAGTTTTTTGAGAGAGGAATTACGTATACACAGACTCTCTCAAAAAACTGTATATTTTATTTTATAAAACTTTTTATTTTATTTTTATTCATATATTAACAATTGTTATCTTTAATTAATTTCATATATGCATTTAATCAACACATAATATTTCAAATTTTTTATTTTTAAGATCCCAATTTGGGACGAAATGTCATTTTTTATGTTTTTACATATTTCAAATATTAACTGTACAGAAAGGACAGGAAAACCCCGTAGGGGCTGAAAAAGGATACCTACCTACCGTTCGGATTGTAAACTACCTAGTTGAACTTCAATTTAGTATTTGTTAAGTCGTGGCTGAAGAAGGTAGCAATACCGAAAGTACTCCCATATTATATATTATTTGTGAAATAGACAATATTTTTTAAAAAACGTACGTTTTCTTTATTTTTATCAAGTGTTTCACAATATCATTAAGAATGTTGAGTGAAGATACCACATGCTCATGCATGAAAAGTTGAAGAAATGATATAATGGTAAATTTAGATTCTTAAACATAAACTAAAAAGACATCCATAATCTCATAAGAATGCGGCATGTATATGTAGTTACAGAATGTGCCGCTAGGTTGTGCATCCTTGCGAATCGATAAATAGCACATTTCACCTCTTTAACTCAATTGAGTTTTGATTTTCAAAATAATAAAAACTATCACTTCAAATTTAAATTATTATTCTACTTACTTTAAAAAAAAAAAAAAATTGGAATAATGTTTCTTAAGAAAAATGAAGTACCTCGATGCAACAATCATTAGGTGTTTATGGAATCGGCCGCTAGGTGTCCTCTCAGAGAACATCCCCCCTTCCTTTCAGACTTGGGCTAATCCACGTGTTTTTTTTACATTCTCTTTGGTCTTAAAAAGATGGTGATTCATTGTAGGAGAAATAGCATCATTATCCTTGAAGGAATTTCAATGTATAAAAATAGCAATGTTAGTCAATTATAGAAAATGTTTTCTGCAGTACTTTGGATCCAAGTATGGCCGCCACTCATATTGGGAAACTTTAATGTTCTCAGCCTTGTCCTTGTTTTCTGCAGTACTTTGGATCCAAGTATGGCCGCCACTCATATTGGGAAACTTTAATGTTCTCAGCCTTGTCCTTGTTTTCTGCAGTACTTTGGATCCAAGTATGGCCGCCACTCATATTGGGAAACTTTAATGTTCTCAGCCTTGTCCTTGTTTTCATTTGCACATAAAGCTTGGCTATCTTTCATACAGTTGCATTCAATAGAATATATTCATTTTACTAGACCTTTAGGGAGAGTGATTTTATCATGATAATATTCCAAATTGGGGTTTTGCGTTTTTATACTTCTCTAGTTCTACGAAGTTATGTAATCAGTCCGAAATTAGATTTCTGTTCCCAACGGAATTTCGTGTTTTCCGACTAAAGCTCGAATACAGTCCATTTTATGACGTAACGACACGAAGTTTTATATGTGGATGCAGACACATCAGAACGACATCTGTAGATTTTCAAAGAAATGGCCGAAGAGAAAGGGAGAGGGGGCATCTTAAGAACCCAAACAACCGTCAATGAGATGACGATACCGTCATTATATATATTCTCTCTGATTTTCTTCACAATTCATATATATTCATACTTTTCTTTGTTTAAATTATTTTTTACCAGTTTATTTTATTGTTTTAATCATTGCCTGTCATTAATATTTAATGTTTATTCCTAAAGGAATGTTTGTTTATTCCTTTTCTATTATTTTTATTTTGTGTCAATTGACTGATACTTGTTTTATTTAGTTTATTTCTTGTTATTATTCTTGGGGGTGGTGCGTCCCACAATTAAGATTATTTTTCATTTCATTCAATTTAACCAATATATCAACACGAAATTTAGTATGAAGATTCAGAAATCCCTGAATAAAACAGCTGTTAAATTTCAGCCAAATTGTTAAATTGGTTTCCGAGGAAGACTGAAAACTTGGTTGATTAATGGACGCAAGAGAAGTCCATTGTCTGACATTCTTTCGACCCAGTTTGATAACGTGGGACCTTCAACCAGTTTTGGAACTACATACCTATACAAAATTCCGTGCTGTCGTCATTTGATTTTTGATGTTACAAATATGTCTCTTTGTACATCTTTTGCGCTAATCTAAGCAAACATTTGTAAAAAAAAAAATTATTGAAAATTTAATTTTTAATGTTTAGATTGCATCATTTCAGTTAACACCTCTACATTTCTGGTTTGTTGGAGCTGAAGCTTCTTAGAGGCCTCTTCAAATAAGTCCCAAGAAACTTTTGGCAAAAAAACCAGATCGTTTTTGCGCAATAATTCAAAAAATCCTTCTCCAGTACTGCTCCATGGAATTTTCCTTTTTTTTGGTGTGTAGAAAAGGTCCCCTAAAAGTTCCCTGGTTTATATCTGGTCTCATTTTAAAGTATCGTAAAACTAGAAAACTTGTTTAAGTAGCATTTGTTGGCATCTCTCTCCGTTCCAAAATGACAATGTTTCAAATTGAATATATGCTTATCCCCAACGACGGCTTAAGCGTCAATGGTCTAGAGACCTCCTGAGCAGGAGCAGTGACAGTGATTAGCTAAAAACGAGAGAAAAACAGTGACTAGGGAGTATCACCACTGGGTGATTTCTCCCCTCATGACATTTTGACATTGCCATTATCTCTTTATTAGCAAATTAGCTTGTTGTATTTATTTGTATGCAGTTGTAAAAAGATATTTGTAAATAATAATAATAATAAAAAAAATTACTTTATAATACCCGCTTAAAACATAACCATTCCCTCAAGTCCTCGAAATAACCTTTCATACGACATATCACATGACCACATTAAGCACAGTGAAGAGCTTAAGTTCACTCCCGAAAATGTTGTTCACAGGTGAGTGATCAAAAAGCAGTACAGTAATGGAGGGGGGAGGTCTTATACTGATTATTATACTGATATAAGAATGGTAGAGGGTGCCGGTAGCTCAGTGGTATGCGTGCTTGCCTTCTGAGCTCAAGAGGTGGGTTCGAAATCCGGCCGAGGCCCTTAGTTTATTTTATCTGGGAGGTAAAATAAACTTAAGCACGACGTCCTTCGGATGGGACGTTAAGCGTTGGTCCCGAGCCTGTACGATGTCAGGTACTCGTAAAAGACCCCTACCCTAGGTGAATAAAAATTTAGGGTAGGCAAAATTTAGGACTTCCACAGTATAGTCGGGCTCATGTCTACCAGAGTGACGAAAGAGCGATCTGATAGTAGGCGGTATGACCTTGCAGTTAAAGCCCGGGCATGAGGCATAAAAACTAACTGATATAAGAATGGTCCCCAAAACAGTTGCAACTTTGGGCATGTAGGATCTAGTTGGAAAGCTCTTCAAATGTTCATATATCATTAATACTGGTTACCTTCCATAGCATAGACCATCCAATATACATCAATAAAGTAACACTTCAGGCCGCTTTTAAAACATTGATACACAAGTTGTTGATATCAATAAGTGTTGCAAACTGAGGTGTAATATTGTAGGAAAGGTAATTTGGAGGACTTTCAAACTATGTATATTACAGTATGTTTACAAAAGTCGAGTGTGTCACACACAATACACAGTGTGTATTTGTGTCTGTGTCACAGTTGTCTATCACACCAGCACCAAGTACATCCACTCTAGTCATAAAAAGGCCCCGAAAAAGGAAATAAATAGTATCCGAAACGTTGACGGAATTTTGAGGTTTCTTTTTTACATGATAGAACCTCGACTTTTGTAAACAAACCTACTGTCACTTCTACCCGTCAATCTAAACTAAGTGCTTACACCTCGCAGATGAAGAGAAGACTGC
Organism: Aradus depressus; assembly: GCA_963662175.1. NCBI lineage: Eukaryota > Metazoa > Arthropoda > Insecta > Hemiptera > Aradidae > Aradus > Aradus depressus. Next base: position 40,811,892 of record OY759222.1, read on the forward strand.
TTTCAATGTTCCCTACTAGATCAATCATCTAGTCTGTCCATGAGGGATTAGGTAATTCAGTCATGCAGATTTTAAAGAAATTTTCCTACACTTCTGTTTTTTCATTCTACACCATCAAACTTACATTTGAAAATGCTCAGTTCATTGGATGCAATCAAAACGAATCAAATTTAATTCTTAGTTTCATTGTTAGCTTCATCTTCTTCGTAAAGATTTTTACGAGATATAAATAGAAAGATGACACTTTGAGGAAAGTAAGAGTGAAGCAACTATAGTATTATGAAGAGTGACTGTGAAAGAAGAGTTGAGTGGTGGGGAGGGAGGGCGCATGCGCAGTGCTCTGTTGAGGAGTCAGAGGATGTGGAGGGGTCCATTTGGTGACGAGTGTCCGCCGGGCGAACATGTGAAGTGACAGTGACAGTGGGAAGTGCCGCGTGTTGTGCGACGCGTGTTTATATCCAAGCAACATCAGATGCGATGGGGAATGCGAGGAGTGGCGGCGACAAAAGTGAGGGGGGCTTCAGCTCGCCTCCGCCCCCTGTCGATCTGTACAGGAGCCCCAACATTCGAGCCAGTATTCGGGCCAAACTCCCCATGCCTGCGGACCAGTCCGAACTGGAAAGGAGGTTCACCAAAGTATTGGTTAGTCAATCCTTCAATTCCGATCGTCTCATAACTTATAAAATCTATGTTGATTTGTGTTTTATTGACATTTTTCCAAATTCAAGACAATGATTAGTACAGCCGATAAGGAATAACCCCGATGTTAAATGTCAGTCAAAAAAAATAAAGATTGAAGAAAATAAATGTGTGTGCAACTTAACGGTAAACGTGACTCATGATTGTCCATTAATTTGTTTATTCTTTCTTTCAAAGTATTTAATGTGGGGTGGGGAATATTCCTTCTCGGTTGCATGACAATAAAACCTCAATGCCAGGTTACCTGAATAACAACATAGTATATTACAAAATTAATAACAATAATCAAAAAGCTCTGTCGTACTTATCTGTTGGGAAGTTCAACCCCGGATGCAATTGGATAGACTAAATTACATGCTGTTAACATTCACTTGTACTAATTTTGATTTTATTAAGTTACTATAAATTGCAAATTAAACTAACAAAAATGTCAAATATATTGAAGAAATTCTTCCTATCTTTTTCTTCAAGTAGTTAAAATCTCTGTGTAACCTCAGGCTGAAGGTAACCTTCCCAATCTTACAGCATCATTTACCTCTAATCTTTTATGTTATTATTTATAAACAAATTTTCTATTTTGTTTGAAAAAGTTGTTGAATTTTAACAACATAAAAGTAAAATATAATTTAAAAGGGAAAACCAAAATAGTTCCGAATTCTTTTGAACAGGGTTGAACAGTGGAGTCGTCTTATCTTCAATCTCTGCACATGAAATATTAAAATTTCTCGAGAAACGTAATAGCAAAACATGTTGTGTATTTGAAAATAAATAATAATGTCATTTGAAAATAAACAATAAATAGTGATAGTGTTTGTATTGAAAGATGAAATTTAATAATAAAGTTTGTAATTGAGATGGGGCTTGAACCTTTGTCCTTGCAAACTTAAGCCCTCAATAGAATATCTCACATGAGTTTGGCACATTAGTCTGATAATGCCCTTATAATTGCACATGTTATTATGACTCATGCCCGGGCTCTAAATACAAAGTCATATCGCCTACTACCTCTTTCGTCACACTGGTGGACAACAGCCCGACTCTACTATGGGAGTCCAAAATGTTTTCTACCCTAAAGTTTTCATATTAAGTAGCACTTAAAAAAAACAATGTGTGAGTCTATATATCTCTGATTAGTTCGTTATATAAACAAAACAACAGAATTTTAATGTTTTTTGAAGTATGTCTTCATGTACCTACATATATTCTTCAAATGTTTTCATATTAGCTCTTACAAAAACAATCTTTGAGTCTAATATACTTAAGTATACAAAACAACAGAATATAAATGTTATATGAAACATGTCTTCAAGTAACCTCCCCAAAAACCTGAAAATATTCTTCGCCTAATATGTTTTTTCTAGCGAATTATGTTTTACCGAACTGATTTTCGCTTGTTTCATATCTTTAATTTTATGCAGAGTTTCAGTGATATAGCTTCAGAAGTTACCCAGACATCAGTGGGATATACTGTAATGAATGACTCATTTTTTGGACACACAGCAAAATTAAATACGTATATTAAAAAATTCAAAACACATTAATAAATAATAAAATGTATTGATAAGTATAAGCAGAAGAAAAGTACAATTATTTTTGTTTTCGTTCTGCCTCTTTAGGTTGAAATTAAAATGTTTATAAACATAAAGATTTTTTACAATAACAATTTTATATCGGAGAACATTGTTCACTGTTATATACTTTGAATAGACTGTACTTGAGTCCGGATTCATAGATTGTCCTCCTAGTCTACTCCAGGAGGTTGCTATTTAACAAATTGTTATTTTTTAACTGTTATTTTCGTGATAACTGAATTGAAAAATAACAGTTATTAATAGCAGAATATTTTATCCCAACTTTCATCTGATATAACCTGTTATTTTCCTTTTCTGTTATCTGCTGTTTTGTTATCAAGGCCAAACTGTTATTCTGCTATTTGTTATATCTATTCAACTCTACGTTGTATTAAATGAACAAACTGGTTTTAAAATTCAAACCTTCCCAATTCCTAAATCTGACTTTTTTCTTTTTTCCCCCAATTGCTACTTAACCTATTATTTTTGAAAGCAGGGCTGTGGTTGATGGTCGTTTTATTTTTCAAACAAACATATTAAAAACGATTGTGATTTAATTTTAATTGTTGAAACGTTAACTAAGTAATAAAGTAGTAGTAATAATGAAACAAAACAGGAGGTATCTGGTATCCGTGGAGACCAAGTCTTCATGCAACGTAAGTATCTTAAGTCATAACGAGATAAGCTTTTCAAGTCGCAACGAGGTAAGTATCTTAAGTCTTCGATCCCATCAGCTTATAAAGTAACAAATACTTTCGAACTGCTAGAAAACAAGGAAACGATGCTGGAGAAAATTTAGTATCGGGAAAGTTTTATATTCAAAATATAAATTCAATTTTGAGATTCAATTTTTATGTTTTCCAACTCTCTGGAATTCAAAAAATTAAAAGAAAATTCATGTGTATGGGAACGTCCCGATAGAACAAAACATATTGATGTGAATTCAGAAATCAATAAATAACTGACATGTAGATTCTCAGTCAAATCGGCAAATAAAATTAGAGATAGAGGGGGAGATGGGCTTCAGAATTCAATAAGTAAGACACCTACGGACTTTCAGTCAAATCAGAAGTAGGGTTCAGGGGGAGAGTGGAAACTACTAGTTTATTACTAATAATTCGAGGTGGTGATGTACATTGCTGGGGATTCGCCCAATTTTTCTTTGTTTCTCAGTCTGTCACCGCTGTAGAACAGTGGTTTTGAGGTCCATATTTTATATTGCGGCTGCATTGCGACGAGTGATAGGTTCCATACAATGTTGTCTTGTTCCTGTGACGTAGCCACTCAGGTATGCCATCTCTACCAGACACTGGGTTGTCCTCCATCTGCAAACTTTTTCTTTGTTTCTCAGTCTGTCACCGCTGTAGAACAGTGGTTTTGAGGTCCATATTTCATATTGCAACTGCATTGCGACGAGTGATAGGTTTCATACAATGTCGTCTTGTGCCTGTGTCGTAGCCACTCAGGTATGCCATCTCTACCAGACACTGGGATGTCCTCCATCTGCAAGCTTCTGCAGATGTCGTCTACGAGCTATCTACAGACTACGTCTAAGAGCTATCTGCAGTATACGTCTCAGAGCTATCTGCAGACGACGTCTACGAGCTGTCTACAGACTACGTCTAAGAGCTATCTGCAGACACGTCTATGAGCTATCTGCAGACTACGTCTAAGAGCTGTCTGCAGATTATCTCTGCCACGTCGAATCTACTAAGAAACGTTTTTCTGCCCTATCTCTCATCTCTTCCTGCCAACTCTGACATCCCAGAAAAGATTAATTTACTGATAGGTCAATCTTTTTAAATTGAATTCTTTTCTTTCCCTTTTCCTTTTCCAAAACAATATATTATGTATTAATTAAAACGTTTTGCTAGACCAGGACCTTCGTAAGTCGCACTCCTGTCAAGTCATGTCGGATAGTGTATCTCTTGCCTCAGGTCCAGTCTACTCTTGCATCTTCATCTTCCTGGCTCTCACCCACATCACAGTATCGTATCCAGCAGACAACTTTGATGCGGGAAGGTCGCGACCCCGTTATTGCTAGATTAAGCTTCGTTATTGCTAGATTAAGTATTTATGTTTAGTAATCAACAGAGGGGGGGGGGGGGGGGTTGATTAAAATTTGCTAGAACAAAAGATGAGGTTTAATATGGCCGCCATGACTGTGAGAGGCTTCCTTGTGTCTAGAAGAGAGGTATGCCATTGTTATATGTTGGAGGGCTCTTGTATCTGTGGGCATCGTGAGGGGCCTCTAGCAATGTGGGGGAGGGTACCCCTATAGCATTGAGGCGTTATCGTCACATAACACTTATATGCCATCCATATTGTATATAAATATAGGGTCAATACTCCAACTTTCCGCGGCTCCGATTATCGAAAATTTTCTGTTATTTTTTTTCCAATGAAAAACTTGCAGGTTGCTCAGCGATGCCCGGAAGTAACTTAGCTAGAAGCAAGGAAGCTTATTCTCCCCCTCCCCCATCCACTTCCCCTCCGCCCCCCCTTCCTCCAAAATGTATTGAACATAATAAAAGTGTAAAATGAAAATGATTCATTATTGTTTCTGTATGTTTCCAATGTAGGTCACTGCGGCCAGAGTAGGCCTATTGTGTGCCCTGTGTGTGTTGATCCCTACAGCAGCCCTGTACCTTTAATAAAGTCCAGGATACTGCCTCAGGTTCCCTCTATTAACTGGTTCGGTTCCGTTACGGCACACCCGAAGCAGTAACATCTGCTTTCTAGTGCCCCACACTGGCTTAGAATATGAACCATAGTTTAATTTTCCTCGCCACTTTTCCTGCACATCTATCGGTTCAGTTTCAGATTGAAATTATAAATGTTGTCTGAAATATTTTCAGTCCTTTTTCCTCATGTATGGACAGATAGAGAAGCAATCGAACTGGCGATCTGAAGGAGTTAGAATCCAATCAGTTTTCTAAAATGTCCAATATGCAGACAACCTCCCCATAAAAGTTAATTTATAAACATCATGAACGTCGCTTCTGTATTTTTGAAGCACTTATAGTTTCCCTTAGGTCCCCTGGATTAATTTTTCTCAGTAAAATTTATACAAAACGGCTAAATGGATTCGTCACAGATAAATGGTTACTGTACGCGCTACAATAATCCTTTTTTTGTCAAGAAATGCAGTGTAACCTACTTGTCGTGAATAGTGTTTTAAACATAAGTATATATCAAGCATTTATATACAAGAACCGCCAGCTTTAGTTTTTTGAAACATTTGAGCCACAACTGTTTTTCAAAAAAAAAATGTGTGCCGATGGCACTGATGTCATACGTCTGACTCCAACATGTGTGTGACTGTTTTGTCAATTGAAGGTGACGTGATAGTCATGACGTCATAAGGCACTTGACCCGGATGCCCCCCTCAACAGCAGACATCCGTTCTCAAAATATCAATCCATTCATTCATAACAAGAATATATATATATCAATCAGTTCATTCATACCGTCATGTTTATCTGTTGTTTTTCTTATTCATGAGGTGTTAACAACAAAATATTCAATCTCATTGATAAAATCCAGCGTATCCATTAGCGTTCCTGGCTTGAAAATTATTTTCAACTTTTTGTAAATTAATTTAGCGTTATTAGAATGATTGTTAGTTAGCGGAAGGCCACTCACCCTTTCAACCCTGGAGAAAGGGACAGGGAAAAATCCCGTGGTGGCTGGAAAAGGGACATTTTGGATTGTAAACTTAGTATGCTTTAAGTCGTGCCTGAAGTTGGTAGCAATACTCAAAGTACTCCTATATATTTTATACTAGCAGTAATACAGGGGCTCAATTCAAAAATCCCAATAACTGCTGATGTAATGCATGTATCAAAATCAAATTTCGTATTTAAACTTAAAATCCAATGAGGACTTAACCTGTCAAATTTCAGCGATATCAGCTGAGGGGAGGGGCCACAACCCTACCTCCCGTTCAAAATTTTGAGCCGTCACACACCCTATTTTTCTATTTGGCCCTTAGGAATACTAAATGTGAAATTTCGTAATAATCCGACCATTAGTTAATGAGCTACCGGTATCTGTATATTTAAGCCTACCCCCACAACCACCCCTCCCCTTCAAAATTTTGACCGTCACACACCCTATTTTTCTATTTGGCCCTCAGGAATACTACATGTGAAATTTCGTAATAATCCGACCGTTAGTTAATGCGCTCCCGAAATCTTTATATTTAGGCCTGCCCCCACAACCCCCCCTCCCGTTCAAAATTTTGAGAAGTCGCAAAGCTTATATTTCAATTTGCGGTCTAAGAATACTAAGAATGAAATTTCATGACAATCCGACCATTAGTTAATGAGGTAGCACTATTTTTATGCTTAGCCCCCCCCCCCCTTACAACCCCCCCTCCCGTTTGAAATTGTGGGACGCCGCATAGCCTATTATTCGATCGGGCTCGAAAGGATGCTACATGTAAAGTTTTATGGAAATCCGTCCAGCCGTTTGGGCGTGATGCTGGAACACACAAACCCCGTTTCAGCTTTACTAATTTAGATTATGCAAGTCGGTCGAAGAGAACGGAAAGATAAGAGCACCCCAATTCAAAAATCCCAATAACTGCCGATGTAATGAATGTATCAACATCAAATTTTGTATTTAAAATTAACATCCACTGAGGACATAACCAGTCAAATTTCAGCGATATCGGCTGAGGGGAGGGAGGAGTTCCGGGGTGGGGGCTCAATTCAAAAATCCCAATAACTGACGATGTAATGAATATATCAACATCAAATTTCGTATTTAAAATTCAAATCCACTGAGGACATAACCAGTTAAATTTCAGCGATATCGGCTGAGGGGAGGGGGGAGTATTTTTCTATTTGGCCTTCAGGAATACTACATATGAAATTTCATGATAATCCGACCAATAGTTAATGAGCTACCGGTATCTTTATATTTAGACCTACCCCCACATCCCCCTCTCCCGTTCTAAATGTTGAGCCGTCACACACTCTTTTTCTATTTGACCTTCAGGAATAGTACATGTGAAATTTCATAATAATCCGTCCAACCGTTAATGAGCTAGCTCTATATTTATCCTTAGGCCCCCTTACAACCTTCCTCCCGTTCATAATTTTGGGACGCCACATAGCCTATTATTCAATCGGGCTCAAAAGAATGCTACATGTGAAGTTTCATATAAATCTGTCAAGTCGTTTGGGCGTGATGCTGGAACAAACAAACAAACCCGTTTCAGCTTTATTAATATAGATATATTTTGTGAAATAGGCAATATTTCTAAAAAAACATAAGTTTTTCTTTATTTTTTTCTTTAGTTGAGTTATCTTAGAAAGGCATCACAGCTAATTTCTGTTTTTTATTTATTACCTGTTATTGACTTATTTTGACCTATATTTTTTTTTCTCGATGGCTACGGTTCACTGTCATTCTTGGTTTCCGGTGCTTTACGTCGAGTGAACTCGGGATCATGTCGGGGGTTCTGTTCTGCCTGCGTTCCAGAGCTGGGGGCATCCGCCGCGAGCCTCATGGGTGTCTGTATGTCGGGTATTTTTTGATAGTTATTTGGATCTTGTACGACTCAGGTCAGACAAATAGCCTACTTGTCTGTGTGTTCGTCCATCTGTTTGAGTGATCTGATGTAGTCTAGGTGACTATAAGAAAGTCATTATATGGTCACATAATTTTTTTTTCTCCATCGTTTGTCCAGAATAAGCAAATCTATGAAGAGTGAACTCTAGACCCAGCCTACCTGAGGTCTTAGCGGATATATCTACTACGGCAGACTTCTTGTTCCTAGAAATGTATGAAGAACCTCCATATTAAAATACTTCGTGCACAAGGCAAATAAAAATGTGTTTATTTATTAACCAGTTGTTTGAGTATGCTGATACTATACTTTGAACAGAGTTTGACGAACTGCATTAAAGTGCATTTGAGTGGCTGCATCAGACTGCCAACATTTTTTCGTGGTATTTATCGATCCTGAGGTCAGCATGGGTCACAGACTCCTCACCTCTGACCCTTGTCTACGTTTCCACTCTACCGCCTGATTGCTTGAGTTTCACGGGAAAACTGCTAAACGTATATTCATGAAATTTGCAGGGCCTTTCAAGGATCATCCAACTTTGGATATATCCTACGTGGTATCTCACAATTTTGAAAGTTATAGAGGGAAACATAAAATGAGTTTCAGCTTTTAGCTATTTAACGTTCGATCGGATTTTCGTGAAATTTTTACCATCTACCATCTTTATATAAATGTTCATTCTTCGTCCATAAATCGCACATAATCTAATGCTGAAGGAGCTGGGTGTGACACATCACTTCTAGGGTCAAGATGTTCCTACGGTCTTGTAACTTACAGTGATGACTATAGTATAATACCCCCAATAATTATTTTGATAAGGTGTGTGAAGGCAGCACGCTCTGCCAACAGCCGCTAGGAAGGCAATCGATCCTGAAACCCTTGATATATATGTAATAAATGAATCAACACGAAATATCATTCGTTGATCCGAAACCTATAAAGACAACACCTGTTGCCTTAACTCTAACTGCCTACGTAATGAATTTTGAATTGGTTTTAGAAGTAAGTAAGACAATAATTGATCTCTCTCTCTCTCTCCCCCCCCCCCCCCCCCCCCCCCCCCCCCCCATAATTATTTTGATAAGGAAATATTTCACTATATTTAAGTGTGTGTGTGTGTGGGGGGGGAGGGGGGGGGGGGGGGGGGGGGAGAGAGAGAGAGATCAATTCTTGTCTTCTTACTTCTAAAACCAATTCAAAATTTATTACGTAGGCACTTAGAGTGAGTTAAGGCAACAGGTGTCGTCTTTATAGGTTTCGGATCAACGAAAGATATTTCGTGTTGATTCATTTATTACATATATATCAAGGGTTTCAGGATCGATTGCCTTCCTAGCGGCTGTTGCCAGAGCGTGCTGCCTTCCTAGCGGCAATTGGCGGAGCGTGCTGTCTTCCTTGCTGATGGCAGAGCGCGGTAGGCCGTCCTTGGCTCGCTGTTCCAAGAGGACCGGGCTACATGCACCTCCCCAGTTCCGGGTTTCATGGTCTATTGTACTCTGGAGAGAGGTTCCTTTATACTCTCAGCTCCAGTACAGTTGTGCCGCCCTTTCAGATTCCCGCCCCCGCCATTTCCCACATTCTGCCATTTCACGGTTCCGTCTTTTTCATCAGCCGTCTCCCCGCCATTATTCCACTTACACATACTTTACAAAACCCATTTTTACATATTTATCACTGATTATTTATTGACATTTATTTTAATGTACAGAAGTGAGAGAAGTATATTCAGATCTCACACTGAAGGGTTCCGTAGATGAACAATGCTTTGTTATGCTACAAGAAATATATGAAGGGCGCCGGTTGCTCAGAGGTAGTGTGCTTCCCTACTGAGCTGAAGAAAGCTGGTTTGAAACCCGACTGAGACCCTTTTTATCTGATGAAAGAATCTTGAGCACGCCGTCCTTCAGATAGGACGTTAAGTGATGGACCCGAGTTTGTACGATGCCAGATTCTCGTTGAAGACTCTACCCTAGGTGAATAAGCCTGGGTAGGCAACATTTAGGACTCCCGTATTGGAGTCAGGCTCATCATTACCAGAGCGCTCTGATAGTAGGTACTACATGATCAAACGTTGCAAATTTGCTACTATACATTACCCTCGAAAGTTAAACCGTTAGTTAAAGGGATTTCTTATGCTATATTATAATGCGTATGAAATTTTTTCAAGTCGATTCAGTAATGGCCAACTTTTTCCAAACTCTCGGTCAGACAAAATTACAGATTTATGTGTAGAGTTAAGAATTCTTATGGAAGGCTAATTGTTATAGATGGTTATATGCGGATTTTTTGAAGTACATTTAGATCATTTTGTTATATTTTCAACAGTTTGGCAGCGTATGCAATAAATGGCGACCAGAATTGTCTGCTCCGACTTGCTTCACTTTTCTCATCACTCTTCTCTCTTGATAAGATGTATAGCCTACGTCTACCAGAAATAAATAACCTTCCCATTCAAATCGGTTAAGTATTTTTCGAGATTACATTAAATACACAAACCATCTTATATACATTAAAGTTTTGTCTGTGCAGGGACCGAAGGTTTTTTTGTTGGATGGAATTCGTTCCATGATACATAAGGAAGGGCCTTAGAGAGGTTCAGGTAAATTTCTATCTGCATGTATGTTTATTTGTTTGAGTGTCACTGGAAAATGACTGGAAATTTGAAGGGTCGTTTGTTTAAGTTTGAATATAAGCCTTGTGGGAGGCCCAGTGCTAGAGGTGACAGGGGAGGGGGACCTCGACATTCCTCTCCCTCAAAGTTAATCTCCATTTAAGTATACAAAGTGCTCCCCCCCTAACTAATGGATAATGGCTTATTTTCTTTTTTCGATTTTATTTTCTTATTTTATTCATGTTAGGGTTTTGTTCATCAGTGAACCCTGAAGATTTTGGTTGTTCCTCTGTCTGTACGTAGAAACAACCTTTTGTACACATGGCCTATCTCTCTTAAACTATTTGTACAGTTTCAATACGTTTTGGGTGTATGTAGTTGTTCCATGGCTCTGATACAGTAAGACGATATATATGAATACATTCTTCACAGGGAATGTGAACAGAAAGACTATTTATATGAAAATATTTAACAATAAAAAAAGTACTAAGTTGAGGAACGCGGACATATTGTGGAAACTTGTAATAAAAAAACAAACTTATTTTTTGAAATATTGTCTATTCCACTAAAGATGGATGATCTTTAGTGGAATAGACAATATTTCAAAAAATAAGTTTGTTTTATTTATTTATAAAAAAAGTAGTCGTTACTTCGCTCCATTTTTATATAGTCTCTATCTCTACACAGTCTCCTCTTTGGCTGGTACTGAATTTAGTGATTATAACGTAATTTACAAAAGATACATTATCTCCAATTGAATTTTGTCCATTCTTATCAATAGTTGGTTAGTTATTGTGACTCAAGCCCGTGGACGTGAGCCCGACGGGGAGCGTATCTGTCATGAGTACCTGATGAGAAGAGTGTGGTAGGGGAACGAATCTGACATCAGTACCTGATGAGAAGAGTGTGGTAGGGGAACGTATCAAAATTGTTCAAAAATTGTGTTAGGTAATTCATGAATGGATCCTGAGGCATCATGATATTAATGGACAGTGAAGACGTTGGTCATTTAGCCATCCTCCCCTCGAGCCAGTTCAGGAGAGCAGCAGGGTGATGCTGTCTGTAGTTGCTCTTGTGGTCTATCCAGAGACATGAGGTCAGTCACCTCCGGAGCTACTTTCTAGTGGGGGAGTCTTACCTCATCAAACATTTCTATCTCTATGTCCCTATATACATACCCACATCCAGTTAAACTTCAACTATCCGAACAGAAGTGAGTGGATGACTTCCCGGATAACTGCATCTTCCCGACTCAGTACAAGTTGACAGGTTTTTAATAGACAATATTTATTTTTTACATACCTAGCCGTAAGGGATGTTGTGTAATTCGAACTTGAGTTTTAACCGGAATTTCATGTTTTTCCCTAAATCAAAAATGATAAAAAAAAAAAAATCTTATTTGAATTTCTCGTTTCCGAGGTGCCCTAAACATGTTGCGACCATTTGCGCGATAATGGCTGTCTTAGTGTGTTTATGGGGTCGGAACTAACTAAATTTAAAAAAAAAATATGTCATATGTACTAACTTAGATCTGATTAGATTTTATCCGAAATCGGCCGAAATTGAGAGCACTTTTCCAAGTTACCGCTTATATTTATGACCTAAACAAAATACTCTTCAAATAAAGTCGTAGAGAAAACTGAAGAGCATATTTTATATGAAATAGGATTTTTGGCAGTTGGCGAGATACGTACCGGAAACCATCCTGAAATGTCGTTTTTAAACCAATTTTTTGCACAGATATTAACTGTTTATGTATCTTATCTTGATACATTTTCATGACGTATTCTATTACCTTGCTCTGATTTAACGGAAATAAATATTATTATTATACTTGATGGTTTTGTGTGAAACTGTCTGTCCTGGTAGGGTCCTTCTTGTCCTGGTAGGTCCTTCTTGTCCTGGTAGGTCCTTCTTGTCCTGGTAGGTCCTTCTTGTCCTGGTAGGTCCTTCTTGTCCTGGTAGGTCCTTCTTGTCCTGGTAGGTCCTTCTTGTCCTGGTAGGGTCCTTCTTGTCCTGGTAGGTCCTTCTTGTCCTGGTAGGTCCTTCTTGTCCTGGTAGGTCCTTCTTGTCCTGGTAGGGTCCTTCTTACAGTTCCCTTTATTACAAAGAACATACCTAAATAAAGCCACAGAGATCTTGGAAAGCGAAACATGGATCGCATAAATTATCTGCAAAGCGTACCGGCTTATTATATAATTAACTCAATTAATATATAAATAATTTCAAAATAACGAAAAATTTATATGAACGTTTCATTCCCTACAACTTATATTTGAACACTTTTTTGATTACATACAAGGATAGTGCTGAGATCCTTAAATTGTCTTTATCTGGGAGGCAAAAAAAAAAGTTGAGCACGCTGTCCTTCTGATGGGACATTAAGCGAGGTCTCCTACCCTAATTAAACCTGAATAGGCTCTCCCACAGTGGAGTCGGGCCCATGTCCATCAGAGCGAAGATGCCCTCAATTAAAGTCAAATATATATACTGAATGTGCGCTGTTTTAAGTCTCAATAGATAGTAGGCTAAATGGTTATCCTTGAAACTTCAGGTCAAAAATGTTGGGTAATTGAGAAAAAAAAAAAATTAAATGACCTTTTTGAGATGGTCTATGACCCCAACAACGCCAACCTATCAAACGAACTATCTATCCTAGGTTATCTTATGTTGACTATTAACAACAAAGTTTCATTTTTATCAGTTCAGGTGATAAACATAAATAAAATACATGATATAAAAATAAACAAAAATCTCCTGATTAACTTTCTCCTTAGGTGTCGTTTTAATGGCATTGAAAATAGAAGATTAATTATAAAAATGAAAATTTAACTTTCTCTTTTCATGTTTTTAAAGGTCACATGACATCACTTCATAGGTCCGTTTCATTGGTTTTCACTTTATTATACTTATAGTACACGGAAGTATTGTAGTCGTCCGACAATCCGAAAAGGTTTTCAACGGATTTTCACTTTACAAGGATCTCTGTACACGTTTTGACCATTTTCGTGATGATGTTTTGTGGTAAATAAATGATGTTGTTAAATAAAAATAATATAAATAAATAATAATTAATAATTGAATTAATAATAATGAAATAATAATAATAATATAAACAATAAATTATCACATTTCCTGTAGAAATTTTATCTCTGGTCTTTTACTAAATTTTGATTTCTACAGTAGTTTTCGAAAAGGGCCCTAAAAAAATATCAAAAATTCAAGACGTGCAGCTTTTAAGAAAGTGCACGTAATTTAAAAAAAAATTCATTTAACAAACTTTTCATTTGGATTTCTAAAGAGATGGGATATGTTTTCTAAATTTTGCAAAAATATTTAAATCTAATCCAAAAGTTTTTCAAATTATCTTTACAGGGCCAACAGGGAAAATGAATGGAAAAGAATTTACAAGAACAAATAATTTGGGTTTATTTTCTTACATCTACATTATAAAATTAAAAACTAAACAAACAAAAATCAAAAGAAAAAATCGTAAAAACTAAATTCTTAAAACTATTTCAATATTTTTTTCTTTTGTTTTGGCCATTCTTCAAATCAAAATTACATATTTTTAGGCATCGATATTTTGTAATTATAAATAAATAATAGTATTTTCTTTGCGCATCAATTTTACTGTTAATTATCACCTACTTAGTTCATCACATCTTAAGCCTAAACAACAACTCTCTGTCCACCTTCACATCTCAACCCAGACACCATTCACTCCGTGTTTTGTTTTCTACTCATTTGTTTTAAAAGAAAATGCATTCATATTATTTATTTACTAATTCAGTTGCTTCTTGGATTTTATAGAAAAATAAATATAATTAATTTTTTTTTTTATATTAATAATTTAAATATCTGTATTTTTTATACAAAACAGTTTGTCTGTGTGTGTCTTTGTGATTGAAACTTTGTAAGTGCTTTAACGCAGAAACAATTGTAGCTATGAACTTAAAATTTGGAATGAAGAAGTACCCATGTGCTTCAACTTGGATCTGATTAGTTTTGGTTGAAATCGGACGAAAATTGAGACCGTCTTATTTCGGGGCTTAAATATTTTTCACAAGATTCCGCTCACTTTTATGACGTAATTAAAAAATATTTTCAAATAAAAGTTGAGAAAACTGAAGGGTACTTTGTATATAATACGATTGTTGGCAGTGTGGAAGATACATACCGAAAACCATCTTAAAATGTCCTTTTGAAACTAAATTTTTTAGACGTTTGCTAGGTTTACGCGAAAAGGGTTGGCGCTATCGAAATAGTGGCTCTTACCAAAAATGTTCCTTATTAATTTTCCACTTGCTAATGTGTCTTCAGATTTGAGATTGGACCAAAGTTATAGCTCCACGAAGAATGTAAAATAAATGTCTGGATATAAGAAAGTCACTGACGCCATCATTACATTGTCAATATACCAGTAGTGCCAGTATGAAGGAGGAGGGGGAGAGGGTGATCTGTAAAAAAGAGGTTGGTATAAGAATGTCCTGTAATGACACATATGATCACATATTTACAAAGTATTTTTTAGTCTAGATTTGAGGAAAAGGTGTGAAGGTTTGTCTCGACTCCCGCCTACGTCACTCTGAGTGTATAGTCACTTCAAATGAAGATATTTTCATCTGTTCTAGATTTACTCGTTGTTGGCCAAATGAAACCAACTGTTTGTGTACTCGAGATAGCGAGTGGAGAGACCAGATGGATGGAGGCTGCATGATGATGATGTCATCTGTGTTAGTCAGGCTCCTTCGTGCCCTGTCAACTCTACACTTGAAAGTTCAGGTTGCTGCACTAGAAAGTGTGGGGTGCTGCACGCCTTCTTCACCTACTGGCCAATTCCACCTGGATGGCTACCAAAAGTGAAAACTGTTCAAATATTGTTTTAAATTTAAAATTACTTTTTAATGTCAGCAACATTATTCAATTTAAGGTTTTTGAAGATTATAAAAGGTTTTTCTTAATTTTGGCAAAACTGCACTTTAATATGACGGCGTAAACTAGCAGTGCTCGCTTGTTACGAGTGTTATTTTCGAAGCAATTATTTAAAATCATTACTAAAATGTATTCTAGTTTTGTAATTTGTGTTGCGCTAACCGAATTAGAATTTCTGTTGTGACGATATAACCTAAAAAAAAACATGTTTTCATTGTATTTAGTTATTGTGACTCATTCCCGGGCTTTAACTACGAGGATATATCGCCGACGTCTAGCGCCCTCTTTCGTCGCTCCGATGGACGTGAGCCCGACTCTACTATGGTAGTTCTTAATTTTGCCTACCCCAAATTTTTATTCACCTAGGGTAAGTACCTGACATCTTACAGGCTCGGGACCATCGCTTAACGTCCCATCCGAAGGACGGCATGCTCGTTTTTTTTAAACGTCCCAGGTAAAATGAACCTAGGGCCTAGGCTGGGGTTCGAACCCTCGAACTTGTGCTCACTTACTACAGGTGAACTTGCAACCCGAACAGGATGCTTGTCATGGGGCTGGGTGGCGACCTGTAGATATTAGTCTTCCTGTCCAAACACTGGAAGGCATAACGTCCATAACATTTGTGGTTTTCTAATAGTTCCTAATGGACGCAGGCCTCTTGTCTGGGCTCCGCTGATCTATGTATGGGTGGGGGCAGCTGGAGGGCTCAACCACCCTCCAAGTAGATAGCAGATTGAGATGAGTATCGATACGCAATACAACAATAATATCGATATTACATTATATTTGTTTTTTACATTTACGGTATCGATTTTTTTTGCACCGGTGGACCCTAATGAGCGGTCTTTAATAAGTACCTGACATTGTACAGGCTCGGGACCATCTGTTAACGATGGACCCTAATGAGCGGTCTCTAATAAGTACCTGACATTGTACAGGCTCAGGGATCATCTGTTAACGATGGACCCTAATGAGCGGTCTCTAATAAGTACCTGACATTGTACAGGCTCAGGGATCATCTGTTAACGATGGACCCTAATGAGCGGTCTCTAATAAGTACCTGACATTGTACAGGCTCAGGGATCATCTGTTAACGATGGACCCTAATGAGCGGTCTCTAATAAGTACCTGACATTGTACAGGCTCGGGACCATCTGTTAACGATGGACCCTAATGAGCGGTCTCTAATAAGTACCTGACATTGTACAGGCTCAGGGATCATCTGTTAACGATGGACCCTAATGAGCGGTCTCTAATAAGTACCTGACATTGAACAGGCTCAGGGATCATCTGTTAACGATGGACCCTAATGAGCGGTCTCTAATAAGTACCTGACATTGTACAGGCTCAGGGATCATCTGTTAACGATGGACCCTAATGAGCGGTCTCTAATAAGTACCTGACAGTGTACAGGCTCAGGGATCATCTGTTAACGATGGACCCTAATGAGCGGTCTCTAATAAGTACCTGACATCGTACAGGCTCAGGGATCATCTGTTAACGATGGACCCTAATGAGCGGTCTCTAATAAGTACCTGACATTGTACAGGCTCAGGGATCATCTGTTAACGATGGACCCTAATGAGCGGTCTCTAATAAGTACCTGACATTGTACAGGCTCGGGACCATCTGTTAACGATGGACGGTGTGCTCGGGATCATTTGTTAACGATGGACGGTGTGCTCGGGACCATCTGTTAACGATGGACGGTGTGCTCAAGTTTCTTTTTTTACCTCCCAGGTGTGAACAGCTCAACACAACACACGGAGGAGGGAGCACTACCTCGCAGCTTACAGTTTGACCATGTGGACATTGCTGTATAAAGCGTTAGATACCAAGTAAAGAAAGCGGCGAAGCTAGGCTCACTGCGCAGCAATCTGGTCATAAACTGCGATAATGCTGCCAGCACTTGATATATCGGAACTACCTTCGTTCAACGTACTAGTATGTAGTCACACAAAAGTATAATGAAAGACATGTACATTAACGACGGCTGTGTTGAGGAGACTTGAGTAGGATGTGTGGTGCATGCGCAGAACGGTAACATGTAGTAGGCTAAACAAAGGAGCAATTAGACGCGTGTACGGATATCCGTGTGCAAGATGAGGTGGCCTTCCCCGCATTACATGCGCAGCCTCCCCCGGGACGTCAGGATGCACATGGGGAAGTTGTTAGGTGTAATGCGGCCTGTAGGGGCACACATGCATTGAACGTCCCCTCTCTCACACACGAACACTTGGAACAAACAAACACAGAAGCACACACACCCTGTTAGGGACAGTTTAAACAGTCCATTACCTCCGTCATAGCTCGTTGGCTCCAGCAGAGTGGGCTCAGAAAGGTTACCTAAAGGGTACATTGCCCTTGCATTTATTCAACCTTTTTGAAATTAGTGCTTTTGAAGGGAATCATAAGTACCTTATATGTGACTACTTGAAAAGCACCGGTAATGTACTTCCCCAGGGCGAATTAATCATCGATGGAAAAGTAAATAGCCGATCATTCACTGACGACTTTTTTACAGGTCTTCTGCAGCAGAAAGCAGAGCTAGCGAAGCGAGACTGTGGGGGGCTCGAAGACGGGTCCCTTGGCTGTATCAGACATGTGTCCTTGTACACTCCGTTCTCACACATCACCACCTACTTACACCAACTGCCCGTCTGTCCGATATAAGACCGGGGGGCTCGAGGACTCCTTAAGACGAGTCCCTTAGCTGTATCAGACATGTGTCCTTGTACACTCCTTTCTCACACATCACCATCTACTTACACCAACTGCCCGTCTGTCCGATATAAGACCGGGGGGCTCGAGGACTCCTTAAGACGAGTCCCTTAGCTGTATCAGACATGTGTCCTTGTACACTCCGTTCTCACACATCACCACCTACTTACACCAACTGCCCGTCTGTCCGATATAAGACCGGGGGGCTCGAGGACTCCTTAAGACGGGTCCCTTGGCTGTATCAGACATGTGTCCTTGTACACTCCGTTCTCACACATCACCACCTACTTACACCAACTGCCCGTCTGTCCGATATAAGACCGGGGGGCTCGAGGACTCCTTAAGACGAGTCCCTTAGCTGTATCAGACATGTGTCCTTGTACACTCCGTTCTCACACATCACCACCTACTTACACCAACTGTCCGTCTGTCCGATATAAGACCGTGGGGCTCGAGGACTCCTTAAGACGGGTCTCTTGGCTGTATCAGACATGTGTCCTTGTACACTCCGTTCTCACACATCCTACTTACACCAACTGCCCGTCTGTCCGATATAAGACCGTGGGGCTCGAGGACTCCTTAAGACGGGTCCCTTAGCTGTATCAGACATGTGTCCTTGTACACTCCGTTCTCACACATCACCACCTACTTACACCAACTGCCCGTCTGTCCGATATAAGACCGGGGGGCTCGAGGACTCCTTAAGACGGGTCCCTTGGCTGTATCAGACATGTGTCCTTGTACACTCCGTTCTCACACATCACCACCTACTTACACCAACTGCCCGTCTGTCCGATATAAGACCGGGGGGCTCGAGGACTCCTTAAGATGAGTCCCTTAGCTGTATCAGACATGTGTCCTTGTACACTCCGTTCTCACACATCACCACCTACTTACACCAATTGCCCGTCTGTCCGATATAAGACCGTGGGGCTCGAGGACTCCTTAACACGGGTCCCTTAGCTGTATCAGACATGTGTCCTTGTAAACTCCGTTCTCACACATCCTACTTACACCAACTGCCCGTCTGTCCGATATAAGACCGTGGGGCTCGAGGACTCCTTAAGACAGGTCCCTCAGCTGTATCAGACATGTGTCCTTGTACACTCCGTTCTCACACATCACCACCTACTTACACCAACTGCCCGTCTGTCCGATATAAGACCGTGGTGCTCGAGGACTCCTTAAGACGGGTCCCTCAGCTGTATCAGACATGTGTCCTTGTACACTCCGTTCTCACACATCCTACTTACACCAACTGCCCGTCTGTCCGATATAAGACCGTGGGGCTCGAGGACTCCTTAACACGGGTCCCTTAGCTGTATCAGACATGTGTCCTTGTACACTCCGTTCTCACACATCCTACTTACACCAACTGCCCGTCTGTCCGATATAAGACCTCTCATTGTTAGCCAGGCTGTGACCTTCTCACGTCGGACCTCTTTTTCTTGCTTCTCTTCACAAAAACCGCTAATCGTCCTTCATTTAATGTTTAAAGATCTGATATAGCCACGTAACTCTCTCATATGCAATCAGTTTTCACCATCTTCTGGGGGAGATGCCACTAAGATGACAATGATATAACCGGCGATATGACATTGAGATGTTGAAACTCACTGACATGTTACTTCTGAGTCACTTCATTGACAGTTATTGAAAAATCGTTAAAATAATAGTCCTTCCCAATGTTCTATTTCCGAACAGAAACGGCTTTAAACGCGTCATCA
The DNA here is from genome assembly GCA_963662175.1 of Aradus depressus. Lineage (NCBI taxonomy): Eukaryota > Metazoa > Arthropoda > Insecta > Hemiptera > Aradidae > Aradus > Aradus depressus. The sequence continues at coordinate 40,831,734 of OY759222.1, forward strand.
TCAGTAGTACATCACCCGTATATATTGGTGTTTAAAGGAACATTGTAGGAAGAAGAGTGTTCAAAAATGTAGAATGATATAAGGGTGGCCGAATTAGACAAAGAGCATGACCGGGACACGGTGCGCGACAGTTTGAAGATAATGATCGTGTTCAACTCTACTATACTCGTGATCTCTCCTCTTCGGCCAATTCGACTGTAAATCAATGGATGCTTTACATTCCAGAGTACTTCTTAGATAGTAACGAACACGATAGTTCTCTATAACTGATTTTCGAATAAATACTCCTTAATACAAAACTCTGCAAACTTTCACTGATCTTACCCAATCCGTTCAGATCTTATCGCTATCGGGACCCGATAACTTATTTAGTTCTTAGCCTAGACCGAAAATCGATATTCAACTAAATAAGACCAAGTGCAATAACCAAAAAAATCGGACCACTGAAAGAAGGGCAATTGGGTGGGGGCGGCCAAATAAAAAAAATATACCATTTTGTGTTATGCTCTTCAATTTGTCATTTTCGACCAGAACCAGGTTATGTAGAGTGTGACGTAATATTCACGATTTTATTAGAGCACAAACAAAATTTTCCTGTTTCTTGCGGCACAAATTTTGTGTTTTGTCTCGGTCTACTTTTTATTTATTATTATAATTGTTTTTCTTATCAATTGCTCTGATTATTAGCGACGGGCAATCTACTGGTTGTTCTGCTACCCTAAATAACTATGAATGCTGACTGGATTTGAACCCCCCCGGGACCCCTATAGATCCTACTTACGCGGCTCCACTGTGGCGACGCCCCATGGCCCTCAGAGAAAGCCCGTCATGGACTCTTCCCCCCACAGCCTTGGCATGGATTTTCCAGTGTTGTAACTCTTGTAGCGGAACAGCCGACATACTCCATGGGAGGCTAACAGGCTAACTCTCGGAGGGCAACTCGTCGCCAGTGTACTTCCCCAGCTCGCATCGTATGTTCTCTCTCTCCCTCTAAACCCTCCTCATAGTTGTCTTTCTCAGAGACTTCTCATCTTCATTTAAAATTTCGTGTTGATACATTCATCGGCGGTTATTAGCGGCTTTGATTTGAACACTCCCCTTCTCTAATCCCTCCCAGTCCTTTGGCCGATTAGGCTGAAAATCAATAGGCATCGTCTTCATGATGTTCTGGATACACATTTATTCATTCTGTCGGGATGTTATGTCCACACAAGTTTTAACACGAACTGCAGATGCACTTATCTAGCGTGTGAGCTTCATCCTTCTTTCGCAAAGAACTAGAGAGGCGTTCGAACCTTGGGATAATAAAAAATACTGCAGGAGTATATCGGTAATCTTTGTAGATAATTGCACCTGTGTTGTAGGCATGTTTTTTAGGAATTAGTGAACCATAGTAAACTATCTGTTAGTTTCAGGCATATCATTGCCTAGGGAGGGTGGGGTGGGTATAGGAGAAGACTGGAAACTTAGTGGAAGGTTCCATGCCACACTCTCCTTAAGCAATAATTGCAAGCGCATTGCTGCTAATTCAACCATAACTTTTTTTTGTTATATTTGTATTCGAGGAAGTGAAGAAAGTAGTCGTTGGATCACCGGCAATGCACTTCACCACCACGAATTAATCAATTAAGTTTCCGCTCTTCCTCCAAAACTAATCGAGCATTTTGGCTAATTGTCCTCATCAAGTTCTGGTTAAACATTTTAAATTTTATGTCAATTTATTAATTCTTTCGGGATGTTTTGTCCACAGACACACACCACACAGTAACTTACACAGACGAGAATTTTATTTATTTTTTTAACTCAACAAAGAATTTATGATCAAGTTAGTATGCGGCCAATATATATACTACGTGTAGAGGATGTCAGTAGCTCAGAGGTATGCGTGCTTGCTTACTAAGCTCAAGATCGCTGGTTCGAAACCCGGCTGAGGCCCTTAATGTATTTTATCTGGGAGGTAAAAAAAGCTTAAGCAAGTCGTTCTTCGGATGGGACGTAAGCAATGGTTTCGAGCCTGAACCGTGTCAGGTCCTCGTTTAATACCCTCTATCTACCCTAGGTGTTACGTTAGGGTAGACAGAATTTAGGACTCCCATAGTAGTCAGGCTCATATCCACCAGAGGGGCGAAAGAGCGCTCTGGTAGTAGGCGATATAACTGAGTACTATAACTCAACTATTACGTGTATTAATTTTCTATATATATAAAAGTTATTTTCAAATTGAAAAAATAGTAAATGTTGTAGTTTTCTGCAGTTATAATAATATTTGTTTAAATTTGAGAGGCGCCTGTTGTGTGCGGTGATGGGTCACTGGTGGAGAGCGGACCGTCTGTCTCTCTCCCACCACCTCGGGTATTTATTATCCTGTTTTGTCCCTGTTACATAACCGAAGGGGCGACCCTTAGCTCACCACTGACTCAGATATAAGCCATCCTCTCATACAAGGTGCTGCAGGGAGGTGAGGTGGGATGTGTCTGACTCACCCCAGTCTGCTATATTATCACCCTATTATCAAGGAAATTATGTAAACTGTCGGTAATTACATTTTGTGTTTTTACCTGAATTTCATGTTTTCCAATCACCAGACACCAAAAAAAACAAAAAAAACTGATTTTCTGAAATTGAACTAGATAAAATGAATATATGTATCAAGAAAAATTTTTATATGTTATGTGTTCAAGAGTTTTCCTGAACTTTTCTTCTGCAAGACTAAACTTATTTGATTTCAAATAATTCGAGTCAGGGAACTACATTGTCGGTGATTGACTGACGGGGTCTGCTTTGTGCTCAAACTCCGTTACATTGTTATAATGCCTTATCTATGGACAAACTTACATGACACTTGTCAGGTATGTTACACACACGATAGAATGATATAGCTTGTGTTATGTTGAAGGTGTGGAGCCGTGATGAGATTGGTGGATCCAGTTAAATGTGAGATTCCACACGAAATGTGATATCCAGGTGTCACCTGAAATGTGATATGTCTTTAAAGAACTCACATCTGTGAAAACAAAACCCAAAAAACATCACTTTTTTAGACTTACAAATAAATTCACAAATCCGTTGTGAAGACTCTATCATTACACCTAATTTAAAATACTTTGGCAGTTTTCAGAGTTTTTGTATTAAAAGTCCTTTTGGACGGTAAAGAATTTCTGATCGATTACATAATTTCCCCTTTACTTCTTATAACTGGGGAAGTAACGCTAGAAGGTTAGTTAACAATTATTATAATCGATATTTAAAAGGGTAATAGGAATGGGGCAGATCAGGCTTGAGGTCGATAAATTGTTTGACAGACGTCAAAAAATGGGTAAGGCTGATAGCTGATGAACCAATCGACAATGACACATATTACTTGGTGGTAGGCAGATCTAGTGGACTAACTTGTTAAATAAGTAATTAGATTTATCAGTCCAACAAATTTTTTTATTTTTACCACAACTAGTTTCGGCAATTTGCCATCTTCAGGTGGTGAATCTTACTAGAGAAGAGGTCAAGGGACACGTTCGAGTATGCAAGACCAACTTAAGAAAAAATGATGTGAAAAATAATTTCCTTGTATGGCAATTATGGAAATGGCTCCTTTTAAAACAGAACTAACTCGTCATCCTCTGAAATGATGGGGTTAGCTGCTGAGACTTGGCACCTTCATACTCAGGTCACTTGAACTGAACAAGAGTTAGAGACAGCTTTTTTATTTCTTCCTGACTGAACCAAGTGAAGGGAAAACAAATAATACTTTTCTGGGTATATTGTGATAACGAAAATTATTGTTGTTAAATAAAAATAAATAAATAATAATATAAATAATAATAATAATATAAACAATAAATTAACACATTTCCTGTAGAAATTGTATCTCTGGTCTTTTACTAAATTTTGATTTCTACAGTAGTTTTCGAAAAGGGCCCTAAAAAAATATCAAAAGTGCAAGAAAGTGCACGTATTTAAGAAAAAAAATGCAGTTAATCAACTTTCATTTGGATTTCTAAAGAGGTGCTATATTGTTTTTCTAAATTTTGCAAAAATATTAAATCTAATCCAAAGGTTTTTAAATTATCTTACTGGGTTAACAGGGAAAATGAATAGCATAGAATTTGGGAACAAATAATTGGGTTTATTTTCTTACATCTACATTATAAAATTAAAAACTAAACATTGAAACAAAAATCAAAAGAAAAATCGTAAAAACTAAATTCTTAAAACTATTTCAATATTTTTTCTGTTTTATTTTTGGCCATTCTTCAAATTTAAGTTTTTTATATTTTTAGGCATAGATATTTTGTAATTATAAATAAATACCAGTATATTCTTTGTCCATCAATTTTACTGTTATTTCACATCTACTTAGTTCATCACATCTTAAGTCTAAACAACTCTCTGTCCACCTTCACATCTCAACTCAGACCACACTCCATTGACTCCTCTACACTAATTCAAAAACAGCTGATGGCCGTGTTTAGTTCTCTACTCATTTGTTTTAAAAGGAAATGCATTCATATTATTTATTTACTAATTCAGTTGCTTCTTGGATTTTATAGAAAAATAAATATAATTAGGTTAGGTTAGGTTTTATGACTCATGCCCAAGGTTTAACTATGAATGTCCGAATACATTTTTTGCGTTCTGTGTTGATATAGTGGAAATACTAATGAATAAAATAAAATGATATATAAAAAAAAAAAAAAACTTTTTTGAACACTTATATTGTCTAATTCCACAAACATATACTTAAATGTGTACCGGTTTCGGCTTACGCCATCGTCAGCACAATGTTCAACAGTAATACAGATATTTGCCAGGCATACATATTTATATTAACCTAAGAGTACCTGAGGTGAAAGGGTCCCCTCCTCTGGTAAAACCAGGGGGGTGGAAGTCTATATTCTAACTGTAATAGCTAACTGTGCACTTATTTTAAAATACAATTAAAATAGAACTAAAAACTAACATTACAAGAAATGTGTTTCAAATAAGTGCACAGTTAGCTATTACAGTTAGAATATAGACTTCCACCCCCCTGGTTTTACCAGAGGAGGGGACCCTTTCACCTCAGGTACTCTTAGGTTACTATAAATATGTATGCCTGGCAAATATCTGTATTATTGTTGAACATTGTGCTGAAGATGACGTAAGCCGAAACCGGTACACATTTAAGTATATGTTTGTGGAATTAGACAATATAAGTGTTCAAAAAAAATTTTTTTTTTCTTTTTTTTTTTCTTTTTTTTTTTCTTTTTTTTTTTTCTTTAATCTATCATTTTATTTTATTCTTTAACTATGAGTTATATCGCCTACTACCAGAGCGTTCTTTCGTCACTCGGTGGACATGAGCCCGACTCTACTGTGGGAGTTATAAATTTTGCCTACCCTAAATTTTTATTCACCTAGGACAGGGGTCTTTAACGAGTACCTGACATTGTACAGGCTCGGGACCATCGCTTAACGTCCCATCCGAAGGACGGCGTGCTTAAGTTTATTTTACCTTTCAAATAAAATAAACTAAGGGCTTGGTCGGGTTTCGAACCCACTACCTTGAGCTCAGAAGACAAGCACGCATACCACTGAGCTACCGGCACCCTCGTAAATATAATTAATTTTTTTATATTAATAATTTAAATGTGTGTATTTTTAATACATCACAATATATATATAAAATATACTTGACACGTTGCGTATTTATGTGGCTGGAACTCGGCCGTCTTCAAATGGCTATTTGGAACTTTTTTTTTTATTTTTCTAGACTTTGCTTGATTCACGTGAACAGGACTGTTGGTTGGTTGGTCCTATCGAAAAATTGGTTCATACAACCTCTTCCTGAACTCGGTGTAGAACTGTCGTAGGCAATACTCAAAAGTGTAGCCTTTTCGCCAGTCCGAAGCCGGCTTTCGATCTCTGCAGACAGTCTTCTCCATCTTTAGTCATAACCTTGACTTTTCATATCATTGATAATGTTGATCTCTTGCTTCATCTTCATAACAAAATGTCATATTTCCGTGAATGAAAACGTCATTGTTAGTTAATGTGATGCATTAGCCTATTGTATGCAACCCTCCTATCAATTGCCTTTTCCTCATTATGCACTCCCATCAAACGAATGCAAATTGGCACCAGCTAATGATCCGTTCGCCCCATCTTGTCCGTTCTCTGTTCACTTGGTTCCTTCTTGGTTCCATTCTTGTATTTAGGCAACTTCAGTCCACGTTGAATTTTCACCGGAATTTCTTGTTTTCAAAATTACAGTGGTTGCCGAAGTGAATCATCACACGAAATTTAAGTGTGATGATTCAGAAGACACCTATTTCTTTCAACCAAATCCAACTGGTTTCAGAGGTAGAGTTTCAATTCACCAACGTTTTTATTCCTATAATAGTCTATGATGAGGATGCGGTCAGTACAACATTCGACGGCTTGTCTGTGCGAATATTCTGTGGACATAATATGTAAAATATTAAGTTTTATTGAATAGACTGAAAAGGGGAGAATGTGTGAACATTCGAAACAGTTTCGGGCCATTCACATTTCTCACAGATTGAACGTTTGCTTTTGAATGCAGGACACCAGATTGGTGACGCGGACCTGGCGAATGTGGTTGCGGCGGCCAAGTGTGCAGTCACTTGATGAGCTCTTTAGATTAGGTTGGTTATCTGTAAGCTGAGATAAAGAGGAAGGTGATACTGGACACTTGTGTTGAGATAAAGAGGAAGGTGATACTGGACGCTTGTGTTGAGATAAAGAGGAAGGTGATACTGGACACTTGTGTTGAGATAAACTGCTGCTGCATTCACAAGTCACTACATACTACATATTATTTAATGCGTGCTGGGGAAGATGTGAATCTAGAACCCTAAAACCTCTAATAACTGCCGATAAAATGATTGTACAGACAAGAAATTGTGTGACCTGAACCTCATAAGGACAACACCTCAATCGGCCCAAGGGGAAGCGAATTAGGGAGAGGCTTAACTCAAACTGCCGTTGTAATGAATGTATCGACAAAAAATTTATATGTGAATTCACAACCCCATAAAGACGACATATTAATTTTCCTCGGAATCGGCAGAAGATAGGGGGGATCAGAGTGGGGCTCAACTCAAAAACTGCAATAACTTCCGATGTAATGAAATTTTCGATACAAAATTTAGTATGAGGTTTTAGGCGTCCCTATGTGGATCAACTACTGAATATTAGCACAAACAGTCGACTGGTTTTGGAGGGGGAGGTAAAATACCGTGATTCACCTACGACTTTATTTCTTTTTATTGTGGTCGTGGCAGCCAAAATGTTCTGAGGAGGCAGTACGGTGGATGGTCGTGCCGCGGGGAGGGAGCGGCGAGGTTTGCTAGTTGAGTGTGTTCCTTTCTTGAGAAGTCCCCGTGGTCCCTACCCCTCAGTTCATGTTATTTACAGACTTCATCTAAAAATAAGTAGGACCGGTTGGTTGGGGGGAGGTTCAGCTGGGGGCGGCCCGGGGCCCGTATCGAGATGAATATATATCGATATTTTATAGAAAGAAATAGGGGTGCGACCTGCTGGAAACAACAGTTTGACGCTCCCAATCCTCAACGACGAGCGGTGTCCTTAGTTCTAGATCTATGATAACTATAGCCAGACCAGATTCTGCCATGGACCGGGCTTATAATAATCTCCATTTTGTCCACTTCCCCGCCACATGAAGCATAGAGGAAGTTATGTAATATGTCGAAACATTGTTTCCGATCCCCTGATTCCGATTTCAATTCTTGTGTCTGTGAAGACGATAGAATGAATTTTTGGACAGGAATTTTTATATGTGTCCAGAATCCCAGAAGAACGACAGCTATTTAGTTCTTCAATAATAGTTTGTTTTAGGTTAAATACCTACTGTTAGATTTTTTATCTGGGATCTGGAAAAATCATGAGCACTTCGGATGGGACGTTAAACGATGGTGTCGAGCCTGTACGATGGCAGGTTCTCATTGTGATAGTAAGATGTTGTGGGACGAGATTTTTCACAGAAATAATAGTCGTCGTCTTCCAACTACTTTATTATCGACCAGAACTGGTTTTCAACGCAACAGCGTCATCTTCAGTGGTACATCCCATGCCCAGGTCAGTTATCCTTTAACCGCTACGCTGTGCGTGTGGGGAAAATGTACCACTGATAATGACGCTGTTGCGTTGAAAACCGGTTCTGGTCGATAATAAAACGTGGGAAGATCCTTAACCTAGGTGAATAAATCTGAGTAGCCAAATTTAGGACTCCCACAGTATGAGTCGGGCTCATGTCCACCAGAGTGACGAAAGAACACTCTGGTAGTAGGCGATATGATCTCATAGTTAAAGCCCGGGCTTGAGTCAAAATAACTAACATACTATCCAATTTCACAAATTTTAAATAGAACCTGTACAAGCCAAACCGAAACGAATTACCAAGTTTCATATAGAACCTCTACAAGCCAAACCGAACGAATTACCAAATTTCATATAGAACCTCTACAAGCCAAACCGAACGAATTACCAAGTTTCATAAACAGCCGTTCTGTGGTTCTTTAACTGGGCCTATACCAAGGATTTAGGGGACAGACAGACACGGTCCTTGTCTACTCCCGAAATGGGCAGAAAGGATGAGCTGTGCACCAGCTCATGCCTCTTCTGGCAGTTTTTTTGTTAATTTTTTCAAGTTATTTCAATTGAAATTATTTTTATTTAATTTAACAAATAAAGTAAAATAAGCCTCAACTGCCTGTATCCAACCGGGAACCATCCTCTCACAGAGCTTACAATTGAACTTGTCTCTGATCCATGCCCGGGCTTGATGAATTATACACGAAAGAGGTCAAAGGTATTTGTTTGAAATTCGAGTGACGTAGAGAGAGACTCGGTCGCCTCATTGTCCAGTAATTTAACGGTCATTAAAGTCTGTAATGGACCTTTAAACTAATCTTTCATTAACTGTTAACTTTTGATTTTCTTGCTCAACCTTGTTAAAATCTGCTCTGTGATTTACTGTATTCGTTAATGTACTATGTTAGTTTGTTTTTGTGAGTCATGTCCGGGGTTTAACTACTTGGTCATATCGCCTGCTACTAGAGTGCACTGTCGTCGCTCTGGTCGACATGAGCCCGACTGGTTCTAAATGTTGTTACCAAGGTTTTTGCCTGGATAAAGGGTCTTTAACAAGTATCTGGCATTGTTACTTTACGTCCTTTCCCAAGGACGGTATGCCCAAGGTTGTTTACTAGCCTCATAATAACTTAAGGGGCTTCGAACCCTCAATCTTGAGCACAGTCGGCAAGCACGCTACCCGTGTGATTTCGGCGCTCCCGTTTGGCACTAATTCAAGTTGCTCTCCAGGCATCTTAAGCATAAATTTCCCAAATCCCAAAATAGTCAACGATCTGGCTCCTTGGATGGACAAACCTTCGTATTATCTTCGCTTTGAAATCATTTTCAGACAATTGCTCTTCCAAAAAAATTATAAGTATCTCTTAATTGTCTGTCTAAGCTATGTTTTGTTTGCTGATTTGTTTGAAAAGCTACAGAGGTCTTCTGAATTCTCATACTAAATTTCATTTACACTTTACGTACGCAGTTTTAGGATTTTTTAATTGAGACTCCCTCTACATTCCTTTTGGCTGAACTTGATAGATGTCGTCTTCATTGTCGTCTTCATTTACTCTTTCCTTCTTGATCACGATCAAATGCAACACTTTTTTTATGTGTAAAGAGGAAGGCGAAGGCATCAGTAGGAATGAGGATCGATGATATGTGGATTTTTTGATGTTGTGGGCGTGCTGTATTTGATAAATGAACACACGAGTTCATGTCCACCTCCACAACAATCTCCAAGAAAAAAGTCCCATTTATCAAAAAGTCAAGTGTGTTGGAGAGACTGGAAAAAACGACAGAGTTACCACTGAAGATGTTCGAATGAGTAAACTTGTGGGTGGACTCTGTGTTCCTTTATTAAATCGATTGTTTGCGTTTGATGTTTTAGCCATTGATAGTTTGTTTTACAACACTGTCGATGTTTTTGTTTTGTGAAAGTATTGTCCGGTGTTCAAATTACATTTTTCTTAAGATTTATGTACTTTTGGTTGTATTACATATTTGAAATAAATGACAATTTTTGATATAAGCTGATAAGTTTACAGTAAAGATTCTTTTTGTTAGGTCAACACACAGCTTTGATGTTTTTCCATTCTTCACACCAATAACATTGCATTTCCCGGAAAGAAAGAATGGTTCGGACGAGGCTGAGAATCGGACACACTTGGCTAACCCATGTCCACATTTTGTTGCGGAGACGCCCATCGAGATGTCCACTACGCAAGGAAGAACTCACTGTCTTCCACATTCTTCAGCCCTGTGAAGCTCTCAAACCCTACCGAGAAAGAGATGGACTGCCTCACGATGCTCGTGCAGTGCTGAAAGATAGCTCGGCCTACACATCTCAGCTGCTGCAATTCTTGCGAAACGCTGGACTATACCACAAAAAAATTATATGGTGGCATTCACGGAGGAATAGCTAATTTCCAGAGAGATAGCCTTATCGACATGATGATACTATTATAATAATAGTTGTGCTGGCGCTAATGGCCTCTGCAGTCGATGCGCCTAATAAAAATTTAAAAAAATAACATTGCATCCACTCGACTCCTGTATTTCGCTACGTTGACCACCGAAAGACGCCATTCTCTGATGACAGTTCGTTGAAGAGCTACTGAGCAAGCATCTTCGGCGTTTTCTTCACGTTTAATATTCAGAGTCACGACTGGTCTTAAGAGGATGTCACGTGATCACTTCCGTGGCCCATACAATTTGGACAAAAATGATATTGAAACTGAACTAAAGAATATAGAGGGAAACACTCATTGAATATTTAATACAAATCTGACTTCGAAATTAGGTTTTCTTTATAATAAAAGTAGAATCTATTTGCATATTGTACTAAGAATGTTTTTACATAGTAATATGCTCAGGTAGCCAGCCGAGCAAATGTCATCTAACTCCTGTCCCATTTAGTTGATGTCTTAATAACATGTATTTTAAAAATCTATTCACGTAATGTTAGCGGATTTGCATTCATCATTTTACTGGTATTTTAATGATATTCACCATTTTACTGGTATTTTAATGATATTCACCATTTTACTGGTATTTTAATGATATTCACCATTTTACCTCCCTATCTGTATTGAAAATAAAGGAAGGTTATTTAAGAGTTAGAAATACGATGTTCTCGTTTCATCGGAATTCCATGTTTTCCAACCAATTCATAAAAAAAAAAAAAGGTCTTTGGTGAACCTCACAACGAATTAATTAATTAACTTTTCGCTCGTCTTCAAAAACTATTCGACTGTTTGCATTAATATTCAACAGTTGATTTACATCGGGACTGTTAAATTCTCATACTAAATTTTGCGTTGATAAATTCATTATTTTGGCAGTTATTAGGGTTTTTGAATTAAGCCCCTCCCCTGAACCCCCCCTTCCCTTCAGCCGATATCATTGAAATTTCACAGGTTATGTCCTCTTTGGGTTTTGTCTTTAAATAAGAAATTTCATGACGATACATTCATTACATCGGCAGTTATTGAGCTGAAATTTTGTGTCGATATATTTAATACAACGGCAGTTATTAGGATTTTTGAGTTGAGTTTCTCCCCCAACCCCCCTCCCCTTTGGCCTGAAAATCCACAGGTGTTGTCCTTATGGGGTTTTGGGCACACATAAAAATGTTTGTTTCGATACGTTCATTTTATCGGGAGTTATCGTGTTCACAGACATAAATTTTGTTTTTCATATTTGGAATCTGGTCGGAAAACACGAAATTCCGTTGAAAACTTCGCATTGAATTTTTGACTTCCCCTATATTTCGTATAGCCGGGGGAGGAAAAAAAAACTGTTTGACTGTTATTATGTTTGTGGGCACGAAGGCTCCAGATGGAATTAATATATCGACATGTAATCTTGTATGTGTATCCAGAAGCCCCCATATGGACCATTACCTGTTCATTTTCGGACAAATCCGAAACCTAAATAATTGTCAATATAATGAATGTATCTAAATTTTATTTGAGGATTGAGAAGTGACTGCGGTTGGACGTTTGGTTACAGATGGACAGGAAACATTATTGATCAAGTTTCGCTCTGGGGAAATACATTGCCGTTGATTCGCCTCATTTTAATGAACATAGAGCAAGTTTTTAAGAACAAAATATAAGAATAAAATATCGTGTTATTCCGTAGGTGTGGCCTACCGAGCGAGGCTGTAAGAATATGGTGTTATTCCGGGGTGTGGCCTACCGAGCGAGGCTGTAAGAATATGGTGTTATTCCGTAGGTGAGGCCTACCGAGCGAGTCTGTTAGAATATGGTGTTATTACGTAGGTGTGGCCTACCGAGCAAGGCTGTAGGAGTATGGTGTTATTCCGGGGTGTGGCCTACCGAGCGAGGCTGTAAGAATATGGTGTTATTCCGTAGGTGTGGCCTACCGAGTGAGGCTGTAGGAATATGGTGCTATTCCGGGGTGTGGCCTACCGAACGAGGCTGTAAGAATATGGTGTTATTCCGTAGGTGTGGCCTACCGAGTGAGGCTGTAGGAATATGGTGTTATTCCGGGGTGTGGCCTACCGAGCGAGGCTGTAAGAATATGGTGTTATTCCGTAGGTGTGGCCTACCGAGCGAGGCTGTAAGAATATCGTGTTATTCCGTAGGTGTGGCCTACCGAGTGAGGCTGTAGGAATATGGTGCTATTCCGGGGTGTGGCCTACCGAGCGAGGCTGTAAGAATATGGTGTTATTCCGTAGGTGTGGCCTACCGAGTGAGCCTGTACGCAGATTTCTCCCCAAATTAAAAAGAGAGTTAAATGTAAGAGTATTTAATAATTTTAATTGGAGAGGGGGAGAGATTAGGTTTATAGTCGCCTTTTAGTGACCATTAGTCGTGCAAACTTATCTCTCCAATGATAGGAGCCTATTTACATGCGAATGAACCTAAATTGTCATATGGTTGAAGCAGCCAGTTGAATTTACATTTTTTAATGGAAGGATGTAGGCAAATTGGTATGACAGAGAAAGTTCATTTAAATAATAATTATGAATATTGAACAATTATTAATAATGAACATTAAATTATGTGTATTATTGTGTTTAGCACGTTCTCCATACCTACTTTATATAACTGGCTCGTGTGCCTCGCGTTGCAGGGAATCACAAGACTGTAGGTTATTTCAAACACTTCAGCTATCGTATAGCAATGTTGACCGCACTGACACTCCCCTTCTTCCACGAATCCAACCCCCTGTTGTATGCCCTAGATTCACATTTTCCGAAACCAAATATGAAATGACATGTCTGTGTGTGTGTGTCATATGGATGATAGAATGTGTGTATGTGTGTGTGTGTGTTATGGGGATGATAGAATGTCTGTGTGTGTGTCATATGGATGATAGAATGTATATATCGAAATGAAGTATGCTGAAAACTGAGTATCATACAATATGATTTTCAGCCATTTTGGGTTAAGAAGAGAAGAGTTTAGAGGGAGAGTGAAGTGTTAGTTGACTACAAACAGTTGCTACTGTGGGTGTACATTTCTGGTGACTCACCTGTCGATCTTAGTTTTCTTTAAATTAAATTCAAATTCCCAAAGTTGGCCTCACATCTCTCTCTTTAGATATTCAGGAATGAGTAACCAGAGAGTGATATTTACCAAAATCAGTTATTCATTATTCCTGTGTATATTTATCGCAGACATTATGTACGTAATGCTCTCAAGGCTGCGATATCGGCTCACAATAGCAGTCTTTATCCTATGATAAAGTTACACACAACCTTACATAGCTGTGACAATGAGGTGAAGTTGAGGTTTTCACACAAGGGAAAACTAATGGGGGAAAAAAAAAGAAAATAATTATAATATAATAAAGAAATGTATATATTATAAAATTGGTGTCAAGAACAGAGAGTAATTGTGTCTTGCAGCCCTGACGAATTGCAGGTTCACCCTGTTCAGTCTGGAGGCAGAGTTCTTTTCAAAGGCAACGTTTTTTGTCCTATATCTGTCCTTCTTGCTAAAAAGACAAGAATTTTGAAAAGTGCTCAACAAAATGAGCTCTCCTCCCTAGCATGGGAAGGAGCGGGAACACGCAAGTTCACCTCCCAGGTGTACAAAGTATAGAAAAAGTTATGCAATTGGTCACAAATTCGATGTTTCCGACCGACCGCCTTGTTCCAAAAATGTGTATGGTCTCTCAAAAGCATAACTGCCGACAGTATGTTTATATCCACATGACATTACATAGTGTATCTAGAAGCCCATAAGGACGACCCTTATTGACGTTGAGACAAATGGGTTGAAAGGAGTGGGAGTGACCAGAGAAATGGGATTATACTGAAGAACACTAATGAATATATGGACAGATAATTTAGTATGAGGATTCACCGACCATTCCATTACAACAGACTGTGATGTATAAAAAAAATACACACATTAAAATGATTAAATTATTAATATTAAAAAATTAATTATATTTATTTTTATATGAAAAGCAAATTTCTGTTAAAACAAATGAGTAAAAAAACAAAACACGGCCAATAGCTGTTTTTTAGTGTGTGGAGTGACGAGTGGAGGCCTGGGTTTATAATGGCGACGGTCTGAGTGAACATGGAGAGTGGTGTTTAGGCTTAAGTTGTAATGAACTAAATAGAAGTGAAATTGATACGAAAAGAAGGTACTGTTGTTTGTTTATATGTACAGGATATATGCTCAGAAATATATAACTTGAATTTAAAGAATGGCCAAAAAGAAAAAAAAACAGAAAAAAAGATAGAAATAATAGTTTTAAAAATTTAGTTTTTAAGAGACGGTGAAGAAGGTACTGTTGTTTGTTTATATGTACAGGATATATGCTCAGAAATATATAACTTAAATTTAAAGAATGGCCAAAAAGAAAAAAAAAACAGAAAAAAGTTTGAAATAATAGTTTTAAAAATTTAGTTTTTAAGAGATTTTGTTTTGGTTTTTGTTTGTTGTATATGCTCAGAAATATATAGCTTAAATTTAAAGAATGGCCAAAAAGAAAAAAAAAACAGAAAAACGTTTGAAATATTAGTTTTAAAAATTTAGTTTTTAAGAGATTTTCTTCTGGTTTTTGTTTGTTTCAATGTTTAGTTTTTTAATTTCAATAATGTAGATGATTTAAAAAAATAAATCCAAACTATTTGTTCTAGTAAATTCTATTCTATTCATCTTCCCTGTTGGCCCAGTAAAATTATTTGAAAACCTTGGATTAGATTTAATATTATTTAAAATTATTAAAAATGGCATCTCTTTAGAAATCCAAATGAAAAGTTGGTTAATTGAATTTTTTTTTAAAATACATACACTTTCTTAAAAATTGCACGTCTTGAACTTCTGATATTTTTAGGACTCTTTTCGAAAACTACTGTAGAAATCAAAATTTAGTAAAAGACCAGTTATAAAATGTCTACAGGTAATGTGGTAATTTAATTTTATTATTTATTCTTTTCGTTTATTTCATTATTATTAATTTTACTTATGTTTATTATTTGAATTATTATTCAATTATTTTAAATTTACATTAACACTTAAACCTTTTTTATTATCACAAGACATTACAACAGATTCACCGACCATTGCATTACAACATATTTAACCAGACAACTCTCCTCATATTATTCAGTTCCTTACCT
This sequence comes from Aradus depressus, assembly GCA_963662175.1. Classification (NCBI taxonomy): domain Eukaryota; kingdom Metazoa; phylum Arthropoda; class Insecta; order Hemiptera; family Aradidae; genus Aradus; species Aradus depressus. The sequence continues at coordinate 40,847,440 of OY759222.1, forward strand.
GAACTTGACACTCTTGGCACCGTCAAAGACTTTGTCATTTTGTAGTCCTGTAGCAAACATTAAGGCTATTGAGGTGACTTGTATCGGCTGCAGTTGGTCCCGCTTATTTGGACCATGAATTTATTTCTAGCATTCGGAGGGGGCCACCCTCTACGATGAGATAGTCCGTACGTTGTCTTCTCATCCGATGGTGGCGCTGCCTAGGAGCGGATATAAGGACCTCCCCTCTTCTAAACAGGACTTCCTCAATCTGACTGACCAGCTCTCTGTTATACTTACCGTGTCTTGTAAATCTATTCACAGTCCACTTATTCTAAGGGTGGTTATCTAATAATAGCCTCTGCCCTTTCTTTTCCTGCCTTTGTTTCTAATATCGTCACAGCTTCGATCTTATGCGTAAACTTCTAAGTAAAGAAAAGCGGACGTATTGTGGAAACTAAATAAAACAAACTTATTTTTACAAAAATATTGTCCATTCCACAAATTTAGAAGTATATTTTATTTATTCATGTGGAAGCGTTGAGTCCTAAGGAGAAATCGTAATCTAACTCCGAAATATCTTCAATGGAAGGGGGGAGGGGGGGGGGGGGGGGGGGGGGGTAAGTTGTGCCTCATTTTAAAGTTCTGTCCAAAAGAAACAACTTTTTACCGTAAAATGTTGTTTTGATATATATTGTTTCAAGATGGCGGCTCATTGAAATGGAATGTCGCTCTTCTAAAATTCATTCTCATCAAATTGGAAAATAAAGTAAGTTTTCCCTTTTCTGAGAACGCTTAATTTCAGGAGAGGTCTTAAAGAATTTCTGAAAAGGTAACTTCAAGACCTTTTAGAAAGAGGACGAGACTCTTCTCAATAGTTTATTTTGTTGAGCGATTTGAGTCAGAGAATATATTTAAAAGGGCCACGTCAATGAGCCGCTATTGTGAAACCATGATATCAAAAAATGATTTGGATGATCTTTAAAGTGAGGAAAAACCTGATGAGCTCTCTGTCCATGAGAATTTTTGGAGCTGCTCGTCAAGGATCGAGTCAATTCTATGGTATCGTTAGAAAGGACAAGTCACCACCTTTCCAACGAGCTAACTTTCGAAGTCCTAACATCAGTGGAACCCGAGATGCAGGAGATTCTTTTAGAACATCTCGTGTATACAGAGCCGCGGAAATACAAGGAACTCCCAGTGCGAAAAAGGCGACCTATTAATTAAGGGCTAGTTTAAGTGACGACATAGTAGGACTATTTGTAAAAAGGGACACCTTAAACAATTGAAGAAAAAACGTGATTAAAAAATGTGAACACATAACAACTGTGATTTATTTCAAAATTATACATCATGAAAAATTATGAAGAGATCAATTTTATGTAGCAAAATACATAATATGACAGTTACAACTAAATGTATTAAATTAATAATCAAACGTATTATTATAACACATAAACCATATACAAACACGTAGCACACAACAGCTGATGCATCAACACCGATCTAAACTCGTAGTTGACTTGTACGCATGCGCTACTCATCCCCCTCTCCTTAGTGTTTCATGTTTGATTTTTTATGTCGAGGTCATTCCGATTCATTGGTTTCGCTAAAGAAGTTTCACTTCAAAAACATCAGTAAATATTTCCAGAAAAAGATAATTACAAAGGCTCTCCTCAATTTGACTAAAACTGTGATGCGGCTGTCGTTCTCACCCAGACTAGATGTGAATGTTGCAAATTTGATGAGTCATGCAATATGAGGGCCACACATGAGGGAAGGACAGTCGCTCCTGAAGATAGTGGGTCCTGCATCCACCTATCCCTGTTCCAGCTTGTCTGGCAAGCCACTCACAGCTTCCACAGACTGTACCCACCTCGCCCACACAACACATTTCATTTGTACAACTCATCTAACCGTCTGTCTGTCTGTTCTCTAATCCTCTCTGCATCTGGTTCCATTTATACAACACAATTACAGGGAGAGGTAATCCGGACTCGCAGTCAGCGCCACTGATATAAATTTCGCGTTACTTTATTAAAATACTGTAAACTTATTATAGGTTGGAAGCAAGCTCTGGTGGGGTGGTTCTCGGGAGTGGGGGGTGACCCTCCAAACCTGTTGTAACTTCTGCCCCTCTCTCACATCTGTTATAAAACTGTAAATTATGAAAAATGAATAATAGGTAGAAATATTTCTTTCGGAACTTCTCATAAAATTTAAGTCATTTACTAAAGTGCATGACCGGTAATGTTCCCCCGCAAAAATTAATTAATTAATTTTTCGCTCTCCCTCGAAAACAGTTTGGTCTAAAAATCAATAGTTGACTTATATAGTGGCTTCTGAATCCTTATACAAAATTTTGTGTGGATACATTAATTACATCGGCTATCTTCGGGTTTCTGAGTTGAGCCCCCTTTCCTTCGGCCGATTCCGTAGAGAGTCAACAGGTGTCTTCCTGTCTTTCGATACATTTGTTAAAACGACAGTTATTAGAGCTTTTGTGTTAACATTTATTTCTATCAAACATTTTGATGTACTGTGATGTATAAAAAAAAATTACACATTAAAATGATCAAAATTATTGATATTAAAAAAATAATTATATTTATTTTTCTATAAAAAGCTATTTTCTTTTAAAATGAGTAAAAAAATAAAACACGGCCATCAGCTGTTTTTTAGTAAGTGTAGTATCGAGGATTGAGTCAATGGAGACGGTCTGAGTGAAGATGGACAGTGGTGTTTAGGCTTAAGTTGTAATGAACTAAATAGGAGTGAATTGACGGTGAAATTGATCCGCAAAGAAGGTACTGTTGTTTGTTTATATGTACAGGATATATGCCCAGGAAGATATAACTTAAATTTAAGGAATGACCAAAAATGCGGAGCGGAAAGAAGATTGAGATGGTTTTGAGAATTTAGTTTTTAAGATTTTTCTTTTGATTTTTGTTTGTTTCAATGTTTAGTTTTTTTTTTAAATTTTATAATGTAGATAATTTAGAAAAATAAACCCAAATTATCTGTTCTCGTAAATTCTATTCTATTCATTTTCCCTGTTGGCCCAGTAAGATAATTTGAAAACCTTTAGATTAGATTTAATATTTTTGCAAAATTTAAAAGACAAGATGGCATCTCTTAAGAAATCCAAATGAAAAGTTTGTTAATTGAAATTTTTTTAAATATACGTGCAGTTTGTTGAAAATTGCACGTCTTGAACTTTTTTTAGGGTTCTTTTCGGAAATTACTGTAGAAATCAAAATTTAGTAAAAGTCTTAGAACCAGATTTATTCTTTTCGTTTATTTCATTATTATTAATATTATTATTAATTTTACTTATATTTTTTTGATTGATTATAATTTTACATTTCTTATTATTGCATTATTATTAATATTATTATTAATTTTACTTATATTTTTTTGATTTATTATAATTTTACATTTCTTATTATTGCATTATTATTAATATTATTATTAATTTTACTTATATTTTTTTGATTTATTATAATTTTACTTATACATATCGATATAAATTTTCACCATAGTACATTTAGTTACTCGGCGGATACCGAGATCGGGATAGTCATGAAAAACTCCGGTATAATAATCCCGAATACCCGAATTGGAGCCCTGATTGCATAGAGCGACTTTCGTGCAAAGTTCGAAGAAAACAAAAATAGAAATAAGGGTTGGAGGGTGGCATGTTTGTCGGATATAGATAGATATATGGAGATAGATCGGGTAGGGGCGGAATAGCAGCGGGTAACCTGATTTATACATAAATCCATTCGGTTCCATCTACGACCATCAAATGGTTCAGTGAAAAGTTGTAATGAATTCTGGGAAATATTTGAAATTCTTCTTATAGTTTAACGGCAGAGATTTATGAAAAAAGGAGGAGAGATTCTGTCAAAGAAGGAGATTGTTCCGTTAACTCGATCTCAACTTTTTGTTGGAATTTCAGATGTCTAATCCCCTGTAATATCTCCTGTAACTGGCAGCCTCATCGTTAAACTCCTTCCAGAACTGTGATTCCTACAATTAAACGCAGCCCTCCAGAAGGCTATACTCGTGTGTCATCCATTGTGAGTTCTATGACCTCTACACTTTTAGATGCAAATCAGACAATCAAAATTGTTTTTAAAAAAATTACCAAATTCAGTTAAAATTATTTGTATTCCAATAAGTTTTCACTCTCCCTCTAAACCTCTTCTCCTCTTGGTTCGATTCTACTGAAAGTGAACAGGTGAGGTCTGATCTGCATATGAAATTTCACGTCGATATATTCATTCTATCGGGAGTTATCGAGTCCACACACAGGCGAGCCAAACGGACCAATTTTTTTTTTCATTTTGAACTTAAGTGGTCGGAAAAACATGAAATTCTGAGTAAAACCCGAGATTGATTTTTTGACCGGTTACGGGATGTTTCCAGTTCACTGAACTCAATTTGTCCTTTTATTAGTTTTATATTTTCCTGTCAAATTTTGTACTTATGTTCTTATTAATATTTATTTTATTTATTTTTATTTTCAGGCGAGCATGGACCTACCACCGGACAAAGCCAAACTTCTCAAAAATTATGACATCGAAAAAAAATGGGACCTTATCTGTGATCAGGTAATTTTCAGTTAATCCTAATAAAATATTAGATATTTTAATTTTCAAAATTATTACAGAGAAGTGTTATCAGATCACACATTGAAAGGTTCCATATGTGAACATTGCGTTAATTTGTTCGCCACTGACAGGCCCGGAGAAAAATATATTCTTGCGGCAAAAAGGTTTTACTCTGTATTTTGTGTCGGTGGTAGGAAATAGTAGACACCATTAGGTGATAGGATATAGAAGACACCACTGGGTGATAGGGTCTAGTAGACACCAGTCGGTGATAGCATATTAGACACCACTAGGTGATAAAGTGTAGTAGATACCACTAGGTGATAGGGTGTAGTAGACACCACTAGGTGATAGAGAATAGACGATACCAGTCGGTGGTAGTATAGTAGACACCACTAGGTGATAGGGTGTAGTAGACACCATTAGGTGATAGGGTGTAGTAGACACCACTAGGTGATAGGGAATAGACGATACCATGTCTGTAATTAGCTTGATACATTGCAGAACAATTGAATGTTATTTGTAGAATGTCCTTAAGTAGACATTTGGAGTTCCTGAAGCACGCACCATTATGGCTGTTCCAACATAGCTACATCCTATAACCTGATAATGCAATCAAAACCCGGTCGAGGCCCTTAGCATGCCGTCCTTCGGATGGGACATTAAGTGATGGTCTCGAGCCTGTACCTCTATCCTTGGTAACTATCCCTGGGTGGGAACATTTAGGTCTCCCAGTAATTTCGGGCTCATCCACCTGAGTACTAACTACAAACTTATTTTATTCACCTAATATTTCCCGTATCCTTTATTACTTTTGCCCCATCGATTTATGTCTGTGTCTTCAGATCACACAAAGTTTAAGCTTGATTAGTTTGACAGATGTCAGGGAAGGAAGGACAGACAGACGGACGTCAAGCACTCGTTATTAGGGTTTCGTGTGGGGCCTTCGATCTATGAAATAGTGAATGAAACTGGACTCAGAAGGATGTGAACTGGAATTGGATGAACGTGAAGGAACTAGCTCAACTCTCACACCGTTAGATCGTTATGTAAATTCGGGTGTTCCATTGGCTTACCATTTAGTGCTCTTGTGCTAAATGCGCAGATGTTCTATGCGCAGGCAGATGTGCATTTACCGCCTTGTCTCATCCTGCCATCAGCTCAAAACGCATTAGTGCATTCAATATTATAAAAAGTTACTGTAAAAAAAAAAGAACGTTCTTATGTTAACCAGAATTGAAGATGGTCTGAATGTTTTAATCTTCATCATTTGGGTTATTAAAATCCTTGTAATGAGTCTTAAAACGATGTGTCACATAGCAACAAGATCTGAAAACCAGCTGACAGTTTATATTGTTCTGTAAAAGTGGATAAGTGAGTTGCAGATATAATTTTAACTGAAGAATTCCCAGTCCACTGCTCTTCTCATTTTAATAAACCGCTTAATTTTTGAACCTTCGAAAACATGTATTTTATATAAAATATCCCTTTCAGTTTTCTTTACAACTGTTATTTAAAGAGATGGGGTTAGGTTGTATGACTCATGCCCGGGCTTTAACTATGAGGTCATATCGCCTACTATCAGAGCGCTCATTCGTCACTCTGATGGACATGGGCCCGACTCTACTGTGTGAGTCCTAAATTTTGCCTACCCTAAATTTTTATTCATTTTATCCATCGCTTAACGTCCCATCCGAAGGACGGTGTGCTTAAGTTTATTTTACCTCCCAGATAAAATAAACTAAGGGCCTCGGTCGGGTTTCGAACCCACGATCTTGAGCTCAGAAGACAAGCTCGCATACCACTGAGCTACAGGCGCCCTCTAGTATTATTTGAAGAGATTTTTGATTCAGTCATTAATATAAGCGGTATCTTGCGAACATATTTAGGTTCCAAGGTATTATGGGTAATGGCGACTTGGTCTACAATCTAATCAGATCTAAGTTAGGATGTGACACCTCAAAGTTCAAGTTTTTTGTTACAACCGTTTCTGAATTTGAACGCTCACAAATTTCCAATATTCACATACACAAACATCATCGAGAAAATGGTCAAATCGTGCCTCAACAAGATCCTCTGAATATCTCAAAACTTGTAATTCCGTGATCTGGATCTCGATTTTTTTCAAGAGAAATAATACTTCTTATACTAAGGTTTAACAAAATAAAAATAAGATGGCCACATGTAAAAAACAATGAAACTATCTGCATGCTCTGGCTAAATGCGACCCTCTCTAGGCAGTCATCCTACCAGTGAGACTGAACGTAGTAGAAGCGTTATAAAATATCATGGTAAATATTCACATTCTTTTGCATATGTATTTGTTAAATTTTGTTGAATGGAATATTTTGGTAGCCGATGTTCTGTCTGACGCCCCTTCAAAAACTTAAATAGGAGCATTAGCCATTTTACAGTGGTTCAAGCTCTTACGAAATCTGATTTTTTTAAAAATTATATTCTACTTAACGTCGCATCGACTTCAGTGTCTAAATGTCCTCCTGGAGTATCGCGTCTTTAAGGAAGTGGATGAATCCGTTGTATTCGTCGGTGGGTCCGAGTTTTTTCATGTTAGTCGGCTGTTTGTGTTTGTCTCATATTGTGGTGTAGTTTGTCAGCGAACACGTTGTACTGTGAGCTCTGTGTAGTCCTGGTTGCAGGAGCATGTCGGCTGTTCAAGACCAAGAAGTAGGTAGGAATGTGTTCAGTTCCGTATGTCCAAGTGTTAGTCTTGTCATGATCACCGTGTCTCCTCTGTTCATGGTTGTTGGGGGTTTCCATGGTTTGTTTTCTTCTTTTATTCTTCGGAGTTTATTGTCTTCCATCTGAGTCCATTCATTGTTTCAGTGCTGTTCAATTTTTCTTCTGATGTAGGTCGAAACTGTTAGTTGAGGCATGAAGGGGGAGAGTGCAGCGTCTCTTGCAGCAATCTCTGCCTTTTCTTTCCCAGGAATGCCAACATGGGACTGTTATAGATTTATACAGAATTCTGATTGTATGTTTTGATTTCTGAAGCATCAAATGTTGAGCCTTGCTATCCCGAAGTAGTTATCTGGACGCTACTAGAAGTGCCAGTATAACCCAAGTTCCATGTAGCATACTAATGTATGGGACATCCTCTTTGTAGGCTTCCTACATGATTTGAATAATAAATAAACTCACATTAATATTATTATTTTTCCGTAACAAATAAAGAATTTATTTATTATGAATCTTTTAACGTAGGAAACCTGATAAAAATCCAACAATTTGTTTATTTTATTCATACTCTTTTACCACTTGGTAGCCATTTATAGATTACTAACAGTTGTTCGTACATTAAACAGGTTAGTAACATTAAGCAAGTTAGTAATGTTATCTGCTTGAAGTTACATGATTTTAGAAATAAGTTGACATTTTGAGTCCAGTGGGTTCTGCCTCACACCCTCTTCTCTTCCTATACAAAGATTTGGGACGCCACATTACACATTTCAGAGTTCATTAAAATCACTTCACTAGTATCTGTTCCGAGTTGTTACAAACACACCGACACACAAAACTACACATTTATTTTTATATAAAGAGATGAAAAGTTTTATTGTCCGCGGACTTTTTTGAACTTTTTATTTCCAATAATTCCTCCATAATATGGTTTCTTCTCCAACTTGCTTCACTTTTACCATCACTGCTCAGCTCTCTGTTGATGAAGATCTCAAGATGTATAACCCAAAAGAATAATCTATATATATATGTGTGGTGTGCTGGTGTTTTACACCTAGGGACCTAGGCATCCAGTGCTCTTATCCCTTCCCTGGAAGCGCTGGGCTTCCCCCTTATTATATTAACTGTATGTTTATACTACCTGAACCAAGCTCTTCATGAAGTGCTCAGTCTCCCAGTTTCCTTAATGAACCTGAGAATGCTCTCATAGTCCAATCTTCTAAAGTCCTCCTCTGCGATTACATCTCCACCAAAGATGCGGAATCTCATCCGCGCATATTCCGAGCAGATGCCCAGGAAGTGTGCCGCCGTTTCGTCTTCTTTCCCACATCTATCGCAGGTAGGACTGTCCTTGACTCCACAGTGTGTAGGTGTTTATTGAACGGATGTTCTGTGGGAACTCCAGTCAGTTGCCTAACCTCGTTTCTTTTGAGGCTCAGGATCCCGTCTTTCAGAACTCTGGACTCCCCTCCCAGGAACATCTTCGACTGCCTGCATGTGGTATTTTCTCTCCATGGACGCTCCAAAAGATCCTTAGTCCATTCTTTGATTCGGGTTCGGTATGCCTCCCGAGATATTCCCAGCACCGGCTCTGGCTCCATAAAAGGCTTGCTTGAACCTTCCTTGGCTAGTCGGTCTGCCTCTTCGTTTCCCTGGATCCCCGAGTGTCCGGGAACCCAGTAGAGTCCAAACGAATCATCTAAATCGGTTGTGTGCGAGATTACCATCGAATACTCTTGGACATATTTCCTTATAAATTAGTTTGGGACCCGCTGTTTTTGGATATGGAAATACAGCTGAGCATTAGAAACCGGGGGGTGGCTGGCTACCACAAAACTAAGATCAGTAACCATTGGAATTATTGCAACGTAAACAGGGACAGATCACAAAGTGGGTGGCACTCTGTGGAGTGCAGTTGCATGTTCCCCCACTCCTATGTATATATTTACAGAACAAGAGGCGGTGTGTTTGTTCATACAGGATTGCGTGCTCTACCATCGTTAGAGATAATCCTCCTACCTCGCCGCTCACCTACTTCCAACTATCTAGATTCTAGAATATATGGGTCGCTCGTCTCCGAAAAGTGGAATTTATACTCGGTTCGTTGGAAAGTTAACCACAGCTGGAACTATTATGTGTCCTCAGGGCGCTTATAGCACGTCCATTTTATCAATATAATTAAATCAAAGTGTAATGTGGCGTGGTCGCCATTTTTTTATTATTATTATTATTTAATATATATCACTGGATTACTCTTGTTTTAAAAGTACTAAGAAACCTGTTGTAAAAGTGAAACAAAAATCAAATAATTTAAAAATGTCGGTGAATCATTGACAATTTACTTCGCCATTTGGCTGAAATGAAAAGGTATCTTACTGAAGGGCTTGCCAAACCTTATTTAAATTAATAATAATTTAATTTTATGAGCAGCCATTACCTTTTTTGAGTTGCTCCTCTAACCCCCACCCTTATTTTTGTTCATTAGGTTCAACATTAAAATGTTTCGGTCCTCGTGGGGTTTGTTGCCGGTCATTTGATAATGTTCATGTAATTACTCAAAATGGAGTTTAGCTCCATCCATCTGAGTTTGTGCAACCTGTCAGGGCACCCGGTATAATTTTGTATAAATGGTGGACCTCGGTTTTGTGGTAGCCTGCCGACCAGGTGTGCGGCTCGAATCCCGGAGAGCCGAATGCTCAGCAAGCTGTGAGGACCAGGGACCAAGGAGGTCAGGTGAGTCAGAGGTGTCGACCTTGGTAGGTCCTGGTTGGTGCTCCCACCGCCGGGAGCGCTATACGCTAGTCTGGGGGGCTTAACTCCATGTCAACTACTGACAGTCTCTCTAGAGATTTGCCTACCACCCTTCTCTCGGCATCAGTGGGTACCTGGAAGAAGTATATTAGAAGCTCCGATGGCCCTTTTCGACCGCCAAATAATTATTAATAGATACAATTTTTTGAATACAAACTTTGTATGATTACTCTTATACAGTTGCAAAATGGATAGGTGTAGTCCTGTGGTACTTCAGGAGTTATGAATGTTTTGTGTTTATTCTTGACCCTTTTCTTTGTCCGAAATCAATAGATGTATCGTGTTCAGTGAGACAGACGACAGACAGGATTTATAGGTGGATTGTGATCAGTGAGACAGACGACAGACAGGATTTATAGGTGGATCGTGTTCAGTGAGACAGACGACAGACAGTTTTTTTATTTTTATTTTTGGAATATGTGAGTTTCAGAAAATATGAAATTTCGGTGAAAACTTAACATCGAATATCCGATCGATTATGTAACTTCTTTCATACTTCGTATGGCTGGGAAAGTAATACATTTTCTACAAAAAATAAAAATAATTCGGATTTTAATAAGGATTTTCGAGGTTGAAATTGGGTCGGGATCCGGTGCAAACCCTAAAAGATTCTTATTTGCCACAATTCTCTATTCCTATTCTGTTTGTTCTTTTTCCAGGAGCGAGTTCAGGCAAAGGACCCCCCATCCCTTTACCTGAAGAAGCTGAAGACCTACCTAGACCCCAAGGCATCCAGGAGCGCCAAGGTACGTTTATAACTGTTGTAGGTTATCTACATTTGCAACAAAAATGGAACTTTCCGGCAGCAGGGGTTCCACAACTTTGTTCACTGTCTCTAAACCCTGAATCAGTGAAAAACTAAATTCAGTTGTAACAAACACTCTGAATTCAGGATTTTGGAAAAATCATTTTTTTTTTTCGATTTGGAATGAAGGGGTTGGAAAGAAATTCCTGTGAAACCTCAACATTGAATTTCGATGAAGTGAAAGTCGATTATGAAAGGAATAATGGTAACTTTGAATATTGAGGTTACATAATGGAATTTGTCCTGGGTCATTCTAGATTAACAATTAATACATGAAATTACCAAAAATAAATGTATCAGTTCGTTACAGTAAAACATAATGATGTTGATAATACATAGTTACTTTATTGTGAGTTGATATTTGTTGACGGTCTGTTCCAGAAGAGAAAGATGTTAGGAGACTCCACCTCGACCCAGGTACTTCGCGACTTGGAGATATCACTCCGGACCAACCACATCGAGTAAGACCACTTACTTTAATGATGGGCTTATCTGTCCTACTACCCATATTGAAGAAAGTACACTATAATTTGAAGATGGTTCATGTGATTATTTCACAGGTTGCACAATAAAAGTGTGGTCTGACTTCTCACAGATTTTATTGCTAGACGGCTTTCGATGTTGTCCTCATCAGACAATCTACAAAAAAACCATCATTATTGATTGAATTATTTGTTTATAGGTTTAGGTTTTATGACTCATGCCCGGGCTTTAACTACGAGGTCATATCGCTCGTTCGCTCTGGTGGACATGAGCCCGACTCTACAGTGGGAATCCTAAATTTTACCTACCCTAAATTTTTATTCACCTAGGGCAGGGGTCTTTAACGAGTATCTGACATCGTACAGGCTTGGGACCATCGCTTAACGTCCCATCCGAAGAACGGCGTGCTTAAGTTTATTTTACCTCCCAGATAAAATAAACTAAAGGCCTCGGTCGGGTTTCGAACCCACGTTCTTGAGATCAGAAGGCAAGCACGCATGCCACTGAGCTACCGGCGCCCTCTTTATTTGTTTATATTTATTCATTTTAGCGCATGTAGTCAATATTTCTATGTGCTTGTTTTGGCAACTAGAATTTTGATTAAATTATGGGTTTTTTGATGATGGTCTGATGATGAGTGTATCCTTGAAAGCCGGCTAGCAAAAGTAATAAAATCTTTTTATTTAGCAATCTGTGAAAGTAAGTTATTACCCCTGAGTCAAATCTATTACAATGGGTTTTAACGTCTACTTGATAACTTTTGTATCTGTTTCTACTTTCTTACTGCGTTACTTATATATTTTTACTTTTTTTTCTTTGTACTCATATATTTTTAAGTATTTATTTATTCAGTTTTTATTCATTTCACTTTACTTTTTTAAATAGTCTATCTTAATGTATGTATCTGATGGGAGTCCTGAATGTTGGTTAACTATCCTATCTTATTAGTTTCTTCTTTGTATTTTCAGACAAATCTAGTTATAATCTCGTTTCATCGTTAACATTCATTGCGAAAATTTTGTTCAATTTCAGTTATACATCATTTCTTTATAACTTGGTCTTTGATATACAATTCGTGATAACTTTTGTTTCGCATTGTCTTGTATTTTTTCTGTGCATTAAATAAAACTAATAGTATTGAAATAAGTGATAACTATTGTTGCCTATGTCATGATGTTTATTTTTAATATCCAATATTATTAGAGAAAGGGTTGAGGAGAGTGTCTTCTTTCCTGATTCTAGATGTGGATTAGTGAGTCAGGGTTGGATCACTAGGCCACTCCCACTTCTGGGATATTCTCTCTGCCTCCTTCCTCAGTGTTTGTTCTCTTTTTAACTGCAGATGGGTCCGAGAGTTCCTGGACGAGGAGCACCGGGGACTGGACTGCCTGATCGGCTACCTCGGCTTCAGACTGATGATGATGAGGGCAGAGGTCCGTAACATCACCCGAGCTGCTTCAGATGATAGCATATCACTCAACAGTAAGTTATTACTACACCTTAAAAACTCTGTCTGTTCCACATATTTGACCTATTCTCATCACATGATTAGTATGCTGTTGCTGAAAGTTCTTGTAAGTATCAGAAAATTGTAGTGAATAACGAAAATGGGATCTGTGTGGCTTAAGATATATTTTTTTCTCTGGAATTTAAGGTCCTTTATTATTGTATTTGTTATTGATTTTGTTTTCTTCTGCTTTTTGTTAGGTGGAACGAACGGGAGCTGTAAGACGAACGGACGTGGCTTCGACCCTCACGATATGAGGAGACGATCTCGACATGCGGCAAAACTGAAGATGGGAGATACAAGGGACGACATTCACATTTGCATCATGTGCCTGAGGGCTATTATGAACAACAAGGTAACCATAGTGGAGCGGTGTGGGGGATCCCGACTATTCCCTCTTTCCCCTCCACTTCATCTCCACCTGAAGGAGCCCTACACCCACCTCAAGTCCACTCATTGATACTTCCTTACCTCGTGATATTTACTATAGAGAATGGCTACAGATAGTTTCTCAGTCTGTCGGAGCCACTCCTGTCGACATACTCTTCGTGTCAGGAAGATGATATTGTAGTTACATTACTGCCATCCGCATGTAGAGTTGCGAAGGGGAACCAACTCTGGGATAGACCTCGATTGTGGCCACTACCGGGATGGCTGCTCTCGATATCTTGCCTAATTATGAGAGTGTTTTGCCAACAAGGAAATAATTGATCTGTTACTAACCTGAAGCCCTACGCTACCTGCGGCTTCCACAAGTCTGGAGGTAAGGTGTGCTTTTTTGAAGCCGATCTAACACAACTTCCTAACAATGAGGTTCAAATATTTCGTTTCTTTTTGATGGTTTTCCTCTGTGTGCATTTCGATATAGACCAATTTACTAATGTTACTGTTTCTCAAGTTTTATGACTAATTTTTTGTGGTGTTGCCTCGTCTAAACTGCAATTTTTCTGTTTTGTTTTTTTAATTAGTTTGTTTTGTTTGCTTTCGCTTGTTCCGCTTATAATGTAGCTATTGTTATGATGTGTTTCAGCATGGCTTCAGTCTGGTGATACAGAGTACAGACGCCATTAATGGAATCGCCCTCAGCTTAACCCATAAGAGTCCAAGGTAATGTGGTGGTCTCAGTTAGTATGAACATCAGCCATCCATGCTTTGAGTGATGTCTTGTTGAATCCATCGAACTTGCTCACAATATACATTTTTATTATTAATTATTAATTATAAGATTATCTTAACTTTTCTTCACTGTAGTATAACATAGAGGTACCTATTTTTTATTTGAAATATATATGACTGTAGTTGATAGATATTTTATTATTACATTATTTTCTTAGGATTTCGCACTTTAAAAAATGGTAAAGACGGACGCCTTCAAATCGGATTCAAATTAGGGCTTATGTAATGATGGGCAGCGACCGTTCCCAGCCCATCACACTGCTGTTCTCTTCCGCTTCCGTCAGGAGCCGACTAATCGGCGGAACATTAGGTAGCCGATCTCAGTCACCAGCTGTCGCAGGTCCAGTCTCAGATATGATCCGGTCTGGGGAATCAGCTCCACCCCGAGATGTCGTAACGTTCGAACCGTTTGACGTAGACCCTCAGAGAGTGCTTAAGTAAAATTTAGGAAAAGTGAAAAAACCCCAAAAAGTGTTTTTCTTGTTAATGACAGTTTAAAAAAAACATCATATAAATGTATCATGCGGGAAGTATCATCTTTTTTTAATTGGTTTTCTTCTAAAACTGCACTGCTAAAAAAAGGTTAAAAATTAATGAATTTATATGACTATGTAAAGATTTCAGGAAAACTATTTTGGTTTTGATTGAGAGGTCTGTCGGCGGCCTCAAGTGTTCAGTGTTACCAATATAATGAAAATATACACAACTGGTTGTTAGTAAAATATGTCAGCGAGACTTTCCATTTTTAAATAGAGTTTAATACCAAAAACGTAGAAACCCGACCGAGGCCCTTAGGTTTTTTTATTTGGGAGGTCAGAAAACACTGAGCACGCCGTCTTTTGGAATTGACGTTAAGCGATGGTCCCAAGCTTGTGCGATGTCAGGTACTTGTACCCCATTTGAATAAAAATTTAGGATAGGCAAGTCGGGCTCATGCCCACCAAAGCGATGAAAGAGCTCCAGTAGGTGATCCGACCTCGTAGTTAAAGCCCAGACATGAGTCACAATAACGAACTACGAAAGCATACAAATTTACTTATATTATTATTTAGTATCGATATAGTCGACAGTGTGAAACGGCAACTCTACTGTTGAGAAACGAAAAAATCCAGTGTTTTTGAAACGGACAATACAATGACTCAACATCTTGTGAGTTTTTTAGGAGATGCTTTTAGTTTGAGGCCGTGGAGTATACATATCTGTGACAGACATATCTGCTTCGGCCTCTATCGTCACGCAACTAAGATAGAGCATACACTCTCCGTTAGTTCTGTCTCTAAACTACAGCATAAGTCAAATTCTTACTTAGAGGAGATACTTACGGAGATACTGGGTTCAAATTCTAAAGTACTATACACTATTTTATTGTTTTCCTTTAGATGAATGATAATATAAAAGATTTGTCGTTGTGTAAAAGTGGCTCTTCATTTTAGGGAAAATGGCCAGATCGCTCTTACGGCGGAAACTGCACTTACGTTAAATAATTTATTTGTCTTATACAGTAATATTTATCAAAGACACGTCAAATTTGTACATCATAATTCTAAAAATTCTTGAAAATCATAAAATGTATATTTAAGCAATAAAATACTTCTTTACGTTTTGAAAATATTATTTTTTAAACATTAGATTTCACTGTGTGCCTTGTTGAAAATTACACGCTTGTTGATTCTTGTTATATCCAAGTACTATTTTAAACAATATAGGTGCTATAAATGACACGCTTGTTGATTCTTGTTATATCCAAGTACTATTTTAAACAATATAGGTGCTATAAATTACACGCTTGTTGATTCTTGTTATATCCAAGTACTATTTTAAACAATATAGGTGCTATAAATTTAGATTTCACTGTGTGCCTTGTTGAAAATTACACGCTTGTTGATTCTTGTTATATCCAAGTACTATTTTAAACAATATAGGTGCTATAAATGACACGCTTGTTGATTCTTGTTATATCCAAGTACTATTTTAAACAATATAGGTGCTATAAATGACACGCTTGTTGATTCTTGTTATATCCAAGTACTATTTTAAACAATATAGGTGCTATAAATGACACGCTTGTTGATTCTTGTTATATCCAAGTACTATTTTAAACAATATAGGTGCTATAAATATAGGTGCTATAAATGATTAATTATGCTCAATTTGACACTGAGAGTTTTGAGAAGGATATTCTAAAAGAAAAGCATGTAGTGAATATTTTCGTTATATTGATGAGCCAGTATGCTCGATAAGGGGGTTGGGAATCCGCGTGACGATAGCCGCTCCCACAGACCAAAATGATGTTTTCAGAAAGAAAAAAAAGATATGTGTGTGTATCAAATGGATTTGATTTTCGGCAAAATGACCCCTGCACTTAATGAGCCGAAATAGTAGTCACATATCTTTTGACCAATATAGTGAGAATATTATTTCTTTGTTTTTGTGACTCACGCTCGAGATCACGAGATAATATCGCCCACTGCCAGAGCATTCTTTCGTCACTCTGGTGAACGTGTGAGTGACTACTCTGGGAGTACTAATTTTGCCTATCAAGGTTTAGTTACCTGGAATAGGCGTCTTTAACGAGTATCTAAAATTTCACAGGCTCGGGACCATCGGATGAACGGCGAAGGTTTCTTTACTTCTCAGATGAATAAAAAACCTAAAAGCTTCGGTCGAGTTTCGAACCGACGGTCTTGAGTAGAGTAGACAGGCGTGCTACCGTTGTGCCTCCGGCGCCCTCCACAATTGTGGCTGGTCTATTTTTCGAGATTAGACCATAAGTAGGCAACTTTTTTGCACTTGTGCCCCATTATGGCAAAGCTTTTCATGTCAGAGCCGCATATGAACAAACAAAACATGCATGAACTTCAATAAAAAATTATATGTCGGATCTGGTAGTTTATTATATCTAGTTTCTTGACATGACCAGGTATTACACACCCTAACTGTTTTATTATTATTATTTTTAATGAGTGCAACGGTGATACTTATATGTGGATGTTTTTTTTGTTTGTGTAGGACAAAGGCACTTGTCCTTGAGCTTCTTGCCGCCATTTGTCTTGTCAAAGGTGGCCACGAGATCATCCTGGAGGCTTTCGACCACTTCAAGGAAATTTGCCAAGAAAAACGGCGGTTCGAGACTCTCATGGGTTACTTTGTCAACTATGAAGCATTCCATGTCGAATTCATGGTAACTTACTATTTTTTTAACAATACTGAACGAAATCTTGTTTATTTTAGTTATTCTCTCCCATTTGAGGAGTTATTTGGAACAATTACCTAATGTCGAATTCACGGAGGAGCAAAAATGTGTTCAGTCTCCAATCTGGTATTATGGAGGGGGGGTGCATTTTGTAGCCAGGTTATCCAAAGCCTGGAGGGCAATATGTTAGCTCGCAACTACCTCCTGTCCCAGCTCTTTAATGAAGTACTGGACCTTTTCGGAGTTCTGTTTTTTTTTTCAACTCTTCTCGGTTGTGGAACAAGAAGATTTTCCATGGGCGGTGTGAGTAACTTTCACATTCGCTCAGTATTTATAGCGTGGTTTCTTCCATCACACATCTGCACAATTCTAAATTCCACTTTTATTTGTAAGTAGTAGTATATCGAAAGAAATATAACAATGGTGGATAACCCATTACGATTTACTGATATCAGTAACTATCATATGGCCAGACGTTGTTACTGTATTCCCACACGTTTTGCATTTTACCGTCTTTTCGTTCATTTTGGCGATAAATGGGGCATAATTTAGCGTAACAGAGTGACTAGGTAGTGATTGTCAGAATATAAAAAAAAAAACATTATTTTCAACAACCTAAGCGGTATGAATTTACATTTATGTTATTGTTATTCTATGTTATTGTTGTATTTAACATACTTAATGAAAATGGAATCTATATCTAGCCCTACCCCAATCAAGACGTGGGGAAAAATCAGTTAGCAGCAGGGAATTTCCTCTAGGGATATTCTGGATTTTCGGTCAGCAAGAGAAATGTTGAGGCCGTTCTGGGAATATGTTCCTCAGACATAATACCCCTAGCTCCTAGCTCTTGGTAATCATACATTGTTTGTTGCAGGTGGCCTGTATGCAGTTCATCAACATCATAGTGCATTCGGTGGACGACATGAACTACCGGGTCCATCTGCAGTATGAGTTCACTCAGCTGGGACTGGACACTTACTTGGACAAGTTGAGATACACCGAGAGTGAAGAGTTACAGGTCAGTTCCACACACCAGTCCCCGCCCTCAAAAAAACCTTCACCTGAAAATTCTTGGCGGCGCGTGGCCGACCTAGTATCATTTTATTGTCCGTCTTAAAGACATTGATTTCTTACGTCACTCAACAATAGAGATGTCATTTCACATTATAGATTTCTTCGATAGTAATTGATAAATATATTAAATTTAATTTCAATTTTTTTTGTACTTCAGAAAATTATTCAACATTATATATATACTTGATGTAGAGAATAGTGTCGGTACGAACCTGGAAAACGAGCGAAAGCCATGGACTGCCCTGATTCCAAATGATGGTCTCCTTGCGCCGCTTTCCTTGAGTTGAACTTCAACTTGATGTATCTGTGATTCTACCAGGTTTTTTTTGTTTTTCAATAAACTCATTTCTTGTTCTTATTCCTTCATGTAATATTTCTTTATTTTATTTTCTACATTTTGGTGGAATTGGTCAGGGAAAACCTGAAAAATTCAGGGAAATTTAACATTCCACTTTTCGTTGCAACGCTGAGAGAAGTTTAAGACTTTTCTTAAAAGAAAAAAAAAAAAAAAAAAAAAAAAACTGGGGGAAAGGTGAAAAGTTTGTTCTTACTGGAAAGGAACTTTGATACCATGAGCTCAACACTGATTCAGCTACCGTTTCACTTATTTATAGGACTGTCTTTTTATAGGTTTTAACTTTTCATTCCTTGTTTTTTTCTCGTTTATTTTAAAAAAAAAAAAAGCTCACTGTTACCAAATTAAATATTATTAAATGTCTGTCAGAAGTGAGAAGAGAGCAAAGAGAGCTATCTTAGTTGGTAGTTGCTTAGATGATATTACCTCTTTGGGCTCTTGTATCTTCTATGTACTACGATTTGTAGACTTTGGTACTGCCGACTGCGCACAGGATGGCAGCCAGTAGATAGATCACTAATAACCACAGCAGCTGATGCCATATTGAACTTAGAAGGAACAAAAATAGATAAATGTGAACAAAACAGGGGTCTGGAGAGACGCCATACTTGCCGCCTTCCTATTTACTGTGGTTGTTGCTGCTCCACTAGACGCCCTGGCCTTCTCGATTCGGGCTAACAATATTCTTAGATTTAAAATGAACGAATTGATACCAAATACAAATTGCTTCTTCAAGCGTTTGTAAAATTGTTAAGGGAATTTGGAAAATTTTACCAACATTCGGCATTTTAAGGCGATATTGTTCTTACACCATAGATCTTAGACTTTTAAAATTAGGCTTATTTAATTCTCTGATAATAATGAACAAAATAATAACAAACTTGATAGAATTAATTGAATACTTTCCGAGTTAAAATCGAAAGTATGGAAGAAGAATTTCAAAATTGCATGTTTTACCACCATTCGGGTTTACATTACACACACATCAACATTAGAAATGCGTTGAACTCAACAGAGTAGTTTTTGAGGAAATAATTAAATTGCTTTTCCCGCCTTGTACAACTCTTATCAAATTCAAATTACGCTATAGCCAACGGGACACCAGACTGAACAAATTCTGAAAATTTCATCACAATCCATCCTGTAGTTCCGAAGATCAAGAGGTCAACATTTTATCGTTATGGATACACGCATGAACTGACAGACACCTTCGAGTTTTTTGTATTTCAGATATCAATGAATCCTAAATCTGTCATAAAATCGAAATTTTTGTCAAGTAGTGAATACTTTCTTAATCATATTTTTCAGTGGAAAGAAATAGATTAGATCCTCCTTCGATGGGTTTCCTTTGAAACTTTGTTAGGACAAACCCTATATTGTGTGAACTGTTGTCACAACAAATGCCATTGTTTTTCATGAAATAGATTTCAAAACCAGTTGCGTTTTGTGATAGTAATTGAAATGGTTTGGTCCGACAGTGCTATTGTGTAATTAGCATATATTTAAAGTGAAAGTGTCCAACTTATCAGTTGCGAAACTTGTATTAGTCATTGTTCCTTGACATATTGGAGGTAAATAAACCCAAGCCTTCCTTTCCAATCATCAGCTGTTATTTTATTTTTCAGATCCTAATTCAGAGTAGCCTAGTTGAGTGACTGAAACAACGTTTTGTTTTCGTTCCTTTCTCTGTTTTTTATTCTATACAGAAAGGTAGAAACCATTTAAATAATAATTTGGCATTAAATGTAGTTTGTTGGATCTTACAGAGGAGGATCAAAATTGTTACATACGTAATTGAAAATTTTAAAAAGTATATATGTATATACAGTATTAAAATAAAGAGATTGATAAAATCCACAAAATGAATTGGAGTTTTGTTTTTAGAATTTTTCATAATGATATTCAGAATAAACTGACGAAGTTAGTTGGGGAAGCATCGTCAGAAATGTTGTAGTGACGAGACAAAAACAGAAGGTTTACAGATAAATTTTGTTTTGTTATATTAAACATAATCCGTTTTATGCCAGCGCATTTGATTTACACCATTATTAAAATTATAAATATCAAATACTATTAGGATTAATAAATAGTTGAAATTAATAATACCAAACCATTATTTACATATTTCAGATAATGTTATTTATTTCTTAAATGAATCAATTCTTCAATAAATATCTGATCTATAAGGAAATTCACAAATTAAAAATAAAAGGAAGACATTTCAAAGGAAAAAGAAATCATTTAAATAAAAAGAAAATAAATAAAGTTGTTTTTTGTATTGAATAAATTTGGTTTTTAATTTGTTAAAAAATATTTAGGCGGTATTTCTTTTGGGGACAATGGCAACATTACCCCCCCCCCCCCCCCCTCTGTTCACACTATATATCTGAGAGTATTAATTATATGTTGACAAATCCCTGTTTGAATAAGCCCCTACCCACAACAAAACGGCCCAGTTGCATTCCTCCATTTCAATGTGACTCAATGGAAAAAGTACATTTTCTCCATTCTTTTTATCTTCTTCTCTTGTTAGTGATTTTTCTTACCAATGGTTTCTACAATAAAATTACAGTTATGGTTATGGCTGAAATAGGAATCCGAGCTAGGAAGAGATCCTGTTTTCCTAGAATTAAAAAATGTTGGAGGAATTTTTGGAAAAAGGTTAGTTTTTCTTGTGTTTTCATGTTTGTAATCAAAATTAGGAAAAAAAATCAAGTACCTTGGAAAATATAGAATCATTCTTTGCATAGTTTAATTTTCCTAGAAATACAATTCGCATTATTACTATAAAGATATTTTTTAATCAGAAACTGGGTGTATATTTATCCCTTCAATCTAAAAACAATATCAAAAATAATAAAAAAACTCATTACTTTGTATTTGTGCATCTAATTTGAAAGATTTATTAAATCAATAATTAAAATTGTAAACATTTTAGTAGTTTTTTTTTTCTTTTCTATGAAATTCTAACAATGTCTCGGTTGGTCTGTTATCTCTTTCTAACAATGTCTCGGTTGGTCTGTTATCTCTTTCTAACAATGTCTCGGTTGGTGTTATCTCTTTCTCTCTTCTCCCCCTCCCTTCCAAAAGAAAAAAATAAATAAATACAAATAAAATAATGTTAGTAATTATCCATTCATTCCTCGCTATGTTAGTCGGCAAGTACTCTAACCACTCAGCTTCTTTGTGTGTTTTACGTCTTCGTTTTCCTGTTTGGGGCCGGGAGGATTTTTTCTTCAAATGTTAGTATTCCGACTTTGTTAGTTCCGGGCTTTAACTACGAGATCATATCGGCTACTATCAGAGAACTCTTTTGTCGCTCTGGTGGACATGAGTCTGACTCTACTATGGGAGTACTAAATGTTGCCTACTTAAGTTAAATAGGTATTTAACGAGTAACTGATGTCGTACAGGCTCGGAACTATCCCTTAACGTCCCATCCGAAGGACGGCGTGCTTAAGTTTATTTCACCTGCTATATAAACTAAGGACTTCGACTCCGCGATGTTGAGCTCAGTAAGCTAGCATTGAGCTACCGACGCCCTTATTGTTTGTTTTAACGCGTTATTGTTTTAACGCCCTTGTGTACTCCCAATTGGGGCCGATAGAGCTCTCTTCAAACAAACTGCTCCATTTTTTCCAACTCTTACATCTACAATATCAGCCTTCCCTTCCTTAATTATTATTGTTTGGCCACATCACATGTTTATTTTATTTTATAAAACATGTTGTTTAGATGAAGCATAAACACTCTCAGAACCTTATTCTAACCGTAATGTAATCCAAACGTTTTTAAAGTAAAAATAAATGTTAAAAAATAATATAAATATAAAAAAATGAAACATTATAAAAATGAAGGGATGTCAGTGAAGGATGGGAGGGCTTTGGTGTTGGATAGATAGATGTATTACACATTGGTTGGTGTCCTCAACAGCTTCCTTCTTGTCTGCTTCAGCTTCTGGATCTGGTTCGCTCTCTTCTATATATTCCTGGTGAGCCTCTAGCCCAGATCACCTCCCATTCTCTCTTATATTTAACTATATAGAATATATTATAGAATTCGTCTAAAGTAGCGTGCTAGCCTACTGAACTCAAAATCGCGGGTTCAAAACCCGGCCGAGGCCCTTAGTTTATTTTATCTGGGTGGTAAAATAAACTTCAGCATGCCATCCTTCGGATGGGATATTAAGCGATGGTCCCGAGGCTATACGATCAGACACTCGTTAAAGAACCCTACCCTGGGTGAATAAATATTTAGGACTCCCATAGTAGTGTCGGGCTCATGTCCACCAGAGTGACAAAGAGTGCTCTGGTAGTAGGCGATATGACCTCGTTGTCAAAGCCCGGACATGAGTCATAATAACTAACTTAGTAAAAAATAAAGAAATGAAGAAGAAATATGTGTTTTTAAATATTGTCTATTTCACAAAATATATATATAATATATGGGAGTTATTTTCGGTATTGTTACCATCTTCAGCCACGACTTAACAAATACTAAATGGAAGTTCAACAAGTTCATGTTCATGTTTTTATTGATGTTTTTGAGAGGTGACTGCCAATAGATTAGTACTCACGCATTTCAATATTTATATCGATTAGTTTAGAAATCTCTCATCAGAGTAATGCAAGCATGTCGCAGGATCTAAGCTTTTTGGGAAAGCCGTGTGGCTAGTTATTGCGGTTCATGTCCGGGCTTCATCGCGGAAGTCATATCGCCTACTACTAGAGCTCTCTTTCGTCGCTCAGGGATTTAAACCGTTATTATTATTAAAAATAAGGGCATATGGGATGAGAATTAATGTACGCCGTAGTTCCATTGCACTCAGTACTTTTTATTCTATGAGATGAGATGATTAAATAGAGAGTTGTTTGACAAGCCCTTTTGGCCGAAGACCAGATGTGATGACCCTGAGGACCGACCAGAGTTATGTGATGACCCTGACAAGCGACCAGAGTTATGTGATGCCTCTGAGGACCGACTAGAGTTATGTGATGCCTCTGAGGACCGACCAGAGTTATGTGATGCCTCTGAGGACCGACCAGAGTTATGTGATGCCTCTGAGGACCGACCAGAGTTATGTGATGCCTCTGAGGACCGACCAGAGTTATGTGATGACCCTGACAAGCGACCAGAGTTATGTGATGCCTCTGAGGACCGACTAGAGTTATGTGATGCCTCTGAGGACCGACCAGAGTTATGTGATGCCTCTGAGGACCGACCAGAGTTATGTGATGCCTCTGAGGACCGACCAGAGTTATGTGATGCCTCTGAGGACCGACCAGAGTTATGTGATGCCTCTGAGGACCGACCAGAGTTATGTGATGCCTCTGAGGACCGACCAGAGTTATGTGATGACCCTGAGGACCGACCAGAGTTATGTGATGACCCTGACAAGCGACCAGAGTTATGTGATGCCTCTGAGGACCGACCAGAGTTATGTGATGCCTCTGAGGACCGACCAGAGTTATGTGATGCCTCTGAGGACCGACCAGAGTTATGTGATGCCTCTGAGGACCGACCAGAGTTATGTGATGACCCTGACAAGCGACCAGAGTTATGTGATGCCTCTGAGGACCGACTAGAGTTATGTGATGCCTCTGAGGACCGACCAGAGTTATGTGATGCCTCTGAGGACCGACCAGAGTTATGTGATGCCTCTGAGGACCGACCAGAGTTATGTGATGCCTCTGAGGACCGACCAGAGTTATGTGATGCCTCTGAGGACCGACCAGAGTTATGTGATGCCTCTGAGGACCGACCAGAGTTATGTGATGACCCTGAGGACCGACCAGAGTTATGTGATGACCCTGACAAGCGACCAGAGTTATGTGATGCCTCTGAGGACCGACCAGAGTTATGTGATGCCTCTGAGGACCGACCAGAGTTATGTGATGACCCTGAGGACCGACCAGAGTTATGTGATGCCTCTGAGGACCGACCAGAGTTATGTGATGCCTCTGAGGACCGACCAGAGTTATGTGATGACCCTGAGGACCGACCAGAGTTATGTGATGCCTCTGAGGACCGACCAGAGTTATGTGATGACCCTGAGGACCGACCAGAGTTATGTGATGACCCTGAGGACCGACCAGAGTTATGTGATGCCTCTGAGGACCGACCAGAGTTATGTGATGCCTCTGAGGACCGACCAGAGTTATGTGATGACCCTGAGGACCGACCAGAGTTATGTGATGCCTCTGAGGACCGACCAGAGTTATGTGATGACCCTGAGGACCGACCAGAGTTATGTGATGACCCTGACAAGCGACCAGAGTTATGTGATGCCTCTGAGGACCGACCAGAGTTATGTGATGACCCTGAGGACCGACCAGAGTTATGTGATGCCTCTGAGGACCGACGGGAGAATTAACATTTTCTTTTTTCGGATAAATCCTAGCTTTCCAACTCCATTTTATTTGCCATTAGAAAAATCAGTTGTGAACATTTGCTCATTTCTCAAATGGAATAAAACTTTTCATGTTGTTACTTTCATTCGTTTTTTATTTTTGTTTTGTTAAGTATATTCTTATTCACTTTATTAATTTTTTGGGATTAAACACAATTCTCTGGTATAAAATATATGTACATATAATTGTTGTATTGTGACATTTTGTATTTGTATTTTATTAGGTCTATACAGGTATTCTATAAAACAAACTATACAAAAGTAGCTAAAGAATTTCCGTAAAATTCTCTGTAATATTTTACAGAAACCAAATTTTTATGCACTCTATAACATTCTTATTTGTAAACATTTAACGTTAAAACAATGCCTTGCATGGATAACGGATTATTCATTTTGTAAACAATAGAAAATAAACATTGGTATTATTTTCTACAAAATGTATTATTTTTTTTAAAAGATGGATCATTATATTTTTTGTTTCATTGCTTGTAAAAATGTTGCAAATGATAGGTTTAAGTGAAGAGGGGGCAGATTTAATTGTCCAGTTACACATGGGAGTATTTTCACAGGTTGTGGATGCCAATTTCGCTCCTAACATACTTTGCCGGGTCTTGCGAATGTATCTCCAGTTTAGAACTGCAGCAAGAGTCATGGTGGATATTTTCGCAGGACCAGTGAAAAAGAAAAAGTTTACATTCTTCCTCTGTATTTTTATTTTTTTTTTCTTAATTTCACTTTTATTGCTAAGTAAATGTATCTTTTACTTCCTAGGATAAATGGAGTATGGGAAAGTTGCGTTATTTGCCAGAAATTTGATTTTCAGTTATCACTAGAACTTCCTGTATGTCTGTGAATCTGTCTGCACTTTGTATAGTTAAAATCTGATTTTAATTAAGATAATCTGCAACGATTTTTTTTTTTTTTTAGACGAAAGAGTACCTATATTTTATCCTAGAAAGTTACAAAAAAATTTGTAACAAAGTATATCAATAATATATATAGAAATAAACATAGCAAACTTCGATTTTTTAAATATTGTCTATTGCAAGAAATGTATACATAAACTACCGTTATACCATTATACTATCGTCAAAACTATGAACTAAACCAGAGGATGGTGTAATGCCGAAACAGGTAGTTTATGTATAGATTGTTTTGTGAAATAGGTAATATTTCACAAAGTGAAGTTTGTTTTATTCATTTATTATAAATGCCCACAATATGTCCGCGTTTCTCAGCTTGAAAAGGTTGAAAATACACATAATGATGATATATTTTATAACTCACACCGTTACTCCATCATTAAGTAAAGGTAAGTTTCTGTGCGAGAAAGCTTTGTTCAATTACTTGTTTTACCATCCGGTCCTCCAGTGTATTGTGGACAGCCTTAGCCTATCTGCAGGCTCATTCCTTTCAGTAATGCCCACGCATCGTTGTTACATCTCATGTGTGTTGTCTTTGTTTAGGTGCAGATCTCAGCCTATTTGGACAATGTGTTCGATGTGGCTGCTCTTATGGAGGACAGCGAGACCAAGGCCGCCGCCATGGAAAAGGTGGCGGACCTGCAGGACGAACTCGGACATGTGAGTCTTTCTGGTGGTACTACATATAACTATAGTTTAGTGCAGCGCACGAGAGGAGATGGCGGGTGGCTCCTGGAGAGGAAGTGGCGGGAGCCCTCCCGGCGAGGATGGAGGGGCCGGGAGGCCTTCTGGAGAGGAGGTGGCGGAAGGCCTCCCGGACTGGACGGAGGTGCCGGGAGGCCTTCTGGAGAGGAGGTGGCGGGAGGCCTCCCAGACTGGATGGAGGTGGCGGGAGGCCTCCTGAGAGGATGGAGGTGCCGGGAGGCCTTCTGGAGAGGAGGTGGCGGAAGGCCTCCCGGACTGGACGGAGGTGCCAGAGAGAGGAGGTGGCAGGAGGCCTCCTGAGAGGACGGAGGTGCCGGGAGGCCTGAGAGGACGGAGGTGCCGGGAGGCCTTCTGGAGAGGAGGTGGCGGAAGGCCTCCCAGAGTGGACGGAGGTGCCGGGAGGCCTTCTGGAGAGGAGGTGGCGGGAGGCCTCCTGAGAGGACGGAGGTGTCGGGAGGCCTTCTGGAGAGGAGGTGGCGGAAGGCCTCCCGGAGTGGACGGAGGTGCCGGGAGGCCTTCTGGAGAGGAGGTGGCGGAAGGCCTCCCGGAGTGGATGGAGGTGGCGGGAGGCCTCCTGAGAGGATGGAGGTGCCGGGAGGCCTTCTGGAGAGGAGGTGGCGGAAGGCCTCCCGGACTGGACGGAGGTGCCAGAGAGAGGAGGTGGCGGGAGGCCTCCTGAGAGGACGGAGGTGCCGGGAGGCCTTCTGGAGAGGAGGTGGCGGGAGGCCTCCTGGACAGGACGGAGGTGCCGTGAGGTCTTCTGGAGAGGAGGTGGCGGAAGGCCTCCTGGAGTGGACGGATGTGCCGGGAGTCCTCCTGGAGAGGAAGGAGGTGGCGGAAGCCCTGGAGAGGAGGACAACCACAGTCGGGTTCTCCCCCTTAACTTCCCGATTTTATTATATTTATTTAGACTATTATGAAGAAGTTTTAAAAGGAAGTATGTTCCTAACCTCAGGATGAAAAGTGTGGAGCCGAAATAAGCAATATAATATCCTGCAAACATGAGTAAAGAAATCTCTCGTTAAAAAGTGATTGTCAATAAAGCATTTTCTGACAAATAGACCTTTTTGGTTGCGTCCGATCAAACTAAAACTAGCTTCTCTTTAGATTTGAAGGTATCTATTTATTTATTCTAATAGGAAACATGTGGAAATAACTCCTCATATGTAATGAAGTCTAGGAAGGCAATCATGTTTCAGATGAAAGATATCGTAGTGGAGAGTTCTGTTAAGTCTGAGATCTCCGATCTCTACTTTGGCTTGTCACTTGACATGGGTCACATTCGATTACTGTTGTGTTTCTTCAGACAAAATGTAAAACAACGTACAAAGAGGTGGATCACGTCGCCAAATAGTAAAATAAAAATGTATATATATATATATTGTTTTTTTTCGCTTCTCCATCGCTCGATCAGCTGTTTCAGTATTTTTTTATATGCGCATTTTACGTTTCCTATTAATATAGTATATAATGCTATAGTATATTATACTATTTACGTATATACTATATATATATGTTATATACATATATGCTTATACTATATATGTATATATAATGTTGGACAGGCTCATGGACGGCTCTCGATGATGGAGCGGGAGAGCTGCGCCCAGTTAGGGGCACTAGAGCGAGCTCTGATGGAAGCTATATCAGAGAGGGATCGTCTCATGGAGGGACGAAGACAAGCCGAGGAGGAGGTGGCCACCCTGAGAAGAGAAGTTCGGGAGTCGCAGCGAGCCTCCATTCTCGGCCCTCCCATCACCACCTCTGTCGCCACACCGGACCCCTGTAAGTTCAACATATCGCTGGGGAAGCACGCCTCCAACGTACATTGTTTATGGCTAAATTCCATCCGCTCCGTACTTCTGTAATATATTTGGGACCGTACTGCATATATCAATCAGGGCCATTCCATACAAATGCATCCCAAAAAGTTGCTGAAACGTGACATTTTTTTACCATGTGCCTCTCTCCAATTCTGAACGAACTAACTGTGTTGGATGAGTTTCCAAAAAGTATTTTGGTGTTGAAAAAAAAAAATTGTTTTTCTTTTTATTATCGGTTCAGACGCTATTTTGAGGCCTTTTAACTCAATCTATCTAATTGCTACGGGGTGATCGTCTGAAACAAAATATGAAGATTAGGTGCTGCAAGATGTACCTACTGCAAATGTACATGGACCATTGCGGTGATACATGCTTGGGAGGGGGGGGGGGGGGGGGGGGGGTATTTTGTATTTGGGCTGAACTACTAGTGAACTGACAGGGCTGAAACCTTAATATAAACAGAAGTCTTTGTGTCCCCATGGAGACGGACGGAGGGTTAGCTCGGTGAAATATTAACCGCTCTCCTTTTTAGGTAACTTGCATGTTTAAAATTATTTTAAATATTCTATGCCTAATCTACTGATGCTTTGTGTTTCAGCATCGAGCGGAGTGTCGTCAGCCTCGAGCACGCCGAGCACTGAGCCCGGGGGAGGGGGGAGGAGCGACTCACCTCCACCACCTCCCCCACCACCCCTCGCTCCTCCTCCACCGCCTCCACCTCCACCCCACCCCTCCGGACCCCCTCCTCCACCCCCACCCCCGGGCTCCATGGCTCCCCCTTTTGGAGCGATGACCATCAAGCGAGAAGTTCAGACCAAGAACAGGCTCCCCACCCTCAATTGGGCTGCCATGAGGCCTAATCAGGTACGTTGACTAACTCTACCAGGTTCATTAAGAGGTAGACCCCGCAGGTGGTTGTGGATACTAGTCCCTCAGGATCTGGAACACTAAAGAAGTCAGGCGCTGGATACTTTAAAAAAACCCAACAGTTTTCTTTTCTGGTTCTAAAATGAGAACAGGTCATGCGCCTCCAGGGGATCCTTATATTTTATAATGAAGGATCATTATGAAATATAAATATTCGTTATTAAATCAATATTCGCAATAAACATGTTCCTTTCATTATTTATTTATTTTTGTTCACTTTCAATAGTATATGAGAGACAACTACTGAATGATAAAATCACAATGGCATTACATTTAGATCTAAATGCAACTGCAGGCTCCAATTTATCTACATTTCACATGTCGTTCTCACTCTTCATTTTTTCTTTTTAAATTGACTGTTTAGGCAAAATACATTTACATTGTAAAATTTTACAATAGAAAAAGAAAAAAATATGAAGTCAATATTAGCTGTAGTGAACGAGATTCGAGTTCATGAAAATGTTGAATTTTCATGACTGAATACTGTGGCTTATTCAGAAACTAAATCTCAGAATATTATAATTATTGAATGTGTTGGAACACCTAGGGAGCGACTCAACTCGTAATGAATGTATCGACACAAAATTTAGGGAGCGACTCAACTCGTAATGAATGTATCGACACAAAATTTAGGGAGCGACTCAACTCGTAATGAATGTATCGACACAAAATTTAGGGAGCGACTCAACTCGTAATGAATGTATCGACACAAAATTTAGGGAGCGACTCAACTCGTAATGAATGTATCGACACAAAATTTAGGGAGCGATTCAACTCGTAATGAATGTATCGACACAAAATTTAGGGAGCGACTCAACTCGTAATGAATGTATCGACACAAAATTTAGGGAGCGATTCAACTCGTAATGAATGTATCGACACAAAATTTAGGGAGCGATTCAACTCGTAATGAATGTATCGACACAAAATTTAGGGAGCGATTCAACTCGTAATGAATGTATCGACACAAAATTTAGGGAGCGATTCAACTCGTAATGAATGTATCGACACAAAATTTAGGATTTAGGAGCCCCTATGTTTATTAATGTTGTTCTCCTTTCTTACTTTTCAGTTTAGAGTGTTTATTATTATACTTTTTGTATTGATTCGATATTTGTATCCTTTTGCACATATTATGAATAATGTAAAATATAACAAATTAAATACGTATTTGAGTGTGACTTCAACAATTGTTGTTGACAGGTGCGAGGAACTGTGTTCTGCGAGTTGGACGACGGGCGAGTGTTCAGCCGGATCGACTTTAGTGACTTCGAGGACAAGTTCAAGGTGGGAGGACCTCGAGAGGTGTCTACCACAGACTCGCTGGGCACCATGCCTAGCAAAAGGTTCAAGAAGTCGGATCTTATCTCCCTCCTGGAACACAACCGACTCAGGAACATCGGTACACTAACTCCACTTTGCATTTATATTAAAGAGAGATTAATGATATTATAGGTTCAAACATTGGTTTCTTTCAAAACTGAGTTAAAGTAAATTGCAGGTTATGTTTCGTGATGGGGCTGCATGTTTACTATGAGACCAGGATTGTGTTGCAGTGCACACATTCAATAACAATAACTGACTAAGGCATTTCATGAAAAGCTCAACTAAAACAACTTTTTTGAAAACCATTCATAATAATATCGGACATTTATTTTGTTTGTTGTCTCAATTTTGATATCATTTTCAAACATGTTTTTTTTTTTTATAAAAAGCTCTGCTTATTATTATTTTATTTTATCTTTTGTTGATTAGATATATTATATTTCGACTTGTTTTGTAGCCATCTCCAAGCGGAAAATAGGTCTGGGGGTTGACGAAATCTCGCGAGCTGTCAACTCGCTGGACCTCCGACAGATCCCCTTGGAGACTGTAGAGCTTCTCATGAAGATGGTTCCCACGGACACTGAGGTACGTACCTATCGTACATGTCTTGGGTCAAATCCGCGGAGGGTTCAAAACGCCTTTTCATTATTTTTTCAACATTTTGCGGCAAGTGTTAAAAACCAAATATGCCCCCCCAACCCCTCCCCTTCTATATAGTGCATACATGTTGAAAACCTGAAGAGAAATGGAGTCTTATAAGAAAGTAAGATTCTAAATTGGGAAGTTTCGACAAATTGGGTCTAAGAGGGCATTTCGGCAAAAAATTTCATATTTGAAGAGGGAAGTAATATGAAAGAGGATTAAAGTGGGTGAAAATAATATTTTTTTCATAATTTAGAGCCACTGCTAGCTAGTGACTCCCCCCCCCCCCCCCCCTCCCCCTTCTAAAACGTAGCTTAGTCGTGAAAATTTAAAAAAAAATCATGAATGCTTATAAAATAAAAATGACACGGAAAACTGTTTTTTTCTTCTTCTAATAAACAAGGCTAAAGGGCTAAGGAAGAAGCAAACACATTGTTTTAGATATTTTCAAAAAATTGTAGCACATGCTGAAAAGTTAGGGCAATTGAGGGGCATCAGATAGAATGCGGAACAAAAACAAATTGCAAAAAACTATTTTCCGAATTAACACTAGAGAGATGCGAATCGGTTGCTAGGGAAACTGGGAACCTGTGATACGTTCCCCATTGATCGATAGGACGTAAATGAAACAATCAAGAGTTGCATAATGGAAGGGAATTAGCGCGATTATGTACGTTTGGAGTGATCCTGGCAAGTTCTTATATGAATGCATGAAAATAAAACTGTTTTCTTTATAGCCAATCTAATGAAAGGATTCGGTGAGCAGACTGTGCGCTTAGCGCTAATTTACACACAACGACCACTGTGGCCTAGCACTTCTACAACCGAGAGTTTGAGTCCCATCTTCATCAATATAATCGTTTATGGTCGTCTGAAACAGGATGGCAACTTGTAGGTAGCCCGACGCTCTTGATCAAAGCAGTTGTTCCGACAAAAAAAAAATAAGATATGATTAATCGGAAGTTGACATTTAGCCTATGAGTATTGAGCTCACTTGACTATGTTTTTTTGAAATGTCAATTGTTGGGGTACGTCCGCGAGGGAGGGGATTGTGAATGATAACATTTTACAGCTATATTGCTCTCTTTTTTATCTTCTCAAAATTAATTTGTTGTTTCATATTCAATTAATAGACTATTTTGTACACAAGTTTTCAAATATATTGACTCAACAAGTCTCGAGCAAAAAATTAAAATGAAGCAACAATTGGATGATAATATGGCTGCAACATATATAATTATATTATATTATTTATTTATTGAGCATCATCAGTTTTAAAGTACTATGTTTGAAATTATTGATTAATCTTTCTCGAGTTATTGATTTTTTTTCAATAGGGAGCAGCATCAAAATAGTTTGTCGAGTTTTTTCTCTATTTTTTTGCTGTTGTCCAGGCTAAGAAGTACAAGAAGTACGTCGAGGAGCGGAAGGATGTGACTGTTCTAACTGAGGAGGACCGACTGCTCCTGGAGCTGAACAAGATCTCTAACCTTCCCAACAAGCTGAGCATCCTCCACTACATCGGCAGCTTCAAGGAGAACGTCCAGTTCATTGCTCCTGTAAGTAGCTCTGCTAACTCTCCCCCAGTTATTTTTCATTCGATTCTGATGAACACATGTAAATGTCTACTTTTCCTTCTGTTCTTATTCGATGCCTACTTGGTATATCATATTTTTCGTTCGATAACAAGAACTAGTGTCATCGATACTTTTTTATTGATGCCAAGTAACTATCGAATAAAATATAGTGGTATCGTTTCCAATTAACTTGCGCATTCCACTTCATGCCACCTGAACTTCCCATTCACTCTCCGTTTTGCTTACGTTACTCAAGAGGCTACACTGGTAGATCCTTTGGTCAGTGGCGTCGCGAATATATCAAAAAATTGTATATATTTCATGATCGAAAATAGTGGTTTCAAATTAGTTCTTGAACCTTCAATGGATATAATCAATTGTTTTGTTGATATGATTCTAAATAGATACAGATCTCAGAGGGGCCAGCTCTTTATTAGACTTATTTTAACATTTCCTTTCCTTTGCTCGTATATTTCTCAAAAAGTCAGTGTAACATTAAAAATGTACTTTTAATCGAATTGAAAATAAAATGTAAGAAAACAATTTTTACGCTAATGCAACGGAAAACAAAATTTATAAAAAAAAATATTTAGAAAAATTCAAACCTTCATTTTGGAAATAGTGACTTTTACTTGTTGGATCGTAACCAAAATCGATAGGGTTCTGTTCAGGGAGTCATTGAACATTTGTGTAACATTTTGTGTAAATGTGAGACGAGAGGCAACAAATGTCGAGTTACACACAAACAGACGAAACACCTCGCTCTCTTCGCCCCATCAATTACATTCAATGTTGTTTTACTCGTTTCACGTTCATGGGCTTTCTTTTTCGTCAGTCGTCATTCGTTTGGATTTAGACATATCTGTGTCCCATTCTACCTTCTTGCATTAAGCAGGAAACACTGCCATGTCAATTTGTCATAAATATACCAGCTATCTTCTTAAGTTGTTAATATAATTTGTAATTATGTAAATTTATTTGTTTATTTGTTTATATTTATTTTTTAGCAAATAGAAATTCTGCGAACGGCATCAGTAGCGGTCAAATGTTCGAAGAAGCTGAAGGGAGTACTGGAGGTGGTGCTTGCATTCGGTGAGTGGTTCGCTTGTCATTTCCTAATTTCTTAGTACCATAGTATCTGGCTTACAACACATCTGGTATAACAGCACATTGCAAACAGCTTTCCAAAAATTACCTTTTGCAGTTGCTGATAAATAAATAGTTGAATAAACCTGTATCCTGCGGCTCATCTCCGCGAGCATACCGTTGATCCCAAAAATGAATGATTCCGAGATGTTCATTCTTTAATACAAGTTTTTTTTAACCACCCAGAGGTATTTAAAACGCTTTCAAACCTGACCTAAATTGTTTACCTCGTTATAGTTTGTAATGGGATAAAGACTAGCAAGACACAGAGCTCTTCATAGCTCGGTATTCTGAGAGAAGAACATCCAATATCTCCAAAACTCCCAGTTTTGATAGTTTTGAGAAATATATAGTTGGGGTGGGCCAACTTCAAAGAGACACCCCCAGTGTCTTCACCCAGACGGTTCCAGGTACAAACATGAAACGAAACACCTATTTTCAGTATTTTGCATCCTGGCATTGAACCTCTGCAGAGGGCTCTGCCAACAACTCAAACTTTTTTTCACAATGAGACGCTATGTTTTCATTTTCAAACTCTAAAACTAGATTTTTTTTTTGAAAGACAAAAGATAAAAGTGTTGTTGATCTGGTAAGAACTTCTGGAGACATTCAACAGTGGCCCAAATATTTACTAAGATATTTAGGATGGCCAAATTTAAATACTTTCTCGCAGATCTGACGCTAAATATATGTTTAAGTTTTGAAATTATATTTTTTGAAAAGAAAAATTACATAAAAGTGTTGTTGATCTGGTAAGAACTTCTGGAGACATTCAACAGTGGCCCAAATTCCAGGGACAGTTGAAGCGGAGGCGTATCAGCTCAGGGACATTTCGGCTTGAAACGTTATACTTACGTATTTGATTTTTTTTTAATGAAAGAAGATAAATATTGAACAATTTCAGTTGAAATGATCCTCAAGACACCGCACAATTTATACTACATATTTTGAATTATTCATAATTTATCCAAATTAGAATTGTGTGTTTATGTTTATTTTTGTATTCTGTTGATAATGCGAAAACCACACATCCATTTTATCACTGTAATCCCCGACTTCGTAAGAAATACATGTATGGATAGTTATTAACGCAGTATAATTATTAAATAAATAAACTTATTTTTGACATACTATTGTATGTATCCACAAACTATTGTATGTATCCACAAACTATTGTATGTATCCACAAACTATTGTATGTATCCACAAAATTGTTACAAAAAAACTACTTGTTTCGGCATTACACCATCCTCAAGTTTGGTTATATTAGTTATATATTAGTGTATTAATACAAGTTTGCTGTGTCCCAACATTAGCTGGTTATATTAGTTATATATTAATGTATTAAGACAAGTTTGTTGTGTCCCAACATTAGCTGGTTATATTAGTTATATATTAATGTATTAAGACAAGTTTGTTGTGTCCCAACATTAGCTGGTTATATTAGTTATACATTAATGTATTAAGACAAGTTTGTTGTGTCCCAACATTAGCTGGTTATATTAGTTATATATTAATGTATTAAGACAAGTTTGTTGTGTCCCAACATTAGCTGGTTATATTAGTTATATATTAATGTATTAAGACAAGTTTGTTGTGTCCCAACATTAGCTGGTTATATTAGTTATACATTAATGTATTAAGACAAGTTTGCTGTGTCCCAACATTAGCTAATTTTTGTAGAACAATTTTTGCGTGGACTAGACAACATTCTGAAGAATTCATTATAAGTTTCCTCAATATGTCCGCCTTTCTCAACACAAGTAGTGTAATTATTTTTTTTAAAATTATTTTATTCTTAATTTAGTTAGTTCGTATAATGCTCTTAACAAGTAATCCTGGGAAACCGACCCTTATATCAGATGTTCTTACATACATTTTTGATAAATTCAGTGTTTCTGGTGAAGTCAAATATTGGAAGTGTGTTTAAACAAGATTCATACCAACGAACTTCGTATTTTATTTTAAAATTATGTGATAATGACTATTGTTTGTTCTTGCAGCAAGACTATGATTTATTTGATGAATGAAATAGTGCAGTATTGTAATACAGGTTATTAAGTTCTGGCGCTTTCACTTATAGACATGAAACAAACACAATTTTATTCTAATTTCTCCTTATTTTAAATGTAAGATCTGGGAGATCTTTTCATATCAAAAAATGTAGTTTCAGAATTTGAAAAGAAACCTGCTTCCCATTTGAAAAAAAAAGTTTGAGCCCGGGGCGCAGGCTCTCAAGGAGGGGTAGTAGGATGTTCAAAGATGGATTTAAAGTTAGGAAAAAAATAGTGTTGTGTATAAAAATATTTGTAACTGCAACCGTCTGGGTGAACTGCATTGGAGTTTGTCCACCCTGATAGGGTTTGAAATATACTTTATCTATAGATCAGAAGACTTGAGCACTCCGTCCTCCGGAAAGGATGTTGAATAGTTTTTGTATGTCCTTTCTGTGCATTCTCGACCGACACACCACATAATGTGAATATATTAAAGTTTTTAGTTAACTATGAATTCTGTTTGTTTTTTTGTTTATTTTTTTTAAATTGTAAATTTAACTGTTTTTGTAAACTTTGATCATTTTCATTTTTATGTTAATTTATTATTTGTTTTCTTTTTAACAGGAAACTATGTGAACTCTGCGAAGCGAGGCCCTGCCTATGGCTTCAAGATCCAATCCTTGGACTCTCTGGTGGATATGAAGTCGGCCGACAAGAAGTTGAGTCTCATCAACTACATCGCAGACACCATCAGATTCAAGATCCCAGAGCTGATGGACTTCGAGAAGGAGCTGCTTCACGTGGACAAAGCCGCTACAAGTCAGTACACTTCATGCAGTGAACTTTTTCCTTATTTTAACTGAAGTCTGCTCCACTTCGGCTAGCAAGTGTCAGCTGTTCTCTATTCCTCTTTTGTTGCTAAGTAAACATAATTAGAATGTATTCTGGTAGGCTCTATAATTTGAACTTGACTATTCACATATTATTTTTTTAATTAATTAATTGTCTTTGATGGAACGTTTCGAGACTTCTGCTCATCTTCAGCTGATGCTATAACAGAAGTAAGGAGCAACGCATGTTGAGTGACGTCACCAAGATAAGCTTATCACCAACACTTATTAGTGGCAATTACTTTACTTCAATGCTGCCATAAATCGATCAGATATCCCAATGAACTGACTGTTCCTTAGACCCATGGAATGTCTTCTCTTATGTTGCACAATGGGCTGACTGTTCCTTAGACCCATGGAATGTCTTCTCTTATGTTGCACAATGAACTGACTGTTCCTTAGACCCATGGAATGTCTTCTCTTATGTTGCACAATGGGCTGACTGTTCCTTAGACCCATGGAATGTCTTCTCTTATGTTGCACAATGGGCTGACTGTTCCTTAGACCCATGGAATGTCTTCTCTTATGTTGCACAATGGGCTGACTGTTCCTTAGACCCATGGAATGTCTTCTCTTATGTTGCACAATGAACTGACTGTTCCTTAGACCCATGGAATGTCTTCTCTTATGTTGCACAATGGGCTGACTGTTCCTTAGACCCATGGAATGTCTTCTCTTATGTTGCACAATGGGCTGACTGTTCCTTAGACCCATGGAATGTCTTCTCTTATGTTGCACAATGGGCTGAAGATGAGCGGAAGGCTCAACACTTTTTACACACTACTTTTTTTACAATAATTTTCACTATATTGATGAAATGTTCCACGACCCCAGGTTTCCTCTTACAGCCTTAGTGTAACTAGCGCTAAGTGTATGTGAGTCATCTTTAAGTACTACGCTACTGTTCTTTTCCGAGTGTCTAGCTCGTGTCTCATCTAGCTCCCATCTCATCCTTGTTTTTAACTAAGCCAAGGAGTTGGCTTCATGATACATAGTCTCAGGAACAGAATAAGACAAATAATATGTACGTGTGTATGCCTGTACATTCTCATTTTTCTGAAGCTAATAGATCTATTCGGATCAAATTTGGCATGTTGTGGATCTTCATTTGCCCAGAGATGTTGAAGCAGTTAGTAATTTCAATTTTGAAGTTAGACGGATAACATTTTACACAGCTTTGGCACTAATTTTGACTTTTTTTAAAAAATGTTACAGTATCCCTGGAGAACCTGAGGACGGATGTGGGTGAGCTGGAACGGGGGATGGAGAGTGTCCGTCGGGAGAACTGCGGTAGGGGAGGCGGGGAGGGGGTGCTCTCAGAGTTCCTGTCCTCCTCTGAAGAGACGTTGAGAGGACTCCGAGATGAGCTGGCCACCGCCATGGCTGCTTTCCGTGAGACGACAGAGTACTTCGGGGAGTGTCCTCGCACCACTGACCCCACCACTTTCTTCTCCTTCTTTGTTCGCTTCGTCAAGTCTTTCAAGGTAAACTGGTTGTCTAATGAGATGTGTGACTTCACAGGAGATCAATCAAAGAACAGAAGTAATATATATTATGCTATATGTTAGGTTCTCCGGCCTATTTAGTGTGGAACTGGTCCAAAAAATCTAATTGCTGAGATCTATTTTGGAATCATAATTTTATGGAAAATTTTGAGATAATTATTTTAAAATATTACTGAGAAGTCTGAACAGATAACACAATGATCTGTAACATTTTTTAAGGAATGTTATGAAGATCATTTTCTTAATTTTCCATTGTTTCGATCTAGCTCTGAGTGCATCGCTTATTAGAGGGAATTCCGCAACATTACTCGTTTTATGCAGTTGACCAGTTGTTGGCTGTCATTACCAGGCCTCACTTCTGGACCTCTTAGTAGACAGAACAGGGGTCGGGAACCCACTCTCTTTGATATGCACCGCTAAGATGCACTGGATCCCATTATAAACGAATGGACACAATTTAAGAAATTGTGTGGTTATTTTATGCATCCCTTGCACCTAAATTCTATTGATTTTTTAAAATATGCTGCCCCCATTTTAAATCGGCGCAATGCGAACACAAGCCAGTGCTAGAAGATTGCCGACTCCTGCGCAGTCAGAACCCAGCCAACATTGTCCGTATACAGAAAAATCACCATCGAAAATTCTGCTGTCTTATCAAAACCTCGCTTACATTCCTTTTATTATTATTTGAAAAAAAGAAAAAGTGAAACATTTACAATGAAAGTATTTGAAGATATTTACTTTTCATTACAGGGTAAATCAATATTTCGCTTCAGATGACGAAGTTTAGTTATGTTGTGAAACCCATCATTCGAACAATCGCTTTACCCATCCGTTAGAGTTCTGATTTATTTTAATTTGTTGACAAAAATGTATTTGTTCACTATTGTCCAAGTCTCCATCATCGAATATTAGAGGAATGATAATTCGCAAGCATCAGGTAAAAAATATGGAAAAATGAGGTGGAAAAATGGATTTTTGGCTAGCATGGCGATAGCAAGTAACTGAATGTTTGTCGTAGCTTTGTGTAGACTAGATTAAGTCTGATTTGCATTGTTCTACTTAACGGTATGTTTAGACATTCTAATGCTTAATCACTTTATATGTTCTTGTTTTATTTGTATTTATTATTATTATTTTTTGGGCTTTATGTAAAATTAAAATTTTTATTATTACTGTGTGACTTTTTAAGTTGAAGATTAACTTACAGTTTTATGGAAGGAACAGTATTTCTTAAATAATACATTTTCGAATGAGAATAGAACGGAATTTGTAAGCTCCATCAAATTATCCGACATGTAGTTGAAAGTGTCTCGTTTTTCTCACGGAACTCTACTGAAATGTATCGGTTATTTATTTTCCATTGGCACATTAGTTCCCCCCAGTTGAGTTTTATTAAATCCGCTGTATTAAATATTTACAATTAGTATAACTAACGCAAACAAATTTTTGGATGGTAAATTTCTTATGTATTTGTGTTGCTTGTCCAAGGAATAATTTCGCTGGACGTCAATTCGCCAAATCTAAATGAATAATTTTGCAATTTTGTTTTTGATTTACTCTTGAACCAATATAGATACGAAAATACTTCATATGAACAAAAATATGGATAGTTAAAATTGTTTCTTTCAGGGAAGTATGTTTTGGAGTTTCTGTGGAAGAATTTCGGAAAAACCTGGGAGCGGTCGGGAAGTAAAAAATCAGTTTATCTGAAAAAAAAAAATGCTTTAATTTAATGGAAGATCTTAATGTTTCCTTTTTACCTGCGGTATAAACCGTACAATTTTTTTTTTTTTTTTTTTTTTTTTTTTTTTTTTTTTTTTTTTTTTTTTTTTTTTTTTTTTTTTTTTTCTCCATGCTACATATTGCCTTTCTGTGGCGAAGCACATTGTTTCCCCATTATCCGCCAAAAAAAGTGTTGGAATGTTTGTTAGAGATGGTATGTATGTTATTGGGCGTCCTCCCAGGTGGCCGAGAAGGAGAACGAAGAGTGCCGAAGACAGGAGGAGGTTGCCAAAGGGACGGAGGCTGCCAGACGCAGGAAGCATCTCGCAGAGTTGGAGAGTCAGGTACACACACACTCACTCCATCCTTCCTCACTGGCCTTTACAACCTAAACCAGCAAAACTAAAATACCCCCATTTTGGGGTTCTTCACTTTTTTGGGGGAAAAATAATTATTTTGATAATCAAAACGGTCTTAGGGTCAAAAATTTTAAAATAAATATGTTCATTGTGATAAATTAAACTATTTTTATTTAAGATAACTGTTTCGGTTTGAAGAAAAGTCCTTTCTTACAATGGACCATGCCTGAAAATCTTCTCAGATATTAGATTTTTGATACAACTAAATTTAAATTTTCAATTATAAATTATTTTTTTCCGAGATATTTGAACTTAAAACTAATTCTTATGCGTTTAGAAACAGATAATAGTTTTGCACTTGAACTTAGATCCATAATAGAAATCTAGGAAACGCAAAGTATGCTTTTTCGTGAATAAATAAAAACGTAAATTAGTTATGTTGCAAGAGAATGAATTATATTTAAATTCAAACAAAATCTGCTATAGAAACTAATTAAATCGTTTTAAATAATGTTATATGCAATAAATTGGAATGGTGGTATTGCGACACAGACACTAAAGGAATGGCCCGGTACTCCTTCACCTCTCCCCACTGTCTCATTTCTTCTTCTCTCTTCCCTATTCCTCTATTGTGACTTAACTTTCTTCTAATTATTCTCCTAACCTGTTTTGAGATGGAGGAAGTGGACTGGTGGTTGTCTCAAAAAATGTAAAGTTATGTTTCAAGAAGTTCTTCACTGGGATCCCCAGTGCCTTCAAGATCATATTGATATCCAATTTAATAGTGGCATCGGTGCTCAACTTTCATACCAAAACTTCAATTCCTAGAATTCATACTTTCAGTGGAATAATATCACATATTGTATATATTGTGTGTTGCTCATGAAGAAATTCGCTTAAATCGTGATTTGTAATACAGTTTGTTTGATAATTCGAAACTGATACAACATGTTAGCGAGATATGCAAGACCTAAAGCAAAAAGGATAGAATAACTCATTATTTTCTTTGAAGAACCGTCTTGACCTTGACTCTCGACTTACCAGTTGAAACACTTCTTTCCCCCCCCCCCCCCCCCCCCCCACTTCAAAAAGGGACTAACATAAACCATTGCTATAATTTCCTGTTGTTAAAGATGATGAATTAATAATTATAAATATATGGTTACGTTTTCTTTATTTGTTCTCTTACATGTTTTTCCTCTTCATTTGTGTTTTTTAACATTTAACTGAGTGGCAAAAGTCTATATATATATTTTTTTTTGGTATAATTTTTTCAGGTTTTATAAACAATTTGTTTATTGTTAATTGATAAATCAGTAAACTGTGAAGACTGTATCTGTCTGTGGACCGTTGAGTTTTCTTTTCAAAACGGCCAGTGAAAGAGCCTTTTGCCTCTCAGGTGTGACAACTTCCTTACCTAACAGCTTTTGTGCACTGAGGGTATTTTTATTCTCTACTAAATTGGATTGCTTGTCTTGGCATAAAGATTTTTGTATATTTCATTATTTTTACTGTCTTGTTCTGCAAAAATATGATATCTTATTGAATCTGGTCAACTTGCATGGGTGGTGAATTTACGTGAAGATTTTGCAAAACATTTATTTAGGTCAAATCATTATGGGCATATCTTTGACCTACGAGTATGTACATGTTTGGATATTGCCTACAGTTTGGATACACCAGCCATTTACTTCCTAATCATAGTCTTCTTGTATATGTTGTGTTGCTCATATAATACCCAAATATTATTATAAAACTTATTTTCAATATTTTGGTACATTAACCTGACAATATCTACCAGTTTTATTACAATTCGCATTGAGTGTTATGTTGTTTAGTGATTTAATTTACTTTTTGTCGTCACTTTTTTTTTTTGTTTTGTCCAATATGAATATACATTCACAAGCGAAAATATCGGGCGATCTAGTAGTTCCTACATTTTTTGGGGAGTGTTATGATTTTATAATTGATCAAGAAGTTCAATAATGTATTTCACACATATTTATATCAATATCGTGGTGATATCGTGGTAATATCGTGGTAATATCGTGGTGATATCGTGGTGATACATTTTGCATAATTATCAACATTTTACATATATTTATTTTTTTTTATTAAATAAGAAATATGCATGTTGTCCATTGCTCTAAAATGTATTGAGAAGAAATTTAAAAAATATTACTTAGCCAGCACTATACTATTGTATAGTTTCACATTATACTACTCTTTCTCATGTGAATGCATTCAATGTTGAGGTGCTCATAAAATTAAACAGATATCATATAGTTGCCAACAAGGACCCTGTTTCTGCTTACCTTAGTCTGTTGTACTGTTTAGTTGTATTTCTTTACAAGTAGTTTACTGTATGTGTAGCTTTTGGTGATGGATGGTTTTGTTTCAAAGTTGCTTTGAACTTTTTAGAATCCAAACAAGCAAGAAGCTGACAAGATATACCGGGGCATTCAGGTACTTTTCTCTCTCCTTCCGTAGCTTCCCAATCTTAGTATACATTAATATACATATATGTATTTATATTACCAATGAAATTGTTTAAAATATGTATGTGTTTCCTACAGGGGTGTTACATGTCAAATCAACTTTTTAAAAAAATTGCTTTTCGTTTCTCACATTTTTACAAAATTTGGTGGAGAGGGGAGACTGTTTCTG
This sequence comes from Aradus depressus, assembly GCA_963662175.1. Taxonomy (NCBI): domain Eukaryota; kingdom Metazoa; phylum Arthropoda; class Insecta; order Hemiptera; family Aradidae; genus Aradus; species Aradus depressus. Next base: position 40,890,760 of record OY759222.1, read on the forward strand.
TTATTAGAGCCTTAGGAGGACATTTATCTGATTTGTGATGCACTTGGCGTGGAGCCATTGACAAGGATCTCAATCTAGTTATTTTAGTTGTGACCTTACACCCATCATAAAGTACAATTCCTGCTTTCTATTGGCCAATGTGTATGCGCTCAAAGAGTTGTTTCAATGACATTAGTTGAGGTGCTAGTATCCTCAACAGCTCTTTGAGAGGGTTAGTGTAAAGCCAAGAGCTTCCGAAAATTTCATTCTCGCTTATCTTGAAGGAGGAAGTTGGGGAGGCAACGATATAGCCTTCTGCCACTGACTAATGCAAAGTCCAAGTTGAAAAAAAGAGAAGCGATATAATAGAGGTTCTTGAAACGAAAAAAAGAAATTTAAATAATGGTAACGGCAAGTTTCAGCCAGATGTTATGGTATGGTGATAATTTAGGTTATGCATCATTCGGTGGCAGATATCTTGGGTTTTTTCGAGACGATCATGACAGACAGTTTCACTCAAATCGTTCAAGTATATCCAAGGCCCTACGCTCTAGCCCGCACGGTCACCATGACTCCGGCCCAGTCTGCTCAATTATTTAAATTTTACAAAAATATATATATTACTATGGCCAATTTTCGTTACATCTCGTGTGAGATTCACTCCAGCGCTGCCGAATAGGATCAAATGAAATCTTTAGCACAGTCTCTAGTAATTCTGAAACACATGTGGACCAAATCTTGTTAAAATGGGGATTGCAAGGTTTTAGTTGTGTTGATTTGGCGCCGAACACCCCTACATTGAGACACAAAGAAAGAGTCTAAAGCTTGTCTCACATATAAGCTTGCAGTGATCACCTCCCCGACCTTACAATCTTTTAGTTTTTCTTCCTATAAGAGTATATAATTGTCTGCCCTCTATATCACAGAGGTCCACAATGCATTATTACAATGTTTTTTTTATGGAAATACTTTTGATTCAGTATATATTTGTTTATTGTATCGCATGCCAAATTTCTTGATATCTTCAAAGATAGGTTTTAAAAATTTGAAGAAATATGTGTGCGAATTGGCTGTCTTGAAGATACCCGTCAAATTGAAATGTTTCTTGAGATAATTACATATAATGGATGAAATGACTACATTTTCACAGCACAAAAGTGCATGGAAATGAAAAGATGAATCGGGTGTCTGATAGGAAATTTAATTGTGAGAAAACATGTTTTAATGATTCTTTTGACTTGGACTCAAATAACTTGAAAACATGGGATTTTTGGGAGGGCAGGAAAATAAATAGTGATTAATTGTTCTTGGAAGACACTGAGAACCGTGAGCCAGAACAGCGACATAGAAGCAGAAAGCTAGCAAGTTAAGTCCCTTTTGTTTATCCTTTTTAACTCCCAAATTGGGCAGAAATGGGCAGACGAGCTCACTGCAGGCTGCTGCCCTTTTCTGGCTTTAAAATTCGCTCTCATGTAACGCTAGTTTTTTCTTTATTTATTCAATTTATCTACTACAAATAGAAGACATGACCACTGTTCCACCGTTTTCCCGTAGGAAACTGCTCCCTGTTTCCGTGAAAATGTCTGAATGATTTTATGATCATACTTAGCAGACTGTCAAATGTTTGCATTATACTCTCAAATATTTTAATATTCAATATTGCAGGAATATTGTAGTTTTTAAACTTTTTCTTTGCGCGTCCTTAATTTACCTATGTCCAAAGTTTCAAGTTTCTAGGTCCCATTGGAAGTATATTTTGATTACTGTAGTGACGCGCGGGCTTGTGTCGTTTTCGCGTCAAACAATATCATCTCCGGGAATGACTGCGGAACGTTGAGATGAGGGATGAGCTCCTAGTGAGTCTCACAGGTCGCTGTTACCTGAGGGTCGTCCAGTGCCCCAGGTTCCTCCCGAACCTCCCACATTCCTCCTCCAACTTCACCCAAGTATAAATCAACGAAGATAGTTTTCTTTGGAATTAAATTTTTTTTTTTTTACCAGACCCTGAAATGTTGTCCTTTCACGAAGAGACAGTCAATTTATTGTCGATAGTAAACTAGACTATAATGAGAAATGTTGGTTGTTTTCAAAATATATTTATGAGGTTTGTGTGGTGTGTAGGAGGCGGTGATCGCTGAACTGAAGAGCCGCTCCCGGCTGGTCCAGGAGATGAAGGTGCTCCCTCGGGATGAAGTGTACAACGGAGCTCTGGAGGACATCCTGCTGGGACTGAGGTCCGAGCCCTACAGAAGAGCGGACGCATTGAGACGGTCTGCCAGGAGACGGGCCGACTCGAACCGGCTTTCCAGAACCATAGAGGAGCTCGACCTCTGGTAGGTTCATCCAATCACCTCCATTTATTTCAACCCTTGAATATGCCTAACTGAATGTGAATGAGATCGAGTCGAATGGCGATGAAAGTTTAGAAGCTCCTCTATCTTATATTCTAGAATCAAATTTATCGAGATGATTTTAGTTTGGTAGCCCAGAGACAGGAAAGCTTATTTTTTTGTTTGTTTGATAGAAATATTGGTAATCTAAAGAAATGTTCCTGGAGACGCCAGTTATTATTTCTTTAATTTGTTTAGTTAAAAATGAGTATATTTGAGAGCTACAAAAGGACAATAGTTGGTCCTTTCTACCCGAGAGGTTGGAGTTCAACATGAGGACGAACAAACCAAACTAAGATTGATTTAAGAAACTGTTGCTACGAACCGGGGAAAAATCAGGGAATTTCACAAATTTTATTTAAAGCCAGGGAAAATGACACCTGTTGCCCTCATTCCATTAGTTCAAACATAATGTTAATATATGTTCCTAAAATAGCTTTTAAATGTTAATATGTGTTTTTTTGTAATTTATTTTATATGATGTTCTTACGTTTTGTTTTTGATTTATTTTTTTATTACCCAAATTATTTTCGTTTTGGGCAGGGAAAACCTGTAAATGTTTTACACTGCAGATTTCGCGGCAACACAAACAAAAATAAACTAATAATGCAAAAAATTGTATTCTCTGAATTTAAGACAATGAGGGGGTTTGTTTGGTTTTATTCCGGCCTTTTAACTATTAAATGGAGAACTTCCAAATTGATAAACACGGACATATTGTGGAATCTTATAATTAATAAATAAAACAAACTTTTTTTTTAAAATTATTGTCTATTCCACAAGAAATGTATACATAAAGACCGGTTTCAACATTACACCAGGGTCAGGTTTAGATCTAAACTCGAGTAGAAACTAAACTGAGGATGGTATAATGCCGACAACTGTTTGTTTATGTACACAGTTCTTGTGGAATAGACAATATTTCAATATATTTATTATTTATTGAATATAATCAGTCTTTGAAACAAGAAAAAAGTAAATATCTATTTATAGAATTGACATTTTTTCTGTTGTATTAATTGACTACTTGTATTTTGTAGATGCGGGTTGGAGGTTGTACCAAATATGGAGAAGCAAGACTGGACGCTGTTCTTGTTTTGTTATATTAACGTTAACTGTCATCTGTCCCTCACCTCAACACGTCCATCGTCCATGTAATTTTACCTATTTCAGTCCCGTTAAGTAAACTGTACTATATGTACAATTTAGTCCAATTGACCACTCTTCATTTTGACTTACCCAACTGTAAGGAGAGGAGCCATTTTTATATTGTATGTATATAATGTTCATTGTAATAATGATTTTTATAATATATCAATGATGTAGCATATAAATCCAAAGGCATGTAGATATAATAAAAATATATTTTTTAACAGTATAAATATTATGAATATAGTGATTTGACATATGTATATATGATTAATATATAAAATTGTTTTGTAAATATCAGACGTTATTTGTTGTATATACGTTATGTTCTCTAGGTACATATAAATATATCTTACCTATTTATGAATAATGCAAAATCAAAAAAGACATTGGATCTCAAACCTATGAGATTATTGACATCAAAAATTGTATTTTTAATATTATATATATTTTTTTATTGTAAGAATAATAATTCCATTGAATCTTGTTTTATTGACAATACATTTTGCATGTTCTATAAACAAATGATCGATATGTACATAAGAGATTTATAAACTAAGTTGAATAAATGAAAAAATAAAATAAACAAATATATATTTGTATAAATAATTTATGTAATTATAATGGTGCTTTTACCTATCAATAAAATTGTTTTACATTTCCACTTAAACCACATTTCGTACATTTATTGACTGCTCCCTTAGAACATAATTGGTTCGATTTGTTCTACTCGACAAAAACAAGTTACCACATTGGATTTCAGAGAGACGATCTGTCTCTCATAATGAACGTTCTGACAACTTGAGTAGAGAGAGTACTTTCGCTAACTAATCGTCCACAAAGCTTGTTCCTACATGAATATTCGTTATTCGAATTGAAATAGGAATAGAGTGGAATGAAGGTTCGTGTTGGTATGATTATTTGGAATTTAAGACGAACGATATCCCGTTTCGAGTCCGTTTATTAACACACACACACATCAAGATGCAAAAAATGAATGTTTCTGATGGTTTTCGAGAAACGTGTACCGTTATCGGCGGGCCATGTTTCTGATAGCTGGCATACATCAACAATTTGGTTCATGATCTAAATGCAAAGTATGAAAATAGTGATGTTTCGAAAAAACAGGCCAAAATATGCTCGCGAAATAAATATCAAAACAGCACGAAGGGAAGAAAAAAAACAATTTTAAATGTTTCCTACCACAATAAATAATATAATGTTAGTACCAAATTATAGTACCCTATGTCTATCTTTATGTAGGGCACTTCTCTACATTAAATAATGAAACTGCCCGTATTATACGTACACACTGGTATAAAACAGGCAATGTGGTATTACATCCGACCTTAAATTACGGAGGCTTAAATTGAAAAGTGATAAATAATACAGTGAAAGCTTTCCTAACATCACTAGTAACTTTGTCACTTATGTACCAACCACGCTTACAGTTCACTCTCTCCCTCTCCCCTTCTCTTTGTACGTTATCCTGAGATTACACAATCTTTTACCCAGTAATGCCAGTATGAAGTAATTTTGAGAAGGGGGGGAGATACTGATCTTTAAGTGTGGTTTGTGTAAGAATGTCCGTTAATGGACACATCACTTTTATTTAATTTTTTCTTATTTTTCATAAATACTACCAATAATAAAACCATATTTTAAAGTTCGTTTAAACATTACTTATAGGTTAGGTTTTATGACTCATGCCCGGGCTTTAACTACGAGGTCATATCGCCTACTACCAGAGCGCTCTTTCGTCACTCTGGTGGACATGAGCCTGACTCTACTGTGGGAGTCCTAAATTTTTATTCATCTAGGGCAGGTGTACCTACCTGACATCGTACAAGCTCGGGACCATCGCTTAACGTCCCATCCGAAGGACAGCGTGCTTAAGTTTATTTTATCTGGGAGATAAGGGCCTCGGTCGGGCTACGAGCCCACGACCTTGAGCTCAGAAGTCAGCACGCACACCACTGAGCTACTGGCGCCCTCAACAACAATAATTTCATAACATTACTTATTATTCCTTAAATACATTTAGTTGACATTCTTCGGGACTCTGTAACTGTTGTATTGATCCTATCTCAAATCTGAGGACTTATTAGCAATTGCATATTTTATAAGGAACAGTTTTGGTAACGAATCAATTTTTCTATAGGTCTAACTGTTTTCTGGTAAATCAAGGATATGTCCAAAAATATGTGTTTAGAACCTACATTTCAAGACGGTTTTCGGCATGTATCTCGAAAACCTTACGACCTGCGAAAAATCGTTTTTCAGTATTCTCTACAGCATAGAGATGGAAAGCAGCATCACGTGAAAAGTTTCTGATTAGGTCATAAACATAAGCGGTATATTGTAAAATAAAAATATTTTCGGCCAGAATTCAATCATATCCAAGTTAGTAAGCACCTGCATGGCACCTCAACATGCATGGGACCTCAACCTGCATGGGACCTCAACCTGCATGGGACATCAACATGCATGGGACCTCAACATGCATGGGACCTCAACCTGCATGGGACCTCAACCTGCATGGGACCTCAACCTGCATGGGACCTCAACATGCATGGGACCTCAACATGCATGGGACCTCAACCTGCATGGGACCTCAACAGTTCCAATTTTCAAGTTCATAGCTACAATCGTTTTTGCGATAGAGAGCTCACAACTTTCCAATCATAAACACACTCGCACAGAGAGACATCATCGAAAATGGTCAAAACGTATTCAGAAGACCTTGAAACATGAAAATCCGTTGAAAACTCGATCTCGGATTTTCGCACGATTGCAATACTTCCTTAGACCGGAGAGAGCTTCGCCCGACAGTTTGTTAGTCTGTACAAAGGGTGGTGGTTGTTATTTTAATAGGTTGCATGAGAAAAAGAAAAATCACCAAAACACACAATATCACACTATCACCCACCCATCACTATAGTACCAGCTTCATCACACCACTAAGAACTTTCCACTGTCAACACCATGTTATCATTCATCCCCTCTCATCTTGGAAAACGGCAGGGATAATAGGCAACTGCTTGTCATCCCGGGTCGGTCGCCATTCTGGACCTTGAGGCGGACGGTTCTCACAGCCTTAGCTAAAGTGGTACAACGGGGGTGGTTGCTTCCAAACGGATTCGTAGTGGTTCGGTGGCTCTGGTTATTGGCACCTTCCCGGCGGATAACCCGGAGGAAGATACACCCAGCCAGCATGACATCAGGTTTGCATCTCGTACACTGCCGGATACGAGGGATGCGCCTGATTGGGATGCGATCGATTTGGATTTGGCGGTTGGGAAGCAGAAGAAGGCGGTTGGCGGCGCCCCTGGGAGTGATCTCATAGACGCGGCCATGATCAAGAAAGCTCTCCCGGCCATCAGGCCAGATCTGATGCACCTGTACAATGCCTGCTTGAGGCGGGGCCACTTCCCGAGAGCATGGAAACGGGCGATTGTTTGCACGTTTCTCAAGCCTGGGGACAGGGACCCTGTTTGGCAGCGAGTTATAGACCAATCAGCCTCCTTCCCGTGCTCGGTAAGGTGCTAGAGACTCTCATCCTCAACAGAATTCGCGCCCAAGTTCACGACTACGTGTCCCATCGGCAGTACGGTTGCCTGAGAGGTAGGTCCACTGAGGACGCCTTGAGGAGGCTAAGGGCGGATGTGGAGGAAGACGGGGGCAAATATGCACTCTGTGTCTTCTTCGACATTGCAGCGGCCTTCGACAGCACCTGGTGGCCTGCGGTCCTCACGCGACTGCGGATGATGGGACCACCTAGGAATCTATTTGGGCTGATCTCCGGCTTCCTTCGCGAGCGCTCTGCAACCATGAGCCAGCGCTATGCCAGCACTACTGCGGAGGTCACCAGAGGCTGTCCCCAGGGCTCGGTCCTCGGACCTACTCTGTGGGGCATACTCTTTGACGAGCTGCTCCGTGACCTAGAGAATCGAGGATTCAAGGCAATAGCCTATGACGATGATCTCGTGGTCACGGTGCACGCAGATAGTCGCGCTGCTCTGACCCAACGCGCAGAGACCGCCATTGGGCATATTGACAGCTGGTGCTGCGCCAACAAACTCGCCCTCTCGCCCGGCAAGACGTTGGCCTTGCTAGCGAGAGGGAGGACTGACGCCCGGCATCCTCTGGTCATAAGATACCATGGGCTGCGCGTTGAGTGCCCGGCAACGGTTACGTACCTAGGAGTGCGAATCGGGCCGGGTCTGAACGTGACACCCCACGCTGTTGCCATTAAAGAAAAGACTATTGCCATTTTCAACGCTTTGAGCTGCCTAGCCCGAGCAACATGAGGCCTCGGCTACTCCCCGTGTAGAGCTATCTACACCGGGGTGTTCGAGGCCGTTGCGAGATACGCGGCCGCAGGATGGTGGCCTCACCCCACGAAACGGCAGCGAGTTATCCTCGTTCAGGCACAGAGAACAGCCCTGTTAAGGGTCACGAAGGCCTACCGGACTGTCTCTACGGCAGCGCTGCAAGTACTGGCGGGAGCTCCGCCCATTGACTTAGTCTTGGACGGGGCCGTCGCCTCGTACCACTGCCCACTGCAGACGCAATCTGCCCCTTAGAGCAGACACCGACGAGCCTTTGCGACTAGCCCTGGAGGAGGAACTACACGGACAGTCCAGACCGGAGCGTTGTAAGGACATAGTCCAAGAGTGGATAGTAGATAAATGGCAGCAGCGATGGTCACAATCAGACGGCCGAACGACCTGGGCTTACTTCCCAAACGTCCGGGCAAGACTTGAGTCGGTTTGGGTAAAGCCGGACCACTGGACATCCCAGATACTATCGGGTCATGGGGATTTCAACTCCAAGCTCTTCTTTTTCAAGAAGGACAGCCCGGACTGCTCGTGTGGCGGCGTTGAGACTGCAGAACATGTAGTTCTCGAATGCCCGCTGTACGACGGGCCTAGGGTGGAGTTGATACGCCGGACAGGATCTTACCTGGGACTAAACCCAAGGAAGCTGATGACTGAGGCTGACTACCCGGAGTTAGGAAGATTCGTCGCCTCCTGGCGGAAGGTAAAGAAGGCAGTTTAACGTGGTTCCGGGGATGACCGTTGGGTGCTGGTAACACGGCCCACCTGCGACATCCTCGGCGCAACGCAGCCAAGAGCGTAGGTGCCTGGTCCCGAGTTCTCTCGGGAAACGCCGAAAAGATAGGTTGGAGGACCCAACCGATCACTCCGGTGATTGGCGGGGTCCTACAACCGGCCATAACAGCAATAAAATCTGAAATAAGTGCCCTTATTCCCCCCTACTTGGCGGACGTGTGTCGTTGAGCCTCCTTCAGGGGCCGGTACACACGTAAAAAAAAAAAAGTTATTGACACCAGCACCGGTAGCCAGTCCCTGCCAGATTCTGATGTTGGGACCAGAGCAAAGTAGTAGGTGTTCCAATTCAGCCCCTATTCCAAGGAACTAACTCCACCCTAGACCAATTCCCACTCCAATAGGACGTCCTAAATATTTTTAGAAGAGTTTGGCACTTAGTACAGGGGTAGGCCGTAGTGAGCTAAGCAGAGTATGAACTGTAATAAATCATATATTTTGAAATTACAATAATACTTGTAAGTCACGCTAAAAATTATTAAAAAAAATTTATGTTCAGTCAAATGTTTTTATGGAATCAATCTGTAAAGTGCAAAAATCTATACAGAGTATCATCCATCGACCTTTGTCGAAATCGGAACTTTATCATAGAGTCGAGTAAAACATTTGAAACTTTTATTTCCCAACTTCGAATGAGATGGGTTTTGGATCATTTTGAACAGCATAATAGATTAATTTTTTAAAACTATGTCAATAAATACTACAGTTCATCGCGACTTTTAAAAATATATTATTGAGGCAAAGGTATTTTCAAAGGATAACAAGAAAGTTCTCTTAAAAACATTTTTTTCAAGGTGGTGCCATTCAAAAAATTACAAGACAAATCAAGTTTTAAAATTCAAATTTTGAGTGAGGAATGTTTATAAAAATATTTTCATATCATGAATTTTTACTAACTTGAAAAACGGAAATTTTTCACCATAACCAGCAAATCTACTTGTAAAAACCGAGATTAATTTTAAGACGGAATGTAAATTCGGTTAGAACATTTTTCTTCGTCAATGTAGAAAGAAGGAATTCGACCGAGGCCAACGTTTCGGGAACTATTTATTTCCTTCTTCAGCGCCTTATAATGAAACACACGAACTCACACCTTCACCAGACACATCCACTCGTCATTATAAGGCCCTAAAGAAGGAAATAAATAGTTTCCGAAACGTTGGCCTACTGTCGACTCATTAATCATGTTTCTACCTGTGAATACATTCAGGATTAAATATTCCTAGACAAATATTCATTAAGGAAACGTATATTATCCTTTCATCCTCCACCATAATAGGGAAAAACAAAAAAGGATCAAAAGGATGGGGTGAAATTGTGAGAAACTTGTTTATTTACAATATTTACAATTATACAAAAAAAAGTAGAAATATATCGTATATGAGAAAATAGTTTATTTACAATTATTGAAACAATTATATTTATTTAGTTCATTTTAATGTAAGCTCTGACTATTTTCACATCGTCGACGGGTCGATCAAAGCTGTCCGTCTCAACGAGCCCCATCCTCTTCACAGTGTTCATCCCGCTGTGGACCCGACCTGCAAAAATCATCATCTTACATTTCTTTTTCTCATAAAATTCGAACCTCGTGCGCCGACATCTTGTGATGCTTGAGACGACATAAAAAGAATTTAACGTAGATTCATTTGGTAGACAATTTTTTTATCTAACTTCCAATAATTTGTTTTCTCACAATTAACTACAAAAATAGAAAGTTGATAAAACACCTAAACGAGTATCTTGCAATTTAAGCTCTTGAAGGAATCGATTCAAGAGTCGTAGAAAATCAAAGAGTCTCCCAGTCGATAGGAAATTTTATGTCACGCAGGTTTTTCTCCAAAACATGTCTTTCAACACACCAAGAAAAAAAAAAACTTTTGGGTGGTCGCCGTCTGCGGCGAGACTATAAAGAAAGATATACATGAGTCATTCATACCAACTTACGGACACATCCCACCAAATCATCATCTCAATGTTTATTTTTTGTAAATATTACAAAATGAATAATATTGATTCGCTGAGTGTTGGGCTTCCAGAAATTGATTTGCATCCTAGAATTGTTTGAAATGAAGAGAATGTTTTCCCTCACTTCAGTGAACATACAATAGATGATTTATACATCTCTCCGGCCTTCCTGCGGAATCTCACTGGTCATTATTTGAAAGAATTAACTGAATATTTCCGTTTTGAAAGTCTCCAAATTGCGACCGAAATAAATATGTTTGTCAATTTTCAGAATTTTTTTTGTTTCGTTCCTCAAATTTCCATTTTTCAACAATCATAATTTTCAGATTCTGTGAAGAATCCTATACAAAAACCGTGTCTACTAAAGAAAGTTGTAAAAAATTATATTTCTTCACCTAATTTTGTAAATGTTAAATACTCTCAGAAAGAAACTACGAGTTCTGATGATGTTAAATCAAAACTAAAAAGTACTATTTTTTGAAATTTATTACTTTGTAAAACCATGTTAAGTCGCCATTTCCAGGTCATTAAAACAACAATATCTAGTTTATTCTATCATATTCGGATTTCGAAGAAAATTCAACATACAACCACACATTGCATGTTTGCTGAAAATAATGTCAGAAATTCGTGAAGAATAAAAATTGAAAACGAAGAAAATGCACAAAAATTGTACAGGATACAAACATTTTTCGGGGCCCAAAACTTGGAGAATTAAAAATGTACATTAAAATGGTAAGATCTCAGAGGACCAGTGCTTAAGTGGCACGGAAAGACTTGTAGTAACTAACCAAAGATGGCGTGCTTGCCGTCGAGCCATTGTGTGGGCGCCAGGGTGATGAAGAACTGGGAGCCATTAGTGTCCGGGCCGGAGTTGGCCATCGAGAGTATACCTGCACCTGCACAACAGAAACACATTGGCTTCTTAAAAATAGTTGTTTTCATCATATAGCATCAAAACTTAACACGACAGAATCTCTACTTCCCTGAACATTGCGCAGATAGTGTCGATTCAATCATCCAGTAAGGTATTTCTAACTTTTTCCGCAAAAAGATAAGGACCCGGGGCACTAAAATATGGTTGTTAAATGAAGAAGTGGGGCAACAAATGAGCTAACGAGTAGAATCAGAATATAGTTTTTGTTCATGAATTGTGGCAAGAGGGAGAGTGTTTGCATTAGTTGCCCCCCCCCCCCCCCCCCCCCCACCCAACTCGAACACTTTCATGGTAACATTTATCAGAACAAATTACTTACTTACCTTTACCACTAATAATCAATAGCTGACTTACATTGGGGAACTAAATTATATGTCGATACATTCATTACAACTGCAGTTATTAGAGTTTTTGTGTTAAGCTCCTCCCCCCCTAGTTCATAAATATAGGTATAGGGGAAGTTACGTAATCGACCAAAAATCGAATGAGGCCTTGAATGTGTCAATGAATGTATCGAGACGAAATTTTAAATGTGAATTTAGAACCATCAAATGACGACAACTAATGTTTTTCAGCCAAATCAACCATAGAGAAAAGGGAATTAAGGGGAAGGTTTAAAATAAATACTGTAATAACACCGTAAGGGCGACACTTGTTTAGAGGAATCGTTAGAAGGGAAGAGGGCTCTATTCAAATACCCTAATAACTAACGGTGACAGTCCAAAATGCCCCGTCGAATGTATGGTAGCAGAACAGCTGATTATCAACTTAGTTACCGGTGTGTTTGAGGTCTTCATGGATCTCGTCTGGAAAGGCTCTGCCGTAGATGGAGGCTCCGCCCTTCCCCGTACCGGTGGGATCTCCACCTTAAATATTAATCAGATACATTTTAATTTCATTTAATATCTATGTTAGTTATTATGACTCATGCCCGGGCTTTAACTACGAGGTCATATCGCTTACCACCGAGAGCTCTTTCGACACTCTGGTGGGTTCGAACCAGACTCTACTGTGAGATTTTGCCTACCCAGGACCTCCCGGACAAAAGTATGTGACAGGCTTATTGTACATTATACCGCACTGAATGGTATATATACATACTACATATGGTACGGTATAATATACCGGAAATCAGTTTAACGGCGTCCTCAAAGTTTCTTTTATTTTCCAGGCGGCAGAAAACTCTAAGGGCAGCAGAGTTTCTCGATTTTATTATATTATTGACAACTCAAATATTTGTAAATGTTATGTTAAGACAGGACTTTCCTAGGGGACAGGGTGTCACAGTCGTAGGTAATCACAGATAACCTGAGGATTGTATAAATATGACAACCTAGCACCCCTAAATGTCACTTTTGAACTCTGTGCTGACGATGGAGTAACCCGAAACGGTACACTTTATGTTTACGTTTTAGAAGAATTAGACAATATAAAAGTTGAACAATTTCTTTGTTTTTATTCATTATATTTGCTTTCCACAAAATGGACGTACATCGCTCAAATGTATTCGGTACATTTATTACAAGATGAAAGGAGTGTTCACCAACGTAACTCTTCACTCTGCGAACTGAGCTCACGTCTCATTAGTATTGTTAGATTTAAATTAAATATTGTTAGAATTACCAACCTTGAATCATAAAATCTCTAATTATCCTGTGGAATTTAGTTCCATTGTAGTAACCTCTTCTAGCTAATTCTGCAAAATTTCTACAGGTTTGAGGTGCATGCTTCCAGTACAACTCAATGACCACTTCACCCATTCTGTGAACAAAAGGCAAAGATATTGCCAAAGTTAGTGTAGCCCACCTTTCAATAGGATAAAGACAGGAGTAAATAAAGACAATTAAATAAATTCAACATCTCGGTCGGATCGGGATACTACAGAGGCCGACTCCATTTTGATAAACAAATTTCATTTCAAAAAATGTAATTTGTTTATCAAAATGTACATCGACTGAGTGAAACCTTGTCAATATTAGGAAATAGAAATACCTTTTTGTGAAACCACGCCTCACTTCAGACGATTCTCATTCTGCGTTTGAACGGACACCGCCTACTCATATTCTCAGTTTAGATAATTAAACACGAAAACAGCAAATAACTCAGAATTATATATATATTGTACAAATAATATATACAAGCAAATTTGCTAATAGCAAAATAGGCTATTATCAAAATGTCAAGACCAGTGAGTGATTTCTCCTCTCTTGACATTTTGATGCCATATTTTACACTTTTAGCAAATTTTCTTGTATATATTATTCACAGTTGTAAATTTCCGTGTTTAATTCTGCATAATAGCTAATATTGGATATAGGTTACATTAATGTGGTACTTTATTTATAGTTTAATCTTATATATATATATATAAGCTTTAAGAATGCAATCCTAATTCAAAAAAGTTTATAAAAAAGTATTTTCGTCTGTTGAAAAGTTGTGCTATTTAAATTATAGTAATTCGATCCAACCGACGATATGGCGACTTTCTAGTTTGTTAAAAAGGTTATATATCCATACAAACATAAATACTCACGTTGTCTCAAGAACAGTGAATTTAGGCTGCCATAATTTGTCAGGAATGCCTGAACCTTGTGTGGCCATCGAATCTTCAAAATTGAATTCTAAACTAGATGAATACCAAAAAAATAAAGGCAAAAAGAAAAGAAAAACGATAATAACATAAAATGAACAAGGACGACTCCTTCGTTCGGCTTTAAAGTACCTATAAAACAATTCAAACATGAGCAAGCGCAATTTGTTTACATGAAATAACAGTAGGGAAGGTACAATCGTCAATCGATTGCAATAACACTAAAACGATTCTAATATTCAATTTTCAAAAAGTAGATATTATCAAATGGAAAACATTTCCAAATTCAAATTTAAAGGAATCTTCACAAATAGTTATTTAAAGCCATATTTTGACGATGATTATGGTGAATCTCTAGGTTTCAAAGAGCTCTATTTTTATAGCTCGTTGGTCTGAGTCGATTAAGCACCAAAGTTCAAATTTCAAGTTACCAAGATATTATTCGATGGCTCACATCCCACTAAACCAACTTTTTTTAAAATTTTTCCCAAATGTTTAATTTAGCTTAAATATCTGCACGCTTCTAACACAAGGGGGTCTAGTACGAGCTCGTTCGTACCAACCCTCCATTTGGAGTTAATAGTGTCTCTATTAACTCAAAATGGAGGATCCCCTCGCTAAATAAAATTTGTTCTGTTAATTAATCAATTTATTTATGTTAATTATTAACTATGTAACTTGGTTTTAAAAAAGTATTATTTTTTAATTATATTTTTTTAAATAAAAATAATATAATTTATGTTTGTTCACCCGTATACGTCGGTCGATAATACAGGGCATGTTGCTTCTTAACAACTAAATCTACTTGGGGTAAACCAGTTTCCATGAAAATGTCGACATTGGGTTCGTAATGTCGGCAGGGTTATTGAACAGATAGGTAGATGTTATTTTATACAGATGATAACCCGTTTTTTAAACTTCTTTTCAACTGGCACCGCAATCCATATTGTGACCCGGTATATTTATGGTAAATTAGTGATAGAAGACAAAACTAACATATAGGCAATAGAGATGTTTTCGCCAGAGATCTTGTAGAAGTTCATTGTGAATACTACTGAATAAAAACTTAGAACGAGTCAAAAAATTCCACTATATTTATATGAAAAACACAATATTTTCGCTGGTTAGAGTATTCTCAAGTGTACAGGATACAGACTTATGACTGGTGGTTATCTGTATTCTGTACACTTGAGAATGCTCTAACCAGCGAAATATATTGTGTTTTTCATATAAATATAGTTGAATTTTTTGACTCGTTCTAAGTTTTTATTCAGTAGTATATAGGAAATAGTATTGCGTATTCGCTAAAATATTTTATTTATTTTTTTGGCCTTATGTACCAAGCATATCAGCCATGACTCTTATAATGGTGTTTTACCTAATTATTTACGACACGTGGCCCCGGGAGGAAGTTCTATCTGTCTACGAAATAAAACTCACTCCCGGACGGAATTCGAACCCGCAAACCAAGGTGAGACCTTGCGACCAAAAGCCCTACGCTCTAGCCCCCACGGCCACCATGGCTCCCCGCTAAAATATTTCATACAACTGTTGAATTATGTAAATTGTGGATTGATCGCCAAGCACAAAATAATTTTAACTTCTCGAAAACTTGAAATAGAGCGATAAAATGTTGGTGGCAGTGGCTACTATAAGGCATCCAATTATATTGGTGGCAGTGGCTACTATAAGGCATACAATTATGTTGGTGGCAGTGGCTACTATAAGGCATCCAATTATGTTGATGGCAGTGGCTACTATAAGGCATCCAATTATGTTGGTGGCAGTGGCTACTATAAGGCATCCAATTATGTTGGTGGCAGTGGCTACTATAAGGCATCCAATTATGCAATTAACGAAAAAAGGGCTTGAGTGAGGTCTTTATTTTTATTTTACATATCACAGAGGCGAAATAAATAAAACAATATTTTCTAATTATTGTCTATCCAAAAAAAAAAAAAAATGTATTGTCTATTCCACAGACATTTTTGCGGAATAAACAATATTTCAAGAAGAAATTTGTTTTTTTTTACTTATTAGAAGTTTTTATTATACATGGCGCGTTTCTGAAATTTGAAGTATACAGACAAAACTCTAATTACATGTTCAAAGAGAAAAACAAAATGGTGGTCAAGTATGGTGGTCAAGTATGGAACTAGAGGCTTCCGTACTAGCAGCTATTTACCTACACTTAACAGGTAAATGTATATCTTACCAAGCTCCCAACAAGTCGTTATCTCAGAAACCACTAAATCAATGTTCAATATTTTTCGTTAGTTGTAATCGTGAAGATTATATATCTGCCAAATTTATGTTTCTAGAACAAATAGTTTAAAAATACGAGGACACAACAAATCATTACAATTAATCTTTAAATTAAGCTTGTGTTGCCTTTAAATAAAAGGTCGTATCACCTACTACCAGAGATCTTTCATCACACAGTTGTGTACATGAGTTCGACTTTGCAATGGAGTCCTAAATTTTGCCTACCCTAAATTTTTATAATTAATTTCACCCAGGGTAGGGGTCTTTAACGAGTACCTGACATCGTACAGGCTCGGGACTATCGTTTATCGTCCATCCGAAGGATGGGGTGCTTAACTCTTTTTTTCTACCTTCCAGATAAAATAAACTAAGGGCCTCGGCTGGGTTTCGAACCCGCTATCTTGAGCTTACTAAGCAAGCACGAATACCACAGAGCTACCGGCACCCTCTAGGGGCTCGACCAGCTAGGACAATTTTTTAAAATTTCTATTTACATGAAAAGTCTAGCGTTATAATTTATTGGATCCATCTTCTGAATTTATAAACACAAAGTTAGACAATTAGAGAAGAATACAAGTAGATATATAAGAATATATTTGTAAAAAAACGGACACATTCCATCATAAAATCAAGGTTTTATCATGACTTTCATAAGGCTGGGATGTTGTTGTAGGATGTTCACTATCGATTGTATCCTGGCATTGGCCACCTCATCAGGGGGTGCAGACTGGTCTAGAGACAGCTTCTCGCCCACGATGCTAACCACTTTACCAACATTTGGACCAGGCTCTGTCAGTTGCTTCAGTATCAACTCAGAGCTCACCTCTCGTTCCTCCTCCACACGGATGTACTTAAAAACAATTATAAGTTAGGATGAAACTGTTTGATAATAAGGCTTTCTGTATCTACAGTAACTTACTCTAAACACGAAATGGTACATCAAGGTCATGACTAAAGTCGGAAGACAATAGAATCAAACGTATTTTATTATTTTTTGAATAGACGCGTTCCAAATTAAAATGTGTCTCTATAGCAGCAGATTAATGGATGGGTACGTAAGAATACATATAGAAGAGGGCCTAACGAAATTGGAAGAGAAGCAGAAGAAATATTTCGATCGAGGTACCAGTATGCTTAAAAATGCGTTTAAGAAGTTTATATCAAACTTTAAAAACAAATTGGACTACACAAGTTTAACCAGGAAATTATTTTTCAGTTTTCTTTTAAAATATTTTCGGTGCTTTCTGCATGTCGACATCACTCGAATTAGTAACAAACCAAAATCAAAATGACTCAGTCAACTGTTTTGAAACCCTAGCAGTGGGCAAAACAACTATTCAACAGTACATTTTGGTTCGTTTTTTCTTGCCTAGTTACTTCCAAGATAAAATGTTTCTTATCAAATATTTATACAGTTGCTAACAATTAACATGTACAAGGAAAATTTGCCGCCAAACTCATGAAACGAATAAACGTAAAAAGTGTATATTTTGTCGCAAATAAAATATTGTTAGAGCTGTCTGTTGAACTACGTCTGTAATGTGATAAGAAGGATGCGGTTTGTAGCTGACAGCACAGTAACCATTGTAACGGTAATCATTTAGTTAATGGTTAACATCAAAACATGGCGAAATCAAAACATTGTCTCGTATAAAAAATCAAATTCTTGCTCTATCTCAACAGTTTTTGAGCTACATAATGATTGTGGGTACATATTGTCTGTCTGTTACACCTTACTTACCTTGGCCGTGTCCATCTCCTGTTCCTTGTCCAATCTCTCCTCCGCTCCTTCCACTGCCTCCTCCTCCTCCTCCTCAGAGCTGGTCGGACTCGGGATGATCCTGTGTATCAGTTCGACAATGATTGCCTTCATCTTCAGTCTTCGGATAGTAGGGTCGTCCATCTCCCCATCTGACAGAGCTTCCAGCTGTCTCAAGAAAGAAGATCCCTTCTCGAACGATGGCGCCGGTTTTTTCACTTCACCACCTTTTGTCTCATCGCAGACGTTCTTCTTCTTATGCCGAATGAGACAGACATAGGGCACCTCCTGGGACACCTCGCCTTTGGATTCGCTCACCTCCCGCAACTCCTCATCAACTGAGTTCATCTTTGGAGTATTTACCACGCCATTAACCTGAAAAAAAAAATTATGCATAGGGTGTGGCGCATTATTACGAAATCAGTAATTTTTCTCTGAGAATATACTAGTTATAAAAATATTTGTTATAGATGTCTCCTTAATTATTTCAAGGAACCTAAATTTACCCTCAAAATTTACTATAATAACTTATAATATAATAAATTCTGAAACTACATTTTTCAAAATGAGCCTTGAACGAGAGCGATCCGTTGGATTCTCGCTGAGATATTCAATGGTCAAGTTTAACAACTATCAACACTTTTCTTATCCGCACTTCATGTTATTACAGTTTTTTTAAACATACATTCTGATTTCGAGTTTCTAACGGAATATTCCTAAGGAAAATGTCATTAATTTGTTAGCGAAAAAAAATGACGCTAGTTTGCTTAGTGAAAAACGAGATAGTTTTGTTCTTTTAGAATTGCGTAGGTCGAAAATCCTCTATGAAGCCCTATTAATATGTGTTTGACATACTATGTCACGACTGACATATTATGTCAGTCTATCCCCGCCGATATCTGGGAAATTATTGAAGCTATCTTACTGAAAGTGGGCAAAATAATAAAGAATGATATATAAATCTAGCGTAAAATCATAATAATTTGGTAGGAAAAAAATATTATGTGAAAAATTTATAATATTTTAAGGGATGTAGCCATGATGGTGATTTAGAAATTCCGAGAATTCTCCCCTGAAGATATGCTTCAAAACACATTATTATTCAACTGTTTTGTACACATAACGAAAAAATATCTACTTTGAATATTCATCGAGAAAAATATGTGATCTTATAGGAAATAAGATCTGATATGCCTGATATCTGAGTGAAAGTTTTGAAGGTAAATTTAGATTCTTCGGTAAGAAATAAGGAGATATACATTACATATACTTTTCTAACTCGCATATTTTCAGAGAAAGACCTAAATATATATATAGTTATTTATTTTAGTTTTACGACGCACCAACAGTCCACTGGCTGGCGCCATTGGCCGATAAGGCTCACCTTCAGGAGGACTCAGCAGGTTGTTGGTCTGTCCCGATGTCTGCTCCAGACTGTTGAACTCGTCCAGGACCTAACCCCTAACTCCCTTCTAGTACTTACCGCTTGGTCGGAGTGGCTGCGAAGTTGTTCCAGCTTGTGCAGTCTCAGCTGGTAGTTGGTCCGTCCCGATGTCTGCTCAAGACTGTTGAACTCGTCCAGGACCTAACCCCTAACTCCCTTCTAGTACTTACCGCTTGGTCGGAGTGGCTGCGGTTGTTCCAGCTTGTGCAGTCTCAGCTGGTAGTTGGTCTGTCCCGATGTATGCTCCAGACTGTTGAACTCGTCCAGGACCTAACCCCTAACTCCCTTCTAGTACTTACCGCTTGGTCGGAGTGGCTGCGAAGTTGTTCCAGCTTGTGCAGTCTCACCAGGTAGTTGGTCTGTCCCGATGTCTGCTCAAGACTGTTGAATTCGTTCAGGACCTGACCCCCAACTCCCTTCTAGTACTTACCGCTTGGTCGGGGTGGCTGCGAAGTTGTTCCAGCTTGTGCAGTCTCAGCTGGTAGTTGGTGTGTCCCGATGTCTGCTCCAGACTGTTGAACTCGTCCAGGACCTAACCCCTAACTCCTATCTAGCACTTACCGCTTGGTCGGAGTGGCTGCGAAGTTGTTCCAGCTTGTGCAGACTCAGCAGGTAGTTGGTCTGTCCCGGCGACTGCTCCAGACTGTAGGAGACAAACTTATTGAACTCGTCCAACACCTCGCCCGTCACTCCCTTCCATTCCTTTAGCTTCTCTTCCAGATAGCTGACTCTTTCTATCAAGCTCAACATCTCCCTGTCTCGAACCGTCTGGTCTTCCATCGCCTGTAAAATCACATCAAGTGTAAATAATTTTTGCGATTCGGACAATGGTCTTTACACAGCACTTATCGATTTCAGTTTTTCGAGTAATTTATTTTGGCCAATTAATTTTTTTTCCTCTGCTCACTTAGATTTTGTCGTTTTGATCATTTTCTCTTGGACGGTGGGAGTGGTCTGCAGTCCGTTCTATATAATATCTATAGAGTTACCATTTTTGTGGTTGAATCGCGGCTGGGAATGTGGCCAAAAAATATAATTCAATATAGTTTTTCAAATTCAAACCTCTGTTTTGTTTTTTTCAACCCTGTCATGTGGTCACTGGAGTGTACCTGACTCCTGTGTAATATAGTCTATTTGCGTAGGCCAAATGAATTTTAAAATATAAAGTTTGTATGTAAAATAAATAATATGTATATTATGGAGAAATAAACCCTTAAATTTTAGAGGCTGGAGACAGGTAGCAAGGATAACCAAGAGAGGTACCAGGCTCAGGTATCGAGGGATAGCACAGAAGGCACCATCAGTTCCCTGTAGGAGTATTTATACAGCCTTTTACAACCCGGATTTTACAATCTGGCTACAATCAGGTACCGGATTAGAGCTCCAAGCCCGCTGTTAGGGGCATATTAAACTATCCGAACTCCCAACATAAAGTTGAAGGAAGAAGGAGAAGGAGAGGGGGAACCAGTCCAGGAGCGTCGAAGAAGTGGGGAGTTCATAGTCAGTTTCAAGTGAAGAGTCGAAGAGAGCAGTTGAAGTCTGGAGTTCATCGTCAGTCCAGGTCCAAGGGTCTTCGAGTTCACTTCCTAGAGGTCTAGTCTAGAGGTGGAGGTGGACAGATCAGGAGTTTAGACCCAGCAGCCTTCGAGGGAATCTCCAGTCCAGATGAGCCGTTGAAGTCCAGCCCTTGAGGAGGAACTCAGCCAGCCGTCATCCTTTCCACTCGAAAGTCCCCGCAGAGATATCCAGGACCCAGCATTCAATGAGCATCCGATTAGTCTCCACCCCTTGTCTCTCTACAGCTTTCATTAGCAATAAGGTTTATATTTTATACTAGCAGTAATACCCGGCGTTGCCCAGGGAACTTTGACTTTTCTCCTAATATCTCTCGTTCGAATCCATTTCAATTCTTCAATAGTACATTCATGATGTTATAATTTTCAATTATTCATAGGGAATAACGCTTATAGTCCTTCAACGGTAGACATCCCTGCTAGTAAGTTTTTAGGACCCCTGGGCACCATGGCTAGTACGCGCCATTCAACGGCGGAAACCACAGCTAGTGAATACTTAGCATCACAGGACGTCCTAGCCAGTGCGTACTTGAGAACGCTTGTGACCACTTCAACCATGAATTGAATCAAATTTTCTTGAGACAATTTGTTTACGTGTTTAAACAAACAAAAGTTCACAAAAACGTTAAATAAAACATTGAATTAGCAAATTTCCTGGCATCCTTAAACGTTCTGCTCAAACATAGGGTCGTGACATCACCCAACACTACGTGACATCACCCAACACTCCTCTCACAGTTTGTTCATCTCATGGCCTCAGATTTTAATTGTGAAATGTTTCATGAAAAAGGTACAAACATTATCTTAAATCTAAAAACCGTTTAAAAGCTAGAAATTTGAAGAATGGAGTCTACCGAGCTCAGGATCGCCATTTAGAAATCTAGCCAAGTCACTTAGCTCAGATGTTTTAATCGGGAAGATAAAAATAAATTTGAGCACGTCGTCCTTCGGATTGGGCTTTAAGCTATGATCGAGGGCCTTTTTGTATGTCAGGTACTCGATAATGAGTCGTATGTTATGTATCTAAACCTGGGTAGTTGAAATTACATTTACGTTAAAAATAACTTGAGCACGTCGTCCTTCGGATTGGACTCCAAGCTATGATTGAGGGCCTTTTTGTATGTCAGGTGCTCGATAATGAGTCGTATGTTATGTAACTAAACCTAGGTAGCTAAAATTTCACTTAGGTTCGAAAAACCTTGAGCACGTCGTCCTTCGGATGGGACTTTCCCGATATATCTTAATCTGTCTATCAGTTTTAACAAATAGTAAATCCATAAACCGTTAAAAAGCAGGAAATTTGAAGAATGGTATTTAGCCCGACTTTTTTCGAAAAACATTATTATTTCAATTTTTGTGTAGGATTCAGATATCCGGGTTGTTCATCAGTTTTAACAAATATTAAATCTAAAAACCGTTTAAAAGCTAGAAATTTGAAGAATGGAGTCTACCGAGCTCAGGATCGCCATTTAGAAATCTAGCCAAGTCACTTAGGTCAGATGTTTTAATCGGGAAGATAAAAATAAATTTGAGCACGTCGTCCTTCGGATGGGACTTTCCCGATACATCTGAATCTTTCTTTGGTTGACCATCCTCGTTTCTGGATGCTGCCTATCTACCAACATAGCTGAATTAATTTGTTTTTCAGAAAATATGTCAAAACGGTACCTCAGAGCCCACTTATATTCCATATTTCTTCCTTGATAATTTTAGTTGGAACCAAACGGTAACTTATTTTATCTTACATATGGAGTCTATCGAGCTCAGGATCGCCACTTAGAAATCTAGCCAAGGCACTTAGGACAGATGTTTTAATCGAGAAGATAAAAATAAATTTGAGCACGTCGTCCTTCGGATTGGACTTTAGGCTATGATCGAGGGCCTTTTTGTATGTCAGGTGCTCGATAATCAGTCGTATGTTATGTAACTAGGTAGCTAAAATTTCACTTAGGTTCAAAAAACCTTGAGCACGTCGTCCTTCGGATGGGACTTTCCCGATATAACTGAATCTGTCTATCAGTTTTAACAAATAGTAAATCTATAAACCGTTAAAAAGCAGGAAATTTGAAGAATGGTATTTAGCCCGACTTTTTTCGAAAAACATTTTTATTTCGATTTTTGTGTAGGATTCAGATATCCCGGTTGTTCATCAGTTTTAACAAATATTAAATCTAAAAACCGTTTAAAAGCTAGAAATGTGAAGAATGGAGTCTACCGAGCTCATGATCGCCATTTAGAAATCTAGCCAAGTCACTTAGCTCAGATGTTTTAATCGGGAAGATAAAAATAAATTTGAGCACGTCGTCCTTCGGATTGGGCTTTAAGCTATGATCGAGGGCCTTTTTGTATGTCAGGTACTCGATAATGAGTCGTATGTTATGTATCTAAACCTGGGTAGTTGAAATTACATTTACGTTAAAAATAACTTGAGCACGTCGTCCTTCGGATTGGACTCCAAGCTATGATTGAGGGCCTTTTTGTATGTCAGGTGCTCGATAATGAGTCGTATGTTATGTAACTAAACCTAGGTAGCTAAAATTTCACTTAGGTTCGAAAAACCTTGAGCACGTCGTCCTTCGGATGGGACTTTCCCGATATATCTTAATCTGTCTATCAGTTTTAACAAATAGTAAATCTATAAACCGTTAAAAAGCAGGAAATTTGAAGAATGGTATTTAGCCCGACTTTTTTCGAAAAACATTTTTATTTCAATTTTTGTGTAGGATTCAGATATCCGGGTAGCTGACCCGACAGACGTCGTTCTGTCAAAAGCTATTGGACTGGATTTTTTTTTTATTTATTTTTTTTACTTGGAACCACAGCAAGTTCCTACTTAAGAACACCGGGCACCTTAGATAGTATGCGCCTTGCAACTCCGTGCAACCAGCTATTAAGTTCTTAGGACCGCTGGGCAACACAGATAGTACGTAGTTAGGAACGCAGGGCACCGCAGCTAGTATGTGCCTTGCAACAGCGGATGCCCTAGGTATTTTGTGCTTAAGAACGCTGGTGAGAGCTATTATTTACCGTGCAACGGTGCATCTTCAAGGTAATACATGCTAAGGAAACCCACCCTATTAAAATTAGGGCTATTTCCCATGAAATTCCATGACAATCCGACCATTCGTTAATGAGCTACAACTATTTTATGCTAAGGCCTACCCCCAAAACCCCCCTCCCTTTCAAAATGTTGAGATGCCACACACCCTATTTTTTAATTCGGGCTTTAAGAATACTACACGTGAAATTCCATGACAATCCGATCATCTGTTAATGACCTATCAGTATCTTTATATTTACGCCTACCCCCACAACTCCCCTCCCTTTTATGACGTCACACACTTTATTTTTCAATTTGACTTTCAAGAATTCGACATGTGAAATTCCATGACATACTGATCATCCGTTAAAGACCTATCACTATCTTTATATGTAGGCCTACCCCCACAACCCCCCCTCCCGTTCAAAATTTTGAGATGTCACATACCGTATTTTTCAATTTGGCCTTTAAGAATACTACATGTCAAATTTCGTGACAATCCGAACAACCGTTAATGAGCTAGGACTATATTTATACTTAGGCCCCCCCCATAACCCCCCCCTCCTGTTCAAAATTTTGAGATGTCACGTAGCGTATTTTTCAATTTGGCCTTTAAGCATACTACATGTTAAATTCCATGACATTCCGAACATCCGTTAAAGACCTATCACTATCTTTATAAGTAGGCCTACCCCCACAACCCCCCCTCCCGTTCAAAATTTTGAGATGTCACGTACCGTATTTTTCAATTTGGCCTTTAAGAATACTACATGTGAAATTCCATGACAATCGGATCATCCGTTAAAGACCTATCACTATCTTTATATTAGGCCTAGCCCCCCCCCCCCCCCTTTCAAATTTTGAGACTTCACACATCCTTTTTTTAAATTTGGCTTTTTAGAATACTACATGCGAAATTCCATGACAATCCGACTATAAGTTAATGAGTTACCGGTATCTTTATACTAAGGCCTACCTCCACAACCCCCCCTCCCGTGAAAATTTAGCCAATCATTTTTATTATATAGATGTAGATATGTAAAAACTGAATAAAACGAAACAGTAAGTAAATGACAAAGATGACAACCAACGTTAAATCGAGGAACTTGCCAGAAGCGAAGATTTAAAAACAATCAAGAAAATAAAACGCACTAAAAACTGATAACACGCACTAAAAACTGAAAAAACGAAACAGTAAGTAAATGATTTTAGGGTGTCTGATATCGATTCAAATTGATCGATTTGTTGATTGTTCACATCGATTATTACGCCCCCAACCATCGATTCTTCGATTAATCTATCTCAGATCGCCATCCCTAGAATTAACAGCTAAGAACTCTTCATAAGAACCTTCCTCGGACTTCAACGAATATTTGAAAAAAAAAATTAGCCGAAATGGTCCAGCCGTTCTCGAGTTTTGCGCTTAGCAAAATTTAGCACTCATTTTTATTATATAGATTATAATTTTTAATTTTTAATTTAATTATTAACTTTGTTTTATTGTAAATATATTCATCTTAAATATGAGTTGCTAATTTTTCAGTAGTTTGCTCCCATGCCATCCAAGTTAGTTATCCTCCGCAGTTTACATTAAAAAATAAAGCAAATATAAATATCATTTTTTTTATTAAAAAACCGCGACGCGAATCAAACAATATTACACCTGATAGGTAAACAATCATCTCTACTATTGTATTAAGTGGCTGGGGCTCGTCTTTGGGAAAAGGCATTTAGGACAAAATGGCCTCCTGAACCAATTGTAGTTTTTACTTATCGATTTCAGTAAAATTTGCTTTTAACCAAATGAAAATATCAAACTGAAAACATTATTCAACTCTTCGACAGGGAGTGTAATATTTTAATTTTTAAACAGTTATCAGGATAAAGGATTGATTAAGAACCATAATTTATATAGCCGTTTTCCTTATCTTATGAGTCTAAGAAAAGGCGCTCTAACCAGAGCAAGCTTCTGTTCGTAAGCGGCTCTCTCTGTCTCCCTGACCGCCTCGTACTCCTCCACCGTCTTGCTGATGGCATGGACCACCTCCTGTGTAATCTGCGTCTGTGTCTGGTATCCCTTCAGCACCTCCTCCTCCTCCACCTGCTTCTTAAAATCCAATATTATTCCTCTCCACTTTTTAGAATAGTCCCTGAAAATGAAAAACAATTATGACATCCTGGAGTTCGTGAGATGACATTTCTTGAAATTATGAAAATGCAATATATGTTATTGTTTTAAATAGTCATTCGGGATTTCACTGGTAGAATCCTAATTTGTTAGTTTCCCGGGCAACGCCGGCTACCACAACTAGCCTTAAAGGGATTTTTGGTAGGATCGGGATGAAACTTGACACAATTTTAAGTCCTACATCGAGGCAGGTTTGGTCCAAAGTTGGTCCTGTTAAAAAATATAATGGAAAAAATACAATATGAATTTTTCGCGGTGTTTTCAATTATCGCTAGTTACTTATTCACAATTTCAAAACCTAACCATCATTCAAATCTGACAAGTTTTACAACCTAAAAGTGTGTGAAGTCGGTGATATGATCAACGGCGAGTAAACGTACAAAGAGAACGGTATTTCAAAAATATGTCTTGTTACAGATCTAGATAAACTTTCTATAAAAATGGCAGTCCAACGAAATTCGATGTTAACTCCGAAAGTGGGTTAATTTAAATAAAAGTCATTAGAAATCAAAACAAAAATAAAAAAGTGGTCGGTGAATCACCGGCGATGTACTTCCCCACAACTAATTAATCAATTAACTTTTCTCTCCCCCTCCAAAACCAGTCGACCGTTTGCGCTAATATTCAACAGTTGACTTACATAGGGGATCCTAAATCCTCATACTAAATTTTTTGTCGATAAGTTCATTCAATTGGCAGTTATTAGAGTGTTTGTGTTAAGATTCTCCCCTAATCCCCTTCTCTTTGGTCGATTTGGCTGAACTGATTTGGATTCACATATAAAATTTCGCTTCGATACATTCATTCCATCGGGAATTATCGTGTTCATAGACACACACATACACAGAGACAGACAACTTTTTTTTAAAATTTGGAATTAGGTCGGAAAAGATGAAATTCAGTTGAAAACTCCGCATCAAATGTTTGACCGGACACATAACTTCCCCTATACTTCATATTCTTCAACCAGATTCGTCAAAAAGGATATCCTATACCTTATATATTCGGTATTCCTTCCTCGGTTATCTTAGCTAGGGAAAACGTTTTCATCTTTACAGACGGTAGTCTATCATCGTATCTCTTGAAGTCTCCCTAATGACATAGCTGCGTTATGTGTTTTATCAGAAAATATAAGAAATCGGTGCCAAAAAGCCAAATATTCTATATTTCTTCTTCGGCTATCTGAAGACAACCAGAACAAATGTTCAACTTTACTTTTCATTAACTATCATCATATCTGGCTGAAGCCTCTCTACTCAGCTCCAGCAGCCGAATATGTCTAAGTCAATTTATAACTAAATAAATAATCCGCACTTTAGGTGAATGCTAATTCTTTATTCCCTATTTTTCAATAATACACTCTTGTCAATCGAATAGTCGAAAAGAAAACTTGTCAGAAGTTGATGAGGAGGAAACTCACAAAACTGTCTGCAAATATCTAAAGAAAACCAAACATAAATGACATTACTTATACTTTGTAAATCAAATCCCGTTCAAACAACATCAAAATGGCGCAAGAAAACACAGAAAGCAGCACTGTCTTGCAAGAACTCATAACTGGTAACTATCCGTAAAACGACTGACAGCTGACCAACTCTGAGCAGGTTTGTAGAGCCTCCAATGTTCGCCAATATTATCTACTGTTCATGGCCTAGACATTGGTACCAGTGACAAATTGATCAACAACAATCTTTAAAATTTTAAAGAACACTAAAATACCAAAAAAAACATAAATAAAATTAATTCCGTACATGTTGATCTGAATAATTAAATAACAATATATTGATAAAACTCAAACAAATAAGAACAGAGTCATTATGAAAAGTAAATGTTACAAAATGGAAATTTGCCCGGGTCATTGTTTCTAGGTTATATGTGGATACATGAAGGATTCATTTAGAACAATATTAAAAAAAGTGACACCTCATTCTGATCCTATACTCTTCGACCCAGTGCGCCATCTGCCAGGCCAGCTGGAAGGCGAACGTCGAGTTGAGGTATTCCTCTTTAGCTCTCGCGGCCAGAAGCACCTCCTCATCCATGGACCTCTGCAAGATCTCCAGGGCCTCTTCCTTCTCCTTCTTCACAACCTCCCGCACCAGGTCTTCTGCCTCAGCAATGGCCATCTGGGAAACATAGGATGATGAGCTTGAGAAGACAGTAAATAGAAAAAGTAAAAAATACATTTAGGAAGATATGTAAAAAGAAGACGGAGATAAGATATGATACAGTCAAAACTAAAAAGAGGACGGAGACAAGATATGATACAGTCAAAACTAAAAAGAGGACGGAGACAAGATATGATACAGTCGAAACTAAAAAGAGGACGGAGACAAGATATGATACAGTCGAAACTAAAAAGAACTTAAATAAGCCATCTTATGTGGAATGGAAATAGGAATGGTAAAATAAATGTGTAAAATAAGTAACAAGGACAAATAATATTAAATCCTTTTAGAACTGTTACCTGAGAGGCTTACTTTTGAATTTTACATTGGAAAGAGCTCGGCTTGAAATATAACCTTTTAATGAGTGCGATATAACCTCGTAGTTCAAAGCCGGAGTCACAATAACTACAATTAATGTAGATAGATAAAACCTTACCCCTTTCTCCGAGTTCATTTGTTCCACTGTGTTTTTCATAATTTCTCTAAAACGAAGCCTTTCTTGCAACCTCGTTTCTTTTTTCGTCTTTTTCACCCGTTTTGCCAAAAGTTTTGCCATTTTTTCATGGCACTCTTTCACTGCAGCTCCAATCCTCTGCTGAACCAAATATTCTTGTTTTGTGAATTCATCGACATCTTCTACAAAATATAAATATAAGTATGTACAAAGGATGTTTTATTCAGACAAAAAGAAGCACATAGAAATTTATTATTTTTATAGTTTTAGCCTACTTTCCAAAGAAAATAGTTATCGATGAACGACGAAACCATCAAGCTGCATTTTGAAAGGGAGGGGGGAGGGGGGGGGGGGACCCCAAGCATAAAGATAGTGCTAGCTCATTAACGAATGGTCGGATTGTCATCGAATTTCATATGTAGTATTCTTAAAAATAAAGTTGACCAATAGAGTGTGTGACGTCTTAAAATTTTGAACGGGAGGGGGGTAGTTGGGTGCCGTTAGCACAAAACAAATTCTAGCTCGTAATTAACGGATGATCGGTTTGTCATGAAATTTCCCATGTAGTATTCTTTAAAGCCAAATTGAAAAATAGGGTATGTAACGTTTCCAAATTCTAAACGGGAGGGGGGGTAGTGGGGTCATCTTAGCACAAAAAACATTCTAGCTCAATAACGGCTGTTTGGATTATCATAGAACCTGTACGTCTAACAAGACCTAAGCAACAAACGCTCTTATCCCCTCCCTGTGGCCCTACAGCGGGAGACCGAAATTTTGCCTACCCAGGTTTAGTTACATAAGATACGACTCATTAACGAGTACTGAGATCCGAAAAAGTCCGGAACCATCTCCTAAGATCCCATCCGAAGGACAACATGCTCAAGATCTTTTACCTTTCAGATAAAATACCTAAGTCTCGGCTAGATTTACTCGCGATCCTGAGCTCATTAGACACCATGCGTAAAGATAAAATAAGTTTCTGGTTAGTTCTAACTAAAACAGTCAAGAAGAAATACAGAATATAGGTTTAGCTTTGTGTGCTTTCTCCATTGTTGCGCGGGCAACCGCTGCTCTGTCTTAAATTAGCTTTCATACCATAACAATAAACAACATTGCCTCTTTCCCGGATTATATATTGTGATAAATAAATAATGTTAATGTTAGATAAAGATAACTAAATAATAATTAATAATTGAATTAGTAAAATTAAAATACATAATTGAATTAATAAAAATGAAATAAACAATAAATTACCACATTTCCTGTAGAAATTGTATCTCTTTTCTTTTACTAAATTTTGATTTCTACAGTAGTTTTGAAAAGGGGCCCTAAAAAATATCAAAAGTAGACGTGCAATTTTGAAGAAAGTGCACGTAATTTAAAAAAATTTCAATTAACAACCTTTTTATTTGGATTTGTAAAGAGATGCCATATGTTTTTTCTAAATGTTTCAAAAATATTAAATCTAATCCAAAGGTTATCAAATTTTCTTACTGGGCCAACAAGGAAAATTAATAGAATAGAATTTACGGGAACAAATAATTTGAGTTTATTTTCTTACATCTACATTATAAAATTAAAAACTAAACATTGAAACAACAATCAAAAGAAAAATCGTGAAAACTAAATTCTTAAAACTATTTCAATCTTTTTCTTTATTTTTTAAATATTTTGGCCATTATTCAAATCAAAGTTATATATTTTTGGGCATAGATATATTTTGTAATTATAAAGAAATAACAGTACCTGTTTTGCGCATCAATGTTACTGTTATTTCACACCTACTTAGTTCATCATATCTTAGCCTGAACAACAACTCTCTGTCCACCTTCACATCTCAACCCAGACCACACTCCATTGACTCCTCTACACTAATACAAAAACAGCTGATGGCCGTGTTTTGTTTTCTACTCATTTGTTTTAAATGAAAATGCATTCATCATTATTATTTTTATTTACTAATTCAGTTGCTTATTGGATTTTATAGAAAAATAAATATAATTAATTTTTTAATACTAATAAGTTAAATTTGTGTATTTTTTATACATCACAATATATATAAAGTAATGTAGAAGAAGTGTATTATGTGTAATAAATGTTAAATAATTGCGATATATTGAATATAAGAGACCTAGTAGTAAATATAGTTCTAGGAGCAACCACGGGTAGCGCATTGGTTGGGTGCTACAGAGACTGGAGGGGATGATAATTCAGGTCTGCTCCTGTGCCGTAAGAGACAGACATTCCTAGTTCAGCTGCCGTGGGAGAAGGACATTCCAGTTTCAGCTGCCGTGTTAGGCAGACACTCACGTCTTAGTGGTCGTGGGAGACAGACATTCACGTTTGAGCTGTCGGAGAAGACAGACACTCCCGTTTTAGGTGTCGATAGAGACAGACACTTCTTTGGTTGGAGCTGCCGTGGCAGGTAGACATTCCCCGAGCCGGTGCCGTAGGAGACAGAAGACTCTCGTTTTAGCTGCTGGAGGGAGAGCATCCCCGCTGTCTATCTCCAAGGGACTGGAAGTTCCTCGCTTCTTCGTGAATTCTGGATGAGAGATCGCAGGCTGGAGTGTGGTTTGAAATTAGAAGACTTTTAAAGGTAACGCAACCATTTATTTTACATTTTTCTCCGACATCGAGACGAATTGCTGGCTGATCATCAATAGACATCTTCATATTGTGGGGGGTACAAGGACATTTAAGATCATACAAATTGGTTTCATGTTTTGTTGATAATTTATTTCAGATGTTCGATTCTTTGAGGGACGCCTCACTATTATATTGGTCAATGATTGTTTTAATAAATGTATGTTTTCTTATAAATTGTTCTCTGAACTCTCTATAGCCTAACTCACCTTCTGACTACGCACTTTAACCCCAAAAGTAAATTCATTTTTATATTAAATAGTAAAAGTTTTAAAGACCCCAAGTTAGGACACTTCAATTTATGGTGAACTGCGCCGGGTATATCTCAATTAATGATATGAGGCATAGATCATCACATAATATATAAATTATATAATATAAAATGACATTTACATTTTAGTATTTTCCTCTCTGGTATATATTTACCCATTTTTTCAGCGTCCCTCGCAGCTTCCTCCCGCTGAAGTTTCGCCAATGTTGGCAAATTCTTCAGATGGTCTATCACCGTCTGACTGTCTGTCATCCACATTTCATGTCTGGTATAATCTCGATATACCTTTAAAATCATCGAAAACTTACATTAGTATAAATCCAAATTTAATGATAAACTAAATAGGTAGATAGTGAAATATATGTTGATGTTACAAATTGAAATATATGCTACTAAAAAAATTTATATTTTATTATTAATTATTCAAGAATAGTTCACCTGTCGGCCGACTGGCATATATTGTTAGTAAAATAATAATATTAAAGAAATAAAACAATAATACAAGAGGATAATTGCAACAAGAACGTATAGGAAGGAATCCTTGACAGAGTGTCGACTACACAGCGTCTGCATTAGAGGGAACACTCTAGATAACCAGATCGGAACACTCCAGTTCCTGGATATATCTCAGGGTTTAGCCCGTGTCTTTCATATTATCTAATTCTTCTGTCAAATTTCACGGATGTTAATTCAACAGCTATTTCCTTCCACCACTCTACTGGCTAGCGTGCCTCATGTCTCAATATTAGCTCCTCTCTTCCACCACTCCCTAGTGGCTAGCGTGCCTCATGTCTCAATATTAGCTCCTCTCTTCCACCACTCCCTACTGGCTAGCGTGCCTCATGTCTCAATATTAGCTCCTCTCTTCCACCACTCCCTAGTGGCTAGCGTGCCTCATATCTCAATATTAGCTCCTCTCTTCCACCACTCCCTACTGGCTAGCGTGCCTCATGTCTCAATATTAGCTCCTCTCTTCCACCACTCCCTACTGGCTAGCGTGCCTCATGTCTCAATATTAGCTCCTCTCTTCCACCACTCCCTAGTGGCTAGCGTGCCTCATGTCTCAATATTAGCTCCTCTCTTCCACCACTCCCTAGTGGCTAGCGTGCCTCATGTCTCAATATTAGCTCCTCTCTTCTACCACTCCCTACTGGCTAGCGTGCCTCATGTCTCAATATTAGCTCCTCTCTTCCACCACTCCCTACTGGCTAGCGTGCCTCATGTCTCAATATTAGCTCCTCTCTTCCACCACTCCCTAGTGGCTAGCGTGCCTCATGTCTCAATATTAGCTCCTCTCTTCCACCACTCCCTACTGGCTAGCGTGCCTCATGTCTCAATATTAGCTCCTCTCTTCCACCACTCCCTACTGGCTAGCGTGCCTCATGTCTCAATATTAGCTCCTCTCTTATGCTCCGTGTACACTTTCGACGTACCCTTCGCCATAACAACCACATAAGCAGATGCCGTTCTAACTTCTCATGCAAACCCTCACACAGCAATTAACCAAGGCTAAGATAACAACTCTAAAAACGCGAATGCCGGTGTAAAAAATGTATCAAGAAATTTTATATGTGCATCCAAAACCTTATTAAGACGACATTTATTGATTTTCAACCAGATCGACCGAAGATAAGGGGGCTTAACACAAAAACACTAATAACTGTCGATGTAAGGTACGATGTATCGACCCGAAATTTTATACGAGGATTCAGAAGTACCGTTGTGAGTTAACTATTGATTTTTATACAAAACAATGGATTGATTTTAAAGCACTTTTTGTTGAGGTTAGGTTAGGTTTTATGACTCATGCCCGGGCTTTAACTACGAGGTCATATCGCCTACTACCAGAGCGCTCTTTCGTCACTCTGGTGGACATGAGCCCGACTCTACTGTGGGAGTCCTAAATTTTGCCTACCCTAAATTTTTATTCATCTAGGGTAGGGGTCTTTAACGAGTACCTGACATCGTACAGGCTCGGGACCATCGCTTAACGTCCCATCCGAAGGACGGCATGCTTAAGATTATTTTACCTCCCAGATAAAATAAACTAAGGGCCTCGGTCGGGTTACGAACCCACGACCTTGAGCTCAGAAGTCAAGCACGCATAGAACTAAGCTACCGGCGCCCTCCACTTTTTGTTGATATGAAGTTTAAGGTTTAAAAGAAGTGATAAACAAATTACCAGATAAATACATAATTACAAGTATGTTAGTTATTATGACTCATGTCCGGGCTTTAACTATGAGGTCATATCGCCTACTACCAGAGCGCTCTTTGTCACCCTGGTGGACATGAGCCCGACTCTACTATAGGAGTCCTACATTTTGCCCACTCTAAATTTTTATTCACCTAGGATAGGAGTCTTTAACTAGTAACTGACATAGCGCAGGCTCGGGACCATCGCTTAACGTTCATTCCGAATGACGGCGTGCTTGAGTTTATTTTACCTTCTAGATAAAGACGGATTGCAAGCATACCACTGTGCTACCGCCCCCTCCCCCCCCCCCCCCCCCCCAGTACAGGTCTGTGCCATTATAGTTAATGTATGCCACTGGCATGTAACATTTTTAAGTATTACAGGAGAATCAATGGATGGATATAAGTAGTAGTGAGATGGTACCCCTTTTCTGTAGGGCTTGTCCTGGGCTGTGAGCACCAACAGAGAATCGTCAAACTGAGACTGGAGGTTAATGCTGAACATGGCTCTCTGACACCGCCATCGCTCCTTCTCTTTCTGGTCTATCTCCATCTTGATCCATTGTCCTGCAACATGGACACAGACAATTATTGAATTATTGAACTAATACTGAAGTAGAGACCAAACATTAAACCGAGATATGAAAATAATGAAACACTCTTTACAGTTTTTCCCTAAAAAAAAATACCCCTTTTTATTAATTAATTAATATAATATATTGATTAATATATGTTAATAGAAGATAACAAAGTGTTATTGTTGTTGTTATTATATTATAATAACAATATAAACATTTTATAATTTAAAGCTGCCACAAAAACATGTAATTTATATCATAAATAAGACAATTTTAGAATAAGCATTTTTATTTTTTAACAAATCCTTTTACTTGCCCAGCTATACGAGTGATGGGATAAGATAAATCCAAAGATTCCTGGAGAGATGGGATAACTTCTAAGTTGAGAAACGCGGACATATTGTGGAAACTTGTAATAAATGTTAAGATGTACTCAAAGAGAATGACATCTTAACAGTGAAAGCGGACAAAGGAAATACGACGGTTCTAATTAAACGTGTGGATTACGTCAATAAAGTGGACAGTTTCCTACAAGAGAATGGTTTTTCGAAAATAAGAAAAGACCCAACGCCTCTATTCCAAAAACAAGTCCGAGCAGCTGTGTCAGAAGTCGCGATAATCACGAAAGGTATGTGGAAACAGAACCTAATAGTAATGAACCCTTCACCCCCCAAATTATCTGGTCTACCCAAAATTCACAAAAATGATGCCCCCATTAGACCGGTGGTATCTTACATAAATTCCCCTACATATAAATTATCGAAATTCGTCAATAGAAAATTAAGGCATTTTATCAATTTTTCGCCACCTTTCACCGTTATCAATTCATTAGATCTCGTCAATAAGATTAGAGATGTAAAGGTACCTCACGGAGCCAAGTTAATATCATTAGACGTCTCTAACCTCTTTACGAATGTCCCCGTAACCGAATGTCTAGAGTTAGTTAGGGGCCTAATAAACAACTCAAATAGGTCCATTTTTGAAAAAATAGAACTTTGTAACCTTTTAGAACCGTGCGTAGAACAAAATTATTTCATCTTCAATAGTGAATTATATAAACAGAAAGAGGGGCTAGCGATGGGGTCCAGCCTGTCTCCCCTGTTAGCTGATATATTTATGGATAGAATTGAGAGGGAAATTCTAGAGAAGTCTCCATTTATCAGTAATATCATGTTTTGGAAGCGGTACGTGGACGATATTTTGATTCTTTTTAACGGAACAGAACGACAAATTAACTTATTTTTTGACTTTGTCAACAAAGTCCATAACAAAATAAAATTCACGTTGGAAATAGGAGGTCAAACCATAAATTTTCTGGACTTGGAGATCAAAATTAATAACAAGAAATTCGAATTTAGCATTCACAGAAAACCGACTACAACAGACACGGTAATACACCCATCTTCTAACTGTCCTTCCAGTTACAAATACGCGGCCTTTTATTCCATGTTCCACAGAGCCTACTCAATTCCAATGACCCAACAATCAAAAGATAAAGAACTTAAGATTATTAAGGAAATAGCCAAAAACAATAGCTACCCACAAAAAACAATAAATAAAATTGAAAAGAAGGTCAAAAATCATAATTTTAGGAACAAACTGACCAAATTAGAAACACAAAATAAAGTTTATAATAAATGGGTCAGCTTAACTTACCACGGAAAAATTTCAGAAAAAATAGGTAAAGAGTTGAAAAAAGAAGGTTTCAATATCGGGTTTAAAACTATCAATCCCATAAGTCAGTGCCTAGAGAGAGGTAGGGACAGAACAGATATTGAAAATAGAAGCGGAGTTTATAGTCTAGAGTGTGCGACGTGCAGTCAATTATACATTGGACAGACAGGACGTCGTTTTAGGGAAAGAATTAAAGAACACACGGCCGAAATAAAGAACCGAGGAAACCGTTCTACATTCGCGACCCATATAACTGACAATAGCCACACTTTCGACCCATCTACAGGCATCAAATATCTCCATTATTGCCCAAAAAGCAGACTACTTAATAGCTTAGAACAATTAGAAATAAATAAAGCTAACAAAAGGAACATTTGTATGAACGACCAAATTTATTTCAACTATTCCCCTTTGTTAACACCCTAAACCAGTTCTGTTTCCACATATATGTTTGTATTATCTGTTATTAATATTTGGTTCCACATATATGTTTCAAGTTATCTAAATCTTAATATTATTATTAATTTTATTTCTATTTTTTATTATTTACTTGTATTTGTTCTTGTTATTTTCCCCGTATTAGTCTAGTGACATTGTTTTATGTAAATTTAGAACTAGGTTTTGTTAAGAAATATTTCATGAGTTAGCTAACGGTACAGCCGGGGGACTCCCAAGTTCTAATAGCACCCTTTGACCTGAGATGTATTTGAAGGGTCGCTCTCTGCAAACTGACTTTCATAACTAGACCTGACGATGGTATAAAGCCGAAACCGGTAGTTATATATGTATATATATCTTTAGTGGAATAGACATAGACAATATTTCAAAAATAAGTTTGAGATGGGATGAGATAAATCCAAAGATTCCTGGAGGGATGGGATAAGATAAATCCAAAGATTCCTGGATTCGAAAAGATACCTTGGGTTGGTAACGTAAGCTATCTGTAAAGTAGGTTGATATGACTGGTTTGGGCGATTAGGGGGAAGGCTTATCATAAAAACTGTAATAACTGCCAATAGAATGAATGAATCGAGACGAAATGTTATATGTGGGACCGAACCACCAACAGGACTGCACCTATTTATTTTCAGCCAAATCGGTCAAAGGGGAAAGGGGGGAGGCTTAACTCAATAACCCCAATAACTGCCGATGTAATGAATGTATAGACATGTTTCATATTCAAAGTCAAAACCCACCGCAACCACCGGCCACCAAAGTGCGGTTTGTGCGCCAGTCCGTCCGGAATGAGGTGATACGCCTGAAGAAAGTGAAGCGAGACTTCGGGACGCGGCACCTCGGCTGGACGGACAATGACAATCATACGATATATATAAATGAGTCGTTGACTCTCCATAATAAAACAATGTACGCTGAGGCTAGACGGTTGAAGAGGGAGGGTAAGGTGAAGTTGGTCTGGGTGAACGGAGGCAAGGTCCTCGTCCGGAAGGATGTAGGACTGCCCGTTGTTATTATTTCTAAGCCTCCCGATTTGAATCCATTTATTTAGTTATTGTTGTTCCGTTCTCTCCCCGTTTCAAACTAACCCCCACCACCTGGCTCCTCCCCTCTCTCGTTCCTCCGCCGCGCCCTCCCCCCTCCACTTAATAATATCTCAGTCTGTCCTAGCCTCTCAGCGTACATTCATTCCATCCGTTATTGTTTCTTAGTTTTCTATTATAAGCCCTTTTTGAATTTTGTTTTTTGTTATTCTTTTTTTTCCTTCTTTACTTTACACATATGTAAGAGGAAGTCGATGCCTAGCCTTGGTCTATTCATAAATATTTATATAATTTTACTTGATGTTTTGTTGTCTCCTAATTTCTCTCCTTTACCTCCCTTCCTCACCCCTCCCTCTACTTTGTCTGCGTCCTTTCTCATCACCTCTCATGACATATATACCCTTCAATGTTGCCATGTTAATGCCCAGTCCCTGCCAGCCCATCACGATGAGTTCTCCGATTTCCTCCACTCAAATAGCTTCCATATCATCGGCATTTCTGAGAGCTGGCTCAAACCCTGGATCCCCTCCTCCTCCGTCTCTCTTCCTGACCACCATCTCTTCAGAAACGACCGGCTAGACAGACCTGGCGGCGGGGTTGCTATTTTTGTCCATCACATCCTCAAGTGCCGTCGTCTTGACTCCTCATCATCCCCGCCTTCTTCTTCCCAAGTTGAATTCCTCTTCCTTGAAATACATATCGATTCCACCAAACTCCTTTATGGAGTAGTTTACCGACCTCCTAAAGTCTCTTTTGACCCCACCTTTGAGTCAGCTCTCCTCCGTCTGATTCCCTTCTATAGTTGCATCCTGATCTCCGGTGACTTCAACTCCGACCTCCTGTCTCCAGCAGCTCCCAACTCCAAGTATCTCCTGGACCTCTGCTATTCTTTAAACCTTTTCATTGTTCCCTACGCCCCGACTCATCATACCCCTACTTCTCACTCCTGGTTGGATCTCCACCTGGCTGACTCCCAACAGAAGATTAGTTCCTCCGCCCAACAGCCAGTTCCCTTCCTTTCTGCTCACGACCTTATCCAAATCTCCTACGACATACCATCTCCTCACCTTACTCCTAGATCTTTACTCCTCCGAAACCTGAAGTCCTTAACCTTGAGGGTTGAGAGGACCTTGACGCAGCGGACTGGCAAGCTATCTTTGATCTGGCCTCAATCGACGAGAAGGTGAATACTTTCAACCAGATCCTCCTGAAGCTGCTCGACAAGCACGCTCCTCTGAAGATGAGGCAGCTCAGACGACCCCCGGCCCCATGGATAACCCCAGAGATCAGGGAAATGATGAAGGAACGGGACTCTGTCCGAAGGAGGTTCTACCGATCCAAGTTGGACGTCGACTACTCTTCCTTCAAAGTCCTGAGGAATTGTCCCAATCGCTGATCAGGGCGGCTAAGTCAAAGTTCCTTCTGAATCTGAATCCCCCAAAAACCCTCCTTCTCCTTCAATCTTCTCTCCCGACACACTTAATTCCTGTTTTGTCTCCCGTCCTATTCTTCCACTAGCGTCTCTAGCTGAGATTACATCTCCCCAGCCCTTCGATTCAAATAATTTTTTCTTTTCATATATTTACCCTGACACCCTCCTAAAGATCATCCTTAATAGTAGCTCTAATGCCCTTGGCCCTGACGACATCCCGCTCCTCTTCCTTAAAACTAGCTTACCAGTCATACTCCCAGTCCTCTTACATATTTATAATTTCTCCCTTCAAAACTCCGTCTTCCCTTCCGCCTGGAAAGAAGCATTTGTACTTCCTCTCAACAAAGTCCCTAATCCTGAAGCTCCTAAAGACTTTCGCCCTATCTCCCTTCTGTGTTCCACATCCAAACCTTTAGAGCGTACAGTTCATTCCCAAATCTCAGATTTCCTTCTTACCAACAAACTCCTCGACCCTTTCCAATCTGGTTTCCGATCCGGTTATGGGACTCAATCTGCTTTACTGAAACTAACAGAAGACTTCCGACAGGCCATTGACGCTAGACAACTTACTCTGCTAGTACTGTTCGACTTTTCCAAAGCCTTTGACTCCGTGGACCACTCCATCCTCCTCTCCAAGCTGGCCAGTCTCCCTCTCTCAAATAATGTCCTCCTCTGGCTCCAGTCCTACCTCGCAGATCGTTCCCCAACTCTCCCGCCTCATCCTCGCTTCCTCTCCACTCAGGAGTTCCCCAAGGATCCTCTCTTTCCCCGCTCCTATTCTCCCTTTTCCTCTTGGATCTTCCTCCACACATAAAATTCTGTAAATACCACCTCTACGCGGATGATCTGCAGATTTATTTATCCTTTCACCCCTCCAGTTTCCCTACCGCATACTCGCAAATATCTGATGACATCAATTCCATATCCTCCTGGGCCAAACAGAACAAACTCCTCCTTAATCCTCACAAGACTCAAGCGATAATATTAGGTAACAAAAAACTTCTCAATAACTTAACTGACCCCCCTCTCTTGACTCTGGACAACACCAACATTAACTACTCTAGCAGAGTAAAAACCTGAGTATCATCCTCGACCAATCCCTTTCCTGGAAAGACCACGTATCCTATATTTCCCGTAAATCGTTCCAATCTCTTGCACAATTTAAACGTTCCCGTCACTCTCTTTCTCAAAACTCCCGGAAACTCCTCGTATCATCCCTTGTTTTCCCCCATTTCGACTACGGGTGCCTGGTTTATAATGATCTGAGTAAGGGACTCGATATCAAACTCCAGCGAATCCTGAACGCTCATGTCAGATTTGTTTTCGATGTCCCTAGAGACGCTCATATTTCGCCCTGGTACTCCGAGTTGAAATGGCTCAAACCCCCCTACCGCCGAAACTACCTCCTAGGCTCCTTCCTCTTCCTAATGCTTAAATCCAAAGAACCCTACTACCTCTACCAAATGTTTCAATCCCAGTCCACAGTTCACCAGAGGCACACTAGATCCCGTTCTTTAGACCTCTTCATCTCCTCCCATCGCTCCTCAGCCTTCCACAATTCATTCCTTGTCCAGGCCTCCCCTCTCTTTGGAACTCCCTTATATTTATATTTATATTATCAATTTTATCTCTTTCTTAGTTGTATGGATTTGCTTTTTTTCTTTTTTACTTATTCTCTTTTATTTTTGTAGATACTTTTATTTATTTTGTTTCATCAAATAGAAGTTGTTAATTATTTATGTTTTTTCCTGCTTTTTTTATTTCCTGTTTATCTATTTTGTAGTTGTATAGTTTTTCTCCAATGTAGCACTAATTTTTATTTACATACCTATCTTTTTATTTCTTTGTTCTGATACTATATTTCATTGTTTCATTTTCATCACTCTCTGTATGTATTTATTCTTAGGGGACCTCGGTCCCAGAATAATAAAATTTATTTTCATTTCATTTCATTTTCATTCATTTCATTTCAAAACTCAATAAGAACATAATCTGTCAAATTTCAGCGATATTGGCTGAAGGGAAAGGGGGTTCATGAGAGGGGGCTCAATTCAAAAACGCTAATTACTGCCGATCTAATAAATTTATCTACACAAAATTTAGTATGGGGATGTAGGAGCCCTATGTAAGTCAACCAGTTGCCAGAAACCAGTCTTGGTTCAACCGGAAGCTCTACTACTGGACTATCATTGTATCTAGTTGAAGCTCATCAACCGACGTTCCTATATTATGGTTTTTTTCAGAAAATATGAGGAATCAGTGCCACAAGGTCCACTTATATTCTTAACTTCTTTTCCGGCTATTTTCGTTAGAACCAGAACAAATTTTCATATTTTCTTATGGTTGACTTCCTTCATATCTGGTTGAAGTCTCTCTATTAACATTGCTGCATTAATGTGTTTTTCTAGGCTACAGAGGCTACACCCAAATATAATCGTGTTTCTGCTCTCGTTCTAAACCTTCGAAATCTTTATTTGCTAGAACTTTTATACAGTTTTTGCTCTTTTGAGGATCTTTGATCTCTCAATTTAATACTATACCCCGAGTCACACGTAAGTTTTCGCACTCTCTATAAACTTTAGTGGACTTTTAACTTTTGTTTCTTCGAAGTAGGTATAGGGAAAGTTATGTAATTGGTCAAAAATTGAAAGGGGAGTTTTCAACAGAATTTCATGGGTTCCAATACCCAAATTCTAAATATGAAAAAAAAAGACTATCTGTCTTTGAACACTAACTACCGTTGTAATTAATGTATCGACACATAATTTCACATGTGAATTCAAAACCCCATAAGGACGACACATCAATTTTCATCGGAATCGGGAGAAGGGAAAGGGGATCAGATAGGGCTTAACTTAAAAACCTCAATAACTGCCGATGTAATGAATGTATCGACATGAAATCGCATATTTTAAGTCAAAACTCAATGTGGACATAATATGTCAAATTTTAGCGATATCGGCTAAAGGAAAGACGGGGTTCAGGGGTGGGGGGGCTCAATTGAAAAACTTCAATAACTGCCGATGTGATGAACTTATCGACACAAAATTTAGTATGAGGATTTAGGAGCCTCTATGTAAATCAACAACTGAATTAGCGCAAACGGTCGACTGGTTTTGGAGGGGGAGAGAAAAGTTAATTGATTAATTAGTTCTGGGGAAGTAGATGGCTGGTGATTGACGACTCTTTGCTTTAACTATAATAGGTCTGTCGTATAGGGGATAGTGCAAACCAACCGATAAAGTTTGGAAACCTGACAAAACACCATGCAAATAATTATGTTTTACATAGGTACTTCAAAATTTGCCCAAAACGTTTGTTTTTAATTGGATATCTACAAAATGTCAGATTTTAATTTTAAAGGATCGAAACATTGTAATATATTATATGCAGTATATTATACATAATGATAAGATTGTCAAATACTAAAGGATCGAAACATTGTAATATATTATATGCAGTATATTATACATAATGATAAGATTGTCAAATACTAAAGGATCGAAACATTGTAATATATTATATGCAGTATATTATACATAATGATAAGATTGTCAAATACTAAAGGATCGAAACATTGTAATATATTATATGCAGTATATTATACATAATGATAAGATTGTCAAATACTAAAGGATCGAAACATTGTAATATATTATATGCAGTATATTATACATAATGATAAGATTGTCAAATACTAAAGGATCGAAACATTGTAATATATTATATGCAGTATATTATACATAATGATAAGATTGTCAAATACTAAAGGATCGAAACATTGTAATATATTATATGCAGTATATTATACATAATGATAAGATTGTCAAATACTAAAGGATCGAAACATTGTAATATATTATATGCAGTATATTATACATAATGATAAGATTGTCAAATACTAAAGGATCAAAACATTGTAATATATTATATGCAGTATATTATACATAATGATAAGATTGTCAAATACTAAAGGATCGAAACATTGTAATATATTATATGCAGTATATTATACATAATGATAAGATTGTCAAATACTAAAGGATCGAAACATTGTAATATATTATATGCAGTATATTATACATAATGATAAGATTGTCAAATACTAAAGGATCGAAACATTGTAATATATTATATGCAGTATATTATACATAATGATAAGATTGTCAAATACTAAAGGATCGAAACATTGTAATATATTATATGCAGTATATTATACATAATGATAAGATTGTCAAATACTAAAGGATCGAAACATTGTAATATATTATATGCAGTATATTATACATAATGATAAGATTGTCAAATACTAAAGGATCAAAACATTGTAATATATTATATGCAGTATATTATACATAATGATAAGATTGTCAAATACTAAAGGATCAAAACATTGTAATATATTATATGCAGTATATTATACATAATGATAAGATTGTCAAATACTAAAGGATCAAAACATTGTAATATATTATATGCAGTATATTATACATAATGATAAGATTGTCAAATACTAAAGGATCAAAACATTGTAATATATTATATGCAGTATATTATACATAATGATAAGATTGTCAAATACTAAAGGATCGAAACATTGTAATATATTATATGCAGTATATTATACATAATGATAAGATTGTCAAATACTAAAGGATCGAAACATTGTAATATATTATATGCAGTATATTATACATAATGATAAGATTGTCAAATACTAAAGGATCGAAACATTGTAATATATTATATGCAGTATATTATACATAATGATAAGATTGTCAAATACTAAAGGATCGAAACATTGTAATATATTATATGCAGTATATTATACATAATGATAAGATTGTCAAATACTAAAGGATCAAAACATTGTAATATATTATATGCAGTATATTATACATAATGATAAGATTGTCAAATACTAAAGGATCAAAACATTGTAATATATTATATGCAGTATATTATACATAATGATAAGATTGTCAAATACTAAAGGATCGAAACATTGTAATATATTATATGCAGTATATTATACATAATGATAAGATTGTCAAATACTAAAGGATCGAAACATTGTAATATATTATATGCAGTATATTATACATAATGATAAGATTGTCAAATACTAAAGGATCAAAACATTGTAATATATTATATGCAGTATATTATACATAATGATAAGATTGTCAAATACTAAAGGATCAAAACATTGTAATATATTATATGCAGTATATTATACATAATGATAAGATTGTCAAATACTAAAGGATCAAAACATTGTAATATATTATATGCAGTATATTATACATAATGATAAGATTGTCAAATACTAAAGGATCAAAACATTGTAATATATTATATGCAGTATATTATACATAATGATAAGATTGTCAAATACTAAAGGATCGAAACATTGTAATATATTATATGCAGTATATTATACATAATGATAAGATTGTCAAATACTAAAGGATCGAAACATTGTAA
Organism: Aradus depressus; assembly: GCA_963662175.1. Classification (NCBI taxonomy): domain Eukaryota; kingdom Metazoa; phylum Arthropoda; class Insecta; order Hemiptera; family Aradidae; genus Aradus; species Aradus depressus. Next base: position 40,935,580 of record OY759222.1, read on the forward strand.
TATATTATATGCAGTATATTATACATAATGATAAGATTGTCAAATACTAAAGGATCGAAACATTGTAATATATTATATGCAGTATATTATACATAATGATAAGATTGTCAAATACTAAAGGATCGAAACATTGTAATATATTATATGCAGTATATTATACATAATGATAATATTGTCAAATACTAAAGGATCGAAACATTGTAATATATTATATGCAGTATATTATACATAATGATAAGATTGTCAAATACTAAAGGATCGAAACATTGTAATATATTATATGCAGTATATTATACATAATGATAAGATTGTCAAATACTAAAGGATCGAAACATTGTAATATATTATATGCAGTATATTATACATAATGATAAGATTGTCAAATACTAAAGGAACAAATGTTTCATACACAAGTCAATTTTTGAGTTATACCGGGTGATTCATTTAACCTGAAAAACAAGAATAAATCGAAAAATAAGCTTTATCGAAAAAAATTGTTCAAACAAAAGTTGCAGGGTTTAAAGGGAGACATATAATGGTAATACGAAATTTAACCTCGAGTGGCGTTTTCAGGGTTAAATCAAGAGCAACTTCGATTTTTTCAATGGAAACCCATAGTTTTAATTGCATACATGTATTCTATGTGAAAAAATACGTATCTTTTGTAGGAAAAGTTTCGTTTGAAAATGTCAATTTTTTATGGTTTTGAGAATATAAGAAACGAGACTATCCTAACCGATGGATCGGTCGAGGTGGTCTAGTAAACTGGCCAGCTAGGTCACCGGACTTAACTTCGCCATATTTTTTCCTATGGGGATATTTAAAAGAACAAGTATTATTATTACTTTATTAAGGATGGGGCAATGTTTCATTACACGTGTTGAAAAATGTATTGAAGTTCAGGGACATCATTTTGAACATTTATTAAGATGATAATTAATTGTTGATAAGTGGTGTTACAATAACATTCATTTTAATTTAATCGATGTTTATTTCTTTGTGCATCAAATTTGTGTTTTTAAATTCTCAAAACCATAAAAAATTGACATTTTCAAACAAAACTTTTCCTACAAAAGATACGTATTTTTTCACGTAAAATACAAGTATGCAATTAAAACTATAGGTTTCCATTGAAAAAATAGAAGTTGCCCTTGATTTAACCCTGAAAACGCCACTCGAAGTTAAATTTCGTATTATCATTATATGTCCCCCTTCAAACCCTACAACTTTTGTTTGAACAATTTTTTTCGATGAAGCTTATTTTTTGACTTATTCTTGTTTTTCAGGTTAAATGAATCACCCGGTATAATAATTCAAGGGAAAAAATGTGTCTTAAATCACCAAATCCAGTATTCAAATTAACTATTACCGTACCTACTTATTACGTTAGAAAAAATAGTTTAGGGGTCTTCCGGTTGTGTGCAAACCAGGCACTTGGTTTATTTTTGTTGGAAAATAAGCCTTCAATTTACACTACTTTGCAAAACATATCGGCAAAATAACTGCCGCTAATTTTTTAAATATATTTATGTACTATTTAGTTCGTTCAGGCAATAATTAATATCTGTTTTGATTTGAAACCATAATATGAAATATAAAAAGGACGTACTTATGTTCTAACATTTTTGATGTTTAAAATAAAAAAATTGGTACCTATTAAAAAAGTAAAGAACCTGTAAAAACCTTTCCGATTTAGATGTCCCATTCAACTCAACAGTTTCTTCAAACTATTCTATCAATAAATACAGTGTTGAGGTTATTATGCCGCCATCTTTATTTTATCAATATCTACACCCTGGCAAAAAGAAAACCATTCAAAAAAATGTTTGCCCTGTGCAAAATGTACGGGGAAAGATGGGATTCTAAACAAAACATGATTTGTCCAACAGGTGGTTTGGTTCAAATAGTGTTATCTCCCTACAACCAATTGGAGAGCGCCCCGCTCACGTGTCTAGTTGTTGATAACCTGCTTGATAACAGATTCATTGCGTTTTTACTCTGTCCTGTCAACGTTGTAGTTTTCTAAATACTAGTAGTTTTTGTGCAAATTATTATTAAAATTTGCTGTTGATGGAAGACGCAGAAGAAGGTAGTGTCCTTTTGGGGGAAACTGGCGGAAAAGATCACTCCAATAAAAAAGATATTGCTTTTTAGTCCGCGGCCGTAGCTATCTTGCAGCCGACAGGTGTTCGGAAGAATAGAAAAAGTTATTCGCAAAAGACCTGTCATTTAACTAAAGAAGAGTATTTACAAGATTATAAAAAAGTTGGAACAGTTAAAATATTGGGCAAAGACTGGGACGAAAGATTTAAATACTTATTACAAAGACTTAAAGGGCATAAGTGAATTCAAGAAGATCTAAATCAAATTAAACAATACAGACACAGAGCAAAAAAACTTGCTATAGTCAGAGGATTAAATAACTATAAATACGAATCGGAAACGGAGACATTTTTGTATTTAAAAAAGAGGTAATGTCGACATAAGAAAGGTTAAACTAAATCAGAAGAATGACGTAAACAAGCTTCTTGAAAAAATATTTACTGCAAATTGGGCCGAAGATGAACGTTTTAATTGGTACAAGAGAATAATTTCTGAAGAAGTTACAACGCAAGAACGTGATCAACACGTCACCACCTACTGTCATTGTAATGAATGAATTGGAAAAAAAGGTACGAATTGCATATTAAAATTTTTTTTAATAATTTTAATTTTTTAACAAAAAATTAAATGTTAATATAATTTTAACTTTTAATAAAAAAATTAAACATTTTTTATATTATTACCTACAGTCAGTAACAAAAATGTTCGGACGGTTTGATTTTTCAATAAAAAATTATAATAATTAAATGCACAAGTAATAAAAAATAATTTAAAAAAATAATTAAAGCCATTTTTCAATCAAGAATAAGAATTCAAAAGTGGGTTAGGATAAAGGAAAAACAGCTTTGATTAGAACAAATAAATATTTTAATTTAATAAATTTTATAACAAGTAATGTAGGTAACAAAAATTTTCGGACGAAAATGTAAACAACTATAAATAAATTCAATGTTTTTTTTACGATTTCACAAATTCAAAAACCATAATGTTAATTAATATTTGGTTGGGTACCCTTTTTGTGTAATAACATCTTTCATTCGATTCGGCATTGATGATGAAACTAATTTTTTGGTGAAATTTGGAGATATTTTACCCCACTCTTCTAATAACTTTTGTTTCAATTCGTTTTTTGAAGCAATGGGTGTTAATCGAATTTTCCTGTCGAGCTCACCCCATATGTGTTCAATTGGGTTGAGATCGGGCGATTGGGGGGGGGGGGGGGGGGGGGGGGGGGGGGGGGGGGGGGGGGGGGTTTCATAACTTTAGGGCAGTTATACAAAAGCCAAGTACGTACCAATTCACAGGTGTGTTTCGGATCGTTGTCTTGGTAAAAATGAAAAGTCCGTAAAATCCCAAGTTTTTCAGCACTCTTTTTCAAATTGCTCCTTAGTAATTCGGCATAAACTTTTCCAGTCATGGTGGTTTCAATGAAAACCAGTTCACCAATTCCACTAGACGCCATACACCCCCACACCATCACTGAGCCACCCCCATGTTTTACTATTGGTTTTAAATTTTTTGGATTCAGCTCCTCATTACACCTTCTCCAAATTTTGTCGCGACTGTCGGGACTAAATATATTAAACTTACATTCAAAAGCATTTGCTTGCAATAAAACAAACCGCAATAATAAAATATTCTTGTATCTTGTATCTCTTCACAAAATAAAAAGAAATCTCAGGTCATGTAATGTCAGAAAACTAGATTTTTGTGATATGACGTTGGAAGAGAGCGACAGCAGCGCTGACCCTCGGCAGAAACCGTCCCTTCCCCCTACTCTATCCCCTCCACCTTCCCTCTAAAGAAACTAAGTACCCAATTTTTCTAATTTAAACGTTTTTTCTCCGATATTTCGACAAATAAATGTTTCCAGATCATGTCCGTTTACTTCCATGTAATATATGTATACATATACTATTACTTTACTTTTGTTTACTTCCCTATACATATAATATATGTATACATAATAATATGTACTAAAAATTTTGTAATCGTGTGAACATCAGAGATCAATTGCATGCGTGTGTTTATGTGAGAGCTCAAACGCTTTGACCTGACATCGTACAGGCTCATGACCATCGCTTAACATCCCATCCGAAGGACGGAGTGCTTAAGTTTATTTTACCTCGCAGATGAATGACATTACTCCAAAAAATTTCTGAATGATTCTGGAACTCTTTTGCGAAGCTCAATCTTTTTTTATATTTTTTTCACTCACAAACGGTTTTTGGTACTCTCCCATTATATCCTGCTTCTTTTAGAATTCTTCGAACATTTTGTGGGTGAACTTTCTTTCCCGTTTCTCTGTATACCTCGGCGACGATCTGAGGTGCACTCCTCGAGGGCTTGTTTTTAATTTTCCGGACAACGCTACACCTTTCTCGGTCGTTTAATACTCTTGGACGGCCAGAGGAAGATTTCAAATCTATCCGATCCTCGTGCTTATACCTTCGAATTACATCGGCTACGGTGCTTTTACTTCGGCCTACCAAACCACCGATTTTGCGGACACTTAATCCTTTTTCATAATTAAAAATTATTATCTGTTGAACTTCAAAAGATGTTCGACCCATCTTGACAGCAGGAAATACAAATAACTACTGAATGCAGTAATAGAAGGATATAAACACATTTTATTTGTTCGGTATTAGCGGTTGGTTGAGAAAGGATTAAAGATCATGATCAGAGTCGCATTTGTTTACAAAACAAACAACAGGTGTCCAGAAAATTTTGTTACGTGAATTTCTTGTCTTCAATTATTAATGCAAAATTTCCTATTAGCTGTAAATGTTTAATTAATTGTTTTACGGCGTTTTGAAATGATTGATGATTTCGAAATTTAAAACTTTGCTTGAATTAAATATTTTGCCATATAACTATGTGTAACTGCAAAAGAAAAACAAAATTATAAATTGTCCGAAAATTTTTGTTACTGATTGTATATGTATTAAAAATAAGTTTCTCAATAATAAAGTTGTTAAAATAAATATGTTTTTTCAAAAAGTGATTTGTCCATGGGCACCGCTCAGAACGTGGATTTTGTAAACAAATATATTTTGTAGGTGCGTTTGTAATTACCATTTAGATAATAAAAATGTTACAGGAAAAAACTGCATGTAATTCTAAACAGTATTTTTCAAGATATGCGTTTTTCGCCTATACTGTAAATTTGTATTACTGTGACAAAAAACGTTTTGAACAGTCACTCCATAGATAGCCTGCAAGTCTCTAGACGAAACATTTCCACTCAGAAAAGGGTAAAAAAATTACCTTACGAAAAACAAGAAATTTTATATTTTGTGGAAAATAAATTGTTGAAAAAAAAAAGTAAAACATTAGTTAGTTATTATGACTCATGCCCGGGCTTTAACTCCAAGGTCATATCGCCTACTACCTAGAGCGCTCTTTCGTCACTCTGGTGGACATGAACCCGACACTACTGTGGAAGTCTTAAATTTTTATTCACCTAGGGCAGGGGTCTTTAACGAGTATCTGACATTGTACAGGCTCGGGACCATCGCTTAACGAATCCCTAACTGCTATTTGGTAAATAAAATGTAAAACAAAAGAAAAAAATATTGAACGAGAAAATATGGTAGGTATAAAACCATTTATAGAACCTAATCAATTATGAACTGGCCAAAATCTCTATTTAGCTAAAAATAGAGGGAGGAAACGGGAATTTTAAATTTCGGCAAATTGGAAAAAGGGAAAATTTGTAGGGAAAGTGTCTCACCCTTTACTTCAGTATAATCAATGTTTGATTAATGCTGGTCAGATGTTACACTCATATAGTTGTATGTATCTCGTTATAGGCACTTACTAGGATCGTTGCCCATGATGCGGCGATGGTACAGCGGAGATCGGTCCATTTCGATTTACTTATCGATCACTTGCAATTTAGATCAAATTTGAAAAAGTGTGAGGTTATATTTATGACATCATATGATTTGATTAAGGAAATGGCTTGTGCAATGACTGAGTGATATTGTTATAATTAAGTGCAAAACTATCAGAAATCATTCATCTAAAATTGTACCATCTTCCCTTATTTTGTTTTTTATTTTCAGTCTATAGGAAAAAAAACAAATTACCGCTGCCCCCCCCCCCCCCTCCCACAACTCCCTCTCCATTTTCCTCATGTTTCAGTTTAATGGCACAAATACTGCTGGGTCATCGGTCTAATACAGAACTGATGTATTCACAAAATGAAATATGGCTGCGTTACCAAGTAACAGGAAACAACAATGCCGCCAAGTATCATATGATACAAGTGATAATGTAACGTAATTTACGTTTTCAAAAAACATTATTACCTTCTTCATAATAATAAAATAATAATATTAGATTAATCTTGAACTCTTCCCCGTAATTTCTACCAATGAGAAACCTTTTGAGAAATTGCAGCTTTAATTCAAATCATCCCATATCCTCATACATCTGGTTTTCCCCGCCTCATTTCTAAAATGAAGGGCCATGGGAAATTTTTAGAACTAAAATTCACTTTAACATGATTACAGAAAGAAATAATGCATATTTCGGGTGAATCGTCGATAAATAACTAAGTAATGCGATATTGTTTATTTATTTACTTGTTTGAATTTGATTTACCAAAATAGCAAAAATAGCAAAAATAGCACAACGTTATACACTATACGATTAAATAATGTACGAAATGTGGAGTAGCTTTGAAGTTTCGATTGGTGGATTCCGTAACATTTCAAGGTCCTGCAGTTGGTTCCTTATTGGCTGCTATCCATAATTTCAAGATCCTGCAGTTGGATCCTTATTGGCTGCTATCTATAATTTCTGAACATTACAATCTACAAATGTTTGGTTTACTGGAAAGGAATTTTAGAGTCATGGCCTGACAACACTGGTTTTTTACTTGTGCTATTGGCTTATATTTCGTACAGGTTTCAATTCCTTTCTTGTTTTTCATTTTTCATTCATTTGCTAAAAAAAAACGTTTACTGTTACAAAAATAAGTAATATAAATTTTTTTTTTAAATGTGAATTTATGTAGTTGCAAAGATAGTGTTTTGGGTTACTTTATCTTAGACAGAACCTTCAAGGTCATGAGCACAGTTTGACGTCATCTAGAATACATTTAAGTAAATTGTGACTCATCAGTCCGTCTCTATTATATCACATGTTTTAATTGGAACTATGACGAAAACCTATTTTTAAATTGGTTATAAAACTATAAAAATTAAATTACCGTTAAGGTTACCATAAATATAATTGGAAATTCTTCGGACTTGAGACGAGAAACTAAGTTGAAAATTGAATTTCTCAAAAATGTCTTTTGTAAGTTTTTCTGTTTTGCTAATAATAATTCATTATTCTATTGCTTTTTTCGGAAAAGGAACAGTTTCTTTTCGTAGTTAATCACTTGTTCTTTTCTTGAAATTTGAGCCGTCGCACACCCTATTTTTCTATTTGGCCTTCAGGAATACTACATGTGAAATTTCGTGATAATCCGACCATTAGTTATTGACCTACCGGTATCTTTATATTTAGGCCTACCCCCACAACCTCCCCTCCCGTTCAAAATTTTGAGATTCACAAAGCGTATTTTTCAATTTGCGCTCTAAGAATATTTCATGTAAAATTTCGTGACAATCCGACCATTAGTTAATGACCTAGCATTTTTTTATACTCAGGCCTACCCCCACAACCCCCCCTCCCATTCACAATTTTGTGACGTCACACACTCTGTTTTCCTATTTGGCCTTTAAGAATACTACATATGAAATTTCATGACAATCCGACCATTAGTTAATGAGTTAGCACTATTTTTATGCTTAGCCCTCCCTTACAACCCCCCTCCGGTTCGAAATTTTGGGACGCCACACAGCCTTAGTCAATCTGGCTCGAAAGGATGCTACATGTGAAGTTTTATGGAAATCCGTCCAGCCGTTTGGGCGTAATGCTGGATCAAACAAACAAACACACAATCCCCGTTTCATCTTTACTAATATACATTATGCAAGTCGGTCGAAGAGAACGGGTAGGTAAGAGCTCCCCAATTCAAAAATCCCAATAACTGCTGATGTAATGAATATATCAACATCAAATTTCGTATTTAAAATTAACATTCACTGAGGACATAACCAGTCAAATTTCAGCGATATCGGCTGAGGGGAGGGGAGAGTTCCGGGGTGGGGGCTCAATTCAAAAATCCCAATAACGGCCGATGTAATGAATGTATCAACATCAAATTTCGTATTTAAAATTAAAATCCACTGAGGACATAACCTGTCAAATTTCAGCGATATCGGCTGATGATAGGGGGGAGTTCCGGGGAGGGGCTCAATTCAAAAATCCCAAAGCTGTTCACAATTTTATGACGTCACACACTCTATTTCTCTATTTGGCCTTTAAGAATACTACATATGAAATTTCATGACAATCCGACTATTAATTAATAAGTTAGCACTATTTTTATTCTTAGCCCCTCCCCCCCCTTACAACCCCCCCTCCCGTTCAAAATTTTGGGACACCACATAGCTTATTATTCAATCGGGCTCGAAAGGATGCTACATGTGAAGTTTCATGAAAATCCGTCCAGCCGTTTGGGCGTGATGCTGGAATAAACATACGAACAAACCCCGTTTCAGCTTCATTAATATAGAAGTCGGTGGAAGAGAACGGATAGATAAGAGAATCTGAATACAAAAATCCCAATAACTGCCGATGTAATGAATGTATCAACATCAAATTTCGTATTTAAAATTAACATTCACTGAGGACATAACCAGTCAAATTTCAGCGATATCGGCTGGGGGAGGGGGGAGTTCCGGGGTGGGGGCTCAATTCAAAAATCCCAATAACGGCCGATGTAATGAATGAATCAACATCAAATTTCGTATTTAAAATTAGAATCCACTGAGGATTTAACCTGTCAAATTTCAGCGATATCGGCTGAGGGGAGGGGGTTGTTCCGGGGAGGGGGTTGTTCCGGGGAGGGGGCTCAGTTAATATCCCTATAACTGCCGATGTAATGAATGTATCAACATCAAATTTTGTATTTAAAATTAAAATCCACTGAGGACATAACCATTCCATGACAATCCGATCATCTATTAACAGGAACGCTAGGCACCACGGCTAGTAAGTGCCTTGCAATGGCGGACCCCACAGCTAGTACGTAATTAGGAACGCTAGGCACCACGGCTAGTATATGCCTTGCAGCGGTGGACCCCGCAGCTAGTACGTAATTAGAAACGCTGGACACCACGGTAGTTTACAAAATTCCATACCTAGAGTTTTCTATGTCTGTGATTCTGTTATGTAAATACAATAATGTGCTATAGATTTGCATTACGTTGCATTGATACCAGTTACTTTCTATGTGACTAATGACTTTTTCATATATCGTTCCTTATCGTCTGCGTCCATGTTTCCGGTTAACCAACTAATAGCGGTCCCTAAGCAGTTAATAAGTCCACATTTTACCCTCATGTTTTGTTTTTGTCCATTTATGTTTGTTAAGTGGTAGAGTTAGGATTGTGTGAACTTATATTGCCTTATGGTTAATTCATAGAAGGTTGTCAATGTTTCGTCTGCTTTGAATTTTTCTATTAATGTTTTAGTTTTTGTTAATTATTCTATAAGTCTGTCAAGTCTAATGCAATGTGCAGAAGTACGATATTTGTTTAAGAAATATGAGTGTCCCACGCGTACTGGAATGATTCCCTGACTGGATGACGTCAGTAGTCTGATATGTTCTAGGGCTGCCAGCAATGCTAACGTTGTTATGACAGCATCTCAAACAGATGACTCTGTGTTTAGTCCAGTTGAATTTCTCTGTTCATTCACCTCCCTATTACTAAATATATGTCGGTAATTTTTTGTTGTTCTTTTGACTCTATCAGGATGAATTTTATTTGTTGATTTCCTGTTTTCACTATCACACCTGGTTTATATTGATCGTTTGTTTTCCTGTGACTCGATGTACTAATCATTACCTCGTCGGGTAATGCTACCTCCTCTGTCTTGATTTAGTTTGTCGGTCCTATTTTGTTTTTCTTTGTCAACTTTATCCTTAATTGCTGAATGAATTATTTTTAATTTTTCGTGATACTGTTCAATTTGTTTTTCAATAATGTAGCCAGGATTTGTGTCATTTTTGATTTTGCCAAAAGTAATCTCATTTGGGGTTAACTTTAAGTTTGGTTCAAAGAATTATTGTAGGCGATTATAGCTAATCTTAGGTTCTCTGCTACTGACTTCTTTGGATTACGCACGTTTGTTACGCATTGTTCTTAATATTTCAATAATTGTAGAGTGTGCTCTATTGATTAATCCTAACGAGTTACAGTGTACTGAGGTTACATAATAGGGCTCTATATTATTATAATTTAAGGAATTTCGTTCCAGATTATTGTTATATTCTTTCCCGTTGTCCATTCTGATTTTTACTGGGGTAGGAAAGTATTCAAGATATTGTTCTATTATTTTTGTTATTTCTATAGCGTTGTTTGATCGCGCAATTTTTGCAAAAACATGTTTTGAATGACCATCTATTATAGTGACAATATATTTACCATCCCAATGTAGTGTATCCATCATAAGGTCTATAAAGGGTTTGTCAGGTGTTGGTGTTTGTTGATATTTCGTCATAATGGGTCTTCTTTCGTATTTTGTTTTTTTGCAAATCATATATTTATTAATAAGGTCTGTTATTTTATCTCTCATATTTGGCCAATAGAATTTTTTTTTAATTTGTGATATACTTCCAAACAACCTCTATGACATGTTTTCCTTCGTGATAACATTGCGTATATTCTAGTTGTTCATCTTCTGATTCCACGTCTATAAGTTTATTTTTGTATCTTTTCATTCTCATTGTTTTAAACTCCTGTTGAATTATATTTGAAATTTTATTGAATATTTAGTCATATATTTCTTTATCAATATCAACATTAATGGATGACTCACAATAGATTCCGTATGTCTTTTCCGGTTTAAGATTTCTAGTAGCTTATCGGAAAGGTCTTCTGTCCAAGGATATGCAGTTTCCATAATGTACCTGTTTTTTGTCCCAAATAGCTTTGAGTGTTTAATTCCTCCAGATCCTCTTTGAATGAAAATCTGATGCTTCTCTACATTTATCTACATCCACTATCCAGATTTGTTGATTTGATGAATCCTGTGAATGGATTGTTACCATACTATCTGTTTCCATTTGGTTGTCAATGGTTTCTATTCCTTGTTCTCGTGCTAGCTCTAACATTTCCTGTGTAATGGGTTCGACGAAGGGGGTGATATCTGAGTCATCTAATGTTTCCATATTTATTTCTGGGGCTGGTGTGTTTTTAGCTGTTCTATAGTACTAGAGTTTTTAAATGAATTCTTTAAATAAGTGAGTAATTCCTCAATAGTGTGGAAATCATTTGTTAATAAACAATGTCTAGCATCACCTGTTAATCTAGCAATTACTTTGCACAGGAGTCTAGCGTGATTTCTAGCTCCTTCAGTATTATTAGAAGAACAGACAGTGATGTAAACTTTTGTTACAGCTTGTACAAAATAAATTAGTTCAGGTGAGCCGTCATAGTATGGTAAATGGTCGTAGTCTTCTTTTGTCATTGTGTATGGGGTAGCCATGTTTGTATTTTCTGTTTGAGAAGGGTTTTCAATTTGTCTTAAATTATTTAATCTATTACTTAATTTAGACATACACTAACATAAGCCTTAAGACTAACCTTGACTTGATTTTGAAGTTCTGAGCGTGTGAGTTGGATGAAAAGAATTTTGTTGGAGGTCCCTGAATCAAGGATTAAAATCCAACCAGGTAAGCTAGGGACAGCAGAGATGAGTTCCGGTACCTGTTGATATTTCTTCAGTACTTTGGAACAACCTTTTCTTCACTGCTGTTGTATTTCTTCGTGAATACTTGAGGTCAATGTCACTGATCACTTGTTTTCAGAGGTCCCGGGTTCGAGCGCCACCTAAATCCACTACACCAAGAACTACAGTAGAATGAACACTCCTCTCGGGGAGTGGGGGTATATATACTTATTTGCTAGAATAATGTTGAATAGTCAGCCTTTGGGCAGCCTTAACTAACGACAACCTGACGTCTAACAAGTTCGTCACCATCACTTAAAGTCCGGTCCAAAGAAGGATGTGCTCAAGGTTATTTTTCATTTCTCAGTCAAAACAACTATGAGTCCCGTCTTGATATCCAACTCGTGATCCTGAGCTCATTAAGAGGATGAAGTACTATCACTTCAATTGTTCGAACCCTTAAAAATAATCTGTATAAATTGTTTGTTGAATTGATAATATATATTATCAATTCAACAAACAATTTATACACAAAATACCTTTTTCGGTTTTGTAATACAAATTATATTAATTAACTAATTATGTTTTTTTTGTTTGCAGTTTAGCAGATACATAAAGTACTTTTTCGTGCAGTTGGGTAAGGCTGTGATGCGGAAGAAGAGCACAGCGGACGACTTCACGGGGATGAGGAAGTCGATGAACATGTTTGACGTTACATTGATCAGTATCGGAACATCCTTCGGACTGGGGACCTATGTCTTCATAGGTAGCTTCACCAAGAACATCGGACCTGCCATTCTTCTCTGTCATATGACAGCTGCAGGAGTTTCCTTTCTCTCAGGTAACATACATTCCATATCTAGTATTGACTGCAATTATTGCAGTTCCCCCAATCTCCGGTGTATAAAAACAACAACAAAAAAAACATTCGAGAGAGTATCCTAAATGGCTTTGTACGTAACTGATACTGTTGTTGTAGGCGATATGAGCTTGTAGTTAAAGCCCGGGCATGAGTCATAATAACTAACTTAGAAGTTGTAAATAGTTTTCTCACTGTCACTCAAGTACTCGTTTTCTTTGTGGGAAAGAGCGCCTTGCACTTAAAGCTCGGGCATATTTCGTAGTTTCTGACTGCATAAAAATCCGGGCTCTGCTTATAACATACGAAACGATCCAGTCACAGTTTGTTTCAAGTATGGCAATTGATCGAGTCTAGCTAAGGCTGCTTTAGGTCCCGTTTTTATGGAACCTGAATGAGCCTCTGTGTCCCGTTGTACCGTTTACTGATTTGTCCCGTTTTTATGGAATCTGTTCTGTAAATAGCCTCGTGTGTCCCGTTTACTGATTTGACCCGTTTTTATGGAATCTGTTCTGTAAATAGCCTCGTGTGTCCCGTTTACTGATTTGTCCCGTTTTTATGGAATCTGTTCTGTAAATAGCCTCGTGTGTCCCGTTTACTGATTAGCCCCGATTTTATGGAATCTGTTCTGTAAATAGCCTCTGTGTCCCGTTTACTGATTAGCCCCGTTTTTATGGAATCTGTTCTGTAAATAGCCTCTGTGTCCCGTTTGCTGATTAGCCCCATTTTTATGGAATCTGTTCTGTAAATAGCCTCTGTGTCCCGTTTGCTGAATAGCCCCGTTTTTATGGAATCTGTTCTGTAAATAGCCTCTGTGTCCCGTTTACTGATTAGCCCCGTTTTTATGGAATCTGTTCTGTAAATAGCCTCTGTGTCCCGTTTGCTGATTAGCCCCGTTTTTTATGGAATCTGTTCTGTAAATAGCCTCTGTGTCCCGTTTACTGATTAGCCCCGTTTTTATGGAATCTGTTCTGTAAATAGCCTCTGTGTCCCGTTGTCCCGTTTACTGATTAGTCCCATTCTTCTGTTTTTAAAATTTTCCAGAAGTTCCCATTTTTGTTGCCTAAATATGGCCAAATTTAAGCATTGCTGGAGTGCTGCCTCTGTGGTAGATAGATAGGACCTAAATACAATCGCCAGATACCAAATTTCCCGACAAACTGTCTGAGTGAGGTCCTTGTGATTGTGTTACAGCTATTTGTTACGCCGAGTTCGCTGAGAGGATCCCCAGCAGTGGAGGTGCTTACACCTACGCCTATTACCTTATTGGAGAAGTTATGGCAATGACTATAGGATGGCTGCTCTGCTTCGAAGATGTGATTGGTAACTTAATAATAAGTTTAATGTATAATAGAGCCCAATGATACAATAACAATTGACATTTTAACATCGGTTGTTGTAGCAGGAACAGGATCATTCTATACTGCTCTGAAACTCAGGAGATAGAACCCGTCCTAACGACCTTGCGAACGACACCCTCTTAAGTGACATAAAACGTGCTATGTCATTTTTCCCGCCATCTACACTCAACTAATTTACGTTATTTTACTCCTCTTTATATGTTATTTATTATTAAAATTAAAGGTTTATCATCAAATATACCTATTATTAAAGGTATATCAAGAAATATACCTGTTTATATCAGGAAATATACCTGGTTATTTTGTGATACCTTGTTCATTGTACTCCACAGATTTAATTGATCTCTTAGTTTGACATTATATTATATTATATTACAATGTCTAACTGAAAGATCAATTAAATCTGTGGAGTATCTATTATATTATATAAGTATTACTTTGTTCCAGTTACTTAATTATATTACAATGTCTAACTGAAAGATCAATTAAATCTGTGGAGTATCTATTATATTATATAAGTATTACTTTGTTCCAGTTACTTAATTATAATTGTTAATTATTGTGACTCCTGCCCGGCTAACTACGAGGACAAGGCAAAATGGGAAAGCAGTTTAGTAGGCTGAGATAAGAGATGCGTGCCATCCCGGTGCGCTCGGGAATCGTCAAAAAAAAACTTTTCAGATTTGAAATTGGTTCGTTAGTTCAAACCGGAAGAAAAAACTATGATTTCAAAGAAATAATTATCAACCGTCCGCGACATTCATAAACCTCTCTAATCCGCGTTACCTCTAAACTGTGGTTCGTGACCCGGCCATAGTTCCAGGCACTTCCAGACCCAGAATCGCGTCCACAATTTCAAACCTGTACACAAGTCTAAGCAAGGTTCGAGACCTCGATCGGAGACTACACCCAAGCTTAAACGTTAGTTGCTGCTCTCCCTCTAAACCTTCAGTCTCTTTTTTTGGTGGAACCTTAACTTCTCTTTTTTTTTTTTTTTTGGCTCCTTCGATCTTTGAATTTAAGGGTACATCTCGCGTCATATGTATGTTTCTGCTCTCCCTCTAAACCTTCATTATCATTATCGTAAAGAGGTAAGAGTTCACTAATAACGACAAAGAAGGTTTAGAGGGAGAGCAGCAACTTACGTATGACTCGGGGTGTCCCCTTGAATTCAGGGATCGAAGTATCTTCAAAAGAACACAAACTTAAAGTAAGTTACAGCAAATAAAGTTTCGAAGGTTAAGAAGGAGAGCAGAAACTTACCTTTAAACTTGGGTATAGTCTCTGTAGCCTAGAAAAACACAATAATGCAGTAAAGTAGAGAGGCTTTAACCAGATACGATGACACTCGTCAACCATAATCAAAGATGAAAATTTGTTTTGGTTGGTTTTAACCAAAGAACTCAAGAAGAAATATAGAATCTAGGTGGACCTTGTGGCACCGATTCTACTATTATCTGAAAAAACATTACAGCAATGGCAGAGAATAGACTTCAACTAGATACGATGTTGGTACAGTAAAAGCTCTTTATTGGCGGGGTATATGTTCCGTAAATATGCCGCGAATACAGAAACCGTGGATATGGATGGTAATTAGTAAGGAATCGTAGGGGACACCTTCCAAGGTTCCAAAATAAAACCAATATGTATCAAAATAAAATCAATTTATTGAGAAATTCGCAATTAAAATCAATCGTTGTTGTCAGCTTTAGGCAAGGGTTTAAAGACTTTAGTAATTTTTTCTTGTTTTGCCGCTTTTAAAAGGTCTTTAAATTCAGATTGATATTGAGCTGTAGCATTAATAATTTGCCTTTTTAAAATAAGGCTCCTTTCCATAGATGGATCAATTTTCATGAAGAAATCACAAAGTTCATTTGCCGTACGTGAACCTTCACTCAGATTTTTCAAGTTAAAGGTCACCTTTTCAGTGCTCGTTGAAGGCTCTTCTTCAGTGGAATGTGGAGTTAACATTTCCTCCAAGTCAGTTTCGGTCAAGTCATCCTGCAAATCAAGCAACTCCTGAATGTCACTTGATTCTATCTGTTCGAAGCTATCTCGTCCTATTCCATTTGTAAATTGAACAACATTGTCAGTTAAAGTTTGAGTTTGCGCGGATTCTTCATCATTTCCGACAGTCAAAACAGGCCACAGTTTTTTCCAGCATGGTGTCAATGTGTCTGCCTCGGCACGTACCAGCAGTACTCAAAGGATGCCGATATGTTAATAAACGACACCGAATCCCTTTCTATTTACCGATTGCGAATCCATCCGCGAATAAAGAAATTTTTAGCCGCGAATATAGGAACTGGGTTGCAATTTTTTCACCCGCGAATAATGAAACCGTGAATAAGGAACTTTTACTCTATACCATAAATAAACGATGTAAAAAATAAACCATAAGTAAACCAAAACATTTTTCAAACCCAAAATAGGATCGTTTCTGTGACTTTGAGAACTGGGTTAAACTTTATCTTCGGCCTCTTTCGCTCACTTGGCGTCCCATTTAGCCTTAATGTCTCATCTGGAGGACAACGTTCTTTAGATTTTGTAACCTCTCAGATAAATTGTTTTTCGATATTGTATCTGATCATTAAAATTCATGTTTATACATTTAGAAAACTATATTAAAGGGCCTCTAATTGTTGTTTTACAGTTTATATGATGTCCCGGTTTAAAGTAGTTATGTCCCGATTTTTATAAACCTAAGTCCCGATCTTTGGGAAATTACACCTGACAACAATAGTGTAAACCACCTTAATAGTTCTTATTATACTGTTATATTTAATAGTGTAAACCACCTTAATAGTTCTTATTATACTGTTATATTTAATAGTGTAAACCACCTTAATAGTTCTTATTATACTGTTATATTTAATAGTGTAAACCACCTTAATAGTTCTTATTATACTCTTATATTTAATAGTGTAAACCACCTTAATAGTTCTTATTATACTCTTATATTTAATAGTGTAAACCACCTTAATAGTTCTTATTATACTGTTATATTTAATAGTGTAAACCACCTTAATAGTTCTTATTATACTGTTATATTTAATAGTGTAAACCACCTTAATAGTTCTTATTATACTGTTATATTTAATAGTGTAAACCACCTTAATAGTTCTTATTATACTGTTATATTTAATTTGTTTGTACATTTGTTGACAGGGCCTGCAGCCACAGCCCGAGCTCTCAGTGACATCATTGACGACCATTTTGACAAAGCCGTCAGCAACTACTTCAGAAGTAAGCTCGAATTTAGCCACCAGCTGCTGGGGCCCTACCCGGACCTCCTTGCTTTCGCCATATCCATCACTATACTCTGTAAGTATACATAGTTATAGACCTCAAAAAGATTCAGTTCATTTTTTTTTTTTTTACGCCAGGAAATATTGAATTAAAAATATTATTGAAGTAAATTGATGAAAATAATATAAACATTCAAATCTTTCAAATTCGAAACGGGGGGGGGGGGGGGGGGGGGTGAATGAAAAGTAAGAAATACATTTTCAAATATAAAATAGGCTTAAGTAATTAATTAACTCCCCGCTTTTCAAGTTCGTTTCTTTATTTTCCTGTAATAACCTACGTCAAAAATCATCTTTTAAAATAGTTAACTTGAATAATTTAATTATAAAATGATTAAAACAAAATGACTAACTGAACTCAATCTGCAAATGATTGGTGGCCATGCTGCAACTGAGTTTTTAGAATATAAAAAAATTATTATAGAGAAATGTGATCAGGTAACACTCTGAAGGGTTCCGTTGGCAAATATTTCTCTGTATTAATTTAATACATATGATAATGATCTGAAATATCGTCGCCTTCTTATCAATGCTAAAACAGAGGGTGTGGTATGTTACAAAGTTTGAGGTCCGTTCGTATAGCTAATTTTTTTTCTATATTATTATATTTTCTACATGTAATAACGAAAGAGTATTCTACATGTATTAACCCAACCTTTGTTTCTTTGTTCGTTTTTGTATTTCATAACCTGGCTTTAACTACGAGATCGCCTACTACCAGGGAGCTTTTCAGGGCTCTTTTTGTCGACCCAGGAATAGCTAGAACTGGTCTTTAACAAGTAATGACATCGGAGGACGGCATGCTGAAGGGTTTTTCAGGTCCTAAATAGAAATAAAACGTAAGGGCTTGGGCTGGGTTTTGAAGCCGGGATGGTGGGGAAGCAGGCTAGCTCTGTTTGTGTGTAGGTGGCCTGTCGCTGGGGATGAAGGAGGCGACCCGGATCACCAACATCTTGGTTCTCCTCAACCTCTGTCTTCTCCTAGTCATCATCCTGGTCAGCGGCTCTCTCATCGACTTCTCCAACTGGAACCTGTCTCCCCCCTCGAAGGAGGCTGGCCGGGGCGGCTTTATGCCTTACGGATGGGTCAGCCTCTCCGACTGGACCCCATATGTCATGTTTGTCTACATCGGCTTCGATGCAGCCACCCACGCAGGTAGCACCTCAGTTGTACTTCCCCACCTCCAAAACTAAACTACCGCTCTTTCTAAATCCGCACCCTTCCCTCTTGATCAATTTGGCTGAAAACCAACAAGTATATTACGTATGACGTTCTAGATACAAACGATATTTCAAGTATATCTAAAATCCTTCCTTTAGGAGTTAATGAAGTATACTCTAAAACCTTCCCTTTTCTATTTGGCCGATTTGGCTGAGAATGAACAATTACCTACGACCTTCTTAGTCATGATTATGAATAATGAATAATTTGCATTTCCGCTATTCTAGACCTTAAAATTATTATTTGTTTATGCGTTCAACACCAGGATTAATTGCATTCGTAGAACTAGTGCATGTCAAAGATGGTAAAACATATTAACATAAAGTTTAAATAAATATATAAAACAAGTTATTTATGGATTTATTGATGCTCATTACTGACTTTGGCTTTTTGGGATACGCTAATGAAAGTTTCTTACATAATCGTTCCATACCTACCTTTATAGCGGGGGGGGGGGGGGGGGGGGGGGGGGGGGGTGAAGTCCTATGGTTAAGCCCTACGATCAATAATATAAGAAAAACAAATACCTTTAAATATAGCTCATAAAATGCTTTTTAGGGTTTATTAGTAGCTATGAGAACCCTTATAACTGTGAACTGTTTGTCCGTCTGTCACAGCCTTCTGGCGCCTCGTGAACCCACAGACAGACGTCTCGATGAATCAAGGCCAATATACGTCCCCAGCACAGTCAATTCATCACTCTTTTTATTTATGGAGAATAGAGGAAGTTATCCCTACATAATCGGTCAAAAATTCATGTTTTTCGACCTCCAGGTTCCAAAGATGAAAAAAAAAATGTCTGTCTGTATGTTTGTGAACACGATAACTTCCGATATAATGAATGTGTCGACAAGAAATCTAGAATCCTCCAGCGACAACACCCATTGAATTTCAGTCAAATCGACCAAAACAGAAGGAAGGGATAAAGGGGGAGACTAACAAAAAAACTCTAATATCTGCTGATAAAATGAATGTATGGACATGAAATTTTATATGTGTGAACAGAACCCCTTCCGTTTTTCAAACGAACGCTCAACCATCAGAACCGAATCAATTCAACCTACTCTCATCAGAGAAAATTTCCCCAAAACCTTCTGACTTATAAGCGATGGCCAGTCGCTTTTCTCGGCTTACTTTGCTTATATGAGTTTTCCAATCGTCACGATCAAAAAGATTCTTATTTTCTCATCAAAGCTATTTAAATTTGTTTTAAATATATTACATGGGACAATTTTATGAGGATTTTCTCAATTTTCCTATTTCATTTTTCATCCATAGACAAATGTTTTAGTTTACGACCCGCCATGTTTTTCTGTTGACCATTATCCGAATTACTGTCATTATCACTGTTACTCTGTGGTCAGGTACAAAATGCAACTATCTATATACTGTCATTGGATTAAGATATGTTCGCAGCCATATGAATACTGTTTTTGCAACAATGTATGTATTTTTTACGTTTATTCTTCTCATAAATCATATTGATGAGTTTGACAAACTTTCTCCATATATATATATAGTTGTTAGCAACATTATAAATATTTGATGAAGAAAATGTCGATTTGATTATCTCTAGGGAAGATAAAATGGGATATGTATGGTGTTCTAACGGAGTGAATGAATGTACAGGAGCTGAGGTGAAGGAGCCAGAACGGGTGATCCCCTCTGCAGTGTTGGGCTCCGTTCTCATAGTGATGGTACTCCACTTCAGTGAAGCAGCTACCACAACACTCATCTGGCCCTACTACGACCAGGTCAGCTACTTTCCTCTGTACCTTACAATTGTTGGGCTCCGTTCTCATAGTGATGGTACTCCACTTCAGTGAAGCAGCTACCACAACACTCATCTGGCCCTACTACGACCAGGTCAGCTACTTTCCTCTGTACTTTACAATTGTTGGGCTCCGTTCTCATAGTGATGGTACTCCACTTCAGTGAAACAGCTACCACACCACTCATCTGGCCCCACTACGACCAGGTCAGCTACTTTCCTCTGTATTTTACAATTGTTGGGCTCCGTTCTCATAGTGATGGTACTCCACTTCAGTGAAGCAGCTACCACAACACTCATCTGGCCCTACTACGACCAGGTCAGCTACTTTCCTCTGTACTTTACAATTGTTGGGCTCCGTTCTCATAGTGATGGTACTCCACTTCAGTGAAGCAGCTACCACAACACTCATCTGGCCCTACTACGACCAGGTCAGCTACTTTCCTCTGTACTTTACAATTGTTGGGCTCCGTTCTCATAGTGATGGTACTCCACTTCAGTGAAGCAGCTACCACAACACTCATCTGGCCCTACTACGACCAGGTCAGCTACTTTCCTCTGTACTTTACAATTGTTGGGCTCCGTTCTCATAGTGATGGTACTCCACTTCAGTGAAGCAGCTACCACAACACTCATCTGGCCCTACTACGACCAGGTCAGCTACTTTCCTCTGTACTTTACAATTGTTGGGCTCCGTTCTCATAGTGATGGTACTCCACTTCAGTGAAGCAGCTACCACAACACTCATCTGGCCCTACTACGACCAGGTCAGCTACTTTCCTCTGTACTTTACAATTGTTGGGCTCCGTTCTCATAGTCATGGTACTCCACTTCAGTGAAACAGCTACCACAACACTCATCTGGCCCTACTACGACCAGGTCAGCTACTTTCCTCTGTACTTTACAATGGTTGGGTTGCGTTCTCATAGTGATGGTACTCCACTTCAGTGAAACAGCTACCACAACACTCATCTGGCCCTACTACGACCAGGTCAGCTATTTTCCTCTGTACTTTACAATTGTTGGGCTCCGTTCTCATAGTGATGGTACTCCACTTCAGTGAAGCAGCTACCACAACATTCATCTGGCCCTACTACGACCAGGTCAGCTACTTTCCTCTGTACTTTACAATCCTCGACAATTTTTCCGAACCCGGAGTCGGAAATTCTTTGATGGGGGAAGATGAGGTTACAGGTCTATAAGTGTTGAAAAAAAAAATTGTATACATATATCCAGGTTTTACTGTATAATAATGATAATTACAGTGCTTTATTTAGTAGGGATACTCTTTTATAAAAATATAGAGAAAAAATGATATAAGGTCTGTTCGAAATACATTATTTATGTAAAGGTCAAAATAAATAATTAGGTAAAAAATAATTTTAAAATAATAAAAGTTGGTAAGAAATTACTATCAATAAATGAAATACAAATTACCTGGCAGGGAATTTTTATTAAATGAATTATTTCCCTGATTGGTTTCTGTACATTCGAGCAGTGACCCTTTCCACGAATTGTATTTCGAAGTACAGTGGAGTCTCGGTAATCCGGCACTATATCGGGATTTGTAGTTTCGGATTACCGAAAATGCCGGATTAGTGGAGGTTGGCTTATAAAGTAGACAAAACAGCATCAAAATACATTGTGTATTGCATTTAATTGTTATTATTATGTAGTACAGTATATTACGTATGAAATACAGTATAACCAAGCGTACAGTGCAGCTTCCACTTGGGGAAACTCGCCAGACTTCAAGGTTTTTCTTCCACTAGATGAGGGAGTGTCCTTACTTTTAAAAAATGACTCGATTTGATCACGTTTCTGTTTAATGTCGTGAATGGTTGCTCGGCCAACATTGAACTCTTTCGACAAATGTGTTAGTTTCTCACCTTTATCTAAACGCTTCAGAATGTCGTATTTTTGATCTAAAGTTAGTGTTACGTGTTTGCGTTTTTCCGCCATCACACAGCACTGTACACTGGATACTAAACTTAAAACAACGTAATAGCGCGACTAGAAAACAGATAAACACGCACACCTGACAGCAGACAACAGCACACTGGCGGTTTATTTGTTCTAGCGCACCCTACAAACGCGCCAGCTGACCCGCCGTCCCCTCCCAGTCTGCCGCCAGACTGCCGGATTACTGGACGTGCCGGAGTGGCGCACGGCCGGATTACAGAGACTCCACTGTAGTGCCCGTATACTTAAAAAAAAGTATATATGTTTAAATAATGGAAATAATTATATTTAAAACATTGTTTTTGTTTTAGCAACTAGATCGACCAATTCAATATCTGATGCATCACGTCGGTATGGAACTCATGTCCTGGATCCTGGAGTTCGGAATTCCTGTTTGCTTAATTAGCAAGTATACTTTCTCAAACTGTTCAAGTTTGTTTTAATAATATCTGTTTGCTTAATTAGCCAGTATACTTTCTCTAACTGTTTAAGTTTGTTTTAATAATATCTGTTTGCTTAATTAGCCAGTATACTTTCTCAAACTATTCAAGTTTGTTTTAATAATACCTTCTACTTTAATTAGCGAGTATACCTTCTCAAACTGTTGAAGTTTGTTTTAATAATACCTGTTTGCTTAATTAGCGAGTATACTTTCTCAAACTGTTCAAGTTTGTTTTAATAATAGCTGTTTGCCTAATTAGCCAGTAGGTATGCGGTTGGTTGGGTGTTGGGCTCCCCATTGCTATGAATCTTCCTTGTAATGTTTACTTATGTGTTCTCCAGTCTCATCTGCGGCTACTACCCCCTCTCCCGGCTCGTCTACGCCATCGCTGACGATGGCCTCTTCTTCAAGTACATGTCCAGGATCAGTTTCATCACTAAGAGCCCGCTCAACGCCCTCTACACTTCCGGCTTTGTATCAGGTCCGTTTTTCACATCAACCTACTATTAAATAAGAAATATGGTATTTCTACTTCCTGGAGGAAGGGGTCGGAGGGGGAGGACTTTACTCCCCCCCCCCCCCCCCCCCCCCCCTAAAACTTCTTATGAACGACTTTATCCAGACATAATTTTATATGAAGCTTCAGAAGTTCCTGAGTAGGACACCTTTTGATTTTCAGCGATGGTCCTTGATATTGACGTACCTGGCCGACATTTTAAAAGCAATTCGGTACCTGCGACACTGGGATCCGAATCCTGGAACAAATACATTCCTAATTTATCATAGTTCAAACTATATAGCCACTTACTGCTAATTATTGAAATGTTCATGTATGGAAAAAAATTATTTCTGTTCAGCTGTGGCAGCGTTGCTCTTTGACAAAATGCATCTTGCAGAAATGACCTGCCTGGGAACTTTGATGACCTTCAATTTGATGGCTATGAGTATTATCATCATAAGGTGAGTTTATATAATACTTAAGTTCTTTGCTGATTAATAACAACTTAATTTTTAATTAAGCCCAACGTGTCGAACGGAGAGTGCAGCCTATTTGTGTACTTCCTCATACTGCAGGATCAAGTGTCCGGTACACGACATTAATTAATTACTATTTTCTACTATTTCCTTTTATTAAAAAATAATCAGTCTACCTTATATATTGTTTATCCTCTTATAGATTTCTGATGTCTCTTAGGTTCTTCTAAATACATATAAATTGTCTAAGCGGTTTTGTCACAGGAAATGCTCAATGTCGACATATTTATTTGTTTTTGTGATTCATGGCGGTCTTTAACTACAAGGTCATATTGCCTACTACCAGAACGTTCTTTCGTCGTCCTGGTGGACATGAGCTTCACTCTGCAGTGGTAGTCCTAAATTTTGCACATCCCCGGTTTAGGTATTTGTAGGCATGGAAGGAAAAACACTGTTATTCATATTTTGTTTCTTGTAACTCATTGTTTGACTATGTACCAGAGGGCCCATGAGCCCGACTCTACATTGGGAGTCCTAAATTGTTGCCTTCCCAGGTCTTTTCGAATACCTGACTCTGCATAGACTCATTCTTATCCTCACCTTACCGATGTACAGGCTTTTGAACCTCCCATATAAAAAAAAAACTCGTGAAAGCCCAGGTTGGATTGGAACCCATGATCCTGAGCTCAGTGGGAAAGCATGCTACGAGTCCTCCTACCCACTATGTTTAAGATGGCTAGATGTATAATTTTTTAGGTATCGAGACGACGCAATGGACATCGGAGGTCTTGGAAAAGGACGGTTTGAGGTGGTGTTCAACTTGAGGCCCACGGAGAAGGAGCCGACCTTCGTGACGGCCACCATCGTGCGCTACTGCAGCTGGTTCCTCAGTCAGTATTTACCATACTTTCCACTTCAGAATAACCTAATATTAGTACCGATTCTTCTGATAAAAATTTTAAAAAAAAAGTTGTCATATAATAGCATTATATTATTTGTTATATTTACTACATTAGATAGATAGATAAATGTGAACATTTCATTCGTAATACATGGTTACACTCTCTTTCTCCAAATGGCTTTAGAATTTGCACATTGACCGATGAATATGCACATCAGTCTCTCTACTCACATTTACTACTTATATTTATATACATATATATATATAAATTGAGATGATCTTACTTCATATCATTAACTTGAAGCAATACCCGGCGTCTATATATATATATATATATAAATTGAGATGATCTTACTTCATATCATTAACTTGAAGCTATACCCGGCGTCTATATATATATATATATATATATATAAATTGAGATGATCTTACTTCATATCATTAACTTGAAGCAATACCCGGCGTCTATATATATATATATATATATAAATTGAGATGATCTTACTTCATATCATTAACTTGAAGCAATACCCGGCGTCTATATATATATATATATATATATATATATAAATTGAGATGATCTTACTTCATATCATTAACTTGAAGCTATACCCGGCGTCTCCACCATAAATTGAGATGCTCTTCGCCTCTTATTATTAACTTGAAGCTATACCCGGCGCAGTTCACCATACATTGAAGATGATCTTACTTGGGGTCTTTAAAACTTTTATTATTTTAATATGAAAATGAATTTACTTTTGGGGTTAAAGTGCGTAATCAGAAGGTCAGCTAGGCTATAGAGAGTTCAGAGAACAATTTATAAGACAACATACATTTATTAAAACAATCATTGACCAATATAATAGTGAGGCGTCCATCAAAGAATCGAACATCTGTAATAAATTATCAATAAAACATGAAACAATTTATATGATCTTAAATGTCTTTGTACCCCCCGCAATATGAAGATGTCTATTGATGATCAGCCCGCAATTCGTCTCGATGTCGGAGAAAAATGTAAAATAAATGGTTGCGTTACCTTTAAGAGTCTTCTATTTTCAAACCACACTCCAGCCTGCGGTCTCTCATCCAGAATTCACGAAGAGGTGAGGAACTTCCAGTCCCTTGGAAATAGACAGCGGGGATGCTCTCCCTCCAGCAGCTAAAACGAGAGTCTTCTGTCTCCTACGGCACCGGCTCGGGAAATGTCTACCTGACACGGCAGCTCCACCAAAGAAGTGTCTGTCTCCTCCGACAGCTCAACTAGTAGTCTGCCTAACACGGCAGCGGTAACTCGAACGTCTGCCTTCTCCGGCAGCTGAACTAGAAGTGTCTACCTCCTCTGACACCTAAAACAGGAATCCTCTCTTTTCTTCGACACAGGAACAGACTTGAATTTTCATCCCCTCCACTTTATGTATCACCCAACTAGTGCGCTACTCGTGGTCGCTCTCAGAACTATATTTACCACTAGGTCTCTGATATTCAATATATCACAATATATATATATATATATATATATATATATATATATATATATGTAGTAAATGTGAGTAGAGAGACTGATGTGCATATTCATCGTTGAATTCATGAAAAATAAAATTATATATATATATATATGTATATAATTTTATTTTTCATTAAACTATACTTTCTTGGTTAGCATTTTCAGTTTTCCCATTTCACTTTTTTCTGAAATGGCGGTACGCTGCATTGGCGGGAGGGGCCATACTGGAGATAGCAGTACTTGCTCTCTGCTTGCTAGCTTACGCCACCGTTTTGGTCGTGATAGCTTCGCAGCCTCAGTCAAGCCGGAAACTCAACTTTAAGGTAAATCAAATTTCCTCAAGTCACAGCTTCCCCTCTCCAGTGACAGTTCCTTGCCTCTTTTTTTTTTTTTAAATTTGCTCTTAAACGGACGGCTACAGATGGGATAAAAGGACACATAACCAAAATCGTAGAGTTTAAAATTTCAATTAGATTACGTTTGAGTTTATACAAATAAGCTTTACCTGTTACAGTAGAGGTAAGGAGATGTGTATGTCGTCGTCAATTCACAGAATGGCCGAGTCATTTCACATAAAGCCGGCATATATAGTGATTTTTTTTCCTTTTTTGACTCGATTCTCCCCCTGATTTTGGTAATGCGATTTTAGTTTCAGTGAGTTAGTATAACTGATTTGCAGTAATAATAACTACAGCAAATTTGAGATTTCTTCGAAGTCTTTAAATTATGCCTTTACTCGACTGGTAAGACCACCATATTTTCATTTAAAAAATGTCCCCTGAATATTATATTATAACACAGAGTAGAGGTATAAACAGATAACCTCAGGTGTTTTGTGTGTTGTGCTGATGTCTGATGTGCCTAACGCTTGGCTCTCTGTTCTTGGCAGGTGAAGCCAGTCCCGCTGCTCCCCTTCATCACGATGCACGCCAACGCCTTCATGGGGGTCAAGTACGCTGAAGAGACCTGGATCCGTATCCTGATATGGCTAGGATTAGGTAGGACCCCCTTCTTAGTCCACCAATTCTAGTCTCTTTTATTATTTACCAAGTCAACAGAACATTACTATAATTGGTATGTTCTAGGACTGTCAAGAACCAAAAGTTTTCTGTTCCGGGTACCCATTTCCTCAAGTACCGATTCCTGAAATACCCGGTTCTAGAACCGTGAAACCGAGGGCCAATAACTTGGTATCATAATGGTCTACCATAAGTAAAGATAAAAAATGTATACTGATTGGTGCTAACTAAGGTAGCTGAAGAAGAAATATAGATTATAGGTGGACCTTGTATCACCGATTCATTATATTTTTCGAAAAACACATTAATTCGCTTCAACCAGATATGATGGACAACCATGAGAAAAAAATATATTATATATAAAAATATATTCTGGTTAGTCCTAACTTAAATAGTCGAAGAAGAAATGTAGAATATAGATTAGTTTCCGGTTTGCCTTCTAACCTTCAATGCGGGTTCCTTGGCCGTCTCTCAAGTTGAGGCTGCACTCCGACCCACTTGTCAGTTTTTGCTCTCCCTCTGAATCTTCGATCTTTTTATTTGATGGACTCCTTCTGTTTGGGGATTTCAGCCGTCACCATTGTGGACCCAATTCTATTCTAGAACCATACATGGACCAAAGTCCAGATCTGAAACCGTGGGCCTGGTTTATTACCATGAATCTTAAAAGGACCCTCAAAAGAGCAAAAACAGAGGATAAGAAGGTCCAAGAAATAAATATATCGAAGATTTAGAGGGAGAGAGGAAACCTAAGTTTGAGCCCTAAGAAATGTGTAATCTTTTTAGTTAATCGGGAAGGTTTAGAAATTCTGGAAACATTCCGGCCTTCAACCGTGGCCCTTGGTCCTGGTTTGGAATCGTGAACCTGATTCCGAGTGTGAAACCGTGCACCCAGTTCCGGACTCGGAACCGGGAACAGGGTACCCGAAAATTTAAATACGCAGTTGTGCAATTCTGCTAGAAACGGATTGCGATCCCTCCCGGAACTGTCCAATACTCCTGGTATAAGAGTACTGCCACGAGTCGATGAAGCCTGTCCTAAACACGAGAGTGCGTCGCCAAGAAGTTAGCTCATTTTGTCATTTCACACTATTGATTGTTTCAATTAAAAGAAATTAAGCCCTGGGTTCCAAAAGGATTAATAGAAGAAGTTTGAAATAATGTTCATAATATAATTTCCTGTATAATTTGTGTTTTAAGGAGAGAATTTCAGAAAAGGCTCTTAGCAAGAACTTTCCATATCCTTTGTAGTATTTTGTATTGAATGACCTCTTGAACAAGTTGGTGAGTTGGCCTCATACTCACTTCTAAAGATAATGAAAAAGAGGAATCAAACTGAATGGGAGGAGGTCAACATAGAAAATGTGTTTTGCATAATTTTACATTCTAAAGGTTATCATTTGTTTCAGGTATTTTGATGTATTTACTGTACGGCCTCTGGCACAGTAAACAACGGATAGACGAAGAAGATATTTTGAATGCCTAAAAGCTACAAAGATGAAGAACCAAAAAGAAGGAAATACTCCCAACCTGAGTTGGTGTGCTGGAGACATGCTCCCTCGCCACATTTACACTAATTAAAACAAAATAAGACTTTTTGGGATATTACTGAGTTTCATTGAGGTAGCTACCCTACTGAGGGTACTCCTGTTGTTATCTAATTAATTGTGTAGGCCAAAGCAAGACACATTATCTCCACTGTTTCATTGAGGTAGCTACCCTACTGAGGATACTCCTGTTGTTATCTAATTAATTGTGTAGGCCAAAGCAAGACCCATTATCTCCACTGTTTCATTGAGGTAGCTACCCTACTGAGGGTACTCCTGTTGTTATCTAATTAATTGTGTAGGTCAAAGCAAGACCAATGTCAATAGACCGACTTCGATCATATAAGAAGAAAGGGTACCATATGTAGATAGGAAAAGTATGTTTTGATTCGTTCTTACTAAAATAGCAACAGAGAATATGTAAGGCTTAGTTAGGTTGGACCCAACTCCGCGGAATCCTCATATTTTGGAAAACACACCATCCTGTCATATCTCAACTTGGGCTCTGCTAAATACATCAATTATTGGAAAAGAAGTGTGAAATTCAAATTGCCACCAACGAATTTTGATAAAATTATCACAAAGCCCAAAGACGCTGAGCTGATCCTGGATCCGTCACATTATGCGCTGGACGCTGCCTCAACAGGCAGAACCGAAGAGGCTTTTACTTTATATACCAATGGATCCAAGACCAATCTGGGGGTTGGAGCAGCCATCCTAGTACCAACAGCCAATTTGCAGATCAAATTCAAACTACCATCCGTAGCATCGATTTTCTCAGCGGAAAGCCTTGCTATTCGCGAGGCTCTTAGATATGCCTTACAGGTGGAAGAGAACATTGTGCTTTTCTCTGACAGCCAGAGTGTTCTGCAGGCATTAAAATACTTGAGAAGACAGTAGTAGTAACCCACTGTTATTGGATATAGCAGAGCTACTAAGGGAAATGGAGCTTATGGGGATATACTTCTTATCTGGATAAAAAGCCACAACAGCAATAAACATAATGAAGAAGTGGACAAACTAGCCAAAGAGGGTATAACAACACGAACGGCTTACAACATTCTTACTCCATCTATCAACGCCCATATGAAAAACGTTTTGTACAAGAAATGGCAAATGGAATACGATTCTCTGAAAGGTGTCAAGGGGACCTACTACAGCAGCATCCAACCATAGATCCCAACCAGAACATGGTTTCACAACATCAATAGAAACAGATCATACTTCACATCCCTCATCTGCCTCAGATTCAATCACAACAGCTTGCCGGCACATCTTCACAAGATCTGCATTATCCAATCACCGTACTGTTCCTGCGACAACACTACTGTCGGAGACGTGGACCACACCTTTCTGGCCTGCCCCAACACAGCACCCCGCAGGGACACCCTCTTTCAATACTGTCCGCGCATCTCTCATTCCAGGGCTCATCAATGCCTGCTCCTAAAGACATATTTTGTCTATAAAAGCACGAGGCAACAGCACCACGCAAGTCCTATTACTAAATAATGTCCTTTCTAAACAGCTTATTGATTACCGTATTTTGAAGTTTGTTAATGACAGTTGCCTTATTCATGATTATGCTTGGTTTAGAAGAACTGACAGATAATGACGTAGAGGTGAAGCTAAAGTCGTTTAACTTATCCAATACAGACAATATTACAAGTAATTGTCCTCTTCTTGTAGAATATCATTGACAAGACGAACCTCCACCAAATATACCTAAAATCTGTATATTTAGTTTCATCTTTTGTTGCTACTCCCTCATCTTTCAAATTCTTTCTTAGTTGGCTCTCAGTTGAAGCAGCCGGTTTCAGGATTATTTCTAAGGAATAAGGAAAGTTCTCTCGGACAAAATATATGTAGATACATTCAATCTAACGGGACTTTAATGTCCATGTCCACACTCACTCATGTATTTATTTTTTTTTTTTTATGGCGTATCAACCACGAGGGTCATTGATGCCTGGCTGTTCAAATAAGTAAGAGATCCCGCAGAGAAACTGGGGGGCGAACGGAGGGGGAACCCGCACAGGACCCCGGGGCACCCAGTGAGCGTCCCAACCAGGCCAGGGACAAGCAACGGCACAACTGGGCGTCTCTCTTTAGACATTGGGCTTAGGCCCCGGTGTAGCTAGGCCTGTTAGAGAGGGTGTGCTTGTATGTGGCACCAACCACACCCTCCAAGCCCGGAACTATATCAGTCCAGAGATCCCAGCGGAACCGATCAAGCCCCCCAGCCCAGCCACCGTCCGCACACTGAGACACCCCAGGGGCCCCGCACACGCCACCCCCCCCGTCCCCAGAGGGATCCCAGACGTAAGGGATCTGCGTTATCAGCTATTCTTCGGTCATTGATCTATAGAGTGTGACAGGCAATTTGGAGAGAAACTATGAATTACTGGGTGCTGTAGATTAGTGGGACATTATGCAAAGAAATCGGGGGGTGTAGTAAAGTTAGAGCGGGCATTTGTTAGATTTCTGTGATGAGTCGAGATTGGCGTAGGAACCTACCAAGTGAATAACTGAGGCGTCGTCACCCAGCGATTCACAAAGCATCACTGGAAGATCTAGTACCTCTCTTACCTTCTACATTCGGTGAGCGGGGTTCCACAAGTTGGACAGTCTAGTGGAGGACTGCGGCTCATGAGGTGACCGTGAGTCACCTTCCTCTCGTCGAGCTGTTCTCGAAGAGGTTTCCCAAGCTCGGACTGAGGACTTTATCGTTCTTAACTTGTTGTCCCTTAACTTCAACCACTGCTGCTCCCAGTCGCTCCATACTGCTTGCTTGAACGAAGCACGAAGGTTCGAGGCTAATATTCCATTATATGGTTGCCCTTCCGTAGTGACAGCCCTTGCCAGTTTGTCGGCTTCTGCATTTCCTTTGATGCCGCAGTGTCCTGGGATCCATAAGAATATGACTTCCTTCCCCTTCTCTCTAAGATCTCGGAGAGCCAGGAGGATCTCGTTGACAATATTTATTTTTGACTACATATTTAAATGTTGTATTTGGGAAGAAGGATATACTAAGTCCTGGTGAAAACTCAGCATCAAATTGCTGGCCGATTACGTAAACTCTACAACTACGTTGAAAAGTAAAAATAGTAATATATTTCAATAACTGAGGAATACTTACTTCAGATAATGATCAATTGAAATGAATAACTGAGTACGTTGGTGAATTTTTTTATTATTACATCCAACAATTAAATACATATTGTCACAGGGTAATAAATATTTTTAAAAAAGCACAAAAATATGAACACTAATGGAGGGAGATAAACATATGCGTTTGTGTGTTTCACACTTACATTGTATATGTTTTTTTTTTTCAATATATAAATATATTTTGATATGTTATTACATATTTTTTAATGAAAAAATAATAAGTGTTCTCTTATCAGTAAAATGAAATTCCTTAGTGGCTTATACATGTAGAGACTATTTTGTGATGCAATCTTTAATGTCGTTCTTCAAAATCACAATCAAATCTACCAAACCAACTATCCCGGAACACTTTACTACACTCATAGTTAAGAGAAAAACTAGCAAGTATTGCGCTGACCACCGGCCCCAAGCTAGCTATCATTCGACAAGTCTTGGCTTCAAGTTCATCATTTTCTATATATGTATAAAATATAAAGCTTACGTTTCTTGATGGTTCATCGAATTTCCATGGATTTTAACATTTTTATTGTAAGTCAAGTTAAGAAATGGGCCACGAGGCATACCAACATTTTGAACGGAAGAGGGAGTGGGAAGCCCGCCTACTCTTTTAACGCTGGACCGGATTTTATTCTTTGTCCGGGCATCCCACGTATGAGATAACGTTACTCCCGAGTCACGCCGGGTAACATGCTAGTTCTGCCTATTTTTGAAGGACATGAAGGAGCTGTCTGAGCTGGGCCCACTCAGTGCCAATCATTTATATAAACCCACCCATCGGCAATGTACTCGAATCATTTGTGATAGGCCAATTTGTTTTTCATTTTTGGGTCGCAAAACATCAAATTTAGGGGAAAAGTTACACAATTTTAGAGCGTTTACATAACTTCCTAATTTCAGGACCAAAACTTTTTCATAGGGCTACAGTGGTTTATGAAAAATCTATTATTAAACAAATTTCCCCCACCTTGTTCTATTCTGTCTTTTCATTGTAAGCTTCTTATCATTTTTTTTATGAGTGGCTCTGTGGCAACATTAACTCAGATAATTAAAGCTAAAAGTTTCTATTCAACGTTGGTATAAGCGTTAAAGAACATATGATAAAATGTATAATTTCCGAGATGCTAAAGCGTTTAGCTGGAAAATCGTTGGATAAATCAGATCATATATGTGGATAACCTGTTCCATTTGTTTGGGAGATGTGAAGAACGACGGACAGACAAAAATACAGACATTTCATGGAAATGGTCTCATCTTGAATAAACATTGGAAAAAAACAAAAAAAAAAACAATTTTTCATGATTACATTTTCCGCTATGGGAAAGTAAAAAGTTACTGGTATAATATCAATATGGCACATTATCTTAAATAATAAAAATGAAAATTATTTAAAAGTTGTTTTTTAAATCGACATTCCACCACAGCTGAAGGACGCTCCATACTCCGTATCTAATGTTTCGTGCACATTGTTGCATTATAGGTTTCATGAAGTGATGCACAAATTGCATACAGATAAAGGTCGTTAGTTCAAACCTGGACCATTTTCTATTCTGTTAGGTTTTCTGGGAATTATTCACAAAATCAATTCAATAAAATTTTTAAAATGGACATTTTGATACTGATACAAATAAAAACAATGATTTCTTTAAAAATGGGAAAAAATAACAAAATGGAAATAACACACGACGCTTGGCAGAACAACTTTTAGAATATTTTCTATTATTAATCAGTCATCAGAATACAAATTGTGTGGGCACTTTAAGGCACCAGTGTATCTTCTAAACTTAATTCTATCTAATAAAGCGACACCCTCAGACTGCTTTACTGACAATTTAGAAAATATACAAATATATTTTTGAAACTATACATTACATTTAAATAAATATGAAACAAAACTTTAGTATAACGGTGGTGATACATATATGTATATATATATATATATATATATACAGGGTGTCCAGAGTCATATGCAACACCCATTTTTCTTGAAAAAAAAACAAAAAACGTTTTTTAAAAAACTAAATATAAATTTTTTTACGTGGTATTTTTAACCACTCAATACTATGGGTTTCAAATGGAACCTTAGTCTATGAATGTTTATAAAACGGCTTCGAAGAACTCAAACAGTCTCACTACTAAAACATTCATCCTAACAGTATTTTATATTATTACTTTTTACCACGCATTCTGCATTCTGATTTCGAAAACGATCATCTCCGCGAATTTTAACGGATTAATTAGTTACTGAAAATAAATGTGCCCGAATTTGTCTTCTCTTGAAAAACAAAGAAGTGACTTTTTTTTTTTAGTAAACCATCCGATTTTAGTCCAACCTGTTGAAGGATTAAATTCCCTTGTTCGGGACATCTTACCTGATCAAAAATATCATCTTCAATATCGAAGACCGAAAACGTTAAGAGAAAAGGGGACAGAAGAAACGGAGACTTTGTCTTAGTTCAACATAGAATCTCTCATTGAGTATCCAAAGAATTACTCTCCTCCTAATCTCATTTTGAAAAACATACGTTTCAATATTCATCAAGAAAAGATCGAATTTGAAACCCAAATTTCCGTGTGGCTACTAAAAAACACGCAAAATTCGAATTCCATATAAAATAAATAAATAAGGGGTTACCATTTAAATTCCTTTTAAGTAAGTTGTTTTTGCCCAGGAAAACAATGGGAGGTCCACATAACTCTGGTCATACTATCGTATATATACATACCTACATAAATATATTTCATTTTTTTATTATTATTTTTTTGAATCAGGACGAAACTACTTCTTTAATAAGAATAACTAAAAAAATACTTTAAATAAATAACAGACAAAAGAATTTTTTTTTTTAATTAATCTGAATAAAAAAGGATGAGACAGTGAACAGATCCGTGGATAGATGCATTTAACTGCTCAGAAACAAGCATAGAAATGTTCATAGCGACAATAAGAGGCGCTCTATAACTGCGATACAGGAACCAAGTTCCTTTGGAGCGCCCGATATTTGTTTTCCATATTTTAGCATATTCTATAAATTGACTCTAAACCAATAAGACTCAACACATAGCTTCACTGCGTCTTCAACTAATTCCACCTTTTTGATAATGAAATATTTCAAAAAAATGTATAAATCCTAGATGACCAATCCTGTCTGTCTAACTACATTAATTATTTTTTGTTCAGGTGAAAAAATAAATAAATAAAATTTAATATTAAGAAAGGAATTAAATATTAAGATTGGTGAGGTCTTCATTCACTTTTGTCATATGATGAAGACAGAATAGTTCCATCCTCAATATTACTTCGTTGTTTAGATTGGTTTTACATTTTTTATTTTAAATTAAAAAAACATTAAATCATTTACAATACATATACATTACATACATACACTTACACTCATTTTGAAAAAAAAATCCTTTGCCTTATTAGAATAGTTCATTCTAATTTTGGTCAAAAAAAGTTCAAAAGGAAAACAAAACATTCCTAATTATCACAATTATTAAATAAAAAGCTAACATAAATTAATATGTTTCTTTTTTTTCTTTTTCTTAAATAGTTTTCTAATATTTTAAAGACAATAAGGTACTAGGTACTAGTAATGGTTCATAATTATGTTTTTTCTTTTAAAAAAAGGACGTCTGATTGGACGACAACAAAGTTCACTGCTTATTGGCCCTTCCCTAACTATAGCTACATATAAAACTATGTGTTTCATACATATATCACTACTATTATTTTTAAAATAATGTAAATTACTCAATTCAATTCGTTTATCACAATTTACAGGGAATTATTAACTAGAGGAGGTAATTAGAAAAAAGAAAGAAAAAGAAATCCAATTAGTAAAATAATTTAGCCATAAAACAGCTTCCAAAACACTTCTCGGACCGAAAGTGTTAAGAGGGACCCTCTTATATAATATAGTATATATAAAATAGTCAAGTATACTTGTATGGACAATGTATTGATGTTTAGGAGGGTGTGCTCAAGGGTAGGGCAACTCGGAGAGGGGCTTGGCGTGTCCTTCCGCGTAGGCGAGCAGGATGCAGTTGCACACGAACCGGAACTGGCTCTGCAAACGTAACAACGGTAATGCTTTATTGCGCTTTGTGCTTACATACAGCTTTAGAGATAACCAAATAATATTTGGTAAATAAATATTTTTTATAAATATATATATACAATGTTGAGTCCTCTTAACCGACCTTATTGGGACCGCGCTATATTTTATTTTACAATGAGTTGTATGACAACAGAAATATTGTAATGTTTGTATTTTTAACAATAAGTAACCTACAATAACAAAATAGGCATACTATTATACTAACTTTTTAGTTTATTAGCAGCAGCAGATTACAATAATTACTGAACAAGTGTTCATAGTTTATTAAGTTACACAGATTAAAAGAATTGATGACTATTAATTTTTATTAACATTTGACATTAAATAAATCAATTCATTTAGCAAATCGTATAATCTACAGTGGGTAAAATATGTATTTGACATTTAAATCTAAGTGCTCAGAAAAAAATATATTGATTATTGTAAACTGCACCTCACCATTTCAAAACATTCCTCTGACGTAGCAACAAAGAGACTATTTGGATTTTGTCAAAACAAAGAGAGTAAAAACAAATTTCCGGAGTCTTAGAAAGGTGGTTAAGCCAAAATTAGCCGGACCATCATCCCAATCAAAAAAATAATTAAAAAATATTAAACTATTATCATTTCAATGAACGTGATTTTTATACTGGTTTTCTTTGTTGTTAAAAATGGAGGGGTTTCCATGTGTCAATACTTTTTTGAGGTGAAATTTTACATTTTTCACTTAAAGTTTGAAACAGAATGAATATAAACAAATATTTTTAGCATGGATTATATCGTTTATTTGCACCAAATATAAAGTTATTTCGCGGATAAAATCAATTCATTATTTAAATTCGACAAGAAAACATTAGTTTGCACAAACTTTATTACTTATTAAAACAACAAAAAGAAACATAACCTTCTAGAGCAATGATTGTGAACACGCCACACTTTTTGTTTCATTTTCCAATGATGACATCGAAGGCAAAGTCGTCATTCTTAAAGATGTTAAACCACCACTAGGGAGGTTTATATCGCTTCTCCTACCAATTTGTTGTTCAGACCTCTGTTAGGCTCACTGAGAGGTGAAGGTTGGAGGTTCGAATCTGACCCAGCTATCTTATATTTTTATTTGATTATAATGCTATTGCTTACCGAGGTCTGCACCATCATGGCACGCTGGTCCCTCATATGCTGGACGATCTGGAGGGGGAAGACAGGCTGGCCAGCCTCCATCAGACAGAGCGCAGTCTCCATCAGGATGAGCACTCCGGTCCGCCCGATCCCTGCCGAGCAGTGCACCACCGTGGGGTCACTCTGCAACATTACACACACCACATCATACATCAACTCACATTGGGAAACAGAAATATATATTCAGCCGCCAACATACACCAGTTTGCTTACAGCTTCATCTGATTATCGAGGCAAGTTTGAATGGGCACATAGGATTAAGTGAGATTAGGAGGATCGAGCTTTCTTTAAGTGAGCTTCATATGTAAAGAATGTATTGTGAGTTACCATGCGTTGACGGTAGTGGCGAACCTCCGCGATGAACTGCAGAAAGACCACCGCGTTCTCTGGGACCCCGTGGTCCGGCCAGCCGAGGTACTGCAACTGCACCACTTCCCGCTCTACACCACTCTGTACAGCAGATAACAATATAATACATAACCGGGTCATACACTTTTTATTTTGCATACAATCTAATTAAATAGTCTGAAAGAACATAAATATTCTAACAAATACGGACATAGAAATATGTCAGAACTCTCAGTCTTATACAAACATATATTGAATGGTGCTTGTTGATTGTTAAGTTAACTACAAACTCATATCCAAAGATAGCAATCATTGAGAAATGAACCACAAATTTAATGTGCAGTAAGTTGTCTTTCTACATAATTCTACTCAGAATATAACAAGTTGGTTTAATAATCACAAAGCATGACTTTACATTTGTCTAATAACAATCAAACCTATGTTATGAAAATCCACAGAAAATAAATAAATAAATAATAATTTGGAGAATTAAATAGGCCTAATGAAAATATACCAGAAACTCAGATTAACGAAGGAGCTGAACAAGTCTAACTAACGTAAGATATTACTGTTAATGAGAGTTTTCTATCGATTTCCTCAGATGCTCAGTATTATGTTAAGTCGTGGCTGAAGATGGTAGCAATACCGAAAGTACTCCCATATTATATATTATAATACATGCATGGTGCATAAGATATCCATTGACTGATTAGGGTGTCCGTCCTAGAACAATACCTAGTCTGGTGATGGGAGGTAAGATGATGTCATCTGTGTTGCACGGTTACACCATAGCAAGTTCCATCGTGCACAGCATCTGGACTGATAACCAGACCAAGGGTGAAGCCAAATGGACCATCACTTAACGACCCCTCCATAGGACGATGTGCTCACGATTTTTTCACCTTTCATTTTTATAATTTTACTTCCCCAGCTAAATGAAGTAAAGGGAAGTTATGTAATCGGTCAGAAATTCAATGTTGGTGGTCGGTGAATCACGGGAGATGTACTTCCCCACAACGAATTAATCAATTAACGTGTCGCTTCTCCTCCAAAACCAGTACACATACATACTCAGTATTTGTTAAGTCGTGGCTGAAGATGGTAACAATACCGAAAGTACTCCCATATTATATATTATTTGTGAAATAGACAATATTTTTTTTTAAACATACGTTTTCTTTATTTTTATCAAGTGTTTCACAATATCTCTGCAAAAATGTTAAGTATCATTATGACTTATGCCTGGGTTTTATCTTTACGAGGCCATCCTGTGAGCTTATTTTATGTATGTTCCTTATATTAAACGAAACAGTTCAACTGGACCATCATAAAAAAACTTTTCAATCAAATTGGGCAAGTATAACAGAAATTAAAGTGAAACTAAAAAAAGGAGAGTTACCTTCTTATTTATTAGCGTTACTCTCGAGTGAGTCTCATATTCATTATAATGATCGAAACTATCGCAACTAAGTTTGTTTCACTGAAATCGGAATTAAACTGAGGCCAAGGGCAGACACAGTCTAAAGATTTCTGGTTCCAAGCCAGCCATAATCTGCTCAAATATTTAAATAAAAAAACGTTGCTTCACGCCTTTCCGTTACATCGATATTTTGTTCCCTGTTATTTACTCTAGTCCTGTTTAGGGATGCACAGTGGCTCCAGACTCTGTATCTATTCTGTGCCGCGCAATGACAGAGAACCCTCCATAGTACGGGAAATACATGGGAAGAGCCAGAAGTTCCCCAAATTGTGCAAGAAAACATGAAATTCGCCTTCAAAGTGCCTCCCTTGAGATGCTTGTCTCAATGCAATCCTATTCCAGAAAACATTCTCTCTGATCAGT
Source organism: Aradus depressus (assembly GCA_963662175.1). Lineage (NCBI taxonomy): Eukaryota > Metazoa > Arthropoda > Insecta > Hemiptera > Aradidae > Aradus > Aradus depressus. Next base: position 40,974,989 of record OY759222.1, read on the forward strand.
CATTTTTGTCACAACATGCCTAGAGCCACCCGCGTTTTCCCTGGATTTATTCTAAAGTGGCGAATGGTTTTCCCTTCATTATCAACATCAACTTTGGGAACAAAAAAAAGTCGCTGGAAAGCAGAATCCGGACAAGGAAGCATCCGGAAAAACATCCGAAAAAGTGGTTCCTAAGACTGGATATTGTGCACTCCGACAGCGCATGCTAAATTGGCTTCTCAAAGAGTTTTTGATCAAAAACAATGTGGTTGTTGCTTCGCAAACCCCCCGTCCGTAGTCGGCAGATCTCTCTGCGACTTCTTTTTGTTTTAATGAAGGGAAAACAAGTCTCCTTCATAGAAGATATCCAAGAAAAAATGTCGGAAGTTCTAAGCATGGTGACGAAACATGAAATAGAAGAGAACCTGGCATCTCAAGAAGAATACTTTAAAAGGGAAGTTGTATAATAGTTTTTTTTCTTTTCAATTTACAGGAACTTTTGGGACCCCCAGTTATGTCTAAAACGCAGTTAACATAACATAGATGGATTTTAGTTTTAAAATCCCAATTACTAAGTTGAGAAGGTTGGAGATGCCAGACAAGCTAGGATGATCTGATCTCGAGAAAGGCTCGTGTTACAGTGCGGAGTGGGTTACCTGTAGATGGGTCAGAGTGAGTGTATTGGAGATGAAGCCAGCAGGATTGTTGTACTGAGCACGGACGGACCTCACCCGGAGTCCGGCCACCTCCACAGACTCCCCGATGTTGGGCCAGTACTTGTGGCACTTGACTCGCCCTCGCTCCACTAGCCCAGTCACCATCACCACCAGGGAGCTCCCAGCCTCCCATACCATCCGCCACAGGTCTCCAACTGTGTTGGCCAAGGGACCTACAACAGAACGGGAGGATCAGCAAGCGGACAGGAGAGTACGTCAGATCTAATTCATTATAAACCTAGTTCTGAATAAGTCGAAGTGTCAATTACAGATAGAAATTATAAAAGAAAGAATTATAGATACTTATCGACAGAAAAAGATCTAGCTTAAACATTGATGAAGTTCCATCGATATTAGCACAATACCAACTACTAAATATCGATGTTTCCATACCAAAACCATCGATGTTTTAATAATAAATGCCGAAGCTTTATGTTGAAATAGAAAATAGTATGTGTTCATAATCACTGTCATTTACTTCAAATAACTACAATCAAATGTATATAATATGATAAATGTGAACAAAATAGTTGGTTGTCTTAAAACGTCAGCCCTTCTCAATCGAATAAAACCATTTTAAATTTCAAAAGGCCCATCATTTCTGAGTGCAAGACAATTAAAAAAATTAAAATGGTTTAGAAAAGATCCTCCGTTTGGAACCAGAATTTGTTTCACAAAGTTAATTTTTAAAAATAAACAAAGAGGAGGTGGTGTGTAATCCCCGAAATATGTTCGTGGCAGGAGACACATCTCCAAGAAATATTTAAACATTTAATAGAAAGAGTATACATTGTATTTAAAAATAAAAGGAATATTATATTCACATATTTTCTATTATAAATTTATTTTATTTTTATTAGTATTATCATAACGAATGAAAAAAATGATTAGCTAATCAGCAAGGAAGGGTTTCCTTCTGTTATCTGTTATATTGTTTTCATGGCAACACTAGCAAACATTTTTACCTTTTAGTGTACCTACATATATTTTCTTCTGACTGATTTATTTAATTTCTTTGCAATGTTATAAATATTTTTCGTTCTTGTAAGACTTTTTTGTTTGTATTGTTTCTTTTTTTAAATAATAATAAAGATTATTATTATATGCTGTTCAGAATAACACCTTACCACTAAACGAAAATAATAGCGCCATATCACTAAACGAAAAAAGCTTCGGTTAACCAGTAGACAGGGGGTTCTGCATTCCCGGTTTTACAACTATCTGTTCACCTCCCGCGGCCTCATAATACTTATCAATTTGGGTCAAGGGCCAATAAATTGTTGGATTTTATAATGACCTAATTATTTAAAAATATATAATACAAAAATATATACCTCAAAAACCCTAATAACTGCCGATGCAATGAATGTATCGACATTTTAAACCAGAATAGAGTAAGACAACGTATCGATTTTCACTCAAATTGGGCGTACATGAGTAGACTTCAGAGGGAGAGCAAAAATTAAATTGATGACAAATAATTAGAGAAGGGGAAGTACAATAGGAAGTGAGTGACCCAAGGAGCTTTGTGTAATAGAATGAGGCATACCTTGAGTAGCGATGTACCTGTTGATGACCCCCGAGCCAGCAATCTCCATGTTGACATAGTTAGCGTTGATATAGTCTCCCTCAACGCCGGAAGTCGTCTCCAGGGTAACCCGGGTCAAGTCATCTAACCACAACAAATCGCATTCTATTAAATACTATTTCCAGTTCCCATTATCCGAACTCCGGTTAATCCCAACACCGTTCTTGTGTATCGTATATTGAGAAGGAAAGTATTAGACAGATCTACTTCGTGAATATATAAGAAAAGATATCCTGGAAGAAAGTCTACAAACACAGCTACATACTGGCCGACAGGTACACGGCTATAGTTTCGCAACTTACAGCTCGATATCACTGTTTTATTTTTGACCAGAACCGGTTTTCAACACAACAGCGTCCTCTTCCGTGGTACATCCCAACCCAGTTAGGCCAGTTGTCCTTTAACCGCTCTGCTGTGTGGGTGGGAAGTACCACTGATAATGACGCTGTTGCGTTGAAAACCGGTTCTGGTCAATAATGGAACAGTGGGAAGACAACGTCATCGGGGTGCATCTACTTTCGTTGGTAGCCGTGATATGACTTTGGGAATGCTATCGCCTTATCCTTATTGAACAGCTGTTGCTCAAGGATAAATACTGGTTTTGAATTTCACATCTTTGTACTTAGTCAATATCACAACAGGCTGAATATCTGAATACCATGGACACCACTCATTGCGTCCACGAACTTACGTTGTTTTGAGATTGATTGTCAATCAGTAACTATATAAAAATATTTTACATTTTTTCCTTAAAGAGGTAAATGAGAGGTCACCCGGCTACTTGACCTACAAGGCAGTATGTCTGTGTATCTGTTGAGAGGCTGGTTGTGAGGAAGGGCAGCCTCCCCCATGGACATTCCTGGCTTCTTCCTGTAGAGTCTGTCGAAGCCGATGACGAGGGTTCCAGAGGTGAGTCCCTCCCTCAGCGCCACTATGCTCTGCTCCAGAGACTCCCCTCGGCCTCCTGTGTCGCTCACATACTGGTACAGAGGTTCCTCCTCTTCCTCCTTCTGCTGGTCCCCGCCTCCTGTGCTCGCCTCATACACACCTGCACAACACAATATGGGATGAAACAAAACATTCTATGAGACGCCGCAAGTAACTTGATTTTGACCTACGGGTGGTTCTCTTTCATTTTCTCGAAATCCGTGATACTGTTAAACTAAGTGGAGTTCATGTATCAATAATGAACTGAAATATGAATACCATTTACGAAACTAACATAAAGGAATTCTTGACTATGACATAATATTTTACACATTAAGATTATAAATTTTAGAACATATCTATATGGATTTTTAAATAATATTAACTTGCTTAGCTGTCTAGAATAAGACAATACTAGATCATTTGATAATTTTTTCCATTCTTCAATTCAAATGAATTATAGTACTAAGTCCTATATTACCAGACTAAAACCAAAAGAAAAGTATATCAACTCATTGAGTCAGGTGACTATAGCGTCATGGACTTTGTAACCTTCTAGAAATACAGCTCCCAATCAAGCAAGAGGAGGTCCGAGTTGTGTTTAATACAGTGAGTATTTCAAAAAGGAAGATACATTTTTGAAACCTCTCAAGGAAAGTTTGAAATCTAAATTATTTTATCTAAAAAAATGGTGAAGAAATGAAAATAGAAATTGACAAAATAAAAGATAAAGAATGAATAAAAAAAAAAAAAAATGCTCTAAATAACATTTTTTTTTAAATTTTCGGTATTTTCATTAATGAGTTCATTTGGGACCTATGAACTCCATGTTTGAGTTTACACTACTTTCAAACTTTTTTATTTTATTTTAGGTGTTTCCGCTCATCTGTTATTTAAAATGGAGAAGTTTTATAATGGAAAGGAAGCTAGCAAAATAATATTGGATGGTAATTTATCAGACATAGACTTGGAGGCAGTAAAATGGTTGGACAATAAGTGTGTGGATGTTACTTCAACGTTTAGAGGAATAGCTCCCACAGAAGAGGTGAAGAGATGGTCCCAGAAGATTTCGTTGACAGGTTGAATAACAGTCTGGGTCTGTAAACGAATTAACGTGCACATTTCCTTATCCTTAACGAAACTGACTTATGACCCTCAGCAAGGGGGGAGGGGGGTAATTCTGCTTTTACCCCCCACTGGTGTATACGTCTATTGACCCTTCAGTGACCAAAGATGAAATTATTGAAGCTGACAAAGGTATCCTGCTACTACACTATTAATAATAAATTATTAAACTATTATAGTTATCATTTAATTTATTGATAACACACTCACCTTTAATTGTAAAATAAATAAACATTAAACCAACAACAAAAAGACCAATTTTACAATATTTAAACATTATTAACTTTTTACAATACATAATTAATGTTTTAGAATGAGAATGCAGTTGAATATTGTGCAAGAGGAGGGACAAAAGAATGTGACTGATGGGCGCGATAGAACATGTTTAGCCAGTCTGTGCAAATAACCAATCCCCCTCCCCTCCTAACACGTCACAGTTATCTAAATTGTCTTTTATTAAAACAATTTTTTTTTGTTTACTATAATTTTCATGTCTCAACGGTTAAATAAGAATGCGAACCATTCTGAATATAGCTGAGTCAATGTTAAATTATACATTGAACTAAAACTTTTTTTAATTTTTCCACTCTGTTCGACACCGAGGTTCCACTGAATGACATCTTGTGATAATGAATTAATTGATTATTGTAGTTTTATTAGAATTATTAAATGAAAACACAAATGTACATAGAGCTCATTTGGTTGCCTCAGTACCCATACACCTCTAAAAACACAAATGTACACAGAACTTAATTTGGTTGGCTCAGTACCCGTAACCCAAACCATGCACCTCTAAAAATCAGTAGAAATCATTCTAGAATTTGAAGGAATTTATCTAGAATATACCAGCCCTTATCGGATATGTGTTGTTATTGGTTACTCAACATAAATAGTAGGGAAGTAAATGTGTCCATGTCTGCAGAATACTAAGGAAATATTGTGGAAAACAGTCAAACTCACGTTTGTAGCCATACTTGGCTTTTGCGCATGTCTTTTTGGCTACATCTATCGATTTTAGGATGTTAATTTTTATTGTGCACTTTTAATGAAGAAAAAAATGATAGTATGAAGCCACGTTAAAACGTTTTAAAGGCCTCTTCCACGTGTGTAGTATTCAATATAATGTAATATTCTAGTTCTAACATAGAAAATATCCGTAGATTACGGTATGGGATACAGACTCACCCTGGTGAGGAGTGTGACAACTGTTTGGTGTGGATGTACTTACTGCTTGGGCGGACCGTTAGGACAAGTTCTCCAAGTCTCGAGTCTCTGGACGCTCTGATGAGACTGACCACCTGTTCGTGCGATAGTCCGCTCACCTCAATACCGTTTATATACAGCACCTGCAGAGATATTGTGAAACACTTAATAAAAAATATAATTAAAACCCTGCTTTTTTTGCTTTTGTTTTTTTTAATATGGTCTATTTCACAAAATATATTGGAATATTTCGGTATTGCTACCATCTTCAGCCACGACTTAACAAATACTGAGTCTTGGCTAAGTCGTAGATGAAGATGGTAGCAACACCGAAAGTACCCCCATATATTTTGTGAAATAGACAATATTTTTAAAAATGATGTTTTTCTTTATATTTTCTACATTTGATTTCGCTGGGTAGGCCTGGGAGAATGAACTCAACTCCATTTGGTGATGGTGTAACCATTTCGAATCAATATTACCATCTAGACCTGTCGGATTTATATTTCTTATTTTCTATAAAAATGGTATTACCCTAAGAGGCAGATATATCTACAAATAGTGACCAATTCTTTCACCTCCCATTACCTCATAAAAAGCTGAAAAATTATCGTCTTTTAGCTCATTTCACAGCTGATATTTAACATTTTCTGCAGAGATATTGTGAAACACGTAATAAAAAAAAGTATTTTTTACAAATATTGTCTATTCTACAAAATGTAAAATAATAATGAATATAAAATAATAAAAATAGTAATAAATAATAATATAATAATGGAAGTACTTTGGGTGTTGCTATCATCCTCGGCCACGACAACAAATACTAAATAGAGGTTCAACAAGTTCACATCCCAACTGTCCCTTCTCCAGCCCTACAGGGGTTCTTCCCCTGTACCTTTCTCCTGTACAGTAGTCTTAAAAACAAGGAAAACATTAAAAATACAATTATTTTCGATACTATTTACAAGTAAAAGTAACGATACGTTTTTTCCATAAGGTATCCCTAATGGACCACGAATTCCCCAAGACGCATTCCTAACGGACCACGAATTCCCCAAGACCCATTCATAACGGACCACGAATTCCCCAAGACGCATTCCTAACGGACCACGAATTCCCCAAGACCCATTCCTAACGGACCACGAATTCCCCAAGACGCATTCCTAACGGACCACGAATTCCCCAAGCCGTCCCTGCGCCTCCCATCCACCGACACAACTAGTTCCCTACTCTGTTCAAACCTTTGTTGTTACACCATTTTTGTAACTTGAATGCCTGGCGCCAAAATTGCGATTCCTCGGGATTTACTGAGTTGTTTCCTATTTTTTTTTTTTTTAATTCCTTGACTTGAAATAAAATCACTGATATTCTCCGGTTTTCCCTGACTGTGGACATCCTGTAGTACAACAGTACCTAAAATATTATTGTAATTATAATATAAAATAGAAGCCGAATTATAGTAACAACACTGACTATAGGGTGTCTCACAACACAAAAAAGTATGAAAATGGCAGCTCTCATGTTCCCGTATGGTTCGCTTCTGCCAATGGGGTAGATGACAGTAAGAAAAAATCTGATTGATTTTTGTTTTGTATAATTGGTCAAGGTCTGGAGACATCGAAAATTAATTGTATTTATTAAATAAAATAAGATTATTCAAGATTTTTGTGAAATAAATGTGTTAAAATAAAGTCAATTGTCATGTGACATGAAACACCAATCAGAGTGCGTGACGTCACGCCTTGCTAAACCCAATTTTGTTGTATAGGCGGTTCATTGTCGTTCGGTAATTTCATGCTCTAAAATATTATTTTTCATTGATTTTTGACGTGTTAATACAATTAAGACATAGGCAGCATCTTTTTAGTCATTTGACTGTCTAACTTTACAATAAAAGGAGGCATTGCACAGGTTATTGTAGGTATATGTTTCAAAAATATTTTGCTAGCATAGGATGGAGTCATAGCAAAATCGTCGGCTGGTTCTTGAAATTTACCATCCAATCTGACTTTTCTTAAACATAAGTAATAAATGATGTTCAGGAATATTGATTTCATTCTTTATTGGGTCAATAAGGTAGAGACAATTCTTGGGAATACCAATGTAAAAGCGAGGTTTTTTCATAATTTTCTGTTGTATTTTATATGGTTTCTGCTGCCATTTGCTTTTCTTCTTCTTCAGCTAACTCACTGCAGTCAGACGTAGATTTAATCTGGAGAGACTTATATGTTGATTTTGAGGATTCTGAATACAGGTGTTGTATATAAAGAAACATCACTATCTGAATGCTCTTGTTCCATTAATAATTTCTTTGAAATTTTGCTTAAGCCGGACCCAGATGACCTCGATTTTATAGAATATTTCACTTTAAATGGAGATGTAGAAACAGATGAAAGTGATGATTTGAACGGTGACACTGCCTGGTCTACTGACTTAATATTGGCTTGAATAGCTTTACTTGTGAATTTGTGGGTCATATGAAATGAAATAAACAGTAACACGGTACAAATATGCAATAAAAACTTACGTCAAAATGGTCTTCACAAAAATACATTGGAGAATCTGTAGATAAACATTTTGAGTGCCGTCTTGCAAGTTTTAGCCAACCTCTTCGTATTCGTTTCTTGTTAGGTACATAAATAAACAATTTCATTGGTGTATTAATTGTTGTACTTTCACATTGAGGCACTACACAGTAATTGTAAAACTTGGAATTCATTCTAATCGAGCAATATTCGAAACACTTGTTAAACACTGAACCACACAGCTGTTTCTTTCGCAAGGCGTGACGTCACTCGAGACGCCATGACAGTTTGGGGGGTTTTGGCAGGAAAATTAAAATGGGTATACAAAAATGCAAAATACATAATGTAAATGTTTGTTTTTTGTTGAAATATTTATATTTTGGGTAAAATAGAGGTTAAGGTAATATATGAACCAGTTTCTCAAAAATTGTCAACTAGCCCATTGGCAACACAGGTGAAATTTCAACTGAATTGAACGATATTTAGAGTTTGTATTCTTGTTAACCAGCGACCATAACCTTGCAGACCTTAGTAAATTGAATTTTCAAAAACACATTTAAAAAAATATTTTACAAGTTTCAATTCTTTATGAATGTATGTAAGTATGTATGTAAGTATGTACGTCAAAATCTACAATATTCAATTTAGTTTACTATAAAAATTAAAATAAATAAAAAATGTCTAATTTTTTCCAAATTTAACATACTTAAAAAAATGTACTCTTGAATATGTCGCAAAGAACGGTCACAAAGAAAAATAGGGAGCACTCAATAGGAAAAGAGTTATTATATTTTTTTGTTTATCAAGCTGCACGCTTTATGGTATATTGCAATGCATATCTGGTAAATGCAGCAGACCCTCACGGCTGGCCCTTTTGACATGGAATATCTCTTACATCTTATCCTTCTTAGTATTTTTTAAGAGTTATCCAAATGTATGCTATACATGCTCGCCGATTATCAAGAGCACACACACACCACTTTACTCTGATGTCAAATAGTTACAAGTTGAGGAGCCACTGACCTCTTTAAATATTGTTCAATTGAGTCCCAGTGCTACATGTATTATTATTTAGAAGGAGCTTGTGGGCCTCACTCACCTGGTCGCCCTCGTTCAGTTTGGGATAACATCTGTCTGCAGGGGTATTGACGGCCACCCGGGAGACCAAGATCGGCATGGCAAGATCGCTACCTCCCTTCACGTTGAAACCGAACCTTCCCTCTTCGTCGGGGCTCATCCTGATGTAGACCACTCCATCTTCCATCTGAGAACAACAACAAGGTTTAGTATATCTAAAGAGGACAAGAAGGAACCTGAGGTCAGTACACTCAGACATTGGACACATGTTGGTTGGTTATTTTGGGCGAACAACTACTTCGGTTATTATCGCCCTATCTTGTTACATTCCTTGCACTAACTAAGCCAGCGAACTCTTGATGCAGATGACAGGAACAGACATGAATGGATCCCACAGGGGGCCACGGGGCCCAGGGAAGGCCAAGCACAGGACCAAGGGCAACCAACGAACAGGCAGGCCGGACCGGGGGACAAAGACAACGGCACCGCCGGGCCACTCACTCAAGTACATGAAGCATTTAGCTTAATCGTGAAGTTAATGGGACTTGAGGACGAGGGTGTGCATGTGTGGAAAGCCACACCCTCCAAGTCCGGGACCGTTCCAGTCCAGAGGCCCCGACGGAGCCGCCCCAGGCCCCCCCATCCAGCCAGCCGTGCCCGCCGGCCACCCGAGGGCCCCACGCAGGACCCCCCCCGGGCCCCCAGACCCCCAGGGGGACCCGCCATGGGCCGCTCAGGCCCCACTCAACTGGCGGAGCGACCTAAAATAGGCAAATGATAGCAGACAGTAGAGCTCACATTTTTTGGTATAGCCCAGTTTCTTTTAAGAAATTAATGACTCTATCTAGGATGGAGGGGCTGTCCCCCAACGCCTCCTCCAAGCTCCTCGGGACATCATTGTTTCTGAGAAGGTCTTCATAAAAGGAGCACTCCGAGAATATATGGTATACACTCAGAGAGAGATGGCAATGATTGCAGCTGGGGGGCTGCTCTCTTGTGATCAGGTGAGCGTGGGTGAGCCGCGTGTGCCCGATTCTCAGCCGGGCGATGGCCACTTCCTCCTGTCTGCAGCTTCTTGGACACATGTATCCTGTCCGTATGAACCAAAACGGGTACTTAGGGGTACTAAAGAACCCTTGAATCGTAAAGCAACATTTAGATTCATTTAATACGTATGGTCATATTTAGAGATGATTGGTTCGCATGGCTTCATTGGAAACATTTCGACGTGTTTAGTCATAATCAGAAATGGTCGTTTTGTAGTATTTCTAGATTAATTTAGTCTAAAGATCTGCAAGCACGCTATCTTAACCTGAAAAAAGTATTTAATTTACATAAAATTGTCTGTTAATTATTCTTGCCCTATGGCTGTCTGCTATCAGCCTTCAATTTTGAGCAATGTTTCGGATATGAAGCTCCGATAGTTTCCAAGATTTGAGGCAGTGGTGGAGGGAGGCAGACATCAAACCGACTCAACTCTAAAAAAATTATGTATTCATGCTTTTTATGACCATATAATCCGATTACTCCTTAAGGGAATATTTGCGAGCATATGCTTGTAGCAACCTCTTTGCTGATTACTGAATTTTCTATGAGATGCCAAACTAATGTGGTGAGAGGGTAGGAACAGGTGGTTACCTGAGGCTGGCCAGGATCATAGTGACCTATGTGGTACCGGCCGGAGGGGGTGGGTGGCGGTTCTAGCTCTGGCTCCTCGTCTGCGTAGGAGATAGCCCTCGGAGGAAGGACCGGGGTGAAGGCTCGGCTCTCCTCACCCACCGGCTGCGCAGTACGCTCCAGGAACCCGCCCTCACTGCGCATCACACATCACACACTTTAGTATCCCATGCTAACAAAGCTATTCTGGGACCAAAAATATCTGCCCCTAACATCCGCATCATGCTTGTTAGCTCAACATGAAAAAATAATTCGGAAGGATATTCAAATATAATACACTGAGGACAAATTGTCAATAGCTTCACTACATTGCAGTATTACAAAATAGGGACACAATGATCTCAAAATGTATAGACAAACATTCAAACTTGTTTTTCTTGCATTTTTTTTTCATTTGTGAAATGTACATTATTTTATTGTATATAATTTAGTTCGCAATTATTTTTTGAATTGGCAACATTAAGGTTAGATATGTACTTTCAACTGTATTCCTAGTGTCCTAGTGAAGTGAGTTACTTCAAACTGATTATTTCATTTTAGAAAATTGTTTAATTAAAAATGTTGATTGGTTACTTTTCTTTACTACCTTTTAAAATAAAGTGGATTGTGATAAATACAAAATAACTCGCAAAAAACTTTAACATTATATGTATCATTTGATAATTAGACTTCTAGTAATTGATATGTCGACAGTATCTTTACAATGCTGAGGGATGTCGAGATTCTGTCGTGTGAAGAAATAACTGAGCATTCGGTTAACGTTTTGGGAATTGTTTATTTCCTTCTTCAGGGATTTGAGTGGATGTGTGTGTGGTGAAGGTGGAATGTGTTTGTGTCTGACAGCGAATAATCGCAGTTCACTATTAGACACAAACACAACCACAATCACTTTCACCACTCAAGTCATTATAAGACCTTGAAGAAGGAAATATACCGTTTCCGAAACGTGGGTCAAATACTGCGTTTTGTTTTTAGATGAAAGAACCTCGACTTCCCTAGGACTTCAAGTTCATACGTTTATAACATTAAAAAAAGAGAGATAGATGTATATGAGAGGTGTATTACTCGTCGTTGAGATGAGTATGACTGAGTGGGGAGGTCTCGGTCCAGGCTCGTCGTGGTTCTCTAGAGAGAGAGGTGACCTTGTTGTCATAGGGACGAGAGGACCTAGAAGAGGCGGAGAGTCGGCCCTTGGACTCTTCCGGGCAGGGCACCCCCGCAACCTTCCGAGTGGAGCACCTGCCAACAGCACACACCACGATTTAATTCATCTGTTTTTACAATAGAGCTACTACAAATATCCCAATTTTTTATTCATTCGACAGTATTTAAAACTGTAGGGAAAAAAAATTGAAAAAATATTATTTGAAAGAGCAACCATTCATTTTAAAGTTTGATCAGGATTATGAAACACAATTTTATTGGAAAATAAATTAAGTATATGAACTGTTTGTGAAATAAAACTGATTTTGAAATCTTGTTCAAACAAACCAAAACTATTGTTTGAAGTAAATACTAAATCAGATATTTTTTGTAATTAGTTACTCAAATAAAACGGGTACGTGTCTGCAGAAAACGACAGAGGAAATAATGCGGAAATCGGTCAATTTTCAACAAAAGACAAATCCACGTTCATAGCCATCCTTGGTTGGCATATTCTTGGATCAAGTCCTGATGCCAGACACCCAAAGCTGAAGAACTTCGAAAAACCAGTCAAGATGGCATCCCTGAGTGTAATAATTGTACAAAAAGAATACCTGATGAAGGTGTGGTCAAGCCTGGGCCGAGTCTCATGGACTCCCTGCACCTCGGTCCGTCCTGAGAAGGTGAACTTGGAGCCGAGAGGGAGGGGGAGAGGGGGCTTCCTCCGAAGTGCCGGGGAGTGTAGTCTGAAGAAAGTGTGGTGCTCTACGCAACATTTCCAGAGTACCTTGCAGGACCGGTAGGTGACCACGTTGAACCCGAGCAGCGTATCGTAGTTCTCACTCTAACAAAACACAAGACAACACACATCAGCCATCACAATACAGCAGCCAACACAACACACATCAACCATCACAACTCACAGCTGCCAACACAACACACATCAATCATCGCAACACACATCAACTGCTGTCCAAAATCAATGTATCAATAATCCAATACTGTTCTTCAAAATAAATTGCACGATTTTGGTTTGATGTTGGGTTGTGAGCTTTCACATGATTAAAATAAAAAATTAATAATCAATATCAACAATAAATTATTAAAACTTCAAACTGCTTCGTGGTTAATGCGCTACTCTGCATGACTATTTTAAACGCAAGCCCCAAACATGGAGTTGAAAAAGTGGTTTAAAAAACAATATTAAAATCAAATTCAGCTATCTCCACACTAAGTTTAGAACCAACTCAAAAGTGTAAGTAGGGAGGAGATATGGAAAGTAAGTAGCGAGGTATGGAAAGTACCTCCACATGCTTACATGAAACCCGGCTGTCCCCATATTTCAAATTAATCGCGACGCGTCTTCCAACAAAACTAGTTCAGATATGAATTTGCCTTTGGACTAAACTCAGTAAAAAATTAATGATTCACACTAGCAGCCAGGTTAAAATATTTTGAACCAACGCCAGGCTTGCGGCACCAAAAGTTCTTTCCACAATTAAGAAAAGAATTTTGTATTCGACTTTCATTATAATAAATAAAATATTAAAAAAATATATTTATACAACAAATAAAATGAGATGAAAACACAAACCTGTTCCCTCCTCAGTTGTATGAAGAACTGCTTCCTTTTAAAAGAAATCTTTACAATTTTTCCCCAAGAAAAACTGTTGATTTTAACACCATTTTGAAAGACGACCAAACCTGTTGAAGTTACGCCCAGCTGTAATTCTTTATTTGCTGAATCCTGTGAAATATAACATTAGACATTAAATTTTATGAGAACAAAAGTATTTTCAATTTTTGACCAGCATCAGACGGATCTGATACATAACAAATCTACAAAAGTTAGAGGACATTTTAGCGATGATCTAAGATAAAATACAACTTACTAGCTGTGATACCCGACGTAGCTCAAGAAAAAGATTATATTTCATGTCATCTCGAATTAAGTTCTAACATGTTAACCATTATATACTTTGCTTTTAAGAGACAGATGATATGAAAGGTAGCGATTCCCTTTATTCCCTTATGCCGGGTATCATAGCTAGTAAACTACGGCTGGTAGTTGAATACTCACCCTGGCCCTATGAAGATCCACGCCGTACATGTCCAACCTTTTAGCATGATCCAAAAAGTTAAATTCAGCATCTGCTGGCGTCTGACCCCTGAAAAGGAAATGTGTGATTTTTTTTTTTTTATACTTAAAATTTTTCGCAGCGATATTGTGAAACACTTATCAAAAAATATAAAGAAAAACGAATGTTTTTTAGGAATATTGTAAATTTCCCAAGTTATGTAAATTATATGGGAGTACTCTCTGTATTGCTACCATCTGTAAGAAATACAGTGATGCTCAAGATGGTAGCAATACCCAAAGTACTCCCATTAAATTTATATAAGTTGAGAAATAGACAATAATTTTAAAAAACATTAGTTTTTCTTTACAATTTTTTTTTTGTTTTATGAACTTGAGGAAACAGTTTAATTTAAAATGTACATGTCTGCCTTAATGTGGTGTTGCTTACTTATGGAGTTTGTGAAGTTCGGCGATCTTCTTCTCCATGTCCTCCGTCTGTCCGGGGATGAGGATCATGCCAGAGAGGTACTTAGGTCCGTGTTCCTCAGGATGGTAGTCACCAAGCTCCGCTGCAAGTATACAATTTATCATGTGATATCACACACTCAACGGCTTCAACCATGAACAAGGTTCATTGAAGTAGTTGGCCCATCCTCAACTTGCCCTTTCTAAAATTGTCAATATTCATACGTTCCTCCCTCGTCTGTTGTCATTTTGAAATATATTGTATTAATATAGTTAATATTTTATTATAACTATCATTTGCGGTCGCGTACTATAAAGAAAAAGTGAATTTCAGTAATAGAACATGACTTTAAAATTGTAACAGTCTAAAGCACCAAAATTATAATAAGAAATTTGAAAAGAACAAGAACGTCCGAGCACGTTTATTAAAGAATTATAAAAATCATTGACTTCAGATTTCAATGTGCGAAGATAGTTGCTAAATCTAAACAGAAAAGAAAATTAATTTTTTCGTTGTAGGCTTGGATTGTTTTGGCGACGGGACTGCAGTTCGGGCTAATCTGAACACTTCCTATTAACCGCTGAAGTTATATGTTGCCGCAGCCGGCTGTAAAACTGCACTCTGCAGGTAACTGGGGGAGACTCACATTGGACGGTGTAGCTGGCAAGGAGACAGGCCATAGAGGGAGGGACCACCAGTTTCCCGTTGAGGATGTCCTTCCGTATCTGGAGGTAGAAGTGGTACCGAGTGTACTCCTCCTGGAGCTTGCTCGGGTCCGAGACATAGAACTTGACCCGCAGATAGAAGTACCCTGGCCCTACAACAAAACACAAGTAGAGCTACAATATTTTCACAATTTTTTTATTTTCAACCAAAAAATATGTAAAGACCAAGACCAAGTAAATGTATCAATGTTGGAATTATTTGAAAAATAACAGCGACACTGACCGGAATCAGAACCAGCCTACTTGACGCAGGGCAATATACCCAAGTGTTTATATATTTAAGTATTCTAGAGAGGGCACTAGGTTTAATAGAGTTCAGATTGCCATCAAAGAAATCACAGAGTGGCACACCTTACACGACTGCGCGGAAAGACATGCTCTCTGATGATTGTTATTTTCCTCCAGATTACCGTAACGACAATTTACTATGATATAAACAACCAAAATTGCAACAGACGATGGGATGCAGTTAATAAGGAATCCTTACCCCTCATCTGCTTCTTCACAGGTTTCGCCGGATCCAGCCATCTCTGCAACATAATTTTCCATTAAATACTTAGTTTGAAAAATTCGTTGGTCAATCTCTAGAAATGTACATACTCAGCTCGAATTGTCCGTAATAACGTTTCCACTCTCCCTCTCAACTCTTCTTCCACTTAGCCCTATTTGACTCAGCAGTAGGTTACTTACATATGGACTAGTGAATTCCATGTATAAAATCTCATACATGTATTGAAATTAAACCCTTTTTCTCTTTAAACGGTTTGGCTGATATCAATAGGTGTTGTCCTTATGAACTAGGATGTCACATAAAATTTCGTATCGATGTGTTCTACAGGGGATTATCATATTCAGGCGCACAGTATATTTTTTTTCTCTCTTTTGGATTTTGGCCGAAAAGGTTAAAATTCAAATAGAAACTCAATAATCTCAATTTTTGACCGATTGTATAAGTTCCTCTATACTATAAATAATTGGGGGAAACCAAGGCCCGCGACCATTTTGAATTCCAAGGTTCGGGGGTTTAGTAGAAAACTTTGAATTTTTCATATTTTTAATTCTATTTGTATGTATTTATCGACACTAAATCTCATATTTGTATTACATATTCGAATGTATTTAATTGTTACAATTAGTTAATTTTATAGAAACATAGGAATGTTTGCAATGTTCTATAAAATGAAAATAGCGGTCATGAGGTGGAAGATCTGCAACCCTGCTATTAATTAGTATAATGCATTTGAAATATATAGTGAAGTTACCATGAGATCAGTGTTGGCAGGTGTGGGAGGGGCGCCGTTGTCAGAGAACTGAAGTCCGAAGTAGTGCTTCTCTACCAGCTCCAGATGATGGAAGACGAGTTGCAGAAGTAGGTCGCCCTTGGCACGTTTCTACCAACATCACATCAGTGAGCACGAGCCACGACCACAACCCACCCATCCACATATTTACAAACCTCTGAAAAACCTATATAATATATGACATGCCATGGAAAGTGTACTTCTCAACTGATTTGATATGTTTCAGAAATTTTGATATGTTTCAGCCACTATCTGTATTAAAAGTAACTGAAAATGCAATAGACAGATCTGATGTCACCAAACCGAATTTATAAAATGTATAAAAACAAATTGTATTCATTGAGTGAATATTAGAAAAAAAAACCGACTATAAAAGATAAATGTGGACTTGGATGGACAGAAGGTAGAAGTGGCTCCGTGGTATTTATGCCAGATATTAGTATAACAAGCTAAATGACCCCAGGTTTCGGTTTCATGCCGTTTAGTGCACCAAAATGACCCCAGGTCATGACAGGTTTCGGTTTCATGCCGTTTAGTGCACCAACATACTAACTGTTGACATCTACACCACACTAGGATATGTTCATCATCTATGAGGCAGGTTTCATAAAGAAACTACTCACCTGCCTCTCACTCATCCTTCAATTACATATTATCATTTCTATATCGAAAAATAAAAATTGTATTTGCGGACTTGAGGTATGGTTACGCTACTGCGTCAAAAATACTGGAAAGGAAGGGGGAGAGGGGCGGTCATTTATACGATGAAAGAATGAACAAACAAACGAGTAAATATTAGTTACATCATTCTCGGACGTAGTGTAAAAATATAAACAGACTTAGCGGACCACAGCCTTCTATATCACATCGGGATATTTCGTATTGAGATTAACGAAACAATGTAACAAGCAACCTAAAATAACATAGTGAATGTTTTCCAATCATTCCTCCTTCATTTATTAACGTTGTTAGTCTATTTTTTGAGCTGGGAAAATGTGTTTTAGGGCGCCTCCTGAGCTGAGGTGTTACAAAAGTTGTTTAATCAAATATAAAAAGAATTTAATTTAGAAGAAGGTTTGACAAATCGTGGGGAAGACACGAAAGAATTTGAAAATATCTCTTGTAATAACACATGGCTTGATGGGTCGTCCTTCTATAGCAACTCGGAGGTAAGACAGACACTCTACAAGCTGCGTATCTCCTCTACCTCCACAATCCACTCTAATTCAACCAATGTACTGTCATAATTAGTTTATTTCTAATAGAAAATAGTAATAATAAGAATGGAACTATACAGAATACAAACAGAATGAATAATGGTAGTAAGTACATGTAAGAAAAATTACCTCCAGTTGAAATAACTGTTTAGAATCATCCAAAAAGATGACTGTGACAGTGAGGGTCTTAACTCGCCTGTCGCGGGCCAGCTCAGTAGCTCTCACGTTGTACGTACCGCTGGAGCCGCCGAAAGCACGCCGCGACACACTCTCAATCATATCGCCAAAGTTCAACCTGAAAAGTTACCTTAACATATATCATCCAAAAAAGTACACATTGGATCAAAAAGAAACATGGTCATGCTAGATGCTACACATCTTACTCCTACACTCAACCCTCTTCAAGGCAACCTCACAACTATTTGGAGTAGGAATCCTTTTTTTTCCCTCATAATTGAAACAATTTAACCACCCAAAAAATATATTTATGACTCTAGGGGTATCGCGGGAAAACCTAAATGAAACCCCTAGAATTAGAATTCTAGTCGCTACTCAACACCTATATTCTAAATAAAATTACGGGATGTTATTTTGAGACTAGGGTAAGGAGTCTATATTCGTATCAATAAAATGATCTTCGTTTTTATCTCACGTAAAGAATTATACAAATACAAAACAGAAAATATAAATCTTTTGTGTGCATCTCGAAGAGAACAGACAAATTGTATTGCTGTTCTTCGATAGAAATAATTTTGGCACAACTATGGTAGTTGTGTCCTGAAACAACCCAATAGTACGTTATTATATGTTTTCAAGTATGTTTACTAAAAAAACGATCGGATATCTGCCAATCCTCCTGAAAATGTTTGAATAGATATATTTGGGAAGGCGCCCGGCTGGTTATTCAAAATACACAAATATTCAGCCTCTGTAGAGGTTTGAAACTTGAAACCAAACTTTAATGATGTTCATGAAACACAAAATTACAAATCAACAATATGTGATTATCTTTTCTATAAGCGGAAAGGAGTGTCTCTGAAGATAGCTCCAAACTTTTTTCTCTTTCTTATCTTGATGGTTAGTCAGAAGGTAATTGCATCCAAATTAGAGAATCAAATAAAGAATACAGCCAGTTTTTCTAGCAGTATGTCCACTCGGTCAACCACGCCCCTTTATTCTCCTTTTACATTGAATAAATCTTCTGCCAACAAGCTAAACATGAACAAAGCGCCGCCCAAAATGTCCACACTTGAACGCATCAAGGCGACGTGAAAACGACTACTTTAAGACAATCCTCACTTTTCAAGGAATGTTACAACTTGTACCCAAGAATGGACCATGGCCTGGAGAGGGTTTAAGCACTACTATACAACTAAGAAGCCACGAAATACTTGAGATATCCGAAAATATAATACAATAAATACTGAAATAAAACATCAAAACAATTACCTCTATCATGCTCCATTAATTGAACAACTCTTTCCAAAAACACCATCAAATCCCTAATTAAAATCAATATAAATATAATACAATAAAGAAAACAAATAAAAATAAACTATATAGGCTAAGTATGAGATAACCTAATTTTCACAAATTAGGGTTCACTACAAATGCTTATGCAATCAATTTCAAAAAACAACATTCATCTAAATAACACATTTAAAACAATTTTAATGATAAAAATATATTTTCTTTGCAAAATCTATTTATAAACATATCTCTAGATTCTAAATGAAAGTGACACTTCAAACCTACGCACATAGTACAACACCTGAAGTTAATCCACTTCTTATAATACCATTCCGAAGCCAGCACTCGATTATTTTTCTTTTAGTCATCGAAAACGGTTGAAAATTAATCAATGTGCAATAAAATCACAACACACTGAACCATAAACACAGTCTCCAGTCAAGCATTCTTATTGAATTATTAGGTAGCACTGGCTCTTATCTCTAACAGCGTCTGAGCCAAACGTTACGCATTTTTTTGTTGTTGGAAAAAAAAATTAGAATTTCGAATTTTTTCGGCGAAATTTATAACTAACGAAAACAAAAAAAAAACGTAAAGCAAAAGAAAAAACAAATACACAAAAAGTTTGGCCAAATCAATTTTATTTTTCAATTTTAAAATATTTTTCAAGTCGATTGGTTGCTATGACAACAGATATGTGAGTAATCATTTAACTATTTTTGAAATTTGTTAAATATTGCTCTTTCAGCAAAGTAATATTGGAATATTTACGAAAAATGAAAACCTATGATTGGTTGGTATTTTTATTCACCTGCCAAATTATTTCACAGTTTGACCTGAAATAATAAAAGATATAGCTCCAGATTCGCCAATGGTGTAAGAAATATTTATTATATAATTAAAAAATAATGTTGCAAAACTAGGAAGAGTTTAGCCTTCCCCCCTCCAATCTTCCAAATCCTTGAGGAGACTTTCAACCCTAATAAAATGAACAGTTTATAGATATCCTAATATTAGAGAAACTTTCAAAACAAAAAAAAAAAATCATAAAGCTAACTACTGTATAAAGAAACCACAAATATTTAATCAAATAAGCAACGAAATTTAACTGCTGCTACCTAGCAACAATTACCAGAAGTCACATCTCATGGAAGGGATTGGTTCTACTTGTTACCGCTAGAGGACGCTATTTTAGTGACTGTAACTGCCAATGCCAAAGGAATGATCGAAGAGTCAGATTTACCTTCTTTTTCTCCCTAAATGAGCATACATTTATTAAAAATTAAATATACTTTAGTAAATTTATATAGCTAAATTGCTTCCTTTGGAAATAAATATTTTGGCATGATTCCTATAACTTTGTTACCATGTTTTGCCAGTACATTTCGTGAGGAACTACGGAAAAATAATTAAAAACGTTTAATTAAGTGAAGTTGCGAAAGGAATAAAATAATCCCCCAACTAGCTCTACCGAGGGTAAACGTCTTCAACGAGTATCTGATAAAGCACACGCCATTGCTTAACGACCCATCCAAAGAACTGCGGCGTCTCAAGATTTTTTTACCTCTCAGATAAAAAACCTAAAAAAAAGAAAACATTTGCTGATCGGTTGACGAAGGGGTCATTTCATTATCTTCGTATCTTCTGTCAGACTTCTTTAATTGTTACTTTAAATTTTCTGTGATATATGACTTCCTCAATGAACAAGGTCCAAGCAGTGCTGGATTACCGAATAGGCCGGACTAGGTCATAGCCTGGGGCCCCCGTCGATGAAGGTTCCCCGTAAAAAACGAAAATGGATTCACACTTATATTAAATCGAAATTTCCATCAAAACCCCAGTTCACTGATTCTGAACTTTACGAAATTTTGATTCGAGATAATCTTGCAACTGTTTTTCCACACGTTGAAATTGCTCTTCGCATTTTTTTAACGCTCATGATAACAAATTGTTCTGCAGAGCGCTCTTTTTCAAAATTTAAACGAATCAAAAGCGAGCAAAGAAGCATTATGCATCAAGAACGATTAGACATGCTGAGTTTGATGTTCATTGAATCAGATGTTCTTCGTCAAATTGATTTTGAAGACATCATCAAGGATTTTAGCGACCTCAAGTCTAAAAAGGAAGATTTTCAAAGACAAATCTTATATCTACGTTTATATTATAAACTAGCTGACCCGACAGACGTCGTTCTGTCAAAAGCTATTAGACTGGATTTTTTTTTTTTTTATTTTTTTTACTTGGAACCACAGCAAGTTCCTACTTAAGAACGCCGGGCACCTTAGATAGTATGCGCCTTGCAATTCCGTGCAACCAGCTATTAAGTTCTTAGGACCGCTGGGCAACACAGATAGTACGTAGTTAGGAACGCAGGGCACCGCAGCAACTATGTGCCATGCAACAGCGGATGCCCTAGGTATTTTGTGCTTAAGAACGCTGGTGAGAGCAATTATTTACCGTGCAACGGTAATTGCCATTTCATGCTTAGGAAACCTACCCTATTAAAATTAGGGCTATTTCCCATCTTTAAGAAAGCTCCATGTGAGATTCATTCAGCATTAATGGACCCCCGCCCCTCCCGTCCAAAAGGGTCACAGCCAATTTTTAAATATTGCTTTTGAAACTACTACTTAGGTATATGCTTGCCCTCCCCATACCCCTCTCCCGTTGACAATTTTGAGAAGTCAAATATCCTTTTTTTGTTTTTCTCTTTTAAGAATACTACATGTGAAATTCCATGACAATCCGACCATTCGTTAATGAGCTACAACTATTTTATGCTAAGGTCTACCCCAAAACCCCCCTCCCTTTCAAAATGTTGAGATGACACATACCCTATTTTTCAATTCGGGCTTTAAGAATACTACATGTGAAATTCCATGACAATCCGATCATCCGTTAAAGACCTATCACTACCTTTATATGTAGGCCTACCCCTACAACCACCCCTCCCGTACAAAATTTTGAGATGTCACGTAGCGTATTTTTCAATTTGGTCTTTAAGAATACTACAGGTGAAATTCCATGACAATCCGATCATCCGTTAAAGACCTATCACTATCTTTATATTAGGCCTAGCCCCCCCCCCCCCTTCCAAATTTTGAGACTTCACACATCCTATTTTTAAAATTGGCTTTTTAGAATACTACATGTGAAATTCCATGACAATCCGACTATTAGTTAATGAGTTACCGGTATCTTTATACTAAGGCCTACCCCCACAATCCCCGCTCCCGTGCAAAATTTAGCCAATCATTTTTATTATATAGATGTACCTAGATATGTAAAAACTGAATAAAACGAAACAGTAAGTAAATGACAAAGATGACAACCAAACAACAAAAGATAAATCGAGGAACTTGCCACAACATTGCCAGAAGCGAAGATTTAACAACAACCAAGAAAATAACACGGAAAAAAACTGATAACACGCACTAAAAACTGAATAAACGAAACAGTGAGTAAATGACAAAGATGACAACCAAAGATAAATCGAGGAACATGCCAGAAGCGAAGATTTAAAAACAACCAAGAAAATAACATGCACTAAAAACTGGAAAAAAACGAAACGGTACGTAAATGATTTTAGGGTGTCAGATCGATTCACTTGATCGATTCATTGTTCACATCGATCATTACGACCCCAAACATCGATTCTTCGATTATTCTATCTCAGATCGCCATCCCTAGAATTAACAGCTAAGAACTCTTCATAAGAACCTTCCTCGGACTTCAACGAATATTTAAAAAAAAAAGTTACTCGAATTGGTCCAGCCGTTCTCGAGTTATGCGCTCAGCAAAATTTTGCATTCATTTTTATTATATAGACTAGCAGTAATACCAGGCGTTGCCCGGGGAACTTTGACTTTTCTCCTAATATCTCTCGTTCGAATCCTATTCAATTTTTCAACAGTAAATTCATGATGTTATAATTTTCAATTATGCATACGGCTTATAGTCCTTCAACGGCAGACATCCCAGCTAGTAACCTTTTAGGACCCCTGGGAACCATAGCTAGTACGAGCCATTCAACGGCGGAAATCACAGCTAGTGAATATTTAGAGTCACTGGACCTTCTAGCCAGTGCGTACTTAAGAACGCCTGTGACCAAAAATGTGCGGATCCCACAGCCGCTGTGCGGACCCCACATCTCGGCATCACAGCTAGTATGTACCTCGCAACGGCGGGCCCCACAGCTAGTATGTAGTTAAGAACGCTGGACACCACAGCCAGTATGTACCTTGCAACAGCGGACTCCACAGCTAGAACGGGCACCATAGCTAGTACGTAGTTACTACTACTACTTGTTAAAATTCATGAGAATCCGATTACCTTTAATGAGTCAGTATTATTTTGATGCTTAGCGCCCCCCCCCCCTCCCGTTCAATTTTTTTTAGATGTCACATAGTGTATTTTTCTATTTCGCCTTTAAAAATACTACAAGTGAAATTCCATGACAATTCGATCATCTGTTATTGACCGATCACTATCTTTATATTTAGGCCTACCCCCACAACTCCCCTCACGTTCGAAATTTTGAAATGTCACGTAGCGTATTATTCAATTTGGCCTTTAAGAAAACTACATATAAACTTCCATGACAATCCGATCATCCGTTAATGACTTAGCATTATCTTTATATTTAGGCCCCCCTTACAACCCCCCCCCCCCCCCCCCCCTACCGTTCAAAATTTATGGACGCCACATAGCCTATTTTTTAACTTGGATTTTAAGAATACTACATGTGAAATTCCATGATAATCCGTCCATCCTTAATGCGCTAGAGCAATTTTTGTGCTTAGATTTCTTCCTTGATAATTTTAGTTGGAGCCAAATGAAAACGTATTTATTCTTTATATTTGGTGTCTACTGAGCTCAGGATCGCAAGTTGGAAATCTAGACGGGGCTCTTAGTTGTTTTAACTGACTTATATTATTTATTTTTCTAAATATCCTTGAGCACTTCGTCCATCGGTTGGGACTTTCCCGATACATCTGAATTTATCTTTGGTTGACCATCTTTATTTATGGTCGCTGCCTATCTACCAACATTGCTGTATTAATTTGTTTTTCAGAAAATATGTCAAAACGGTACCTCAAAGCCCACTTATATTCCACATTTCTTCCTTGATAATTTTAGATGGAACCAAACGGTAACTTATTTTATCTTACATATGGAGTCTATAGAGCTCAGGATCGCCACTTAGAAATCTAGCAAAGACATTTCGGTCAAATGTTTTAATCGAGAAGATAAAAATAAATTTGAGCACGTCGTCCTTCGGATTGGAGTTTAGGCTATGATCGAGGGCCTTTTTGTATGTCAGGTGCTCGATAATGAGTCGTATGTTATGTAACTAAACCTGGGTAGCTGAAATTTCACTTAGGTTAAAAATAACCTTGAGCACGTCGTACTTCGGATGGGACTTCCCCGATATATCTGGATCTGTCAATCAGTTTTAACAAATATTAAATCTAAAAACCGTTAAAAAGCGAGAAAATTGAAGAAGGGGATTAGTCCGACTTTTTTCGAAAAACATTTTTATTTCGATTTTTGTGTAGGATTCAGATAACCCGGTTGTACATCAGTTTTAACAAATATTAATACTAAAAACCGTTTAAAAGCGAGAAATTTGAAGAATGGAGTTTACCGAGTTAAGGATCGCCATTTAGAAATCTAGCCAAGTCACTTAAGTCAGATGTTTTAATCGGGAAGATAAAAATAAATTTGAGCACGTCGTCCTTCGGATTAGTCATTGAGCTATGATCGAGGGCCTTTTCGTATGTCAGGTACTCGATAATGAGTCGTATGATATGTATCTAAATCTGGGTAGTTGAAATTTCATTTACTTTAAAAATAACTTGAGCACGTCGTCCTTCGGATTGGACTTCAAGCTATGATCGAGGGCCTTTTTGTATGTCAGGTACTGGATAATGAGTCGTATGTTATGTATCTAAACCTGGGTAGCTGAAATTTCACTTAGGTTATAAATAACCTAATCGGGAAGATAAAATTAATTTGAGCACGTCGTCCTTCGGATGGGACTTTCCCGATACATCTGAATCTTTCCTTGGTTGACCATCTTCGTTTCTGGATGCTGCCTATCTACCAACATAGCTGTATTAATTTGTTTTTCAGAAAATATGTCAAAACGGTACCTCAAAGCCCACTTATATTCCACATTTCTTCCTTGATAATTTTAGTTGGAACAAAACGGTAACTTATTTTATCATACATATGGAGTCTATCGAGATCAGGATCGCCACATAGAAATCTAGCCAAGGCACTTAGGTCAGATGTTTTAATCGAGAACACAAAAATAAATTTTGGCACGTCATCCTTCGGATTGGACTTTAGGCTATGATCGAGGGCCTTTTTGTATGTCAGGTGCTCGATAATGAGTCGTATGTTATGTAACTAAACCTGGGTAGCTAATATTTCACTTAGTTTCACTAAACCTTGAGCACGTCGTCCTTCGGATGGGACTTTCCCGATATATCTGAATCTGTCTATCAGTTTTAACAAATATTAAATCTATAAACCGTTAAAAAGCAGGAAATTTGAAGAATGATATTTAGCCCGACTTTTTTCGAAAAACATTTTTATTTCAATTTTTGTGTAGGATTCAGATATCCCGGTTGTTCATCAGTTTTAACAAATATTAAATCTAAAAACCGTTTAAAAGCTAGAAATTTGAAGAATGGAGTCTACCGAGCTCAGGATCGCCATTTAGAAATCTAGCCAAGTCACTTAGCTCAGATGTTTTAAACGGGAAGATAAAAATAATTTTGAGCACGTCGTCCTTCGGATTGGGCTTTAAGCTATGATCGAGGGCCTTTTCGTATGTCAGGTACTCGATAATGAGTCGCATGTTACGTATCTAATCCTGGGTAGCTGAAATTTCACTTAGGTTAAAAATAACCTTGAGCACGTCGTCTTTCGGATGCAACTTTCCCGATATATCTGAATCTGTCTATCAGTTTTATCAAATATTAAATCTATAAACCGTTAAAAAGCAGGAAATTTGAAGAATGGTATTTAGCCCGACTTTTTTCGAAAAACATTTTTATTTCAATTTTTGTGTAGGATTCAGATATCCCGGTTGTTCACCAGTTTTATCAAATATTAAATCTAAAAACCGTTTAAAAGTGAGAAATTTGAAGAATGGAGTTTACTGGGATCAGGAACGCCATATAGAAATCTAGCCAAGTCACTTAGGTCAGATGTTTTAATCGGGAAGATAAAAATATATTTGAGCACGTCGACCTTCGGATGGGACTTCCCCGATACATCTGAATCTGTCTATCAGTTTCAACAAATATTAAATCTATAAACCGTTAAAAAGCAGGAAATTTGAAGAATGATATTTAGCCCGACTTTTTTCGAAAAACATTTTTATTTCAATTTTTGTGTAGGATTCAGATATCCCGGTTGTTCATCAGTTTTAACAAATATTAAATCTAAAAACCGTTTAAAAGCTAGAAATTTGAAGAATCGAGTCTACCGAGCTCAGGATCGCCATTTAGAAATCTAGCCAAGTCACTTAGCTCAGATGTTATAATCAGGAAGATAAAAATAATGTTGAGCACGTCGTCCTTCGGATTGGGCTTTAAGCTATGATCGAGGGCCTTTTCGTATGTCAGGTACTCGATAATGAGTCGCATGTTATGTATCTAAACCTGGGTAGTTGAATTTTTATTTACGTTAAAAATAACTTGAGCACGTCGTCCTTCGGATTGGGCTTTGAGCTATGATCGAGGGCCTTTTTGTATGTCAGGTACTGGATAATGAGTCGTATGTTATGTATCTAAACCTGGGTAGCTGAAATTTCACTTAGGTTAAAAATAACCTAATCGGGAAGATAAAAATAAATTTGAGCACGTCGTCCTTTGGATGGGACTTTCCCGATACATCTGAATCTTTCCTTGGTTGACCATCTTCGTTTCTGGATGCTGCCTATCTACCAACATAGCTGTATTAATTTGTTTTTCTGAAAATATGTCAAAACTGTACCTCAAAGCCCACTTATATTCCACATTTCTTCCTTGATAATTTTAGTTGGAACCAAACGGTAACTTATTTTATCATACATATGGAGTCTATCGAGATCAGGATCGCCACTTAGAAATCTAGCCAAGGCACTTAGGTCAGATATTTTAATCGAGAAGACAAAAATAAATTTGAGCACGTCGTCCTTCGGATTGGACTTTAGGCTATGATCGAGGGCCTTTTTGTATGTCAGGTGCTCGATAATGAGTCGTATGTTATGTAACTAAACCTGGGTAGCTAATATTTTACTTAGGTTCATTAAACCTTGAGCACGTCGTCCTTCGGATGGGACTTTCCCGATATATCTGAATCTGTCTATCAGTTTTAACAAATATTAAATCTATAAACCGTTAAAAAGCACGAAATTTGAAGAATGATATTTAGCCCGACTTTTTTCGAAAAACATTTTTATTTCAATTTTTATGTAGGATTCAGATATCCCGGTTGTTCATCAGTTTTAACAAATATTAAATCTAAAAACCGTTTAAAAGTGAGAAATTTGAAGAATGGAGTTTACTGGGATCAGGATCGCCATTTAGAAATCTAGCCAAGTCACATAGGTCAGATGTTTTAATCGGGAAGATAAAAATATTTTTGAGCACGTCGTCCTTCGGATGGGACTTTCCCGATACATCTGAATATTTCCTTGGTTGACCATCTTCGTTTCTGGATGCTGCCTATCTACCAACATAGCTGTATTAATTTGTTTTTCAGAAAATATGTCAAAACGGTACCTCAAAGCCAACTTATATTCCACATTTCTTCCTTGATAATTTTAGTTGGAACCAAACGGTACCTTATTTTATCATACATATGGAGTCTATCGAGATCAGGATCGCCACTTAGAAATCTAGCCAAGGCACTTAGGTCAGATGTTTTAATCGAGAAGACAAAAATAAATTTGAGCACGTCGTCCTTCGGATGGGACTTTCCCGATATATCTGAATCTGTCTATCAGTTTTATCAAATATTAAATCTATAAACCGTTAAAAAGCAGGAAATTTGAAGAATGGTATTTAGCCCGACTTTTTTCGAAAAACATTTTTATTTCAATTTTTGTGTAGGATTCAGATATCCCGGTTTTAACAAATATTAAATCTAAAAACCGTTTAAAAGCTAGAAATTTGAAGAATGGAGTCTACCGAGCTCAGGATCGCCATTTAGAAATCTAGCCAAGTCACTTAGCTCAGATGTTTTAATCGGGAAGATATTTTTTATTTCAATTTTTGTGTAGGATTCAGATATCCCGGTTGTTCATTAGTTTTAACGAATATTAAATCTAAAAACCGTTTAAAAGTGAGAAATTTGAAGAATGGATTTTACTGGGATCAGGAACGCCATTTAGAAATCTAGCCAAGTCACTTAGGTCACATGTTTTAATCGGGAAGATAAAAATAAATTTGAGCACGTCGTCCTTCGGATGGGACTTTCCCGATACATCTGAATCTTTCCTTGGTTGAACATGTTCGTTTCTGGATGCTGCCTATCTTCCAACATGTATTAATTTGTTTTTCAGAAAATATGTCAATACGGTACCTCAAAGCCCACTTATATTCCACACTAGCAGTAATACCCGGCGTTGCCCGGGGAACTTTGACTTTTCTCCCAATATCTCCTATAAGTCTATTCAATTTTTCGACAGTACATTCGTGATGTTATAATTTTCAATTATTCATACGGAATAAGGCTTATAGTCCTTCAGCTATAGTAACGCTAGTAAGTTTTTAGGACCCCTGGTAACCACAGCTAGTATGCGCCTTTCAACGGCCGAAACCACAGCTAGTGAATACTTAGCATCGCTGGACGTCCTAGCCAGTGCATACTTAAGAACGTTTGTGACCACAGCTTGTATGTCCCTTGCAACGCTGGGCACCACAGGTAGTATATGCCTTGCAACGGCGGACCCCACACCCAGTACGTAGTTGGGAATGCTGGGCATCACAGCTAGTATGTGCCTTGCGACGGCGGACCCCACAGCTAGTACGTAGTTAGGAACGCTGGTCCCCCCAGCTAGGACGTAGTTAGGAACGCTAAGCAGTATGTGCCTTGCGACGGCGGACCCCACAGCTAGTAAAAGCTTAGGAACGCTGGACACCACATCTAGTATATGCCTTGCAACAGCGGACCCCACAGCCAGTACGTAGTTGGGAATGCTGGGCATCACAGCTAGTATGTGCCTTGCGACGGCGGACCCCACAGCTAGTAAAAGCTTAGGAACGCTGGACACCACATCTAGTATATGCCTTGCAACAGCGGACCCCACAGCTAGTACGAAGTTAGGAACGCTGGGCACTACATGTAATGAGTGCCTTGCAACAGCGGACACCATAGCTAGTACGTAGTTAGGAACACTGGGCACCACTTCTAGTATGTGCCTTGCGACAGCGGACTCCACAGCTAGTACGAAGTTAGGAACGCTGGCCATCCCAGCTAGTAAGTGCCCTTCAACTGCGAACCCCACAGGTAGTACGTAGTTAGGAACGCTGGGCACCACAGCTAGTAAGTGCCCTTCAACTGCGGACCCCACAGCTAGTACGAAGGTAGGAACGCCGGGCAGCACAGCTAGTAAGTGTCCTTCAACACTGCGGACCCCACAGGTAGTATGTAGTTAGAAACCCTGGGCACCCCACAGCGAATACATAGTTGCTACTACTACATGTGAAATTCATGACAATCCGATTACCCTTTAATCATTCAGTATTATTTTTAGGCTCAGCCCTCCCCCCTCCCAAATTTTTAAGATGTCACATAGTGTATTTTTCTATTTGGCCATAAAGAATACTACATGTGAAATTCCATGACAATCCGATCATCCGTTAATGACCTATCACTATCTTCAAATTTAGGCCTACCCCCATGATCCCCGTCCCGTTCACGATTTTTTGACGTCACACACCCTATTTTTCTATTTGGAAATTTCGTGACAATCCGACCAACCGTTAAAGAGTTAGCACTATATTTTTACTTAGGCCTACCCCACAACCCCCCCTCCCGTTCAAATTTTTGGAATGCCACACACCTTATAATTCTATTTGGCCTTTAAGCATACTACATACGAAATTTTATTACAATCCAACCATTACTTAATGAGTTATGAACTATTTATGAACTTAGGTCCCCCTACTACCCCTCTCCAGTTTGAAACATTGGGACGCCACACACCTTATTTTTCTATTTGGCCTTCAGGAATACTACATGTGAAATTTCGTGACAATACGACCAACCGTTAATGAGCTAGCTCTATATTTATACTTAGGCCCCCCCACAACCCCCCCTCCCGTTCAAAACTTTGGGACGCCACACACCTTTTTTTCCTGTTTGGCTTTTAAAAAGGCTACGTGTGAAATTTCATGACAATTTGACCATTAGTTAATGAGTTAGCACTATTTATATACTTAGGCCCCCCTTACAACCCCCCCTCCCGATTACATTTTGGGACGCCACATAGCCTATTATTCAATCGGGCTCAAAAGAATGCTACATGGGAAGTTTCATAAAAATCCGTCCAGCGGTTTGGGCGTGATGCTGGAACAAACATACATACATACATACAAACAAACAAACCCCGTTTCAGCTTTATTAATATAGACTAGCAGTAATACCCGGCGTTGCTCGGGGAACACCTAATATCTCTCATTCGAATCCAATTCAATTCTTCGACAGTACATTCATGATGTTATAATTTTCAATTATTCATATAGAATAAGCCTTATAGTACTTCAACGGCAGACACCACAGCTAGTATCTGCTTAATACCGGTGTACAGAAGAAGAGAAAGCTACATGTGAAATTCCTTCAGCTTAATGCACCCGACCCCTCAGGTTCAAAAACTTGAAACGTTACAACTAATTTTCAAATTTTGTTTTGAAATTACTACATGTGAAATTCCATGATAATCCGACCATTAGTTAATGAGCTACCGGTATCTTTATATTTAAGCCTATCCCCACCACCCCCCCTCCCGTTCAAAATTTTGGGACGCCACATACCCTATTATTCAACTGGGGTCATAAGAATGCTACATCTGAGGTTTCATAAAAACCCGTCGAGCCGTTTGGGCGTGATGCTGGAACAAACAAACAAATAAACCCCGTTTCAGCTTTATTAATATAGATTTCTTCCTTGATAATTTTAGTTGGAGCCAAACGGAAACGTATTTTTTCTATATATTTGGTGTCAACTGAGCTCAGGATCTCAAGTTGGAAATCTAGACGGGGCTTTAAGTTGTCTTAACTGACTTATATTGTTTATTTTTTAAATATCCTTGAGCACTTCGTCCTTCGGTTGGGACTTTCCCGATACATCTGAATTTGTCTTTGGTTGACCATCTTCATTTATGGTCGCTGCCTATCTACCAACATTGCTGTATTAATTTGTTTTTCAGAAAATATGTCAAAACGGTACCTCAAAGCCCACTTATATTCCTCATTTCTTCCTTGATAATTTTAGTTGGAACCAAACGGTAACTTATTTTATCTTACATATGGAGTCTATCGAGCTCAGGATCGCCTCTTAGAAATCTAGAAAAGGCATTAAGGTCAAATGTTTTAATCGAGAAGATAAAAATAAATTTGAGCACGTCGTCCTTCGGATTAGACTTTAGGCTATGATCGAGGGCCTTTTTGTACGTCAGGTGCTCGATAATAAGTGGTATGTTATGTAACTAAACCTGGGTAGCTGAAATTTCACTTAGGTTAAAAATACTTTGAGCACGTCGTACTTCGGATGGGACTCCCCGATATATCTGAATCTGTCTATCAGTTTTAACAAATATTAAATCTAAAAACTGTTAAAAAGCGAGAAATTTGAAGAATGGGATTTCGCCCGACTTTTTCGAAAAACATTATTATTTCAATTTTTGTGTAGGATTCAGATATCCCGGTTGTTCATCAGTTTTAACAAATATTAAAACTAAAAACCGTTTAAAAGCGAGAAATTTAAAGAATGGAGTTTACCGAGCTCAGGATCGCCATTTCGAAATCTACCCAAGTCACTTAGGTCAGATGTTTTAATCGGGAAGATAAAAATAAATTTGAGCACGTCGTCCTTCGGTTGGGACTTTCCCGATACATCTGAATTTGTCTTTGGTTGACCATCTTCATTTATGGTCGCTGCCTATCTACCAACATAGCTGTATTATTTGTTTTTCAGAAAATATGTCAAAACGGTACCTCAAAGCCCACTTATATTCCACACTAGCAGTAATACCCGGCGTTGCCCGGGGAACTTTGACTTTTCTCCCAATATCTCCTATAAGGCTATTCAGTTCCTCGACAGTGATGTTATAATTTTTAATTATTCATACGGAATTCAACTGTAGTAACGCTAGTAATTTTTCAGGATCCCTGGGCACCACAGCTAGTATGCGCCTTTCAACTGCGGAAACGACAGCTAGTGAATACTTAGCATCGCTGGACGTCCTAGCCAGTGCGTACATAAGAACGTTTTGATCACAGCTAGTATGTGCCTTGCAACGCTGGGCACCACAGCTAGTACGTAGTTAGGAACGCTGGGCACCACAGGTAGTATATGCCTTGCAACGGCGGACCCCACCTCTAGTACCTAGTTAGAAACGCTGGGCATCACAGCTAGTATGTGCCTTGCGACGGCGGACCCCACAGCAGGTACGTAGTTAGGAACGCTGGCACCACAGCTAGTATGAGCCTCGCAACAGCGGACCCCACATCTAGTACGAAATTAGGAACGCTGGGCATCACAGCTAGTAAGTGCCTTGCAACAGCGGACCCCACAGCTAGTACGTAGTTAGAAACGCTCAGCATCACAGCTAGTATGTGTTCTGCAACGGCGGACCCCACCGCTAGTACCTAATTAGAAACGCTGGGCATCACAGCTAGTATGTTTTTGCAACGGCGGACCCCACAGCTAGTACGTAGTTAAAAACGCTCAGCATCACAGCTAGTATGTGTTCTGCAATGGCGGACCCCACCGCTAGTACCTAATTAGAAACGCTGGGCATCACCGCTAGTATGTTTTTGCAACGGCGGACCCCACAGCTAGTACGTTTTTAGGAACGCTGGGCCCTACAGCTAGTAGGTGCCTTGCAACTGCGGAGCCCACAGATAGTATGTAGTTAGAACCACAGGGCATCACAGCTAGTATGTGCCTCGCAACAGCGGACCCCACAGCTAGTACGTAATTAGAAACGCTGGGCATCACAGCTAGTAAGTGCCTTGCAACAGCGGACCCCACAGATAGTACGTTTTTAGGAACGCTGGGCCCTACAGCTATTAAGTGCTTTGCAACAGCGGACCCCACAGTTAGTATGTAGTTAGAACCACTGGGCATCACAGCTAGTATGTGTTTTGCAACGGCGGACCCCACAGCTAGTACGTAGTTAGAAACGCTCAGCATCACAGCTAGTATGTGTTCTGCAACGGCGGACCCCACCGCTAGTACCTAGTTAGAAACGCTGAGCATCACAGCTAGTATGTGCCTTGCGACGGCGGACCCCACAGCAGGTACGTAGTTAGGAACGCTGGTCACCACAGCTAGTACGTAGTTAGAAACGCTCAGCATCACAGCTAGTATGTGTTCTGCAACGGCGGACCCCACCGCTAGTACCTAATTAGAAACGCTGGGCATCACAGCTAGTATGTTTTTGCAACGGCGGACCCCACAGCTAGTACGTAGTTAGAAACGCTCAGCATCACAGCTAGTATGTGTTCTGCAATGGCGGACCCCACCGCTAGTACCTAATTAGAAACGCTGGGCATCACCGCTAGTATGTTTTTGCGACGGCGGACCCCACAGCTAGTACGTTTTTAGGAACGCTGGGCCCTACAGCTAGTAGGTGCCTTGCAACTGCGGAGCCCACAGATAGTATGTAGTTAGAACCACAGGGCATCACAGCTAGTATGTGCCTCGCAACAATTTCGTGACAATCCGATCATCCGTTAATGACATCACTATACTTATACTTAGGCCCCCATCAACCCACCCTCCCGTTCAAAATTTTGTGACATATACACCCTATATTTCTATTTGGCTTTTAAGAATACTACATGTGAAATTCCATCACAATACCACCAACCGTTATTGAGCTAGCACTACATTTATACTTAGGCCCCCCCGCCACTACCCCCCCTCCCGTACAAAATTTTGAGCCGTCACACCGCCTATTTTTCTATTTGACTTTCAGAAATACTACATGTGAAATTTCGTGACAATCTGACCAACCGTTAATGACCCAGCACTATATTTATACTTAGGCCTATCCCCACAACCTCCCCTCCCGTTCAAAACTTTGGGTCGCCACACATCTTATATTTCTATTTGGATTTTAAAAATACTACATGTGAAATTTTGTGACAATGCGACCAATCTTTGAATAGTTAGAACTATATTTATACTTAGGCCTACCCCCCCCCCTCCCCCCGTTCAAATTTTTGGGACGCCACACACCTTATTTTTCTATTTGGCCTTCAGGAATACTCCATGTGAAATTTCGTGACAATCCGACCAACCGTTAAAGAGTTTGCTCTATATTTATACTTAGGCCCCCCCACAACCCCCCCTCCCGTTCAAACTTTTGGTACGCCACACACCTCATATTTCTATTTGGTCTTTAAGAATACTACATGTGAAATTTCGTGACAATCCGACCAACCGTAATGAGGTAGGACTATTTATATACTTAGGCCCCCCTTACAACCCTCCCTACCGAATACATAGTTACTACTACTACATGTGAAATTCATGCCAATCCGCTTACCCTTTAACAGTACATTCATGATGTTATAATTTTCAATTATTCATCCGGAATAAGGCTTATAGTCCTTCAACTATAGCAACGCTAGTAAGTTTTTAGGACCCAAGGCAACCACAGCTAGTATGCGCCTTTCAACGGCGGAAACCACAGCTAGTGACTACTTAGCTTCGCTGGACGTCCTAGCCAGTGCGAACTTAGGAAAGTTTGTGACCACAGCTAATATATGCCTTGCAACGGCGGATCCCACAGCTAGTATGTAGTTAGAACGCTGGGCACTACAGCTAGTAAATGCCTTGCAACAACGGACCCCACAGCTAGTACGTAGTTAGGAACGCTGGTCACCACAGCTAGTATGTGCCTCGCAACAGCGGACCCCACAGCTAGTACGAAGTTAGGAACGCTGGGCATCACAGCTATTAAGTGCCTTGCAACAGCGGACCCCACAGCTAGTACGTAGTTAAATACGCTGGGCATTACAGTTAGTAAGTGCTTTGCAACAGTATGTAGTTAAATACGCTGGGTATTACAGTTAAAAAGTGCTTTGCAACAGCGAACTTCACAGCTAGTACATAGTTAGGAACGCTGGGCACTACAGCTAGTAAATGCCTTGCAACAACGGACCCCACAGCTAGTACGTAGTTAGGAACGCTGGTCACCACAGCTAGTATGTGCCTCGCAACAGCGGACCCCACAGCTAGTACGAAGTTAGGAACGCTGGGCATCACAGCTATTAAGTGCCTTGCAACAGCGGACCCCACAGCTAGTACGTAGTTAAATACGCTGGGCATTACAGTTAGTAAGTGCTTTGCAACAGCGAACTTCACAGCTAGTACATAGTTAGGAACGCTGGGCCCTACAGGTAGTAGGTGCCTTGCAACTGCGGACCCCACAGATAGTATGTAGTTAGAACCACAGGGCATCACAGCTAGTATGAGTTTTGCAACGGTGGACCCCACAGCTAGTACCTACGTAGTTAAATACGCTGGGCCACACTGCTAGCGCCTTGCAACAGCAGACCTCACAGCTAGTACGTAATTAAGAACGCTGGGCATCACAGCTAGTAAATGTCTTGTAGGTGCCTTGCAACAGCGAACCCCACAGCCAGTACATAGTTAGGAACGCTGGGGCTGAGCACTACCGCTAGTAAGTGCCTTGCAACAGCGGACCCCACAGCTAGTACGATATTAGGAACGCTGGACATCACAGCTAGTAAATGTCTTGCAACAGTGAACCCCACAGCGAATACATAGTTACTACTACTACTACATGTGAAATTCATGACAATCCGATTCATGACAATACGATCAACCGTTAATGAGCTGACTCTATATGTATATTTAGCCCCCTCCACAACCCTCCTTCCTGTTCAAAATTTTGGGCCGTCACACACCTAATATTTCTATTTGACCTTTAGGAATATTACATGTGAAATTTCATGACGATTCGCCCATTAGTTAATGAGTTAGCTCTATATTTATACTTAGGCCCCCCCACTACCCCCCCTCCCGTAAAAACTTTTGAGCCGTCACACCGCCTATTTTTTTATTTGGTCTTCAGGAATACTACATGTGAAATTTCATGACGATTCGCCCATTAGTTAATGAGTTAGCTCTATATTTATACTTAGGCCCCCCACATCCCCCCCTCCCGTTCAAAACTTTGGGACGCCACACACCTTATTTTTCTATTTGGCCTTCAGGAATACTCCATGTGAAATTTCGTGACAATCCGACCAACCGTTAAAGAATTAGCTCTATATTTATACTTAGGCCCCCCCACAACCCCCCCTCCCGTTCAAAACTTTGGGACGCCACACACCTTTTTTTCCTATTTGGCTTTTAAAAATACTACGTGAAATTTCATGACGATTCGCCCATTAGTTAATGAGTTAGCTCTATATTTATACTTAGGCCACCCCACAACCCCCCCTCCCGTTCAAAACTTTGGGACGCCACACACCTTTTTTTCCTATTTGGCTTTTAAAAATACTACATGTGAAATTTCATGACGATTCGCCCATTAGTTCATGAGTTAGCTCTATATTTATACTTAGGCCCCCCACAACCCCCCCTCCCGTTCAAAACTTTGGGACGCCACACACCTTTTTTTCCTGTTTGGCTTTTAAAAAGACTACGTGTGAAATTTCATGACAATTTGACCATTAGTTAATGAGTTAGCACTATTTATATACTTAGGCCCCCCTGACAACCCCCCCTCCCGATCAAAATTTTGGGACGCCACATAGCCCTCTATTCAATCGGGCTCAAAAGAATGCTACATGTGAAGTTTCATAAAAATCCGTCCAGCCGTATGGGCGTGATGCTGGAACAAACATACAAACACACAAACCCCGTTTCAGCTTTATTAATATAGACTTAAACGTTACGCTCAACATAGGGTACGTGACATCACCCAACACTCCTGCCAACTTCCTACTACCATCTCCAAAGCCCACTTATATTCCACATTTCTTCCTTGATAATGTTAGTAGAAACCAAACGGTAACTTATTTTATCATACATATGGAGTCTATCGAGCTCAGGATCGCCACTTAGAAATCTAGCCAAGGCACTTAGGTCAGATATTTTATTCGGGAAGATAAAATTAAATTTGAGCACGTCGTCCTTCGGATTAGACTTTAGGCTATGATCGAGGGCCTTTTTGTATGTCAGGTGCTCGATAATGAGTCCTATGTTATGTAACTAAACCTAGGTAGCTAAAATTTTACTTAGGTTCAAAAAACCTTGAGCACGTCGTCCTTCGGATGGGACTTTCCCGATATATCTGAATCTGTCTATCAGTTTTAACAAATATTAAATCTATAAACCGTTAAAAAGCAGGAAGTTTGAAGAATGGTATTTAGCCCGACGTTTTTCGAAAAACATTTTTATTTCAATTTTTGTGTAGGATTCAGATATCCCGGTTGTTCATCAGTTTTAACAAATATTAAAACTAAAAACCGTTTAAAAGCGAGAAATTTGAACAATGGAGTTTACCGAGCTCAGGATCGCCATTTCGAAATCTAGCCAAGTCACTTAGGTCAGATGTTTTAATCGGGAAGATAAAAATAAATTTGAGCACGTCGTCCTTCGGTTTGGACTTTAAGCTATGATCGAGGGCCTTTTCGTATGTAGGGTACTCGATAATGAGTCGTATGTTACGTATCTAAACCTGGGTAGTTGAAATTTCATTTACGTTAAAAATAACTTGAGCACGTCGTCCTTCGGATTGGACTCTAAGCTATGATCGAGGGCTTTTTCGTATGTCAGGTACTCGATAATGAATCGTATGTTACGTATCTAAACCTGGGTAGCTGAAATTTCACTTAGGTTAAAAATAAATATGAGCACGTCGTCCTTCGGATGGGACTTCCCCGATATATCTGAATCTGTATATCAGTTTTAACAAATATTAATACTAAAAACCGTTTAAAAGCGAGAAATTTGAAGAATGGAGTTTACCGAGCTCAGGATCGCCATTTAGAAATCTAGCCAAGTCACTTAGGTCAGAGGTTTTAATCGGGAAGATAAAAAAAACTTTGAGCATGTCGTCCTTCGGATGGGACTTTCCTGATACATCTGAATCTTTCTTTGGTTGACCATCTTCGTTTCTGGATGCTGCCTATCTACCAACATAGCTGTATTAATTTGCAACAGCGGACACCACATCTAGTACGAAGTTAGGAACCCTGGGCACCACATCTAGTATGTGCCTTGCAACAGCGGACCCCACAGCTAGTACGAAGTTCGGAACGCTGAGCACCACATCTAGTTTGTGCCTTGCAACAGCGGACCTCACAGGTAGTACGAAGTTCGGAACGCTGAGCACCACATCTAGTTTGTGCCTTGCAACAGCGGACCCCACAGCTAGTACGAAGTTCGGAACGCTGAGCACCACATCTAGTATGTGCCTTGCAACAGCAGACACCACAGCTAGTACGAAGTTAGGAACCCTGGGCACCACATCTAGTATGTGCCTTGCAACAGCGGACCCCACAGCTAGTACGAAGTTCGGAACGCTGAGCACCATATCTAGTATGTGCCTTGCAACAGCGGACCTCACAGGTAGTACGAAGTTCGGAACGCTGAGCACCACATCTAGTTTGTGCCTTGCAACAGCGGACCTCACAGCTAGTACGAAGTTCGGAACGCTGAGCACCACATCTAGTTTGTGCCTTGCAACAGCGGACCCCACAGCTAGTACGAAGTTCGGAACGCTGAGCACCACATCTTGTATGTGCCTTGCAACAGCGGACACCACAGCTAGTACGAAGTTAGGAACCCTGGGCACCACATCTAGTATGTGCCTTGCAACAGCGGACCCCACAGCTAGTACGAAGTTAGGAACCCTGGGCACCACATCTAGTATGTGCCTTGCAACAGCGGACCCCACAGCTAGTACGAAGTTAGGAACGCTGAGCACCACATCTAGTATGTGCCTTGCAACAACGGACCCCACGGCTAGTACGAAGTTAGGAACCCTGGGCACCACATCTAGTATGTGCCTTGCAACAGCGGACCCCACAGCTAGTACGAAGTTCGGAACGCTGGGCAACACAGCGAGTATGAGCCTTGCAACAGCGGACCTCACAGGTAGTACGAAGTTAGGAACGCTGAGCATCACATTCTAGTTTGTGCCTTGCAACAGCGGTCACCACAGCTAGTACGAAGTTAGGAACCCTGGGCACCACATCTAGTATGTGCCTTGCAACAGCGGACACCACATTTAGTACGAAGTTAGGAACGCTGAGCACCACATCTAGTATGTGCCTTGCAACAGCGGACCCCACAGCTAGTACGAAGTTAGGAACGCTGAGCACCACATCTAGTATGTGCCTTGCAACAGCGGACACCACAGCTAGTACGAAGTTAGGAACCCTGGGCACCACATCTAGTTTGTGCCTTGCAACAGCGGACCCCACAGCTAGTATGAAGTTAGGAACGCTGAGCACCACATCTAGTTTGTGCCTTGCAACAGCGGACACCACAGCTAGTACGAAGTTAGGAACGCTGGGCAACACAGCTAGTAAGTGTTTTGTAACAGCGGACCCCACAGCTAGTACGAAGTTAAGATCCCTGGGCACCACATCTAGTATGTGCCTTGCAACAGTGGACACCACAGCTAGTACGAAGTTAGGAACGCTGGGCAACACAGCTAGTAAGTGCCTTGCAACAGCGGACCCCACAGCTAGTATGAAGTTAGGAACGCTGAGCACCTCATCTAGTATGTGCCTTGCAACAGCGGACCCCACAGCTAGTACGAAGTTAGGAACGCTGAGCACCACATCTAGTTTGTGCCTTGCAACAGCGGACACCACAGCTAGTACGAAGTTAGGAACCCTGGGCACAACATCTAGTATGTGCCTTGCAACAGCGGACCCCACAGCTAGTACGAAGTTCGGAACGCTGGGCAACACAGCTAGTAAGTGTTTTGTAACAGCGGACCCCATAGATACTACATAGTTAGGAACGCTGGGCATCACTAGTAAATAGCTAGTAAATGTCTTGCAACAGTGAACCCCACAGCGAATACATAGTTACTACTACTACATGTGAAATTCATGACAATCCGATTGCCCTTTAATCATTCAGCATTATTTTTATGCTTAGCCCCCCCCCCCCCCTCCAAATTTTTAAGATGTCACATAGTGTATTTTTCTATTTGGCCATCAAGAATACTACATGTGAAATTCCATGACAATCCAATCATCCGTTAATGACCTATCACTATCTTCAAATTTAGGCCTACCCCCATAACCCCCCTCCCGTTCACAATTTTTTGATGTCAAACACCCTATTTTTCTATTTGGCCTTTATGAATACTACATGTGAAATTTCGTGACAATCCGATCATCCGTTAATGACTTATCACTATACTTATACTTAGGCCCCCATCAATCCATCCTCCCGTTCAAAATTTTGTGACTTATACACCCTATATTGGCTTTTAAGAATACTACATGTGAAATTCCATGACAATACGACCACCCGTTAATGAGCTACCACTATATTTATACTTAGCCCCCCCCCCCCCCCACAACCCCCCCTCCCGTT
Organism: Aradus depressus; assembly: GCA_963662175.1. NCBI lineage: Eukaryota > Metazoa > Arthropoda > Insecta > Hemiptera > Aradidae > Aradus > Aradus depressus. The sequence continues at coordinate 41,016,036 of OY759222.1, forward strand.
CAAAACTTTGGGTCGCCACACACCTTTTTTTTTTACTACATGTGAAACTTCGTGACAATGCGACTACCCGTTAATGAGCTAGCTCTATATTTATACTTAGGCCCCCCACAACCCCCCCTCCCGTTCAAAACTTTGGGACGCCACACACCTTATTTTTTTATTTGGCCTTCAGGAATACTACATGGGAAATTTCGTGACAATGCGACCACCCGTTAATGAGCTAGCTCTATATTTATACTTAGGCCCCCCCACAACCCCCCCTCCCGTTCAAAACTTTGGGACGCCACACACCTTATTTTTCTATTCGGCCTTCAGGAATACTACATGGGAAATTTCGTGACAATACGATCAACCGTTAATGAGCTAGCTCTATATTTATATTTAGCCCCTCCCCCCCCCCCCCCACAACCCTCCCTCCCGTTCAAAACTTTGGGACGCCACACACCTTATTTTTCTATTCGGCCTTCAGGAATACTACATGGGAAATTTCGTGACAATACGATCAACCGTTAATGAGCTAGCTCTATATTTATACTTAGCCCCCCCCCCCCCTCAACCCCCCCTCCCATTTAAAATTTTGGGACGCCACACACAATATTTTTCAATTTGGCCTTTAAGAATACTACATGTGAAATTTCATGACAATCTGATCATCCGTTAAAGATCTATCACTATACTTATATTTAGGCCTACGCCCACAACCCCCCCTTCCATTTAAAATTTTGGGACGCCACACACAATATTTTTCATATTGGCCTTTAAGAATACTACATGTGAAATTTCGTGACAATCCGACCAACCGTTAATGAGGTAAGACTATTTATATACTTAGGCCCCCCTTACAACCCCCCCTACCGTTCAAAATTTTGGGACGCCACATAGCCTATTATTCAATCGGGCTCAAAAGAATGCTACATGTGAAGTTTCATGAAGATCCGTCCAGCCGTTTGGGCGTGATGCTGGAACAAACATACAAACAAACCCCGTTTCAGCTTTATTTATATAGATTATATCACAATGTACACAAGTTTTAATTTGTGTTCATATCTATACATACATCTTTTTTTTTTTGGCATTTTTCTTCCATAGTGGATCGGTGCCACCATATTTAAAGTCAGTCTGAACGTTGTGCTGACGTTGGCATAATCCGAAACCAGCACACTCTATGGCTCTGTCAGTTAACTAATATTAAATCTATAAACCGTTAAAAAGCAAGAAATTTGAAGAATGGAGTCTACCGAGCTCAGGATCGCCACTTAGAAATCTAGTTGAGGCACTTAGGTCAGATGTTTTAATCGGGAAGTTAAAAATAACTTTGAGCACTTCGTCCTTCGGATGGGACATTAATAGATGATCCAGGGCTTTTTCGAATGTGAGGTACTCGATAATGAGACGTATGTTATGTAAATAAACCTGGGTAGGTCAATTTCCACTTAGGTTGAAAGCCTTGAGCACGTCGCCCTTCGGATGGGACTTTCCGGATATATCTGAATCTGTAGTATCAGTTTTAACAATTATTAAGCCTATAAACCGTTAAATAGCGCGAATTTTTTGAAAAACGTTTTCATTTTGATTTTTGTGTGGGGTTCAGATAATCCGGGCGTTCTCTATCAGTTTTAACAAATATTTAATCTATAAACCGTTAAAAAGCGAGAAATTTGAAGAATGGAGTCTACCGAGCTCAGGATCGCCACTTACAAATCTAGCTGAGGCACTTAGGTCAGATGTTTTAATCGGGAAGTGAAAAATAACTATGAGCACGTCGTCCTTCGGATGGGACTTTAAGCTATGTTCCAGGACTTTTTCGAATGTGAGGTACTCGATAAAGAGACGTATGTTATGTAAATAAACCCGGGTAGGTCAATTTCCATTTAGGTTGAAAGCCTTGAGCACGTCGTCCTTCGGATGGGATTTTCCGGATATATCTGAATCTGTAGTATCAGTTTTAACAATTATTAAGCCCATAAACCGTTAAATAGCGCGAATTTTTTGAAAAACGTTTTCATTTTGATTTTTGTGTGGGGTTCAGATAATCCGGTCGTTCTCTATCAGTTTTAACAAATATTTAATCTATAAACCGTTAAAAAGCGAGAAATTTGAAGAATGGAGTCTACCGAGCTCAGGATCGCCACTTAGAAATCTAGTTGAGGCACTTAGGTCGGATGTTTCAATCGGGAAGTTAAAAAACACTTTGAGCACGTCGTCCTTCGGATGGGACTTTAAGCGATGATCCAGGGCTTTTTCGAATGTGAGGTACTCGATAATGAGACGTATGTTATGTAAATAAACCTGGGTAGGTGAAATATCACTTAGGTTGAAAATAGCCTTGAGCACGTCGTCCTTCGGATGGGACTTTCCGGATAAAACTGAATCTCTCGTATCAGTTTTAACAATTATTAAGCCTATAAACCGTTAAATAGCGCAAATTTTTTGAAAAACATTTTGATTTTGATTTTTGTGTAGGATTCATATAATCCGGTCGTTCTCTATCAGTTTTAACAAATATTAAATCTATAAACCGTTAAAAAGCGAGAAATTTGAAGAATGGAGTCGACCGAGCTCAGGATCGCCACTTAGAAATCTAGTTGAGGCACTTAGGTCAGATGTTTTAATCGGGAAGCTAAAAATAACTTTGAGCACGTCGTCCTTCGGATGGGACATTAAGCAATGATCCAGGGCTTTTTCGAATGTGAGGTACTCGATAATGAGACGTATGTTATGTAAATAAACCTGGGTAGGTCAATTTCTACTTAGGTTGAAAGCCTTGAGCACGTCGTCCTTCGGATGGGACTTTCCGGATAAATCTGAATCTGTCGTATCAGTTTTAACAATTATTAAGCCTATAAACCGTTAAATAGCGCGAATTTTTTGAAAAACGTTTTCATTTTGATTTTTGTGTGGGGTTCAGATAATCCGGGCGTTCTCTATCAGTTTTAACAAATATTTAATCTATAAACCGTTAAAAAGCGAGAAATTTGAAGAATGGAGTCTACCGAGCTCAGGATCGCCACTTACAAATCTAGCTGAGGCACTTAGGTCAGATGTTTTAATCGGGAAGTGAAAAATAACTATGAGCACGTCGTCCTTCGGATGGGACTTTAAGCGATGTTCCAGGACTTTTTCGAATGTGAGGTACTCGATAAAGAGACGTATGTTATGTAAATAAACCCGGGTAGGTCAATTTCCATTTAGGTTGAAAGCCTTGAGCACGTCGTCCTTCGGATGGGACTTTCCGGATATATCTGAATCTGTAGTATCAGTTTTAACAATTATTAAGCCCATAAACCGTTAAATAGCGCGAATTTTTTGAAAAACGTTTTCATTTTGATTTTTGTGTGGGGTTCAGATAATCCGGTCGTTCTCTATCAGTTTTAACAAATATTTAATCTATAAACCGTTAAAAAGCGAGAAATTTGAAGAATGGAGTCTACCGAGCTCAGGATCGCCACTTAGAAATCTAGTTGAGGCACTTAGGTCGGATGTTTCAATCGGGAAGTTAAAAAACACTTTGAGCACGTCGTCCTTCGGATGGGACTTTAAGCGATGATCCAGGGCTTTTTCGAATGTGAGGTACTCGATAATGAGACGTATGTTATGTAAATAAACCTGGGTAGGTGAAATATCACTTAGGTTGAAAATAGCCTTGAGCACGTCGTCCTTCGGATGGGACTTTCCGGATAAAACTGAATCTCTCGTATCAGTTTTAACAATTATTAAGCCTATAAACCGTTAAATAGCGCAAATTTTTTGAAAAACATTTTGATTTTGATTTTTGTGTAGGATTCATATAATCCGGTCGTTCTCTATCAGTTTTAACAAATATTAAATCTATAAACCGTTAAAAAGCGAGAAATTTGAAGAATGGAGTCGACCGAGCTCAGGATCGCCACTTAGAAATCTAGTTGAGGCACTTAGGTCAGATGTTTTAATCGGGAAGCTAAAAATAACTTTGAGCACGTCGTCCTTCGGATGGGACATTAAGCAATGATCCAGGGCTTTTTCGAATGTGAGGTACTCGATAATGAGACGTATGTTATGTAAATAAACCTGGGTAGGTCAATTTCTACTTAGGTTGAAAGCCTTGAGCACGTCGTCCTTCGGATGGGACTTTCCGGATAAATCTGAATCTGTCGTATCAGTTTTAACAATTATTAAGCCTATAAACCGTTAAATAGCGCGAATTTTTTGAAAAACGTTTTCATTTTGATTTTTGTGTGGGGTTCAGATAATCCGGGCGTTCTCTATCAGTTTTAACAAATATTTAATCTATAAACCGTTAAAAAGCGAGAAATTTGAAGAATGGAGTCTACCGAGCTCAGGATCGCCACTTACAAATCTAGCTGAGGCACTTAGGTCAGATGTTTTAATCGGGAAGTGAAAAATAACTATGAGCACGTCGTCCTTCGGATGGGACTTTAAGCGATGTTCCAGGACTTTTTCGAATGTGAGGTACTCGATAAAGAGACGTATGTTATGTAAATAAACCCGGGTAGGTCAATTTCCATTTAGGTTGAAAGCCTTGAGCACGTCGTCCTTCGGATGGGACTTTCCGGATATATCTGAATCTGTAGTATCAGTTTTAACAATTATTAAGCCCATAAACCGTTAAATAGCGCGAATTTTTTGAAAAACGTTTTCATTTTGATTTTTGTGTGGGGTTCAGATAATCCGGTCGTTCTCTATCAGTTTTAACAAATATTTAATCTATAAACCGTTAAAAAGCGAGAAATTTGAAGAATGGAGTCTACCGAGCTCAGGATCGCCACTTACAAATCTAGTTGAGGCACTTAGGTCGGATGTTTCAATCGGGAAGTTAAAAAACACTTTGAGCACGTCGTCCTTCGGATGGGACTTTAAGCGATGATCCAGGGCTTTTTCGAATGTGAGGTACTCGATAATGAGACGTATGTTATGTAAATAAACCTGGGTAGGTGAAATATCACTTAGGTTGAAAATAGCCTTGAGCACGTCGTCCTTCGGATGGGACTTTCCGGATAAAACTGAATCTCTCGTATCAGTTTTAACAATTATTAAGCCTATAAACCGTTAAATAGCGCAAATTTTTTGAAAAACATTTTGATTTTGATTTTTGTGTAGGATTCATATAATCCGGTCGTTCTCTATCAGTTTTAACAAATATTAAATCTATAAACCGTTAAAAAGCGAGAAATTTGAAGAATGGAGTCGACCGAGCTCAGGATCGCCACTTAGAAATCTAGCTGAGGCACTTAGGTCAGATGTTTTAATCGGGAAGTGAAAAATAACTATGAGCACGTCGTCCTTCGGATGGGACTTTAAGCGATGTTCCAGGACTTTTTCGAATGTGAGGTACTCGATAAAGAGACGTATGTTATGTAAATAAACCCGGGTAGGTCAATTTCCATTTAGGTTGAAAGCCTTGAGCACGTCGTCCTTCGGATGGGACTTTCCGGATATATCTGAATCTGTAGTATCAGTTTTAACAATTATTAAGCCCATAAACCGTTAAATAGCGCGAATTTTTTGAAAAACGTTTTCATTTTGATTTTTGTGTGGGGTTCAGATAATCCGGTCGTTCTCTATCAGTTTTAACAAATATTTAATCTATAAACCGTTAAAAAGCGAGAAATTTGAAGAATGGAGTCTACCGAGCTCAGGATCGCCACTTACAAATCTAGTTGAGGCACTTAGGTCGGATGTTTCAATCGGGAAGTTAAAAAACACTTTGAGCACGTCGTCCTTCGGATGGGACTTTAAGCGATGATCCAGGGCTTTTTCGAATGTGAGGTACTCGATAATGAGACGTATGTTATGTAAATAAACCTGGGTAGGTGAAATATCACTTAGGTTGAAAATAGCCTTGAGCACGTCGTCCTTCGGATGGGACTTTCCGGATAAAACTGAATCTCTCGTATCAGTTTTAACAATTATTAAGCCTATAAACCGTTAAATAGCGCAAATTTTTTGAAAAACATTTTGATTTTGATTTTTGTGTAGGATTCATATAATCCGGTCGTTCTCTATCAGTTTTAACAAATATTAAATCTATAAACCGTTAAAAAGCGAGAAATTTGAAGAATGGAGTCGACCGAGCTCAGGATCGCCACTTAGAAATCTAGTTGAGGCACTTAGGTCAGATGTTTTAATCGGGAAGCTAAAAATAACTTTGAGCACGTCGTCCTTCGGATGGGACATTAAGCAATGATCCAGGGCTTTTTCGAATGTGAGGTACTCGATAATGAGACGTATGTTATGTAAATAAACCTGGGTAGGTCAATTTCTACTTAGGTTGAAAGCCTTGAGCACGTCGTCCTTCGGATGGGACTTTCCGGATAAATCTGAATCTGTCGTATCAGTTTTAACAATTATTAAGCCTATAAACCGTTAAATAGCGCTAATTTTTTGAAAAACATTTTTATTTTGATTTTTGTGTAGGATTCAGATAATTTCGCTCGTTCTCTATCAGTTTTAACAAATATTTAATCTATAAACCGTTAAAAAGCGAGAAATTTGAAGAATGGAGTCTACCGAGCTCAGGATCGCCACTTAGAAATCTAGCTGAGGCACTTAGGTCAGATGTTTTAATCGGGAAGTGAAAAATAACTATGAGCACGTCGTCCTTCGGATGGGACTTTAAGCGAGGTTCCAGGACTTTTTCGAATGTGAGGTACTCGATAATGAGACGTATGTTATGTAAATAAACCTGGGTAGGTGAAATTTCACTTAGGTTGAAAATAGCCTTGAGCACGTCGTCCTTCGGATGCGACTTTCCGGATAAATCTGAATCTGTCGTATCAGTTTTAACAATTATTAAGCATATAAACCGTTAAATAGCGCAAATTTTTTGAAAAACATTTTTATTTTGATTTTTGTGTAGGATTCAGATAATCCGGTCGTTCTCTATCAGTTTTAACAAATATTAAATCTATAGCAGTTATACCCGGCGTTGCCCGGGGAACTTTGATTTTTCTCCCAATATCTTCTATAACGCTATTCAGTTCCTCCACAGTACATTCATGATGTTATAATTTTCAATTATTCATACGGAATAAGGCTTATAGTCCTTCAGCTGTTGTAACGCTAGTAAGTTTTTAGGACCCCTGGGCACCACAGCTAGTATGCGCCTTTCAACGGCGGAAGACACCTAGTGAATACTTAGCATCGCTGGACGTCCTAGTCAGTGCGTACTTAAGAACGTTTGTGACCACAGCTAGTATGTGGCTTGCAACGCTGAGCACCACAGCTAGTACGTAGTTGGGAATGCTGGGCATCATAGCTAGTACGTGCCTTGCGACGGCGGACCCAACAGCTAGTACGTAGTTAGGAACGCTGCTCACCACAGCTAGTATGTGCCTCGCAACAGCGGACCCCACGGCTAGTACGAAGTTAGGAACGCTGGGCATCACAGCTATTAAGTGCCTTGCAATAGCGGACCCCACAGCTAGTATGTAGTTAAATACGCTGGGCATTACAGTTAGTAAGTGCTTTGCAACAGCGAACTTCACAGCTAGTACATAGTTAGGAACGCTGGGCACTACAGCTAGTAAATGCCTTGCAACAACGGACCCCACAGCTAGTACGATATTAGGAACCCTGGGCATCACAGCTAGTATGAGTTTTGCAACGGCGGACCCCACAGCTAGTACCTACGTAGGTAAATAGGATGGGCCACATTGCTAGCGCCTTGCAACAGCAGACCCCACAGCTAGTACGTAATTAGGAACGCTGGGCATCACTGCTAGTAAATGTCTTGTAGGTGCCTTGCAACAGCGAACCCCACAGCCAGTACATAGTTAGGAACCCCTCCCGTGAAACATTTTGAGCCGTCACACCGCCTATTTTTTTATTTGGTCTTCAGGAATACTACATGTGAAATTTCATGACGATTCGCCCATTAGTTAATGAGTTAGCTGTATATTTATACTTAGGCCCCCCCACAACCCCTCCTCCCGTTCAAAACTTTGGGACGCCACATAGCCTATTATTCAATCGGGCTCAAAAGGATGCTACATGGGTAGTTTCATAAAAATCCGTCCAGCGGTTTGGGCGTGATGCTGGAACAAACATACATACATACAAACAAACAAACAAACAAACCCCGTTTCAGCTTTATTAATATAGATTTCTTCTTTGATAATTTTAGTTGGAACCAAACGGTAACTTATTTTATCATACATATGGAGTCTATCGAGATCAGGATCGCCACTTAGAAATCTAGCCAAGGCACTTAGGTCAGATGTTTTAATCGAGAAGACAAAAATAAATTTGAGCACGTCGTCCTTCGGATTGGACTTTAGGCTATGATCGAGGGCCTTTTTGTATGTCAGGTGCTCGATAATGAGTCGTATGTTATGTAACTAAACCTGGGCAGCTAATATTTCACTTATGTTCATTAAACCTTGAGCACGTCGTCCTTCGGATGGGACTTTCCGGATAAATCTGAATCTGTCGTATCAGTTTTAACAAATATTTAATCTATAAACCGTTAAAAAGCAGGAAGTTTGCAGAATGATATTTAGCCCGACTTTTTTCGAAAAACATTTTTATTTAAATTTTTGTGTAGGATTCAGATATCCCGGTTGTTCATCAGTTTTAACAAATATTAAATCTAAAAACCGTTTAAAAGTGAGAAATTTGAAGAATGGAGTTTACTGGGATCAGGAACGCCATTTAGAAATCTAGCCAAGTCACTTAGGTCAGATGTTTTAATCGGGAAGATAAAAATATATTTGAGCACGTCGTCCTTCGGATTAGGCTTTAAACAATGATCGAGGGCCTTTTCGTATGTCAGGTACTCGATAATGAGTCGTATGATATGTATCTAAATCTGGGTAGTTGAAATTTCATTGACATTAAAAATAACTTGAGCACGTCGTCCTTCGGATTGGACTTCAAGCTTTGATCGAGGGCCTTTTTGTATGTCAGGTACTGGATAATGAGTCGTATGTTATGTATCTAAACCTGGGTAGCTGAAATTTCGCTTAGGTTAAAAATAACCTAATCGGGAAGATAAAATTAATTTGAGCACGTCGTCCTTCGGATGGGACTTTCCCGATACATCTGAATCTTTCCTTGGTTGACCATCTTCGTTTCTGGATGCTGCCTATCTACCAACATAGCTGTATTAATTTGTTTTTCAGAAAATATGTCAAAACGGTACCTCAAAGCCCACTTATATTCCACATTTCTTCCTTGATAATTTTAGTTGGAACAAAACGGTAACTTATTTTATCATACATATGGAGTCTATCGAGATCAGGATCGCCACTTAGAAATCTAGCCAAGGCACTTAGGTCAGATGTTTTAATCGAGAAGACAAAAATAAATTTGAGCACGTCGTCCTTCGGATGGGACTTTCCCGATATATCTGAATCTGTCTATCAGTTTTATCAAATATTAAATCTATAAACCGTTAAAAAGCAGGAAATTTGGAAAATGGTATTTAGCCCGACTTTTTTCGAAAAACATTTTTATTTCAATTTTTGTGTAGGATTCAGATATCCCGGTTGTTCATCAGTTTTAACAAATATTAAATCTAAAAACCGTTTAAAAGTGAGAAATTTGAAAAATGGAGTTTACTGGGATCAGGAACGCCATTTAGAAATCTAGCCAAGTCACTTAGGTCAGATGTTTTAATCGGGAAGATAAAAATAAATTTGAGCACGTCGTCCTTCGGCGAGACGTTTTTCTTTTGTTCTGTCTGTGAGCATCATATGACGTCAGACGGTGACGGTGACGGCTGGCTCCTGTCTCATCTGAAAGTGTAGACCTCCCTTCACTCGGCAATAACACCTAGGAGGCGTTTGTATTTTTAAAAAAATACACCAACTAGTCCCTTCATGTGGCGCGTGAATTTTCTAAAATACCCTTCTTAAAGGCCGAGCATTCTCTCCTCTTCGCTCCCTTTTTTCGACCACCCCACTTCCGTTCCACTGCCAGCTTCATTTCTGTTGCCTTCGGATGAACGGAAGCTTCGCTCAGACTCAAGACACGCGTCGCTAGCAGTAGTATCTGACGTTGCCCGGGAGAGGACATTTTTTGGGCTGGACCAACAAAACCGTTGTGATATCCCTGCTCATCCTGGTTTTACAGAGTGGCCAGCCGTCTTAGTCGGAGTCGCTGACCAGATGTTAGAAAATTCATCCTCACGCCTGAAAGAAAAAAATCTGGATAACATCTTCCAGCACACGATATAAGAATTATTCACTCCTTCTGTACGAATCGAAATATATCTAATACAAGGATATACGGCTCGCATATAATACAAATGATAATACAAAAATATAATACCAGGATATACAAATCACTAACCTACTGGAAATAGCGCTGTTTTGACCACCAATAGCGTTATTATATTATATTCGTCCACCGGTAAACATTTTTCAAATGAAGGCAGCACTGAAAGACAGTTGCTTTCAGGAATTGATCCTTACACAGAGGGGCTTATAGCTATCTTTGAGTCAAGAATGTAATTTCAGCAATGATGGCATAGGGTGAAGGAATTGTTTTCCCAGGAAAATTTCAAAACGAAAATAGCTTCCAATTGTATGTACATATATAGTTAAAAACTAAATAATATCGATGCGTTCCAGGCAAAAGGCCCTAACCCACATAAGATTAACTTTACAAGAGAAAGAAAAAACTGTTTCATTATTAAACAAACCAAGTTGGCTTTCCACATTAGTTTAATTGTAATTTTTAAGAATGTTTTCTGTTACATAGAACAATTATTTTTCATCAATACTTGCATCTCTTTACATGGAATAACAGTAAAGTGAACCACTTTGTTGTTTAGGGCCTTTGTCACTGTAGCAACGGGGCCTGTCTCATAATGTAAGCTGCCAAAAGCCCTAATCAATAGGTTAGGGCTTTTGGCAGTTTTTGAAATTCCCGAATGTTCAGAACGAAAGCCATAACCCACTTCTATCATTGGTAAAATAAAAAATTACCTTTTATTAAATTTTTTTAATTTATTTATATTTAACAAAAAAACACAAGAAATATTTTTGAAAAAATGTTTGGCAAAAATATTGATAGTCACTTGGCATTTGGACTGGGGGATAGGTCTTTTGGTCTTTCAAATGATTTAAAGTTTTATGAGAGTAAGTGGGGTAGGGCCTTCAAATTGAGGGCTAGGGCCTTTTCCCTGGACCACATTTTGCAATGCCAAAGGCCCTCCATTTTCTAATTTCCTATTTTTATAAATTTTGTTAAAAATTATTACAAAATGGAATTAACAGAAATGTGCGGGATAGTCAAATGTATGGGATAGGGCCAAAACATGAAAATCTCAAGAATTGAGGGATAGGGCCATTTGCCTGGAACGCATCGATATATTTTTGTCAGTAAGTCATTTCAAATATTCATTGATGTAGAATCAACTGCACTCTGAGAAGTTGGAAGTTTGTTGCAATATTCATGTAATTCAATTATTAAGATAATATAATGTAGGTAGTTAATGTTTTGAACATATATGAATGTTGTTATTCATATAAAATATTGTTTTAGGCCAGGTTACCGCTTACAGACTTTCCAGACTTTCCAGACTGTTCCAGTATACACCGGATTAGTCGATTAGTCACTCAGTCAGTTCTCAATAAGCCAGTCTTCAGCTGATTAGTACACATCTATGTATTTATTCCATTTAGCAGTCATTGCCTAAAGCAATTCTCTGTAATTCAATTTGTCCGTTGCTGTGAGCCCCTTTCCAAGTTTTTCTTCCTTAACATACATTAAGTTTATAAATATTTATATTGTGACATATTTAAAAGTACTAATTCAACACAAATTAGTTATGAATTATATCAAAATGTTGAATAAGAAAAAACAAGAATTTTTGAGTTGAAAGCAACACAGCAACCATAAGTACCCGAGAAAGTTGTTCAATTTCAAAAATCTTCATTTATTAAACATTTGAATATAATCCTGTTGATTTACCTAATACACTCAACAGCAAAAAAAGCGGCGCACCTTTAATTTCATTAATATTTTTTATTTGAATGCTAGAAGTTGTCCAAATTTTTTTTTATCATTAGAATACTTAAAATACTGTATAGAAAAACAACAAAATGGATGAGAACATTATTATATAAGAGAAAAAACATTATTTAATTTTAAAAAACAGAATACCTACTTCATTTTTTTTTAAATGTTACATCAGATTTCTTCCAATAACTGAATTGTCCACACGCTTTTTTTTCCTTAGTAACGAGTGTTACCTCCTCTTGCTTGAATAACCGCTTGTAGTCTTCTAGGCATGCTTCTGATGAGACTAGCCACGCTTCCTTGAGGCATCCCGTCCTATTCTTCCACCACAGCAGTTCTCACTTCTTGTAAGTCAAGGGGAGGGTTTGGTCTGCGGCGGATGCACCTTTTCAGCTCGTCCCAAAGGTGTTCAATAGAATTAAGGTCAGGGCTGCGGGCTGGCCATTCCAGGGTACGAATACCGACCTCATTAAGGTATTCAGATACCACATTTGCAACATGCGGCCGAGCATTGTCCTGTATGAAGATAAAATCTTCCCCGATTAATGGAGCAAAAGGCATCACATAATCTTGTAGGACTTCAGCCACATACGCATGTGCATTCAGGGTCGGCCTCCGGAATACGTTGAGATCGGTCTTGGCTTCTAAAGTGATGCCTCCCCAAACCATCACCGACCCACCTCCAAACTGTTTTCTTCCCGCTCTAGTGCATTGAGCGTATCGCTCTCTTCTTCTTCTCCACACTCTTACGCGCTGATCTGAAGCGTACAGAGACAATCAGGACTCGTCTGAAAACAGAACATGTCCCCAGTCATTCTCTGTCCATGCCTCATAAACTCGAGCAAACTGAAGACGAGCTGCTCGGTGTGCTGGGGTGAGTACAGGTCCAGTAGTGGTGGCTCACGAGTGCAGGTCAATTTCTGTGAGTCGTCTGCGTACTGTGTCTACACTGACTTGGATATTCCGGGCTCTTCGAAGCCTCTCAGCGGTCTCTACAGCCGTCTGGGTGCGATTTCGGAGAGTTTGGAGATTGATAAATCGGTCGTCTGCAGGTATTGTCGCTCTTGGTCTTCCTGAACCTGGCCTCCTCGTATATCGGCCAGTCTCCTCATACCTATGGACGGCCCGCCGAACAGTTGTTTCAGGTAGCCCAAGAGTCCTGGCCACGTAACGCTGACTTCTTCCATCTGCCACCAGGGCAACAATACTAGCGGCTATCTCGGCAGTTAAAACCATTTTGAAACTTTTAGAAGTTACTACAGTAACTCCAGAACAGAATTAAACTTAAAAAAAAAAAGTAATGAAAAAACGTTACAGTCTCTTTACAGAACTCTAGACAAACTGATATGAGGCTTGTTATGAAACCTAGGGTTCTTATCATTAATCCTCGAACCTTGTGTTGCTAATACTGGAGAGGATTATAGAGAAATAATAACAAAGTCTAATGTTCAAATATAATGCGTCAAACCTCATTTAATTCCTTGTAAAAAACGAATATAGTTGAAAAAGAAGGTGCGCCGTTGAGAGTAGTTTATATTAAACTGGTGTTTCAAATATGTTTAGTAATAAATATACAGATGTTCATTTGCCATTGGGAGGATACAGACAGAGCATGTGTACTAATATCACTTTCTGGCTAAAAACTGGCTCACTTGAAGAGAAAAAGGCAGTCAAATGTTTTCGTTCATCTCTAGCTATAACTTAAATAAAGAGGTATTTCAAAGAAATGAATGTAACGAGGAAATAATAGTTTTATTATAACAGAAGATTGTATTAACATACATAGATATAATAACAGCTTTTTATTAAAATGATACATAAATACAATTTCCTAGTAATGCTTGGATGCCACCATTAGATAATAGCAAAATATACTATTCATAGTAACCAGTGGCCGATTTAACGAGAAAATGGACAGTTGCAGGCCGGCTCCTGTCCGAAAGAGCCCCCATCAAACAAAACATTTAAAATGGTCTGACGGTGTGGGGGCCACATTCAAGTTCAGTCATTTTGAGCGGGGACCCACGACTAATGAGCCCCCCATCCCAAAGCTTGGACCCACGAATACGACTAAACCACCCCCTCTCTTCATGTTCCACACCGATACGGTATGAGCCTTTTCCCTTAAATCCGCCACTGATAGCGCAACATAACAACGTCATCTATTTGAATGTTGCTGCTATGAAGGCACACAGGCTGGTTTTATCATTGAAAAATAGGCTATTAAAAAGATTTATTATATATATATATATATAGTTACGAACTGAATATATTATTATCAGTAGGTCACTTCATCTATTCATTGTTGATCTAGTATGGCCCGGGGCAAATTCAATTTTGCAACTCAATATTCGAGCATATTACATTGGATGTTCATTTGTAATAATCGATTCATTAATTGAGTTTTATTTACATACGTGCCAAATAGAATGTAACTTGTCATTCATTTGTGTTTAAGGTCAAGTCATTGTTGGTTGACCTTCTTGGTAATTCGAGATGATTTAATAGAATAAAAAAAGAAAAAACATATAAAATGCTCAGTTGAGTCAGTAGACAGCTGACTAAAGGATGAGTTATTGTTGAGTTTCTCAATTAGAAAATAGTACGGACTGAGTTCAGAGATCAAGTTACGTTAAATATTTGGGTCAATCAAAAATCAAAGACTGTGAACAGTTACTTGCTTTCTGTTCTCCTATTTGGGCCAATTTTATATTATTTGGTTGTGAATTAGCTTTTTAAAAATGTAAGTAATGCAGTCATTTTTGGCTGAAGTGAGTTTTGGTAGTTGTCAATTTCCCCCACTCATCTAGATTTTGAAAAGTTTTCTTTTGGACAGACCCGGTCATTAAGTGAATATTACAGAAAAATAGAGAATAAATACTTACCGCACTGTGGTTTATCTATTAATTAACAAAAAAACTCACCCACACACTCAGTAGTTGGTCGTGTGTGGCAATACTCTTGTTTTAAATGGTTTCAATTTTTTTTTTTAAACTTAAGCGCTTTATACAATAACAATATTCAATAAGAATAGTAAAACTAAAAATGAGATCAATTAAATTATTATTACATTTTTATAAATATATACAAAACGGAAGCCCTAATGCAAAATATGAGATCGAGAAAAAACTGTTTTTTTTTCTTGAATGTTTCCATAAACAGCACAATTGGTGGTCCCTGAAAGACTGTACAATACCTAGATAGTTTGACTATATCTAGGAGGCACTAAGTTACTTTTGGGTTAAAGTTTGAATAGTAGTGAATACCATAAGTCTGGGCTTCCAACTATTTTTATCTATAATGTTGGTTTTTATTTTTTATATTTCAGCGATGTCTTCGAAGTTTGTACCGTCGACATCTTTTGATGAGATCGAACTTTCTAAATCGAAGACAGTGAGTCTGTGGTACTTGTCGCATCTCGTATTCTACCTGCAACAGACATAATTCCAACATCACTTTCACCATTTTGATTTTCTTAGATTTTGTACCACTACTAGAGGTATCGAAGGGAATTTACACATGAAATTTGGACTAACTTTTTTAAATAAAATTAATAACACAAAAACTATTAGTCGTAGATATATAATATTATCTATTTTGAAGATAAATAATTACACTTTGTTATAAAAATATTATGGACAATTTTTTTTTTTTATAATGTTATTCTAATTAAACATTAAAATTATTATTCTACAAAGAGTCACTTTCTTAAGAATCTTATAAAATAAAATAGTCCGTATTCCCATAAATGGTGTAAGTATGAAATGCCGCACTGTAAGGGCGGCTGCAGAAGAAAAGTGCAAACTTGAAGTTTGATGTAACAATGAAGTTACTTGGCGGTTATTCTCCTGGATTTGTATTATTTATTTATTATACTTTTCTTAGTTAAAACACTAATATGAAGGAACGTACGGGCTCATTAAACAGGAAGTACTGGGGGTCCGGAGGGGGTCGAAATGAATGGTGGAGGGAGGTTCGAAATGAATGGTGGGGGGAGGGTTGTTTTGATTTGAACACAACACTAATCCTTTTTCTCTAGCGGCTTTGTTTATATCTGTAGGTCCGCCCCGCCCCGTTTTATGTTCATACTAATTCAGCCAAGTTGAAAAAAAGGATGTGTCACGTCTCAAAATTTTGAACGGGTGGGGGGGCTGTGAGGGACGGCTAAGCATAAAAATAGTGCTAGCTCATTAACGGATAGTGGTTTCTTAAAAGCCAAATTGAAAAATAGGCAACGTGGCGTCCGTAAATTTTCAACGGGAGGGAGGTTGTCGGGGCCTAAGTATAAATATAGTGCTAGCTTATTAACGGATGGTCGGTTTGTCATGGGATTACACATGTAGTATTGTGAAAAGCCAAATTGAAAAATAGCGTGTAAGACGTCTCCAAATTTTGAATGGGAGGGCGAGCTGTGGGGCCTAAACATAACGATAGTGATACGTCATTAACGGATGAACGGATTGTCAAGGAATTTCACATAAAGAACTCTTAAAAGCCAAATTGAAAAATCAACCATAGACAGATTTAGATATATTCGGAGGGTTGTTGTGTACACCTAGGGACCTAAGCATCCAATGCTCTTATCCCTTCCCTGTGTGCCCAGGGATCCCAAACTGTTACTAGCTGAGCTGTCCGCCGCTGAAGCAGATACTAGCTGGGGTGTCTGGTGTTAAAAGATTATAAGCATTTTTACATTTGAATAATTGAAAATTGTAACATAATGTATTTCTGAAGTATTGAATAGGATTCGAATGAGAGATATTAGGAGAAATTTCAAAATTCCCCGAGCAACACCGGGTATTACGCTTAAATTTGATGTTGATACATTCATTACATCGGCAATTATTGGGATTTTTGAAAAGGGCCCCCACCTCGGAACTCCACCTTCCCCTCAACCGATATCGCTGAATTTGACTGGTCATGTCCGCAATGGATGTTAATTTTAAATACGAAATTTGATGTTGATACATTCATTACATCGGCAATTATTGGGATTTTTGAATTGAGCCCCACCCCGAAACTCCCCCCTCCCCTCAACCGATATCGCTGAAATTTGACTGGTCATGTCCGCAGTGGCTGGTAATTGTAAATACGAAATTTGATGTTGATACATTCATTACATCGGCAGTTATTGGGATTCTTGAAACGGGCCCCCACCCCGGAACTCCCCCCTCCCCTCAACCGATACCGCTGAAATTTGACTGGTCATGTCCGCAGTGGATGTTAATTTTAAATACGAAATTTGATGTTGATACATTCATTACATCGGCAGTAATTGGGATTTTTGAAAAGGGCCTCCACCCCGGAACTCCCCCCTCCCCTCAACCGATATCGCTGAAATTTGACTGGTCATGTCCTCAGTGGATGTTAATTTTAAATACGAAATTTGATGTTGATACATTCATTACATCGGCAGTTATTGGGATTTTGAATTGAGCAATCTCTTAACTCCCCGTTCCCTTGGACCGACCTTCATAACCTTCTGTATTAATAAAGCTGAAACGGGGGTTGTTAGTGGGTTTGTTCCAGCATCACGCCCAAACCGCTGGACGGATCTTCATGATACTCCACATATAGCATCCGTTTGACCCCGATTAAATAATTTTGAACGGGAGGGGGGGTTGTAAGGGGGGCCTAAGCATAAAAATTGCTCTAGCGCATTAACGGATGGACGGATTATCATGAAATTTCACGTGTAGTATTCTTAAAAGTCAAGTTGAAAAATAGGCTGTGTGAAGTCTCAAAACTTGAACGGGAGGGGCGGGGGTGCATTAATGCTGAATGAATCTCACATGGAGCTTTGTTAAAAATGGGATATAGCCCTAATTTTAATAGGGTGGGTTTCCTAAGCATGTATTACCTAGGAGGTCCTAAGAACTTAAGAGCTGGTTACACGAAGTTGCAAGGCACATACTAGCCGCGGTACCCGGCGTTCTTAAGTAGGAACTAGCTGTGGTTCCAAGTGGTCCTAAAAACTTGCTAGCTGGGCTGGCCGCCGTTGCAAGGCGTACACTACGAGTAGCTGTGTGACCCAACGTTCCTGAACACGTACTAGCTGTGGTGCGTAGCATTCCTAAGAACGTAATAGCTGGGGTGGCACGCCGTTGCAAGGCCGATACTAGCGTTCCTAAGTATGTACTGGCTAGGATGTCAAGCGATGCTAAGTATTTACTAGCTATGGTTTCCGCCGTTGAAAGGTGTATACTAGCTGTGGTGCCCAGTGGTCCTAAACACTTACTAGCTGGGGTGTCTACCGTTGAAGGACTATAAGACTTATTCCATTTCAATAATTAAAAATTATATCATGGCAACGCCGGGTATTACTGCTAGTAAAAAATAAATCTGAAATTATTTTATTTTGATATTGTAAAAATTTATATTCTAAACTTACACTATTTGTGTGCACTATAAAATATTTCAAGTTCAAAAAAAAAAACTAGGAAATTAAGTAGTTTTTTTTATTTTGAGTTCTGAATTACAACTGAGTTTTAGTTACCAAAACAAAATGTAGAAAGGTAGACTTGTGAGTGTCTTCTTGTATGTTTATTATTTGGAAGTTTTGAAGTGAACACAATGCAGTGGGCTTGGGGAGCATCGACCTAGAAATACCGGGAAAATATTGTGTTCAAACCGCCCCGCGCCCGGACCCCCAGTACATATCTCGTATTTTTCTGTTTCCGTATTATCTATTCATCCGATTTTGAATCTGAAAAATGATATGAACTCATTGAACTGTCTACTTTTGTCGCCGTACGTGTAAATTTAAAAAAAAAATGAAAAGATAGCATGTAAAAAAATAATAAAAATGATATTCGGAATTTAAAATTTTTCAAGAAAAAAAGGAATGTCATATTAATTCTACATTAATTTGGAGTACAAAGGCTTTTCATTAAATTTAGAGCGCGACGTGGTGGACGAGCTGAGAACTAAAACAGGGACATTTAACCTTAACGAGTACCTGACATGGTACAGGCTCAGGAACATCGCTTAACGTCCCATCCGAAGGACGGCGTGCTTAAGTTTATTTTACCTTCCAGATAAAATAAACTACAAAAAAGGTTGACCAACATCGTATAATTCCTCAACAGTGAATATTGCAATAAAACATCCAAAAAGTACATTTGAACTTATAATGGGCTAAATGTGACCCCAATGAACCAATAATGGGCTAAATGTGACCCCAATGAACCAATAATGGGCTAACTGTGACCCCAAAGAACCAATAATTGGCTAAATGTGACCCCAATGAACCAATAATGGGCTAAATGTGACCCCAATGAACCAATAATGGGCTAACTGTGACCCCAAAGAACCAATAATGGGTAAATGTGACCCCAATGAACCAATAATGGGCTAACTGTGACCCCAAAGAACCAATAATGGGCTAAATGTGACCCCAATGAACCAATAATGGGCTAAATGTGACCCCAATGAACCAATAATGGGCTAACTGTGACCCCAAAGAACCAATAATGGCCTAAATGTGACCCCAATGAACCAATATTACTCATAGAAAAGAGTTTTCAATACATAAATTATATTTAATGTTCGTTGCTATGATTTACGATTGAAAAATTACTTACATTAGATATACGAGTATTCTTTATAGACTTTTAGTTTACATTCTTGGGAAAGCTATAACTTTTGTCGTATTGATCCCATCTCAAATCTGAAAACTTATAGCGATTGGAAATTTTATAAGGAAAATTTCTGGTAAGAATTAATTTTTCGATAGGACTGATGTTTTGGGGTAAATCAAGGAAACGTCTAAAAATATGTTTTTCAAAACTATATTTCTAGATGATTTTTTGGCATGTATCTCAAAAACTGGACGACCTGTCAAAAATTTGATATCATAAAAATTATGTATTTTAATATTCTCTATAACTATTACTTGAAACGATTTCTGATTAGGTCATAAACATAAGCTGTATCTTGTAAAATGAAGTTAGGTTACGGGGGAAAGTGATCTCAATTTTCGTTTGATTTCAGCCAAAATCTAATCAGACCTAAGTTAGCTCATGCGACCCCTTCATTCCAAATTTCAAGTTCATAGCTACAATCGGTTTTGCGGTAAAGAGGTCACAACTTTTCAATCACATACACACATAGACATCCGCACAGACGGACATCATCGCGAAAATGGTCAAAACGTATTCAGGGGACCGTGAAACGTGAAAATCAGTTGATACCTGGATCTCGGATTTTCATACTATTACCTACAATAGTATAAATATATTATAGTACTAGCTGACCCGACAGACGTCGTTCTGTCAAAAGCTATTGGACTGGATTTTTTTTTTATTTATTTTTTTTTTACTTGGAACCACAGCAAGTTCCTACTTAAGAACACCGGGCACCTTAGATAGTATGCGCCTTGCAACTCCGTGCAACAATTTTTCAATTTGACTTTCAAGAATTCGACATGTGAAATTCCATGACATACCGATCATCTGTTAAAAACCTATCACTATCTTTATATGTAGGCCTACCCCCACCACCCCCCCTCCCGTTCAAAATTTTGAGATGTCACGTACCGTATTTTTGGCCTTTAAGAATACTACATGTCAAATTTCGTGACAATCCGAACAACCGTTAATGAGCTAGGACTATATTTATACTTAGCCCCCCCCCCCCCCCCATAACCCTCCCTCCTGTTCAAAATTTTGAGATGTCACGTAGCGTATTTTTCAATTTGGCCTTTAAGCATACTACATGTCAAATTCCATGACATTCCGAACATCCGTTAAAAACCTATCACTATCTTTATATGTAGGCCTACCCCCACAACCCCCCCTCCCGTTCAAAATTTTGAGATGTCACGTACCGTATTTTTCAATTTGGCCTTTAAGAATACTACATGTGAAATTCCATGTCAATCGGACATGATGTCATCCGTTAAAGACCTATCACTATCTTTATATTAGGCCTAGCCCCCCCCCCCTTTCAAATTTTGAGACTTCACACATCCTTTTTTTAAATTTGGCTTTTTAGAATACTACCTGTGAAATTCCATGACAATCCGACTATTAGTTAATGAGTTACCGGTATCTTTATACTAAGGCCTACCTCCACAACCCCCCCTCCCGTGCAAAATTTAGCCAATCATTTTTATTATATAGATGTAGATATGTAAAAACTGAATAAAACGAAACAGTAAGTAAATGACAAACATGACAACCAAAGATAAATCGAGGAACTTGCCAAAAGCGAAGATTTAAAAACAATCAAGAAAATAAAACGCACTAAAAACTGATAACACGCACTAAAAACTGAATAAAACGAAACAGTAAGAGTTGTAATTACGTTTTATTCAGCCAAGAAAATAACATGCACTAAAAACTGAATAAAACGAAACGGTAAGTAAATGATTTTAGGGTGTCTGAGATCGATTCACTTGATCGATTCATTCTTCACATCGATTATTACGACCCCCAACATCGATTCTTTGATTAATCTATCTCAGATCGCCATCCCTAGAATTAACAGCTAAGAACTCTTCATAAGAACCTTCCTCGGACTTCAACGAATATTTGAAAAAAAAAATTAGCCGAATTGGTCCAGCCGTTCTCGAGTTTTGCGCTTGGCAAAATTTAGCACTCATTTTTATTATATAGATAAGAAAGTGAAAATATATATATATTTTTTTTAATTGTCTATTTCACAAAGTATATAAAATATATGGGAGTACTTTTGCTATTGTTACCAACTTCTGGCACATAGTGTTTGTTAAGTCGTGGCTGAAGATGAAAGCAATACTGAAAGTACTTCCATATGTATTTTGTGAAATAAATTATAAGTATATATATTTTTATTGAATTATATATTTTTTAGCAATGTTTATTTAACTTGAAAACTTATCAGTAGACCTACCAACTTGTTCATATTGTCCCGAAGTCCTGTCATTAGCTGCTTGTAAATAAAAGTACAATTAGTAAATATATTACGGAGCAGTGACATTTCATGCATGATACACATTTTATTTCTCCCAAGGAATTATCCTCAATAGACTTTCTCTTTATCAGGAAAAATTTAAACTAGAAGAAAAAGAATGAAATTAAAAATGAAAGCTCTTCTTTTTAAAGGTTGTTTGTTTACTGTATCCTAAGACTAGGACCGAATGTGTCGGCCATGATGTGGCCAGTGACACATGTTTGACACGCCTCCGTATTGTTATTGTTTATTTAGTAGTTTTACCTTCTTATTAACTATTATTTTTGTGATGCGCAGTGACATTGGAGTTTAGGGAGCAAAATACAGAGTGTCAATGTTATTACTGTGAAAAATAAAACTATTATATGTATATATTGACAATAACGTCCGTTAACTTTTTTTTTTTTTTTTTTATTTTTCTGTGAACATTTGTAGTTTTCCTAAGATTAGTTTTTTTTTTTTTTCAACAGTGTTGAGTGCCTTCCGTACATCTACCTCGGAGTGGAGAGTTGGGTTGAGAACGGTGCCCCCGGCTCTACCATATACACCTCTCTCGTGTGACCTTGTTCGAATCCGACTTTTTTTTTTCTTCAATTTTTTTTTATTCTGTAATTATTATTTTTTTTTTTTTCATCATGAGTGACGGAATTACACCCACACAAATTACCGGAATAAAAAACATGGACATCAGCAAGACAACAAAATCATCTGAGACCAACAACGCTCCAGGGAATTGGACTGTGGTCGGACGGCGCCCGGCCAAGATGGGACGCAGAAAGAATATATATGAAGTCCCTGTGCCTCCTAAGGCCAAAGCTCAAAAAATATATCAAAAGTGTTCGAAAAGCTCCTCCTTGAAATAATCATACATTCTCATAATATCCTTGCTGATCATCAATTTGGCTTCCGCTCGCAACATTCCACCATCCAACAATGCTTTCGGGTAGTGGACGCTATTTCCTCATCGCTTAAGCGAAAAGAGTTCTGCCCTGGTACCTTTCTGGACGTGCTGAAGCTTTCGACCGGGTTTGGCATGAAGGGCTGGTCTTCAACGGACAGGACCTATCCTGTATATATTATACACTGCTGATATCCCAACCCACCCTAGAACCATTCTCACTACCTACGCTGATGACAGCCATCCTTGCTCCAGATCCTGATCCCAATAACGCGTTCCTAAGCCTGCAAGAGCATCTAGAAGAGATCTTCAGATGGTGTGAGCTATGGAGAATTAAGATCAACGATGGTAAATGTGTTCAAGTTACCTTCACTCTTCGAAGGCAAAACTGTCCACCTGTATCTCTGAACAATGCTCTCATTCCAACCTCCAACAACGTACGGTACCTTGGGTTTTACTTAGATAGCAGACTAACGTGGAACCCCCACACAAGACTCAAACGACAAGAACTCAACAGACGATATGGTCTTTTAAGACGACTACTCGGATCAAATTCAACACTATCCGTTGAGAACAAACTTACAATTTACAAAACAATCATACGACCAATATGGACATACGGACTAGAACTATGGGGCTCAGCCAAGAGTTCCAACATCAACAGAATACAAACTTTTCATCAAAAGTCCTACGACAAATTGTGAATGCTCCCTTTTATGTCACTAACAAAGACCTCAACATTCCTTATGTCCAAGACCTGATCGGACTCCGCTTCAAGAAATTCCATTCCAACTTGAATACCCATCCCAATCCTCTTGTTCGGCGTATGTCCTCTCAGTCCCAACCGGACAACCCTCCACGCCGCCTAAGACGACGCTGGCCTCGCAATCTTCTTAGAATAAATAACGAGACTGTCTAAGGGAGAGTCAGCACTGGGTGGCTTCTCCCAAGAATTGTACATATTTCTTTCCTGTTCACTTAACTACCTATTGTAAATTTTGTACAGATTGTAGAATAAAAAAAAATAATAAAGGACTGAATATAGGCATGAAATAAGAACAGTTGCTGCTTGGCAACAAAGAGACTGCCATAAAGTTGGGAGAGGAATATAGGCATGAAATAAGAACAGCTGCTGCTTGGCAACAAGGAGACTGCCATAAAGTTGGGAGAGGAATATAGGCATGAAATAAGAACAGCTGCTGCTTGGCAACAAAGAGACTGCCATAAAGTTGGGAGAGGAATATAGGCATGAAATAAGAACAGCTGCTGCTTGGCAACAAAGAGACTGCCATAAAGTTGGGAGAGGAATATAGGCATGAAATAAGAACAGTTGCTGCTTGGCAACAAAGAGACTGCCATAAAGTTGGGAGAGGAATATAGGCATGAAATAAGAACAGCTGCTGCTTGGCAACAAGGAGACTGCCATAAAGTTGGGAGAGGAATATAGGCATGAAATAAGAACAGCTGCTGCTTGGCAACAAGGAGACTGCCATAAAGTTGGGAGAGGAATATAGGCATGAAATAAGAACAGCTGCTGCTTGGCAACAAAGAGACTGCCATAAAGTTGGGAGAGGAATATAGGCATGAAATAAGAACAGCTGCTGCTTGGCAACAAAGAGACTGCCATAAAGTTGGGAGAGGAATATAGGCATGAAATAAGAACAGCTGCTGCTTGGCAACAAAGAGACTGCCATAAAGTTGGGAGAGGAATATAGGCATGAAATAAGAACAGCTGCTGCTTGGCAACAAAGAGACTGCCATAAAGTTTGGAGAGGAATATAGGCATGAAATAAGAACAGCTGCTGCTTGGCAACAAGGAGACTGCCATAAAGTTGGGAGAGGAATATAGGCATGAAATAAGAACAGCTGCTGCTTGGCAACAAGGAGACTGCCATAAAGTTGGGAGAGGAATATAGGCATGAAATAAGAACAGCTGCTGCTTGGCAACAAGGAGACTGCCATAAAGTTGGGAGAGGAATATAGGCATGAAATAAGAACAGCTGCTGCTTGGCAACAAGGAGACTGCCATAAAGTTGGGAGAGGAATATAGGCATGAAATAAGAACAGCTGCTGCTTGGCAACAAAGAGACTGCCATAAAGTTGGGAGAGGAATATAGGCATGAAATAAGAACAGCTGCTGCTTGGCAACAAGGAGACTGCCATAAAGTTGGGAGAGGAATATAGGCATGAAATAAGAACAGCTGCTGCTTGGCAACAAAGAGACTGCCATAAAGTTGGGAGAGGAATATAGGCATGAAATAAGAACAGCTGCTGCTTGGCAACAAAGAGACTGCCATAAAGTTGGGAGAGGAATATAGGCATGAAATAAGAACAGCTGCTGCTTGGCAACAAAGAGACTGCCATAAAGTTGGGAGAGGAATATAGGCATGAAATAAGAACAGCTGCTGCTTGGCAACAAAGAGACTGCCATAAAGTTGGGAGAGGAATATAGGCATGAAATAAGAACAGCTGCTGCTTGGCAACAAGGAGACTGCCATAAAGTTGGGAGAGGAATATAGGCATGAAATAAGAACAGCTGCTGCTTGGCAACAAAGAGACTGCCATAAAGTTGGGAGAGGAATATAGGCATGAAATAAGAACAGCTGCTGCTTGGCAACAAAGAGACTGCCATAAAGTTGGGAGAGGAATATAGGCATGAAATAAGAACAGCTGCTGCTTGGCAACAAAGAGACTGCCATAAAGTTGGGAGAGGAATATAGGCATGAAATAAGAACAGCTGCTGCTTGGCAACAAAGAGACTGCCATAAAGTTTGGAGAGGAATATAGGCATGAAATAAGAACAGCTGCTGCTTGGCAACAAGGAGACTGCCATAAAGTTGGGAGAGGAATATAGGCATGAAATAAGAACAGCTGCTGCTTGGCAACAAGGAGACTGCCATAAAGTTGGGAGAGGAATATAGGCATGAAATAAGAACAGCTGCTGCTTGGCAACAAGGAGACTGCCATAAAGTTGGGAGAGGAATATAGGCATGAAATAAGAACAGCTGCTGCTTGGCAACAAGGAGACTGCCATAAAGTTGGGAGAGGAATATAGGCATGAAATAAGAACAGCTGCTGCTTGGCAACAAAGAGACTGCCATAAAGTTGGGAGAGGAATATAGGCATGAAATAAGAACAGCTGCTGCTTGGCAACAAGGAGACTGCCATAAAGTTGGGAGAGGAATATAGGCATGAAATAAGAACAGCTGCTGCTTGGCAACAAAGAGACTGCCATAAAGTTGGGAGAGGAATATAGGCATGAAATAAGAACAGCTGCTGCTTGGCAACAAAGAGACTGCCATAAAGTTGGGAGAGGAATATAGGCATGAAATAAGAACAGCTGCTGCTTGGCAACAAAGAGACTGCCATAAAGTTGGGAGAGGAATATAGGCATGAAATAAGAACAGCTGCTGCTTGGCAACAAAGAGACTGCCATAAAGTTGGGAGAGGAATATAGGCATGAAATAAGAACAGCTGCTGCTTGGCAACAAAGAGACTGCCATAAAGTTGGGAGAGGAATATAGGCATGAAATAAGAACAGCTGCTGCTTGGCAACAAAGAGACTGCCATAAAGTTGGAAGAGGAATATAGGCATGAAATAAGAACAGCTGCTGCTTGGCAACAAAGAGACTGCCATAAAGTTGGGAGAGGAATATAGGCATGAAATAAGAACAGATGCTGCTTGGCAACAAAGAGACTGCCATAAAGTTGGGAGAGGAATATAGGCATGAAATAAGAACAGCTGCTGCTTGGCAACAAAGAGACTGCCATAAAGTTGGGAGAGGAATATAGGCATGAAATAAGAACAGCTGCTGCTTGGCAACAAGGAGACTGCCATAAGTGTGGTATGAACGAAACATTAAATTATATTATATTTTCAATGATGTAGAGCCCGGCGGTTTGAAACTCCCCCCACAGCATCTCATATCTCATGGCCTACTTGAGACTTAAAACGATGCAGTATTCAATCCAAAGCTCGAAACTCGTACTAGTAGCACCTTGCTCCGTCCGCCCAATAGAAAGCTAATTCAAATATCCATTTGATCAAATTGGAAACTTGAATCCCTCCCCCTCCATGGACATACTACAGACTTATCTTTATGTATAAAACATAATATATAACAATTCTCCTTACATCATTTTAATATACCTTCAACCGTTTAGGTAGCGTATGCAATAAATGGCGCTCGAACGGCTGTTTCAACTCTTGTTTGTCCACCGAAAAGAAATAAGCTTCCCAAAAACAATTACATAAATCAGTTAAGTAGTTTTCGAGATTACTTGAATGACCCAAACAAACCAACTTTCTCTCTTATATATTAGTATAGAAGTACAGATTACATTGAAAGGGGGGGATATGGTTTTTATTATTTGTTGGGCCTACTTAACATAAAGTTACTAACCTGCCTAAAGTAACTAACGGGTAACCTGCTCGTCATCATAAATAAAACCGCAAGGAGATGGCTGACTATACATTGAGTATTTCTGAGAACTATTTGGGTTTCCTGAATCTCAGGTCAGACAAAAGCATACAAGTGGCTTTTAGCTTCAATGTCTATTTGCCTTTCAGTTTGCCTCATCATCATGGGAAATTGGCTTTCAACCAAAATTTTATTTTTTGGGGGGTTTATTTGGAGATGCTTGTTTTCTCAGTTACTATTCATCTTATGAAATCAAAATAGAAGATTTTCATTTAAAAATTGTTTTTGTCCCATTAACGCAGGTCGTGGGCGGGGCCAACACATAATATTAGTGCTACTCTTCAGCGCCTCATTGGATTTTCATGACATTTCACTTGCGGCATCCAAGACACATGCTTTAAATACCTAGCCTATATCCAATGTAACCTTTTTAATATTATTGCTGTTTATTGTGTCGGGTGCACGTTGCTGTGCAACATCACCCGTCGTGTCTGTAGAAGGAACTCGGGATCTGACTAGTGCGTAAAGTGACGTTATGGTGGGCCGGGGCGACCAGCGGCGATCGATGGTCGCCCCAGCCGCCAGGAGCCGACAAACTGGCTGAACACTGGGTAGCCGGTCTCCGTCGCCAGCTACCGCGGATATCTAATGTAACCATTAATAAGTATTTGTTTGTTTGTTTTTGCGACTCATGCCCGGGCTTTAAGTCAGAGCCCCCGATTCTGCTCTGGGAGTCCTAAGTTTTGTTTAACCAGCTTTAGTTACCTAGGGTGGGTATTTTTTTTTATTTTTAACGAGTACCTGACATCGCATGGGCTCGGGATCATCGCTTAACGTTTCATCCGAAAGAACGACTTACTCAAGGTTCCGCACAGATAAAAAATTTAAGAGGTCAACATATTACAAAATGTAAGAGGCCAACATATTACAAAATGTAAGAGGCCAACATATTACAAAATTTAAGAGGTCAACATATTACAAAATTTAAGAGGCCAACATATTACAAAATGTAAGAGGCCAACATATTACAAAATGTAAGAGGCCAACATATTACAAAATTTAAGAGGTCAACATATTACAAAATTTAAGAGGCCAACATATTACAAAATGTAAGAGGCCAACATATTACAAAATGTAAGAGGCCAACATATTATAAAATTGGGTTTACTTATTTTCTTACTCTCTGAAAGTGCCATTCAAATTCAGTGGAATTGGAAAAGAATGTTTATATAAAATCTGCCCCGAAATCACCTGTATTTATCTAATGGTGCAGGTTGCATTGAAATTCTCGTTACCCCACCTATCTTATCACCGAGCCTACAGTTCAGTGACTGTGGTACCTGCTGTGAAGAGGGGCCATTTCAGGGAATATAAACCCCGCTCTGGTTCTCAGACATTTCACAGAAATTACGTTTTCAATTTTTTTTTTCATTTCCAACACGATTATGTATTAAAATTTAGGTCTATAACATGATCTTATGTTGCTAGATAAAATCTGATGCGACCCTCGGGATCTACGTAATATCCCTGTCAGAAAACAACTCCGAAAAATTCCGTCAAAATCCGCTCGGTAAGAACAGCATTACAATATAAAATGCAAACAATAAAATTCTTTCGAAAAACTTTGGATTTCATTTGTTTACTATCAATTTTAAGTCTAGAAGCCGTTAAATTAATTATGAATACGTTTTAAAACCATCTAGATATTGCAATGAATAGTTATCACTAAGAATCCAGCAACAGTCCGCATTTTTACTGCAAAAACAATAGTAAGGAAGTGAAGAAGTTTATAGCAAGATTATTGCAATGCACAGAAAAAAAATGTTTAGTTCTAATACGAAACATTGAACCTTCACTAATAATTATTATAATTCACTGAATTGTGGGTGTGAGAGTTCCAATTTAAATTATTTTCAAAATGATTACCCGCTCTCGGTTTTATCCTCGTAGTCCCCACTGTACTCGAAACGAGAGAATTGGCGAGAAGCCGCCATCATACATTTGAGTTCTTCATTCGGGGTTTCAGTTTTATACATCAAAGTACACAAGGACAGGTACTCCTTTGAGGGCGGCTTAATGGACTCCTCAGTTTTCCTGATAGTGCAGTATTTTTATGAAATGAAATGACTGGACTGCTACTGCATTATCAGTGATGGTAAATTGCAGTACATGGTTATAAAGAAATTCTCTATAAATTCAACAACTTTTGGAACTGAATTTGATAGTAAATAAATAAGTTCAAAGTTATACGAAAACATTTGATTTTTCTTTGTTTCGTATTGTTTTGTGGCTGTTGCCCTGCGGGTATTGAACATTTCAGAGATGTTCTAGAAGAGAAATTTTACGTAGATTCCAATAATAGAATTAGATTTGAGCAAGATCACATTATACAACTTAATTTTGTTATAAAATCGTATTATCAAGTGAAAAAAAAACTTGAAACCGTTATTTTTTTCTAAAATGGCTGAGAATGGACTGTATAACACTTATGTTGTACTATCACCTCTAAATGTTTTCTCATTAGGTAACAGTCACCCTGGATATGAAGTTGAACCCCAAGGCTCCAGACACACTTCTACATCGTCGCAGTGGCGGGCCAAGACATCGCGGAGACCAGGAGTGGGGGGA
Organism: Aradus depressus; assembly: GCA_963662175.1. NCBI lineage: Eukaryota > Metazoa > Arthropoda > Insecta > Hemiptera > Aradidae > Aradus > Aradus depressus. The sequence goes on from OY759222.1 coordinate 41,045,880, forward strand.
AGATGAAGATGAAGACACGGCTTCTCTCATCCCTCGAGACACTAGCTGCAGGGTATTGTCCGGCACGACCTTACCATGAGTTCGGTTCCAATATAAACATGTATAAGAGGACTTACACTGACATCATGGGACTTGGAGATGGGGTTAGCGGAGGTGTCCATGTTGATGATGATGACATTGAGTATGATCAGTGCTGCCAACATCCTGGAGATGGATGCCATGATCAACGGAAGAAATGAACTAGACAGGATGGCTGTTGCAGGCCTACTGAGAGCTGCACTGCAGACCCCCACCCCACAGCAGTTTAACAATGGGGGCGGCACTGTTCGGAGGGTGGGGAGGAGCTCGATGGGTGAGTAGGTAGAGTCCGACCCACCCACAAGTATATATGTATATAAATTACTAGTAGCGGGGTTAGTCGATTGTCGGGAGATGTATTATATATATATATATATATATATATATATATATATATATATATATATATATATATATATAATATATATATATACCTACACTTATATATAATATATAATATATAATAATATTAATAGTACCTATATTATAATATGTACATACATATATATATTTATATATTTTATATAACATACAATAATAAAAAGCGAAATAATATGGACTTCAGAATGCAATAGGTAGAAAATTCGTAAAAGAAATTCAAGTTGATTAAAATCAATTTTTTCACAATATTATGAAAACTTATATTGTGCTACATAAAACATTTTGACAATATTGCCGGTGAATCACAAACGTATATTTTTTCTTTACTTTCTATCCTATATATGTGTGGCATAGCCACATGTTATTTTATATTTTAATATGCCTACTATATATTTTTCTTTACTTTCTATCCTATATATGTGTGGCATAGCCACATGTTATTTTATATTTTAATATGCCTACTATATATTTTTTCTTTACTTTCTATCCTATATATGTGTGGCATAGCCACATGTTATTTTATATTTTAATATGCCTACTATATATTTTTTCTTTACTTTCTATCCTATATATGTGTGGCATAGCCACATGTTATTTTATATTTTAATATGCCTACTATATATTTTTTCTTTACTTTCTATCCTATATATGTGTGGCATAGCCACATGTTATTTTATATTTTAATATGCCTACTATATATTTTTTCTTTACTTTCTATCCTATATATGTGTGGCATAGCCACATGTTATTTTATATTTTAATATGCCTACTATATATTTTTCTTTACTTTCTATCCTATATATGTGTGGCATAGCCACATGTTATTTTATATTTTAATATGCCTACTATATATTTTTTCTTTACTTTCTATCCTATATATGTGTGGCATAGCCACATGTTATTTTATATTTTAATATGCCTACTATATATTTTTTCTTTACTTTCTATCCTATATATGTGTGGCATAGCCACATGTTATTTTATATTTTAATATGCCTACTATATATTTTTTCTTTACTTTCTATCCTATATATGTGTGGCATAGCCACATGTTATTTTATATTTTAATATGCCTACTATATATTTTTTCTTTACTTTCTATCCTATATATGTGTGGCATAGCCACATGTTATTTTATATTTTAATATGCCTACTATATATTTTTTCTTTACTTTCTATCCTATATATGTGTGGCATAGCCACATGTTATTTTATATTTTAATATGCCTACTATATATTTTTTCTTTACTTTCTATCCTATATATGTGTGGCATAGCCACATGTTATTTTATATTTTAATATGCCTACTATATATTTTTTCTTTACTTTCTATCCTATATATGTGTGGCATAGCCACATGTTATTTTATATTTTAATATGCCTACTATATATTTTTTCTTTACTTTCTATCCTATATATGTGTGGCATAGCCACATGTTATTTTATATTTTAATATGCCTACTATATATTTTTTCTTTACTTCTATCCTATATATGTGTGGCATAGCCACATGTTATTTTATATTTTAATATGCCTACTATATATTTTTTCTTTACTTTCTATCCTATATATGTGTGGCATAGCCACATGTTATTTTATATTTTAATATGCCTACTATATATTTTTTCTTTACTTTCTATCCTATATATGTGTGGCATAGCCACATGTTATTTTATATTTTAATATGCCTACTATATATTTTTTCTTTACTTTCTATCCTATATATGTGTGGCATAGCCACATGTTATTTTATATTTTAATATGCCTACTATATATTTTTTCTTTACTCTTCTATCCTATATATGTGTGGCATAGCCACATGTTATTTTATATTTTAATATGCCTACTATATATTTTTTCTTTACTTTCTATCCTATATATGTGTGGCATAGCCACATGTTATTTTATATTTTAATATGCCTACTATATATTTTTTCTTTACTTCTCTATCCTATATATGTGTGGCATAGCCACATGTTATTTTATATTTTAATATGCCTACTATATATTTTTTCTTTACTCTCTATCCTATATATGTGTGGCATAGCCACATGTTATTTTATATTTTAATATGCCTACTATATATTTTTTCTTTACTTTCTATCCTATATATGTGTGGCATAGCCACATGTTATTTTATATTTTAATATGCCTACTATATATTTTTTCTTTACTTTCTATCCTATATATGTGTGGCATAGCCACATGTTATTTTATATTTTAATATGCCTACTATATATTTTTTCTTTACTTTCTATCCTATATATGTGTGGCATAGCCACATGTTATTTTATATTTTAATATGCCTACTATATATTTTTTCTTTACTTTCTATCCTATATATGTGTGGCATAGCCACATGTTATTTTATATTTTAATATGCCTACTATATATTTTTTCTTTACTTTCTATCCTATATATGTGTGGCATAGCCACATGTTATTTTATATTTTAATATGCCTACTATATATTTTTTCTTTACTTTCTATCCTATATATGTGTGGCATAGCCACATGTTATTTTATATTTTAATATGCCTACTATATATTTTTTCTTTACTTTCTATCCTATATATGTGTGGCATAGCCACATGTTATTTTATATTTTAATATGCCTACTATATATTTTTTCTTTACTTTCTATCCTATATATGTGTGGCATAGCCACATGTTATTTTATATTTTAATATGCCTACTATATATTTTTTCTTTACTTTCTATCCTATATATGTGTGGCATAGCCACATGTTATTTTATATTTTAATATGCCTACTATATATTTTTTCTTTACTTTCTATCCTATATATGTGTGGCATAGCCACATGTTATTTTATATTTTAATATGCCTACTATATATTTTTTCTTTACTTTCTATCCTATATATGTGTGGCATAGCCACATGTTATTTTATATTTTAATATGCCTACTATATATTTTTTCTTTACTTTCTATCCTATATATGTGTGGCATAGCCACATGTTATTTTATATTTTAATATGCCTACTATATATTTTTTCTTTACTTTCTATCCTATATATGTGTGGCATAGCCACATGTTATTTTATATTTTAATATGCCTACTATATATTTTTTCTTTACTTTCTATCCTATATATGTGTGGCATAGCCACATGTTATTTTATATTTTAATATGCCTACTATATATTTTTTCTTTACTTTCTATCCTATATATGTGTGGCATAGCCACATGTTATTTTATATTTTAATATGCCTACTATATATTTTTTCTTTACTTTCTATCCTATATATGTGTGGCATAGCCACATGTTATTTTATATTTTAATATGCCTACTATATATTTTTTCTTTACTTTCTATCCTATATATGTGTGGCATAGCCACATGTTATTTTATATTTTAATATGCCTACTATATATTTTTTCTTTACTTTCTATCCTATATATGTGTGGCATAGCCACATGTTATTTTATATTTTAATATGCCTACTATATATTTTTTCTTTACTTTCTATCCTATATATGTGTGGCATAGCCACATGTTATTTTATATTTTAATATGCCTACTATATATTTTTTCTTTACTTTCTATCCTATATATGTGTGGCATAGCCACATGTTATTTTATATTTTAATATGCCTACTATATATTTTTTCTTTACTTTCTATCCTATATATGTGTGGCATAGCCACATGTTATTTTATATTTTAATATGCCTACTATATATTTTTTCTTTACTTTCTATCCTATATATGTGTGGCATAGCCACATGTTATTTTATATTTTAATATGCCTACTATATATTTTTTCTTTACTTTCTATCCTATATATGTGTGGCATAGCCACATGTTATTTTATATTTTAATATGCCTACTATATATTTTTAATATTGTTTAATTAAAAATATATATATTGTTGTGTGATGAAAAAAGGTGATCTGAAAAAGAGCGTTCTTGCGTGTGAACAAATAAAAATATATATACGATGAAATTTGTGATCAATAATTCGGTGAACAACGCTACATTGGTGGCAGCGGTGGGATAACAATGCCGAAAGAGCGACAACACGCGCCGGGGAAGAGGAGCGGCGCCGATGGGTCAGTCGACAGGAGACACCTCATTTTCCCGAAAGAGTTCACTGCGGGAACGTGGAATGACTACGTGGAGTATTTCGACAGGGTAAGTCGAATAAATGAGTGGAATGACGATGTAAAAGGACAGTTTTTATATTTGTGCCAAGAACATGTCTCGGACAGACCAAGGGGATTTCGCCCTCGTATGTAGGACCATAGGGGTTAAATTAGATCCTCCCGAGCGGCGGGAGCTCAAGAAAGATGAATTCAAAAAGCTAGGGGCGAGTCTCTGACACAGTTCGCCACCGCCCTGGAGACTCTCTACAACGAGGCCTACCCGGAGAGGGTCCGGGAAGCGGTGCGACAGGAAACCTTGAAGGACCACTTCCTGGAGGGTCTCCGGGACAAAAATATCCGATTTCAGGCTGCGCTAACGTCCCCTGACACTCTAGAGTCCGCACTAACTAGGGCTTTGAAAATGGAGGTTATAGCTCTGCGTCATGGCTCAACGTCGTTTGCCGTCGAGGTTCAGGATACGGGTGTTACCAGGTTTTAGCGCCTACTGACCCTATCCCGGGAACCTCAGTGTTTTACACGATGCTGCGAGAGCAAGATGGAAAGATAACGGCCTTTACGAGGGCAGTGGAGGAGCTGGTGGTTGGAAAGGTGACGAAGCGAGCGGATAGAGGCCGAAGGAGTCTGGTCTGCTGGGTGTGCGGCAGGTCGGAACATATCCGAGCCCACTGTTCGGTGAAGCCACCCAAAGGGAAACAGATGCCGGCCACTGATGAGGACCTATCAGTGGTCGATCTCCCCATGGTCCCTACCGTCGGGGTAGACGACGACGGACTCCGGAAGAATTACGTAGACCTCAGCGTGAATGGGGTACCAGTGAGGGCTCTTGTTGACTCGGGAGCCAGTGTCACGCTACTCAGCGCTGATCTGGCACATTGTTTAGGGGTTCACCCCCGTGAAGAGTATGGTCGAGGGTTGCGCAGTGCTAATGGGGGAACAATTTCTACCCACGGGCTGGCTGAGGTGAGGGGTAAGCCCTACGGTCATAAATTTGTCATTGGCGACATCTGGCGTGACCTCATTCTGGGTGTCGACTTCTTGGAAGACAAGCAAATCCAACTGCTGTTTGGACGTGGAGTCTTGAGAACTGACCAAGGCGATATCCCCCTGCGCTCGCCAAAGTCTGGAAACAAAAGAGTCGACACCATTGCAGCAGTGAATGTTTTCATTGGAGAAAATACTGTGGTTCAAGGGAGACACGAAGTGGTCGTAATGGCGCAGCTCTCGGGCCCGGTGGCCGACGGCACGGAAGTAATCTGGTTACTGCGAGAGTTCCGAGATATCTATGTCAAAGGTCCACAGTATCTGGGCAGAACAGGGCTAGTGAGACATCGGATAGAGACAGGGGATAACCGACCTATCAAACAGCCATTCCGGCGAATCCCTTTTCAGCGTCGGGCGGAAGTAGAGCAGCTGGTCAAGGATATGCAGGGGCAGGGGGTAATAGAGCCGTCGACGTCTCCTTGGTCGAGCCCAATCGTGCTAGTAAAAAAAAAAGACGGGAGCACAAAATTCTGCGTCGACTACGGCCGCCTCACCGCCGTGACGAAGAAGGATGCGTACCCCCTTCCGAGAATCGACGACATCCTGGACAATTTGTCGGGGGCTAGGTACTTCTCTTCGCGCGATCTGGCTGCTGGGTACTGGCAGGTGGAAATGGAGGTGCAGGACAAGGAAAAAACCGCGTTTATCACGAGCGAAGGGTTGTTCCAGTTCAGAGTCCTACCATTTGGACTCTGTAACGCTCCAAGTACATTCCAGCGACTGATGGATGCAGTACTGAGCGGCTTAAAGTGGAAGGTCGCCATGGTATATTTGGACGATATAGTCGTTTGAAGCACGACCTTCGAGGAGCACCTGGATAGACTCAGAATGGTCTTCAGCAGGATCCGTGAAGCTAATTTGCGCTTGAAACCCCAAAAGTGTCAACTACTGCTCCGAAACATAAGCTTCCTGGGCCATGTTATCTCGGCGGAAGGCGTCGCCACTGACCCAGAAAAACTGAAGGTCGTCATGGATTGGCCTGTGCCTCTCGACGCGAAGGGTCTGAGGTCATTTTTAGGATTTACGGCATATTACCGGCGGTTCATTAAAGGTTTCACGGAGCTGGCAGACCAACTATACAAGGCGGCCGATAAAGATAAAAAGTTCCAGTTCGGGCCGGATCTGCTGCGCCGATTTGACCAACTGAAGCGAGCAATGGTAACCGCCCCAGTTCTAGCTCTCCCGAAGGAAAAGGGCCGATTCGTCCTGGATTGCGACGCAAGCGACACAGGGTTTTCTCAGCCAGGTCCAGGACGGAGACATCGAGAGGGTAGTCAGCTATGCTGGACGAGCCCTGACCAAGGCGGAGCGACGCTACTGTACCACAAGGAAGGAAATGTTAGCCTTGGTCTATGGAGTTCGGCAGTTCCGTTGCTATCTGTATGGAACGACGTTCTCGGTAAGAACTGACCACTTCATTAAGGTAGCTCCAGTCTTCTAAGGAACCGGAGGGACAAGTTGCCAGATGGTTGGGACTTCTGGCACCCTATAACTATAAAGTTGTCCATCGCCCAGGAAAGCTACACGGGAACGCGGATGGCCTCTCGTGTGCTTGCCGCCAATGTGGGGACCAAACTGAAGTAGACGAAGCTAGTGGAGGACGAGTAGCTGTCATCCTCCAGCCCCAGGATGAAGATCTGCGAGTCGCGCAAGAAGCGGATCCGGGGCTAGCGACAGTCCGACAGTGGTTGGAACAAGGCACGCGGCCGCAATTCAGTGAAATACGGGGTAAAGACCCTGCGTTAGTGAGCTTATGGACGCAGTGGGCGAGGTTGGAAGTAAAGAACGACCTGTTGTATCGTCGGTGGGAAGAAGACGGGAAGCCTGACCGATACCAGCTGGTGATACCTAGGTGTCGGAGGGAGGAAATTCTCAAATGTGACGGGCGCGCATTTGGGAATCACACGTACAGTACAGAAGTTGCGCACCAGATTTTACTGGCCGGGCCACTCGCGGGATGTGGAGGACTTTGTCAACTGCTGCCCAGACTGTGGAGCACGTAAAGGCACCAGACCCCGGGCCCCCATGCAGCAGTCTACTGCAGGATTTCCTTTTCAGCGGGTGGCCATGGACCTCCTGGGGCCTCTCCCTAGAACTCGACGGGACAACAGGTACATGCTGGTAGTTTCAGACTATTTCACCAAGTGGGTGGAGGCATACCCCCTTCATAATATCGAGGCTGAGACTGTGGCCGAAGCATTTGTAGCAAATTTCGTTGCACGCTATGGTGTGCCATACGAAATTCACACTGATCAGGGGCGGCAATTCGAGGCTCAGCTGTTTCAGGACTTGACAAAGAGGCTCCACATTAAAAGACGAGGACCACCCCATACCACCCTCAATCGGATGGCCTGGTGGAGCGGTTCAATCGGACATTATGTCAAATGCTGAGCCATTATGTTAATCAACATCAGGATGACTGGGACATCCAGCTCCCCTTGCTCATGTTGGCCTACAGATCCAGCCAGCATGAAACAACCCACATGACACCATACTACGCCCTGTTTGATATGGAGGTTCGGCTCCCTGTAGACATAATGTATGGGCACGTTGAAGAACAAGGCGAATTGCATGAATTTGTCAGGAGCCGGTGCCTGCAACTGGAGGAAGCGTATGAATGCATGCGGGAAGCCCAAATCAAAGGTCAGCGGAGACAAAAGGACCTCTACGACAGGGGCTGCAAGGGGGAGGAGTTGGAGGTCGGGGAGTCAGTTTGGCTGTGGTGTCCGATGGTGCGGCGAGGCAGGAGTGCCAAATTCCACCGGCCCTGGGAGGGACCCTACCGGATACTTAAGAAGTTATCGGACGTCACGTTCCGCATCCAAGCTGAGAAGAACCCCAGGAGGCGACTCGTGGTCCACTTCAACCGGCTAAAAAAGTACACCGCTGACCGGGACGGACGACCGCATTGAAAGGAGGGAAGAGTGTGGCATAGCCACATCTTATTTTATATTTTAATATATATATTTTTAATATTGTTTAATTAAAAATATATATATATTGTTGTGTGATCAAAAAAGGTGATCTGAAAAAGAGCGTTCTTGAGTGTGAACAAATAAAAATATATATACGATGAAATTTGTGATCAATAATTCGGTGAACAACGCTACATATGTAATTTTAAAAAGTATAGGTTAGGTTAGGTTGTATGGCTCATGCCCGGGCTTTAACTACGGGGTCATATCGCATACTATCAGAGCGCTCTTTCTTCACTCTGGTGGATATGAGCCCGACTCTACTCAGGGAGTCCTAAATTTTGCCTACCCTAAATTTTTTATTCACCTAGGGTAGGGGTCTTTCAACGAGTACCTGACATCGTACAGGCTCGGGACCATCGCTTAACGTTCCATCCGAAGGACGGCGTGCTTAAGTTTATTTTACGTCCCAGATAAAACAAACTACGGGCCTCGGTCGGGTTTCGAACCCACGTTCTTGAGCTCAAAAGGCAAGCACACATACCATTGAGCTACCGGCACACAGAGGGGAGAATGATCATTTTAGGTGGACAAAAGTTAGTCAACAAATTGAAGGTTTCCCGCCCTAGACATTGTTGTCGAAAGGTGAGTGGCTCCGAAAATGTAAAGATTTACCTTAAAATATGAAAATAAATACTGCATAGAGATGGAACAAATCAAGTATTCACGTTTGAGCAAGTGTTGTCGTTCTACTGCGATAAAACGCGGGTTTATGAGGCTGGCTGGTGTCCGCTCCTATCTGGTGGAAGGCTGTGGACTCTATCTGGCTGTCCCGGAGGCTGGCTGGTGTCCGCTCCTATCTGGTGAGAGGCTGCGGAGGAGGCTGGCTGGTGTCGGCTCCTATCTGGTGAGAGGCTGCGGACTCTATCTGGCTGTCCTGGAGGCTGGCTGGTGTCCGCTCCTATCTGGTGAGAGGCTGCGGACTCTATCTGGCTGTCCTGGAGGCTGGCTGGCGTCCGCTCCTATCTGGTGAGCGGCTGTGGACTCTATCTGGCTGTCCTGGAGGCTGGCTGGTGTCCGCTCCTATCTGGTGGAAGGCTGCGGACTCTATCTGGCTGTCCCGGAGGCTGGCTGGTGTCCGCTCTTATCTGGTGGAAGGCTGCGGACTCTATCTGGCTGGTGTCCGCTCCTATCTGGTGGAAGGCTGTGTACTCTATCTGGCTGTCCCGGAGGCTGGCTGGTGTCCGCTCCTATCTGGTGAGAGGCTGCGGACTCTATCTGGCTGTCCTGGAGGCTGGCTGGTGTCCGCTCCTATCTGGTGGGAGGCTGCGGACTCTATCTGGCTGTCCTGGAGGCTGGCTGGTGTCCGCTCCCATCTGGTGGAAGGCTGTGGACTCTGTCTGTTGACCTAGATATGACATGTCCCTTTGTGTCATCTCTCCCCATTGAGACCTCTCTTCACTACAATTGTGTGCATCCTTCCATGTCAATGGGCCATCTTGTTTTACTTCCGCACACCTAGCGGCCCTCCAAAACAATTAATTCATGTATAATGTACTTTTCAGATTTCCCTGCAACTTTTCTTTGGAGGGATGTTCCATTAAATCTAAAATATAAGCTGTATCAGGTATAATCTAGCTATGCCCTGAAGTTAAGTGGTCCTAATTTTCGCCTGATTTCAGCCAAAATTCGTTTCTGAGTTAGAGCGAAATTCCAATCGTACATATCTTGAATATCGCCTAGCCTAAAGCTTTCTCAGAGTGAGCTTTTCTGAGATGGTTGTGGGCTCAATTCTTTCCGTCAAAATTCTTCCAGAGGAGTCTTCTCTCCCGTTATTATGTCGGGAACATTCCTGTAAATGGTGGGAGCAAATGGTGATAAAGTTACCCTCTACTGTCTCAGTTGAACACATCTATCTCCTTTGTATGCTTCTTCTAGAACCTGCTCAATGCAAATTGGGTTTCAACTGGAATGTATTCAACTGTAATTTGAATCTGAATATAAATATCTATTTATGAAAGGACCGGGAAGGTGTCGATATCATGACCACAAGTGCCGTCTGGAGTCTTTCCTCACACCTCTTTATGAACGGAACAATCGCTTTTCTCTGTGGACATGAATGCATGTCATCTGAAAGTTTCATGAATGGGGGGAAATGAATAGAGAAATGCAACTGAGTGGAGGTGCAAGTTCGCCAAAGAGGTGAGGCTAGTTGTGACAAGTTCCGTCAGATGTCACCCTACTATCTGTCCACTCTCCGCCCGTCCCTCGGTTTTCTTGACTCTTATCATATTGAATACAATTCCAGGTTGACATAACGTAGTGTTCAAATTACACCCATTTGTACTGTAAACTTCCTTCAATCCGGCACGCTTGGTAATCCGGCACCACTTTCGGAAAAAAATTATCGATCGCAACACAAGCATTCACGTCTTCTCCAACTTCGTATGAGATCGGAAGCGCGAAGGGTAGACATCGGGTCGGATGTAACAGCATACGTGGAGGGGGACAGTTTCACGTTCAGTTTCCGCCATTTTATAGTGTTTTATAGAGCTTGTGAGATTCCGATTGATAATGTTATAAAGCTTAAAGTTAATGTCGTTTCTTCAAAAAAAAAAAAAAACATGTGACTCTCACTTTTGCTAAAAAGCTGGAAATGGTCCAGAAGCTTGAAAATAGCGTAAGTAGGCGCATCATTATGAAAGACTATAATATAGGGTCGTCCACATTGATATTGAGCTGTAGCATTAATAATTTGCCTTTTAAAAATAAGGCTCCTTTCCATAGATGGATCAATTTTCATGAAGAAATCACAAAGTTCATTTGCCTTTGAACCTTCACTCAGATTTTTCAAGTTAAAGGTCACCTTTTCAGTGCTCGTTGAAGGCTCTTCTTCAGTGGAATGTGGAGTTAACATTTCCTCCAAGTCGGTTTCGGTCAAGTCATCCTGCGAATCAAGCAACTCCTGAATGTCACTTGATTCTATCTGTCCGAAGCCATCTCGTCCTATTCTATTTGTAACTTGAACAAAATTGTCAGTTAAAGTTTGAATTAGCGCGGATTCTTCGTCTTTTCCGACAGTCAAAACAGGCCACAGTTTTTTCCAGCATGGTGTCAATGTGTCTGCCTCGGCACGTACCAGCAGTATTCAAAGGATGCCGAGACGTTAATAAACGACACCGAATCCCTTTCTATTTACCGATTGCATCCGCGAATAAAGAAATTTTTAGCCGCGAATACAGGAACTGGGTTGCAATTTTTTCACCCGCTAATAATGAAAATGCGAATAAGGAAACCGTGAATAAGGAACTTTTACTGTACTCTACATGTAGCATCCTTTTGACCCCCATTCAATATAGGCTACGTGGCGTCCCAAAATGTTGAACGGGAGGGGGGCTAGGCTAGCTGGTTGCACGGAGTTGCAAGGCATATACTACGAGTAGCTGTGTGGCCCAGTGTTCCTGAACACGTACTAGCTGTGGTGCGCAGCATTCCTAAGAACGTAATAGCTGTTGTGCCCAGCGGTTTTATTCTTTGGGGCACTATAAATTCGTTTAAAAACTTCCTAACATAAAAATTGAGAACACATTAGCAATTTTGAATCTAATGAGGAACATTTTTGATAGAAACACATTTTTTGTTAGGACTGATCGTTTTCGCGTCAATCAATCAAACGTTTAAAAGTTTTATTTTTAAAAAAAATTTTTTAATTGACATTCTAAGATGGTTTTCGGCAAGAATCTCGCCAACTGAGCGTCTAAAAAGTCATATTTTATATAAAATGTGCCTTTCAGCTTTCTCTTTTGTTTCAAGAGATTTTTTTAAAGTGTTCTTGAGATTAAGACATTAAATTTAAGCAGTATCTTGTTGAGCCGTCACACACCCTTTTTTTCAATTCGGCCTTTAAGAATACTACATGTGAAATTTCATGACATTCCGATCATCCTTTAAAGACCTTTATATTAGGCCTAGCTCCCCTCCTCGGACTTTAGCGAATATTTGAAGAAAAAAAAATTAGGCGAATTGGTCCAACCAATTTGAGTTTTGCGCTTAGCAACACATTTAGCCATTCATTTTTATTTATATAGATAAAGTATTTGTTCGAACCCTCAAGAGGTGTTTTTCCTTCCACTTCGGAATCCACATAAGACATCTCTTGTTCATTCCAGAACATAATATGTAAGTTTCCTTACATCACGTATGGCTGGGTTAATAAAATGAATGAGCGGAGTGTGATCTAAGAATAGGATCGGAGTGACCAGTTAGTGGACGAATGGCGGGAGGGGGCCCCCCTCAGATATCTAAATAAACGGACTTGATGGTGAATTCTTTTGAGGTATGTTTACTCATCTCAAGGCCACCATGAATTTGTGAACTCATTAATATCATAACAATAGGATATGTGGTAGGTACTGTTTAGCAAATGTGTGAGTAACATCATATTCACAGTTTTAACTATTTAAATAAAAAGTAATAAAATTGAAGAAAGCAACGTTTTTAACAGACAAATAACAAACTAAATAACTTCACAAGTAGTTACAGGTAGACGTACCTATTTAAAATGCCATAATATTTGTAATATTATCTGGAAATGTAAACTCATAAAATACAAAATATGAAGGAATAATCTTCTATTAACAACATCCAGCACTAAATTGAACTAGATAGTGGACTGATATGAGAGCCAGTTTCTCGTCTCCCAATGTAGTTCTCAAGAAAATCTTGACTCTCTTTGTACTTCAGCAGTGAAACGGGTAATGTAGCCAGAACGCAGAACATATCTGGTATTAGAATAAACATCTTGACTACATTCGTCTAGAATAATCATTAGGTTGGTTTTAGCCTCATTACTACACTTTTGGCACCTCAATCCATATTCCCCCTTTAACACAGTCTCTGAAACGCCGTCTACAAAAAACATTTCTAGTAAACACGAATCATTATATTTTTTCAGGTTTTTTTGGGAACGTAAATCTCAAGGGCACAAAATAACTCATGACTGTTACTAAAACGTTCAACTATTCCAGACGTAAGGGATGACATTGATCTTCTTTAGGTAAATAGTTCCTCATTTTGTCTGTGTCTCCGCCTGACAAGGATTCATTGCCAAACATTCCTCTGTTATCGCCTTTTTTTTGGAATATGATATCATTCCTCAGTGACACAGTCATATGTACTTAATAACTGAAGTTCAGCTATAGACAATTCTGCATTGTTCGACGAGAATGACAGCATGCTGCAGATTATTTTTTCTCAGTTATTTTAGTTCAGGACAACTCATCAACATTATTTTTTCTCAGTTATTTTAGTTCAGGACAACTCATCAACATTATTTTTTCTTCTGCACATGGTTGACTGTCTTCTTATATGAATGAATGCGAACTACCAATCTGACTGTTTTTGAAAAATTACAAGAAAATTAGTTTCATAAGAACGACTTATATTTTATATTCCTTACTCGATTTTTTTAGCTCTGACAACTCACATTATATTTTTCCATCTGCAAATGGACTATCTTCATAGCTCAATCAATCCCAACTACCAATTTTACTGTTTTAATATGAGGAGTTAAAGTGAAAACCGAGTTAAGTGCCAAATCAAATATTTTAGGAAACCAATTTTTTTTAAATTGCTTATCCAATTTTCGATCAATAATGTTCTAAATAAATGAGAAGTTTGTATGCTATCAGTATTAGGTGCGTAAGATGCAAAATATTGTTAAGATCTGGCAAGTAGTAATGAAAAAAAAGTCAAAATTCAAAAACACGTTAACCGCCATAATGATAAAAACGAAAAGCGTGTTATCTGCCACTCTGTACTGCTGAGCTAAGTGCCTCAAGTTTGATGGAGAAATTCCAAGGATGTACCCCACTGATCCGTTTTAAATGAAGTAGGTGAAATAAAAAATACACAAACACTGATTTAAATTATTATTTTAATAAAAAGGTTAAAAAATATATATATATTTTTATAACAGCACATTACCTCTCATGAACACAACTGAACGTAAAATTGTTTATTTTCTTCTTCTAGGTAAGGTATCATCTTTTTGATGTCACTCTTCTTTGCCCCATCTAAAGTATTGTTGCAATCAATTTGCTTAATAATCATCCAATGTTTTTTACAATTTATTATTTTATTTATTTTTTTTGCTTGGACAAAAAACAATCTTTGCCACAACAGGATTTTCTTATACCAACCATGATTTTACAGAACACATTCTCTCTCTCCTCCTCAAAATAAATACATTGCCATTATTATGTATATGAATGTAATGCGTTTGTGTTAGCGGTTTTCTTTGTATAGCCTAATTCTGAGAGTGTCTTTCTTATACTCAGCAACGCCAGTATGAAGGAGGGGTGGGGGGAAGAGCTTTTGTAAAAGTGTGATCTAATAACAGGTTATTGCCATATCATATATATTTCATTTTTTCTTACTTCTTTACTTTTATAATTTTTAATTTAAAAAAACTGCCAATAATAAAAAAATATTTTATAATTTGTTACTATGGGATTTTATTTTTAAAAAATAAATACTATATTCATATGAGGGCGCCGGTAGCTCAGTGGTATGCGTGCTTGACTTCTGAGCTCAAGGTTGTGGGTTCGTAGCCCGACCGAGGCCCTTAGTTTATTTTATCTGGGAGGTAAAATAAACTTAAGCACGCCGTCCTTCGGACGGGACGTTAAGCGATGGTCCCGAACCTGTACGATGTCAGGTACTCGTTAAAGACCCCTGCCCTAGGTGAATAAAAATCTAGGGTAGGCAAAATTTGAGACTCCCACAATAGAGTCGGGCTCATGTCCACCAGAGTGACGATAGAACGCTCTGGTAGTAGGCGATATGACCTCGTAGTTAAAGCCCGGGCATGAGTCATAAAACCTAACCTAACTATATTCATATGACATATGTCTGTTAATGAAAGAAAAAATCACACCACATCACATTTACACTTCGACGAGAAACATGCCCCCCCGTTTTCATCTACGACAAGCCCCTCCTTCAAACTAATACTAATACTGTACGATACCTGACATTAGAACGAAGACTGACATGGAACCCTCCATTTAGACATGACACAAAAACGGAACTGTTACACTTACTTACTGAGACCATTATGGACATACGGATCACAGATATACTGTTCAGCAAAAACATCCAACATCAAACGAATTCAGGCGTTTCAGTCAAAAACCCTCAGACTGATAACACAGTGCCCCAATACATAAACAACACTTCATAACGATCTTATAATACACACAGTACCCGACACAATACAAACTACTTACGTACGTTTTTTTAGAAAACTTTACACACATACAAACCCAGAAATACGTACTTTATCTTCACAACACTTACCACAAAACCCCCCACGAAGGTTGAAGAGAAGATGGAACCGCGACTTACTGCCAGCTTGAATCCTATTCGTTCTTAATTTTTTTTTTTACATAATTTTCCTTCACTTTTATCATCTTTCTTACCCATCCATCAAGATTGTTTTTCAATTCCTTTTTATTTATTATTGTATTTCTTTATTTACTTTATTTTATTTTTATTTTTTCTGTTCTTGTTCTAGTAATTAAGATACATTTTCTTCCCGAGGACCTACCACTGAGTGGCCTTCCTCTTACATGCCCTTCACGCCAACATATTAATACCATCATAGATGCTGGTTGTTGCACCCTAGCAACAGTTGTATCTTCATAAATAAAATACAAAAAAAAAGTTTGGTAGGGGAGAACAGCTGAATACCTGGCACGGGGTAAACATGCAAATTAACCTCGTCTTATTTTCTCAATTTTTAAATAACTTTTTTTTTTTTATTATTTTGTTTGTTTATCGTATGATGCAATTCCTGAACGAACTAGTGCTGCACTCTCACTTTGTTTCATTTTCTTTTGACTCTGTATATGTTTGTTCTTAAGGGACCTCGGTCTCTTAAATTTTATTTCATTTCATTTCACTTTGTTGCATGGAACTGCATGGCTCATGTCAATGGTCACTTTCATGCAGACCAGTGAGGTGACGTCGTCCGGATATTGACTTGGATCCTTCTTGTCAATATAATACAAATATCAGTAATATTTCCCCAGTTATTACGTTATATACGAAGTTTAGAGGAAGTTACGTAATCAGTCAACAATTCGATTCGGAGTTTTCAACGGTATTTTCAAATATGGAAAAACTAATTCCGTCTGGGTGATTAGGGGGGGAGGCTTAACATAATAACACTAATAAATGCCGATAGAATGAATGTATCGACACGATATTTTATATGTGTGACCGAAATCCCATTAAGATCTATAGATTTTCAGCCAAATTGGTAGAAAGGGGGATCAGAGGGGGGCTAACTCAAAAACCAGCCTTCTCTGGATATTTCATATTATCCCGGTAGACGGATATCTGCTTAAGAGCCACCCATAGTACGTCTTTATCCGACCAGACTATTGTTGATGTATGGTCCGTCCAATCAGGGCCATCCTTCGTAGCCACTTTTTCAATTCACCCAATCAGATGAAAGGAAGAGATAAGGAGACACAACTAGCTTTTCTTAATTATTTATATTGCTTACAATTTTTCACCCCTTAATAGAAAACTAACAAATTATCAAATCCGTCACTAGTTTTGTAGTTTTGGTTTGTAGATCACCAATCATCACCTTCATTACATTAAACAAGCTGTTGATATTGATGATGTGTCGTATAAATCTTAATTGTAATGGTGTTTCAATCTCTACAATGTAACTTTTACAAAAGAATCAATAAAGGCACTTCGTGATAAAATAATGTAGGATTTGGAAAATATTAACACTCCAAATCCACAAGAATAGATCAACAGCAATGAACAAGCCAATAATAAAGAGCAACCCGATAAACAAAGCATGTAAGATAAAAAAAACTATTTCGTGGCTTCAATGCAAATAAGCTATTTGAATTGAACCCCATCGCGGACAAGGCTGTCTACCTTGACGCCAGAATCCATTTTGTGAATGGAAAAAGTATTAAAGTGTTAAATGTAAGCTGCATTAAGTATTACAATCCCTTCGTTACACTTAATTTAAAAAAAGTAAAATAAACATCGATACACACAATCAAGTAAACGGGATATATCGAAAGTGATGAAACCTCCTAAAGGTTACATCATGTCGAGAAATGTAAAATTGTCTTCACGTGTTTATGTTGTATGATCAGTTTTGTGCGAATTCACGTGCTGTTCTTTGAGATTTGGGTGTGAAATCCATTTAATAAAATGGTTGAAAGTGATGAGGATCGGGAAATGTTGGAGAAAGTGGATGAATCCAACAATGAAATTGTATTAAAGCGAAAAGGAGGTGGGACTCTGATCGATAGTCGGCCCCTCTTCTCTTCTGATAATAAGTATGTATGCTTAAAGAGATTTATTCCATCTTAATACGACCCGCTGCTACATTCGTCTTTTATGTCGTGGGTTCAAAGCACTTTTCTGCTTATACGAATCCATATACACTTTGGAGTGAAATTGACCTATTGAGTGTAACTATCGTTATGATTGCAGGTACATATATTTGAACTGCGGCTGGGGAGTGAGGATTTTCAACCTGAAGACGGGGGAGTGTGTGCGAACCTGCGATGCTGAGTGCGGGGCGGGCTCTGTGGTGAGTCTCCTTCTGTATCGAACTCAACCCGCCGCTGTTACCTCCGACGGCCGCTTTGTCGTCTGGGAAAGAAAAAGTGACAAGAAACTGATGAACCTTGTAAGTATTGTGTGTAAGTAAACAGGTTTACTCGACAGTAACTTGAGATGTCATACGACTACCTGAAACTAATTAGATGCTCGAACAAAGATAAAATAACTTATCCCCCCTCCCCCCCAAAAAGTTTATATTATCGAAAACTTTCCTGATTACTGTTCACCTAAGTTTTGTTCCACTTGGCCGTTGATGTTTCAACTGGGCTTATGGGATGTTCCATGTGAAATTTTATGAAAATCCGATCAACCATCAAAGAGTCATCACTTTTCAAGAGTCATCACGTCTTTGTTTTGCCACTTCCTGCTTCCGTCTGTCGACATAGACAGATTCAACATCCAAACCTTAATTCTGATTCATAATAAATATGCGATATCCAATATTTTCTTTTTTATAACCAGAGCACTCTCTTAATCACTCATTACCTGTTGAAAAAACATTGAGCATGGTGTCCTTCGGATGGTACGTTAAGCGATGGTTCCGAGCTTGTTCGATGTCAGATACTTGTTAAAGACCTCTAACGTAGGTGAATAAATCTGGGTAGGCAAAATTTAGGACTTCCACAGTAGAGTTAGGCTCCCGTCCACCTGAGCGACGAAATAGTGTTCTGATAGTAGGTGATATGACCTCGTAGTTATAGCACGGGCGTGAGTCATAATAATTAACTAACTATTATTACTTACAAATTCATAAAATTCTTTGAGGTAAATCCTTAAAGTTTAACTCGATTTGTAAACATAATGTAGACAGAAATTTTGTGTATTTTATATGTGCGTGATATAGGATCATTATTGTTCAATTGTTGTGGTCACTGATTTTGGATTTTATTTAAATTAAAATATAACTTAAATTGTGTGGAATTTACAGTTACGGCTAAACTATTGAATCAATTTACTTCATATGTGACAGTATCAGACTACGAAGTGGGAGAAGAGTAAAGAGGACTTTATCTGTATTGCAGAAAGTGAAGGTGCCTCTGGAGGAGAACTGGTGTGTGACTGGAGGTTTCTTGGTCCCTGGACTTGCTAACCCCGAGGCCACTAACCTCTGTCTGTCCGTCTGTCACAGACTGAACCAGAAGACACAGATCTTCTTGAAATTCTTCTGTCCGGAAACCGGACATCCTGTAGCCTCACATCCCCTCCAAGGACAACTGTGGGTATAGCTTGTGTACTGTACTAGGTATTGGATCATTTTATTGATCACAATTAGCGCAGATTAGTGTAGCTAAACTCCATTGATGAATACATAACAATTAACTTTTAAGAATGACATTAAGAAATTATAAGCATAAGAGAGAGAGAGGTAAAAATAGTTTATCACTTTCATGGAAAAATTCCATATCATCGATTAAGTTTGTATTGTTAAGTCTCGTCTGTGGGTTTCAGGTAAAGTCTAGTATTCAGGTAGAACCCCAGGTAGCCAATGAGATTGGAATAAGGAAGAGAAATACTCTTGATGGTGACTGGGGGACAAGTTTGGCGGCGAAGAGTAAGGATAATGTGAACACACTTCTTTGTATTCAGCTTAATACGCCATAGGTTACACCACTTATGAATCTCGTCAAGTTCCTGGAGATGTAACGCTATCGTTTATTAAGTCAGAACCTTACGTTTTATGACCACTGAGTAGGTAACGCTATCGTTTATTAAGTCAGAACCTTACGTTTTATGACCACTGAGTAGCAGTGATTTCTCTTCTTATTTAAATTCTTCATTTATGTTTAAAGCGCTCATCAAGACCAAATTGCGCAAAAAAAAATGCGACAACCCATTCGTCATCATTCTAAAGCACTTCTAGTAGTGATAGAGAGTTAGGTTTTTTTTTGTAAAATCGGATAGAAACCAACGAGACATTGTGAAAATCTGTTCGTGAGCGCCCGAACCTATGTTCGTGTTTTTGAAAATACATATTAGGTATCAGATGAAAGCTATTAAAGCAAAAAACATGAATTATTATTTTTTATTTTTTTCACAAATTTATGAAATTCTCTGAAGTTGTATTATGTATTATGTTTCAGAGTGAGCAATATGAATACAACTAAGAACATCTCCCTAGGAGGTCCTGAGGAGGACCCCTTCTTGGCCACCATCTCTCGAAAGTATCTTAACGTGTATGCTTTGAATGGGAAGTCTAGAAGAGAAAAGTAAGTGTGAGGTCAAGTTTGTCTATCTGTGAACCTTCAGCAACCTTGGTTCATATCCATTTTCGAACGAGGGATTGATATCTAGTTCATCTCTCTCATGTTAACTACTCAAAAAAAGATGTTTTGAGAAAAATGCATTTGAAGTGCTGATTTCCCGTGGTACTTTTCTTGTAGTTAGATTTTTTTTTATTGCATGTTTGGTGGACTAGCCATATTTTATATTTTCGTAGTCTTATCTCTTATGCTTTTGGCTGAGGATGGTAGAAATACCGAAAGTACTCCTATGTATATATAGTTAGTGAAATTAGACAATATCTTAAATAAACAAGTTTTATTTTATTTTTTCAAGTCCATTTGAAAATATCAAAATATACCAGATGATACCTTCGATGAGTGGTCTCGTTACGTACATGTTCCGTATTAAAATGATAATCTCTGAATGCATAGATTACGTTTTATTTCATGAGTTTTAAATAATAAGGACATCAACATTATTTTATTCAGGTGATTTATTTGTTTATTTGATTATTTGTGTGCTGAGCAAAGTCCGCGGCACCCGAGCTAATGTGTGCCGGGCAACGGTGGGCACCTACCTGGTACTTGCTGGGCTTTGATGATTCTACTTTAGCGTAATTTTGAGAATGACCTTCATATACCCAGTGATGCCAGTATGAAATGATTTTGAGAAGGGGGAGCTGGAGAGAAAGGGATCTATAAGCTGGTTGGTAAGAAAGTCCTGTAATGGCCACATCACATTTTATTTTTTAAATTTGTTTCCAATTAATTTAATCGAATTATATCTTCATTTTAGTATAATTTAAAAAAATATATACAGGGTGTCCCAGCATGGAGGTAAAAAAACTTCGAGGTCTTAAAGGAAATTAAAATTTAATTTTGAACAAAAACTTTCCTATAAACATAGGTCCGTTTCAGAAATATTCAACATCTTCCAGTTTTATCGTTTGAAAGCATTAAATGCACAAGTTTTCTAAATAAAAATTAAGATATACAATAAGGACATTTTTTTGAATAAACGTGAGCTACAGTTTGCCAAAGAATTTCCGAATTACACAGTCCTTCGGTTTATGCTGCCTATAAACTGTCAAATTCCTGTAATTGTAATGATAAAGTGAACTTATTTCAAAGGTAATTTACCGCTCTTTATGATGGTATAATTAACTTTGTGTTAGCTCTTATACTTAAGGAGAAATAAGAGATTTTATGCAAAAAAAATAGTGATAGGTACATAAATTGGAAGATGTTGATTATTTCTGAAACGGACCTATGTTTATAGGAAATTTTTTGTTCAAAATTAAATTTCCTTTAAGACCTCAAAGTTTTTTAACTCCATGCTGGGACACCCTGTATATTATTAAAAAATAAGCTACAGAATGTGTACTGGGGTTATGAGGATTATAATTAAATTATTTGAAATCCCAAATTGAGTTTTAGCTTAGTTGATGCTAAACTTTATTTCTTTCTTATACCTTAGTATAAGTAAATATTGTCAAAAATTTGGGGTCGAGTTTCGAACTAGGTGTATCTGTCTGTGTGTGGGTTCGTATGTGATAAGGGTTTTGTAAGAGCTCTTACTTCAAACGATTGTAGCAATAAACTTGAAATTTGAGATGAAGATGTCACATATCGTAACATAGATCTGATTAGGTTTCGGACGAAAATGTAGACCACTTTACTTCGGGGCCTGGCTATGTAGTATTTGATAACGCTTATATTATTGATTTATTAATCAAAAGTCTTCAAATTGGGATAATTGTTTTCGAAACTTGCCCGGTTTGCGAGATACATACCGAAAACCCTTTTAAAATGTCTATTCGCAACTCTTGTTTTTTAGAAGTTTGATTGATTAATGCGAACATTGTTGAAAACTGCAAATTCTATCGGAAAATTGCCTCTTACAAAAAATGTTCTTTATAAAATTTCCAATGGGCCATGTTTCCTCAGATTAGGGATAGGACCAACGCGAACGGAGTTACACGGTAGCAGAAATGGTGTTGCATGTAGAATATCCTTGAAAGTAATGTTCATCAGAATTCGGGAAGCATTACTTACTATGTGGTAGTTCCATGCTTGGATACAAATATAGGAGACAGCGGTCTATGCCTGTATTCAAAAACTGGTTAAAATCGGTGCTACGGTCTATTGGAAAGATAAATTATCTTTTTAAGGTTTACTGGGTATATAATTGGACGTACAAGATATTTCTTTACACAATATTTGGTAAATGGGCAGTAAACATAGAAGTGCGCAGGCGCGGCGGGGAGAGGAAGAGGATATGGCAGACTCGTCCCTTTGTGCATGTATGTGTGACACTGAGTGTTCCTGGTTGGTCTAGGATCCAGACGAGTGGAGGCTCCCACTGGATCTGTGTTCGGGTCCATCCTGCCCAGTACACGGTTGCTGCCGGAGACTCCCTGGGGAGGGCTGTTCTCTTCACCAACCCCTTCGGGAAGGGCGAGAGGAGGCCCCAAGCTGTCTTCCATTGGCACACCCTCCCTTGTCAGGACATCGCTTTCACACCTGCTGGTAACAATCATAAGTATATCTTAGTTATTAAGTGGACCCACTCTCAGAGATGCCATGTGTGGCCTTGGAGCTGTATTCTTAAGGCAAGAGGCGATAAAGCCACACTTGGTACCAGCTGTCAAGCGTTAAGTTAGTCTCCAACATTTAATAAAATGAACTGTCCCTTAAGTATAATATTAATATTAAATACTTTTTTTCTCAAATTTTATATTTTTAAGAGAAAAAAAGGCAGCCTTTTATATTATAACAAATGTTATGCTCTTTATACACAACATAATTCTTTGGTTTGGTCAAAAATTGAGGAATTGAGAAGGAGCGTTTTTTCGTATATTTGTATCGACAATTTTGGTTTTGTCACTTTTTATCTTGTTGGTGGTAGTTTCTGATCGTAAAGTTGAAAACCAGGAAACCGCCCACACAGTTCCAGCCTTGTCGTAGAGAGTATGTCTCAAATTATTGGTCCTGCCAATGCTTGATGAGCTCCGCATTTATGTAATGTTTTACATGCTTTCATTTATGTTCAGTACATTTCATCTATTAGATTTACATTTTCGACTATATGAAGGAAAACCATCCTAGGACATCCTAAAATTAGAGTAATATGTGCGCTAGTTTTCCAAGTGTGTTTTTCCAGGAACCAAGATTTTTCATTAAAGGACCTTCCTATTTCTTGTGTATATCCCAGAAGTTTCATTAACGTATTCAAAATGTTTTGTTGATGCAAATAATAGGTGTGATCCTCGTGGACTATAGCTTGGAGGCTCCCATATCCATGTCTTCAGTTCAGTGATGGGATCAATAAATCCATGAATAACAACATTTTTCATTAGCGCTCTGGTAATAAGCAATATGACCTCGTAGTTAAAGGCCCGGGCATGAGTCATAATAACTAACTAACTTAGCTCAACATAATGTTACAGAAGTTCAGGTACTTCCTGCACAATTCGTGACGTAAAAGAAGTAGGTACTTAGCTCAACATAATGTTACAGAAGTTCAGGTACTTCCTGCACAATTCGTGACGTAAAAGAAGTAGGTACTTTGCATAATTATATTAAACTTTGAAAGCTATCACTTGCTAGAAGTCTCAATACTGCCAGATGATCCGTAAATGAAATGGCGTCTCTATAAACTTTTATTTGCTTATATATTTTCCAACCCAGAATATTAGTTAAGGCCTCAAAATGTGTATGAGGCATACTAATGAAATGATGGAAAGAAGTTGCGAAGTCGCATCCTTAAGTCTTAATTTCTAAATTCGGCCGTCATTTCTTCCTTTCCATATTTCTTTCGCCGTTTTAAAAGTTAAGTTACGCAGTCGTTTTTTCTCTTGTTTCTCCGGAAATTGAATTATGAAAATCCCACTACCAGTATTGGACAAATAGTGGCCGGAGGACGCGAACGTTGTCCATATTATGGAAAAGAACTGAAGCAAAAACACAATTGAAACTTCGGTTTGTTTCCAAGACTAGAAACTTGTTTCTGTTTCCGAAAACAAAACCGTTGCAAGAGTGTGGGTGTTGTTAGAAATGGGCCTCTACAAGGATACAGATGGATGATGATGTTGCAGGCTCTGTAATGTACACTGGAGGAGGAGAACAGGTGTTGGTCCGGTGGTCACTGGAGGACCCGGATCATCGTAACTTCCTACCCCGCCTCTCTGGACAGATACTCTACCTGGAGGTGGCCTCCGACAACCACTCCATTGCCATCACCACCACCGACAATAGTAAGTTCATACTTAACCATTACACCGCTATAAAAGTTTTAAGGGCACACCAAATCATGTTGAGGGGAGCATGTGATGAATTTAGGGTGGTTGTTTCCTAGCGGATCAGCGCATATAAACCATGTTTTTTGTTGCTCTTCAGAGGTGAAGCTAGTCGATTCCCAGTTGAGACTGAAGTGTGTACTGCATGAGATGAGCTGGGGGGCGGCGCCTCCTGCGGACCCCGGGGGTCGTCTCTTTCCCGCCGGCCTCCTCTGGCATCCCACCTTCCGGGCGCTCCTTCTTAACGCCCGGGTCGGCCATCTACAACTGTACTCACCCTTCACTCAGAGTCATGTCTTCCATGTAAGCCCTCTCTTGTAATAATAGTGATTTTTTAAAATAAAAGTATTAGTACTCTTTAGTAAAAATATAAACACAATATTGACTTGGTAAACACCGTCTGTCAGGAGAGGGGAGGGAGGTGAATATGACACAGAATTTAGGCGAAAACAAAAAAATAAATAAATTATAAGATAATAATAACAATGAATAGAAAACTATTTCTAATTTAAAAAAAATGTAACTGGGGATGTTAAAAAAATGAAAGTCTCTCATTGAAAGGTTGTTATAGATGAGTGAGGTGGTGCATCCTTGAGGTCGGGAGAGTTCCTTTTCAGTATCTTCTTTAATTGCCATTACATATGCACCGTAAGGACTCCTGGAGCTACATACAACCTACTCGGGGGGGGGGATAAAAGAAAACTAATAAAATTTCTTCAAAAAAACTGTAAAAAGAAAGTAATTCCTTGACTGTTAACAGATGTTTACTGGGGCCACAAAGAAAAATAATTTCATAGCAGTTATTCATTTTTTATGAATTTCGTAAGTGGCAAGGTTATGCAGTTCATCATTTTTTTTATTCAAAGCAGTAGAAAAACATAATCTTGCTAAATAGCCGATACCTTTGTTGATAAGAACTTTTTTCAAAAAAATGTTAATGATTGTAAGGCCAGACTGTTCTGTGCACCTTCACTGTGACTCAGCGCCTCCACAAAATACTTATTTCGAAGTTTATTTGGAGTATTTTGTGAGTTAGCCACCAAAAAGTTTTAAAAAACGTGTTTTTTCTTTTTATCTGTAACTTTTTAAAGAAGCATTTCCGGAACCA
Organism: Aradus depressus; assembly: GCA_963662175.1. Taxonomy (NCBI): domain Eukaryota; kingdom Metazoa; phylum Arthropoda; class Insecta; order Hemiptera; family Aradidae; genus Aradus; species Aradus depressus. The sequence continues at coordinate 41,071,715 of OY759222.1, forward strand.
TATTTATAGGAACTTTATTTCTTATTTTCGACCCACCAAACCACTTCCGGGTTTAAACCGGCTGAAACACCCTGTATTGCACAATAATAAATCATGGTAGGTATACTTGAATGGTCTCATATTATTGTATAGATAGACGTAACGGAGCAGAACCTGCTGACCCAGGAGAGAGACAAGACTATAGTGAACACGGAGGTGGTGCTGACGGGGGTGTCGAGTGACGGGAGGTGGTTGGCCACTCTGGAGGAGCGGGAGGACCCTGGCTGGCGTCTGGAACAGCGACTCAAGCTCTGGACATATGCTCCTCTTGACAGACGGTACACACTCCACTCCCCCTTTAAACTAGGCTTGTCCCAGCTCAAAAATGCGACGTAGTTTGTTTTGTAACATGGAATAATTTATGTAGTTCATAAACACCTTCACAAATGATAATTAATTACAAGCATATTCATTTGAAAAATAGATAGATGGCTATATTTTTTATTGAAATTACTTGCATATTTACATAATGCTTACAATTTAAATCCCATAATTCGCTACTTGGCATTTGCTAAGTTCCATAGTCTTTGTAATTAGTTATTGAGACTCATGCCCGGGTCTTAACTACACGGTCATATCGCCTACGCTCTTTCGTCGCTCTGGTGAAGATAAGCCCGACTATGGGAGTCCTAAATTTTGCCTACCCTCAATTTTTTATTCCCCTAAGGGGTCTTTAACGAGTACCTGACATCGTTTAGGCTCGGAACCATCGCTTAACCTCCCATCCGAAGAACGGCATGCTCAAGGTTTTTTTATCTCCCAGAGAAGTCCTCGGCCGAGTTTCGAGCTCATGATCCTTGAGCTCAGAAGGCAAGGACGCTGCCTCTGAGCTACCGGCGCCCTCAGTCTTTGTAATTGCTTCCATGCCTTTAGAACAGCTGTTTTCAATCTAGGAAACAGATATATTTGTTTTTTTACACATATTTTGTCTTTTCGGCCATTCAAAACTTTTATATTTTGTGTCTAAAAACGTATGTCAATCATAATATCCTATTTATATCTTCGTCTTATGAGCAACAACTTTTCTTGGCTAAAAAGTATCCGCTATTTGTCCAAAATCAATTTAATAATTACATTGCTCTCTGCGTTCACATGTAGTCTGCTAAGAGATGTGCTATGTTTCTTCTTCTGTTCAGGTTCACCCTGAACTCGTCCATAGAGAACCCGCACAACGGGCGGAAGTCGACCTATCTGCGGTTTCGTCCAGATGCTCCCTCCATCCCAGAGGCCAGTCTGGACTATGGCCTCGTCACCTCCGGCCAGGACGATTACCTCAGACTCTGGACCCCCTCCCACAGATACACCATCCAACGTAACTTAACTCACTTTTCTAGTTTTGGTCTATTATCTCAATAATACTTTTTTCCTGTTTATCTGCCATGTTCTGTCAACCTGCGATAAACACACTAATCTCAATTAAACCTCCCTCCTTGTTTATCAATCTGTTTTCTATTTACGTACGACTGAATATGGATAAATGTTATTCTATACATTTAGTAGCCATCTTATTCTATTTTGTACATGGTTTCATTTAGAATTTCATTATTTTTATATTTTATTAACAAAAATAACAATTGGGATAACTATCAAAAAAATTACAGTATATCAATTTATCAATAATTAATTGGTAATTTCTTCCCTTAGGTCTCTCTCAGAACGTATATATGGGAGTCCATCCGACACGTTGAAGTTGTCTTTCTCTGAATGAGTTGGCATATTTTATGATAATATCAATTCTTGTTGTTATTTGTATCCAGTGTTGCCTATTGGTATTTCCAGACTCATTAGACATTGTTGCGCTGTGAACTGTTTTCTATTAATGTTTAAAAAACGGTATGGACTTTTTGGGCCATGTATTATTCGAATTATCTATTTAACCGAACCTTGCATACGGATCCGTGAGAATATATTTTTTTTATTTAAAGAGAACTTTCATAGTGATGCTGCGCAGCAGATGAGGTCACTATTCCTGATTTTTGTTTTATTTTTGACTCATGCCCGGGCCATATCGCCTACTGCCGGAGAGTTCTGGTGGACAGGAGCCTCTCGACTATACTGTGTGTTCTAAATGTTGTCTTGCCTTGTCTTTGAACGAGTACCTGACATTGACATCCCACTGGCTCGTCACCGCCTTTTAGCGTCACCTCCGAAGGACAGTGTGCTCAAGGTTCCTTATTTCTCAGATAAATAAACCAAGGGCCCCTCCTATGATCGAACTCGCGACCTTTAGCACAGTCGACAAGAATGCTACTGGTGCCTTCTATTATTTCTGTGATCCTCGATTGATGTCCTAGCTATCTGCAATTTTGTACTGTTTCTATTCCGACTAATGCCTAAGTTACTTGCAGAAGACAGTGCTTTGGTGTGGGGCTGCGAGGCGGCCAGGGAGTACCGCCATCAGCAGTGCGGCCCCGTCTCCTTCTGCGAGGACGGCTCGGTCTTGGGGGTGGCCTGGGGTCACTCTCTGGCACTGTACGACAGCCACAACCTCCAGCTCCACCACTCTCTATCCAGACAGGGCAAAAAGGACCCCATCAGGTAACCTCAACACAGCTTCTCTCTCTCTCACTTGTTGGACAACTCACACTCTTCGCCTGGGTGACTTGTTCTTTTGAGTACCTGAGTGCACTCTAACGACTTCACTTCAGACTATCAATAATACAAAATCTATGTTTGTCTTGATCACAATGTGTTAATTAGTATATACAACTTCTAAGTTGAGGAACGCGGACATATTGTGGAAACTTGTAATAAATAAATAAAACAAACTTATTTTTTGAAATATTGTCTATTCCACTAAAGATATATATACATATATAACTACCGGTTTCGGCTTTATACCATCGTCAGGTCTAGTTATGAACTAAGTCAGTTTGCAGAGAGCGACCCTTCAAACATTTGCATGAATGACCAAATTTATTTAAACTATTCCCCTTTGTTAACACCCTGAACCAGTTCTGTTTCCACATATATGTTTGTATTATCTGTTATTAATATTTGGTTCCACATATATGTTTCAAGTTATCTAAATCTTAATATTATTATTAATTTATTTCTATTTTTTATTATTTACTTGTATTTGTTCTTATTTATTTGTTATTTTCTCCGTATTAGTCTAGTGATATTGTTTTATGTAAATTTAGAACTAGGTTTTGTTAAGAAATATTTCATGAGTTAGCTAACGGTACAGCCGGGGGACTCCCAAGTTTTAATAGCACCCTTTGACCTGAGATGTATTTGAAGGGTCGCTCTCTGCAAACTGACTTAGTTCATAACTAGACCTGACGATGGTATAAAGCCGAAACCGGTAGTTATATATGTATATATATCTTTATTACCAGAGTGACGAAAGAGCGCTCTGGTAGTAGGCGATATGACCTCGTAGTTAAAGCCCGGGCATGAGTCATAAAACCTAACCTAACCTATATCTTTAGTGGAATAGACAATATTTCAAAAAATAAGTTTGTTTTATTTATTAATTAGTATATATTTAGTAAATATTTGGGACTCTGCCATCGGCATATCCAGCCTTGCGGAATTGAACCCCAGCATTTGGAAACGAGCTCCTGGGTGCATGTTTGTTAATCCCGGTGACAGGGAACTCTCCATGGCAGAGAGCCACATACCAGTCTGCCCGCTGTCCCTTTTCGGCAAGTTATTGGAGACCTTTATTCCTATAAAATATACACCTGAATACTTATACTTTCGTATCCCGTTGGCAGTTCGGTTGCTTGAGGGGCAGTTCCATGGAGGATGCTGAGGTCGGAATGGAAGGAAGCAGAGGCAAATTTGCTCTCTATATCTTCTTTGACAGCGCGTCGGCCTTCCACTATGCCAGGCTGCTTGCCATATACTCGTGTATACACACGACTGTCAGGTATGGGACTGCCTAGGCTTTCCAGTTTCCTCAGCGATCGACCTACGGCCATTAATCTCCGTCCATCGGAATTGCTCTCCAGACCATTTGTGTTTTTTTTGAGAAAGGAACAATTTTGCTTTACATCTTACTACTTAGTTATAAAAATTTAATATATTCTTTGCGATTTATTTTGTCTGCTACCCATGATGTGTTACCTTATTGTTACTTTATAATTATTGTTAAGGTTTATTGAGTTTGGAAAGTGTGAAAGCAGCCATAGAGTTGTAACGTGTGGGAGTGATGAGATAGTTGTCTACGACCTGAAGCAGTTGAGGGTGGAGTGGTGTCTGGCTATGTCGGGGGTGAGTCTCCTTGCCCAGGATCCTGCCTCCAGCTTCTTCGCAGTCTTCACCACATCTAACACAGGTAACCTTCTTACACTAATCATTACAGTAGAACTATTTAAATTTTAGTTTAACTCGCTGAGAGACAATATATCTAGGCTTAGACCCTGGTCAGAACAAAAGCGCGCCGAGAAGAAAACAAGGACAATGAAGTTAACGGTTAAATGTTACTTCAGTAGCTCCAAATATAATGAAAATATTGACACAGTACCGAGGGTTATGCATTTTGGTAATTTATGGTTTCCAGATTTACTTTGTGAAGCTCCATTCTAGGAATAGATAATTAAAATGCACAATTTCTTTGTCAAACTTCACTATATATTCTCAAATACTCAACTAGTTTCGCCGTGTTAAGGCATTATCAGTTTGTAAGTGACTCTTGATAATGCCTTAACACGGCGAAACTAGTTGAGTATTTGAGAATATATAGTGAAGTTTGACAAAGAAATTGTGCATTTTAATTATCTATTCCATGCATTTTGGTTTTACCAAAAATCAGGTCAAAGGGCGAAAACTTAGTAGATTACAAATAATTTTTAAGCTAGGGAAGGACACATTTCCGGTGTCTTTCTTCTGAATATCACACATCGCCAAAGACTAAAATAGCATATTTTTTAATACAATCTTAATAATTTTTCTTGTATGAGGGAGGTAACCTCATGATGTTCTGTAGTGAGTTGTATACTTTATAGATTGGTTCCCCTCCCCTATTCTAACATCTATTTATTGCCAGGTAAGATGTAAGCAGTTGATTAGTCTAAGAGAACACTTTTATTATCTTGTTTCCTTGGAATATTCTCTACTCAGATTGTGTTGTGTTGCAGTGTCAGTGTTCAAGTCGTGTTCACCTGAGCCAGTGTTCTCCAGGAGCGAGCTCTGTAGCCGGGAGGGTCAAGTGCTCTCTGCAGTGTTCGTTCCCAGAGAGCATCATCCCCCCTTCACAGCACCTCACTGGACCCACGCATCTCACCTCTTCTACATCAACTCCAATCAGGTGCCCTATATGCTACCATCCGTTTGTAAAATTCAGGCATTATGTATAATGTGTCAATCACATGATCAAAAGTGTCACATTGAAAAACAACTCATCACCTGTTTTTTCAAGACGTTACTTTTGTTTTTTTCGAGACAGCTGCATTATTTTATCTATAGTATGAGCATTTTTCGTATGGGCTTACATAAAGATTCAACTTTAATTAAAAAAATTGAAGAGAGAAATCTAGTTAACCCATATTCTATATTCTCGCCAAACCAGATAGTGTTCCAAATTTGGTTCTTCTAGGTCTTATAGTTTCGGAGAGAGATGAGAAAGCAAAATGTGTGTATTTCAAATATATTTGGAATATAGGATATGTGCCATCTCAAAATTGTGAATGAGTTGTGGCGATGCCTGAATCATAAACCTACTGCAAGATCTTTAATACTTGATCGGATTTTCATGAAATTTCATGCATAGCATTCTTATAAGCCCGGTTAAAGCCATTGGCATTCCAAAGATGAAAACAAGAGTTGGCGTTGTTATTGCAAGTATTTTAAAGGTTAATTGTGTATTCACGAAACTTGCAGGTATTTCAAGGATGGCCCTTCTGTGTTAAAATAAAGGGGGAGTAGTGGGGGCCCCAAAACGTAAAATGAGTGGTGCTCTTTAATGATGCGATTTTCATGAAATTTCACAATTTCATTTTCAATTTCCTTATACCTTTTTGTTCTCTGTCCGGACAAAGCACGTAATGTCAAGTGGGCCGTGTAAGTGACATACTTCTTCGTCCTCAAAATCATTGAAAATATCAACATTTCTAACATCATATAACTTACAGTTAATACCGCCGGTTAGTAACCGGGCAGATAATGTTACTAACCTATATAGTCACTAACCGGGCCACACCGGATAACCTATTAGTCTTTAAGAAATCTCAAATGGAAGTTTGAAGTTGTAACTTCATATCTTTGAAAGTAGTAAGTGATGTATAATTTGGGATAATCCCGTTTCGGAATGGACCCTTCATATGTTCAGGTTGTAGACGTTGTGTTCTAAGGCATGACCCTTTATTGTCCAGGAGCTGATGTGTTTTGAGAGTGCTGAGGAGAGTCGTGCCAAGCTGGAGCTTGACCTGCAGCAGCCGCTCCAGGAGGTCGCAAGTACCCCCTTCAGGCAGCTCCTCGCCTCTCACGCCCTCTCAGAGGACACCAACCCAGACAAGCCCACTCTCTACAACTCCATCTCCTTTTCATCTCCACATGCTGCATTTGAACAGGTAATTTCGCCTCCATTTTGGTAGCACTGATTGAAAGTGTACTTTTTGAGTGATATTGATAACGGGACAAAGCGACTTGAAGCAAACAAGTTGACGCACCAGTTTATTTGTGACTCTTGCCCGGATTTCCAATATGATCCTCTGTTCCCAGTGCCTCCCGACTCCGAGTTCCTGTGTTTGGTTAAGAGAATCCTTGTATTTCTTCCGAACAATGTAATTCATTTCGTTAATTGCAATCCCAGAAACCGTTCGTTCACGGCGTAGGTCATGACAAAAATATTTTTCCTATATGATTCGTGTAACGTAGTTCAACTCAGTTAAAAAGTTGTTAACTAAACCGTAAGACGAACACAATACAATGCACGCCTCTATTACAGTTGCGGGGAGGGAAGAAAGTTTTGCCCAGTTTCAGACAACACACTAAATAAAAATGTTTCCCGTGAATCTTTAAGAATTATAATTATTAATTTATTTATGATTTAACCAAAGAGGAATCGTTTGAAAATTAATGCTTTAAATCTCTATTTTTGTAGTTACAAATATTATTTTTTGTTTTTTATTTGTTGCATTAAATCTACAATTTATGTACAAAAATCGCTTCATCCAAATGCCCTTTTATTGGGATCGAATCAATAAGGCTTACATTAAGATTTAATTCGAGTCATGTTTGAAAAAATCGGAGATTGTTGAGATGGATTTGGGGAAATCAATCTTCACTTTTAAAACCTCCAATAATCATGGTATATAGTCGTAATTATCTGAGAGAGTATCGAGTTTAGCTTGGAAATTATTGGAAACAAGCGTATCATTGTCGAAAATTCAAGTCAAGACAACTGTCGATTCTCTTCCAAATCTTCGTTGGTTTTAGAGGAGGAAGGAACATTAAAAAAAAAAAAAATAATATGCAATGTCGTTGATTCCCGAACGATTTTTTTTCAAGTTGTTCCACTTGACGTGGTATGAATGAACTATATGCATCGTAATATTTTATGTTAATATTGGGTTGTTAAACTTCTTAAAAGGATTAAACATTTTCAATTAAAAAAAAAATTGTTTTAAAATCCGGTAGTTATATGCATAGTTTATGCGCCTAATTCTCTGCCACTTATCCATAGATCTACGAAGAAGTCTATATTACGAAGATATGACTGCGGTGATGTGGTATGATATAGTGAGGAGCCCTGCGATAAGCGAGATGTGTTTTCTTTCGGCTTTCAGTTAAAGGGTGTAGTTCTGCGCTACACAAAGTCTTACGGCCGCTACACACTTTAACATAATATATATATATATATATATATATATATATATATATATATATATATATATATATATACATTCTTCTTGGGAACTAGAGGGCGCCGGTAGCTCAGTGGTATGCGTGGTTGACTTCTGAGCTCAAGGTCGTGGGTTCGTAGCCCGACCGAGGCCCTTAGTTTATTTTATCTGGGAGGTAAAATAAACTTAAGCACGCCGTCCTTCGGATGGGACGTTAAGCGATGGTCCCGAGCCTGTACGATGTCAGGTACTCGTTAAAGACCCCTATAGGCCAGTCAGTAGAGGATCGAAACAGGGGGGTACGTTGCAAAAGGTGGTGTAGAAGCTTTTATTTTTTTATCTTGTATATATGGGTACGAACATGTAAAAAACAAAAATGCTAATACGGGCGACCTCGGGACAACTTTTGGCAGCCAAAAAACCTCGAAATTTTAGGACTTTTTTGGTTTTTTTGCCTATAACTCCTGAAAGATGCATCCTAGCGAAAAAGTTACGATGTAAACAATTGAAGAGCATTAAATTCTGCGTTGATTGAGTACCACAACTTAATAATTCAATTAAGTAGTATGGTCGAAAACCACGGTCAAAAAATGACGATTTTTTCCAACTTTGTCAAAAACTGAGATATAGTACTATATATGAGTCTACAGCTTGGGAATGAGTTTTCTAAGAGAAAAACTCATGAAATAAAAGTTGTAGAGCATCAAATTCTGCGTCTACTGAGTACCAACATTTTTGAATTTGGCGAAGTACAACTCTCGAAACTTATTATTGCTAAATAATCATTTAAAAATGTGAATCAGTTAGGAGAAAACACAGGAGTAAATAAGAAAAGATATGAATGTAATTTAAAAAATACATAAGTTCTAGTATGCCTCATTTTTTCCTGAGCCGTTTGGATGGCCCCGGCTCCTCTACTGGCAACTGTGGAGGTGGTAGGAAGCTCTCATCATCCTGCTCTGGTGGAGTGGCGTGTTCATCCAGAGCTACTTTTTCACATACGAACTCGCGCCCTACCCGATGTCACTCTTTGCAGAAGGAGCCATGCGGAAAGGAACCAAGTCGTCCATGTACGCAGCATTCACCCCGCTTGCCTCCAAAGCTACAAACGGGTGACAGTATTTCGCAGTAGTGGATGGAGGCTATCTGCTTCATAAAGTCTTTTGGCCTCGCAATGCCTCCTTCGCAACCATCGCCAAGAGCTACTCCTCTTTTTTAAAAAGACACTATGGGTCCACGAATGTTGCCGGTGTGTTCGACGGGTACCCTGCTCAGAGTGGCACCAAAAGATCCGAGCGATTGCGGCGGATGAAGATTCACCAATCCCCCGAAGTGATCTTTGATGTGAATACAATGAACCAAGTCCCTCAGGAAACGCTTTTGGCCAATAAGCAAAATAAAAGTCGTCTCATTGAAGTCCTGAAAAGTCACTTCGAAGATTGTGACATTGAAGTCAATCAGACCCAAGAAGATTCTGACTTGCTCATTGTTAACACCGCCATTTCCAAGGCCAAGGAGCACGAAAATGTCAGGATAATTGGAGAGGACATAGACCTCCTTGTGCTTATGATAGGGCTTGGCCAGCCATGCACCAACTTGGTCTTTCTGAAGCCTGGAAGAGGGGGTGCTGCTGATATGCAATATTTGACATCTTTCAAATTCGACCAATCCATATCCAGCCACATCCTTTTCATCCACGCGTTTAGTGGATGTGATACATCAGCTATTTTTGGCCAAGGAAAGATGAAACTGAGCAGCAAGGTCACCTTTTCTAAAGAACTGAAGGACATCTCTCGACGGTTCCTCAACCCACTCATCAGCCATGATGAGATTGCTGAGGCTGTTGCGCGTATTTTCGCGGTCATCTACACCGGCGAATCCACCAAGGTAGCTCTGGATGAACTCGCCACTCCATGCCACCTACTTATGATGCTGCACGCCACCCACTCATACCAGTGTTTCCATCAAAAACAGACATGGTTGGGTAACACAATTAACCCGGAGGAGTGGGGATGGGTGCGCAGTAATGCGGGTCTAGTTCCACTAAAAACCTCCAGAGGCGTGGCTCCCTTGTCTCTACTCACGACAGTGTCATGCGCTTGCAAGATAGCGTGTAGTAGAGCCTGCTCTCTCCGTAAGGCTGGTCTGAAGTGCTCTTCCATATTCAAGCATTGCTGTGGTCAACAATGTGACTACACTTTACCACCGGTAGTTGACGAAGATCACTTCAACCAGCTATTGGAGCCCGAGGAACAACCAGAGCAGGATGATGAGAGCTTCCTACCACCTCCACAGTTGCCAGTAGAGGAGCCGGGGCCATCCAAACGGCTCAGGAAACAATGAGGCATACTAGAATTTATGTATTTTTTAAATTACATTCATATCTTTTCTTATTTACTCCTGTGTTTTCTCCTAACTGATTCACATTTTTAAATGATTATTTGATGATACTAAAGCAAAAATAACTCTGTAGGATATACACCCGTACTGTACCGAAAGTCGGGAGATTGCCAATTTCGAGAGTTGTACTTCGCCAAATTCAAAAATGTTTGTATTCAGTAGACGCAGAATTTGATGCTCTACAACTTTTATTCCATGAGTTTTTCTCTTAGAAAACTCATTCCCAAGCTGTAGACTCGTATATAGTACTATATCTCAGTTTTTGACAAAGTTGGAAAAAAATCTTCATTTTTTGACCGTGGTTTTCGACCATACTACTTAATTGAATTATTAAGTTGTGGTACTCAATCAATGCAGAATTTAATGCTCTTCAATTTTTTACATCGTAATTTTTTCGCTAGGATGCATCTTTCAGGAGTTATAGGCAAAAAAACCAAAAAAGTCCTAAAATTTCGAGGTTTTTTGGCTGCCAAAAGTTGTCCCGAGGTCGCCCGTATTAGCATTTTTGTTTTTTACATGTTCGTACCCATATATACAAGATAAAAAAATAAAAGCTTCTACACCACCTTTTGCAACGTACAATACCTCTACTGACTGGCCTACTACCCTAGATGAATAAAAATTTAGGGTAGGCAAAATTTAGGACTCCCACAGTAGAGTCGGGCTCAAGTCCACCAGAGTGCCGAAAGAGCGCTCTGGTAGTAGGCGATATGACCTCGTAGTTAAAGCCCGGGCATGAGTCATAAAACCTAACCTAACCTTCTTGGGAACACCGCGAACACTAATCCAGCGTTGACATCTTCAAACTATAATTGTTTGCTTGTGAGGTTTTATATGACTTGTACGAGTATTTGTTTTTCAGTTTTCAGATCTGTCCAACCTCACTTGTAGAGTGTGGACCTAGAAATGTGAAGGGTGAGGTTCGAATCCAGATTTTCACTTATATCTTTTAAAAATAAAACAAATTTTTGCTTGAAATATTGCCTATTTCACAAAAATGTTTATACATACACTACTGATTATATCTTCTATGGGATTAGGAGTGTGATATAAAATCTCGCCTGCCGAACAAGGCGCGGAATGCGTTTTTAAGAATGCGCGTAACCTAATTTATTTTTTTGTTTGTTGCATTTCAGCTGCTGAAATACGGGCCATACACAATGCCTCCTCTAAGTCTCACCACTGGACAGTTTATTGATGTATTCAGGAAGAGAACAAGGTGAGTAGAGTCTCATCTGACTTAGCCTACCCATTAATGTATATTGTCAATTTATACTATGTTCGGATACGTGACGTTGGAGCAGCTCCTGGCAGAAGTCGATCTAGGCTTTCCTCTTAGGTTAGCTTTGAATTCTGTGAAAATAAATACTAACTTTGTTCAATAGCCAAACGTCCAAACTCTATTTCATATCACAAAGCCTAATCAATGCTTACGTAATTATAATCGAATTTATTCATTAATACAAAAGTTTTTTTCACCTTTCTTTCCCTAATATTTTGTTTATTTTCTCTATATCCAATTTTTATTTATAATATATATTAAATAAAATATGTTTAACCCATTATTTACATGATTAACCTTATTATTGGGAAATATATTGGCACATACTTGGAGGTGTATGAAAATATTGTGTTGGATTATATTATATACACGACTCATCTCGGAGTCAGACCCCATTCTCAGATCTAGTGTAAACAATTGACAATATTTAAAAAAGAAGCCTGTTTTATTTCCACAGTTGCCACAATATGTCCGCCTTTCTCAACCTATAAGTTGTTGACAAGGAATGCACAAAGCTTAAATGTCATTAATTCATGTCAAAAATTAGGAAAATGTCCAATAATACTAAATTTAACCATTGAATGAAACCTCCGTCCACTGTTGAAATTGAATATTTTTGACATGAATTAATTACGTTTTCTGACTGCTACTACCATTATTAGGCGATTCAGCTGCCAAAATAAGCCCTAGCTCTGGTTGGTTAGCATTCCTTGAGTCAGCTGTCAAAATAAGCCCTAGCTCTGGTTGGTTAGCATTCCTTGAGTCAGCTGCCAAAATAAGCCCTAGCTCTGGTTGGTTAGCATTCATTGAGTCAGCTGCCAAAATAAGCCCTAGCTCTGGTTGGTTAGCATTCCTTGAGTCAGCTGCCAAAATAAGCCCTAGCTCTGGTTGGTTAGCATTCCTTGAGTCAGCTGCCAAAATAAGCCCTAGCTCTGGTTGGTTAGCATTCATTGAGTCAGCTGCCAAAATAAGCCCTAGCTCTGGTTGGTTAGCATTCCTTGAGTCAGCTGCCAAAATAAGCCCTAGCTCTGGTTGGTTAGCATTCCTTGAGTCAGCTGCCAAAATAAGCCCTAGCTCTGGTTGGTTAGCATTCCTTAGCGGTAATTTAGCAGACATCTTCATTACATTAATATATTTTTAGCAGCTATATTATACTTCCATTTATTTTTGTTGTTTCACATATCAAAATACTTCCATCGTTAGATTTGTGTTGCTTGCTATTTCTACTTTCATTATATGTTACCATTTGTCTCATTGCGTATGTTGCGGCCCTCCATCCATCTTGAATATCAATTGCTGACCTGCCTAAGGAGATTTTGAAAATACAATATATTTTTGGCTGCTATATTATTCTCCCTTTTATTGTTTGGTTTCACAAAATATGAAATCAATATATTCAAGATGGGAGGCAGCAACATTGAGAACGAAGATAAATGATTTCTTAGAATGAAAGTAGAAATAGCGAATTAAGGCTAACGATGGTAGAGCTTCACGCAACGACATCTACTGATTGTCACCCAAATCGGTCAAAGGGAAGTAGGATTGATTGGAGGGGCTTAACTCTAAAACTTCAGCTATTGCTGTTGAAGTGAGTTCACTTGATTTTCAGCCAAATCGGCTGAAGTGGGGAAGGGTTTATTACGAATCCGGAGAGTACATTGATCGTAATTCACTGATAAATTTTATTTATTTGAAATTCTTCAAACTGATATAATCATGGATATTATTTTAAAGTTACAAAAAAAAAGTGTAGTATATCTTCAGTATAAATCATGTAGTCGATATAGATAAGGCCCCAGGATAAGTGACATTTTTTTACAAATCTCATTTTGGGAATATTTCCTTTAGTTTAGTAATTCTTCCGGGTACTAACGCTAGTCATGTATGCACAAAGTATTCATTGTAGTTCGATTGCAAAAAATAAATAAATATAGAAACTTTTTGTAAAACCTAAAATTGTTCTTAAGCTATAATTAATACATTTAATTGATTAGGATTTATTGCGTATAATTCCTTAATTATTTTTGCTGTATAAAAAACACTCCTGCTTACGACGGGGAAAGTGCCCTCCACAGTTTGGTAAGGCTATTCTAGAGAATCTTCAGAAGATTCTCTAGAATAGCCTGGAATATATTATATTCCAAAATAAATAAACTATGTATCCTCCCCCCCTCCAAAAAAAAAAGAATACTATAAAATACTGTATTATATATTCCAAGATACTATATAATAGTGGTGGGCGCTTTACCACAATTTGGGAAGGCTACTCTAGAGAATCTGGAATATATCGGGTATTCTTTTGGGCTATTCCTCTTTGTCTGAAATTGTCTCATTGTGTTTTCTTTGTCTAGCAGCAGGCAGAAGAGAGTGGAGGAGGATGTTGATGTGGAGTTAGGAGAAGAAGACAACAGGAACAGCTCCGAGTCATCAGACTGTGAAGAGGGTAAGAGCAGCCATCTAGGATATCAACCGACATTTGTAAAGCTAACACGTTAGGACCTAGATCTTCTGAACCAGCCAGTCTTGCATTCCTAATAGGTAACAAACCATATAAAGAACATTATTGGTTCGTCAAAAAGCATTTGAATGTTTTGTAAATAACTCATTATCTACTGGTCGTAAGAAAAATTGTGTTCTTATCAAGATTATAGAGCATAAAGTTCTCTAAAAATTCTTTGAAGAAGAAACTGTTTCGGAGCAAATGCAGCATAGAAATGATAAAATGAGCGCGGCGCCCCACTGGTATGACCAAATGCAGCATAGAAATGGTACAATGAGCGCTTTTCTCAAGTTAACCATTTAGCTGAAACGTCAAAATTATCTTGAATTAGAAAAGCTGTATAAAACTCTTAACAATTTTATAGGAAATGTTACGTTCTTTAATACAGTTTATTTCATTTTTGCTAGAATGTAGCTGTTTTCATAAACATTGAAGGGTGTCAGTTGTCATTAGATTCGTATTGAAACTAGGAGGCTACTTTCAATTTTCTCTATTGTTGGCATTTGAAGCCTGTTTTTTAGGATTGTCTCTCTCAATTTTCCCTGCGAAAACTGTTTACTGCGTAGACGCCTGTTTTAGGTACTTATAATAATAACGCTATTGAAATGAAATGTCTCCCACTGTAGAGTCGGACTCATGGCCACCAGAGCGCTCTTTCGTTAGCGATATGACCTTGTAGTTAAAGTCCGGGCATGAGTCCGGTAGTAATAATTAACAATAACGCTACTGGTGGACAGAGCCATGGAATGTCCAGCAAAATAAAATGCAGGTAGATCAGTATTTCTATTTGTATTTTGATGTTTAGACTTTCATTGTTTTCAATATTACTAAAATGTTTTTGTTCATATCGAGGTCCTCACAATTTTCAATCTGGTATTCCTATAAAGCATTTTGTAAGGTTCCTGAACATTGCTGCTATTTTAACTGATGCCGTTATGCTGAAAAAACGTGCTTCATTCTCTGGTGCCGGTGTTCATCCACTGGTCCAATTGTATTTTTTTTCCTAATTTTTGACATTAATTAATGACTCTTTGTAGCTGTTATTATGATTAAATAGACCAGTCAGTTGTCAAAATAAATCCTATTTTGTTAGTATATTTTGTTAGTATATTTTGTTAGTATATTCTCGTTCGTGTCAATTTGTTGGACATTTTGAACATTCGGTTAGTTTTCCATAAACGTACAAAATAGGTCAAGCCCTATTTTGATTTATAAAAAAAATATTTATTTTTCTCTGTTTTACATGTGTTTTGTTTTGTTGCAGGGGGCGAAGGAAAAACACGAATGAAAGGGAGATTAATGGTTTCGAAGAGAGAAACCAAAATTATTAAAACTTACATTGGGTTTGGTGCCACCCCATTACCGCCACCATCTCAACCTTTCCCATAAATGAAACAAAACCGTTTTTTATTTATATAAAAAAAAACAGTAAATCAATTGAATTATTGGCGTATATTTACTAAAAAAAAATCAACAAATTGAAGTTTGCACGTGACTAATCACAGCATACATTCAAAGAAATAAAAAGATGATTCTTCCGTCTGTCTTTTAAGTACGCAGCTTCTCACATGATGACAAAGAAAATACGTAAATAGGCCATGGGGATTATCATTCAATTTACGGAAAATTTTGTGATGACGGCGATAATGTGACCTTAGCACCTTTTTACAAGTACATTAAGTTTTCCTATTTCACCTACTATTCATATTTCTTGTAAATATATTTTAACCTTCTTGTAAAGATAATTTTCAATTGGATCAGTTTTTCAATGAATTTGAATTTACATATTTTAATTTCAAATATAGGTAAAGATTTTCAAGCCTCAAATCAGGCTGGTATACACTGATCACTTCCATGTTGAAAAAAAAAAAAAAAGGTATTTTTATGTATATATTTTACACACATTTCTTCATACATTAAAAGAAATATAAGAATATTATTTTAATATTATATATATTTTTTAAATGTTTTCCTTTATCAGTTACAAATTACCTGTGTAAAAAATGTAAATGAAGAGTTGAATGAGGCTGCAACCTAGCTGAGATGTGTTATTTATATTCTATTAACTGCATCGGCCTCAGCTCCACCACGTCACACCTCCACAAATAAAACACCGAAAGAACTTAACAATTAGCTCTATTGAACTTGCTTACTGAGCTCAAGTTCGCGGGTCTGAAACCCGGCCGAGGCCCTTAGTTTATTTTATATGGGAGGTAAAATAAACATAAGCACGCCGTCCTTCGGATGGGACGTTAAGCGATGATCCCGAACCTGTACGATGTCAGGTACTCGTTAAAGACCCCTGTCCTAGGTGAATAAAAATTTAGGCCTTTAGGTTTTCTATATGGTTGGTGAAAAAAACTTGAGCACTCCGTCCTACCGATGGGACGTTAAGCGACGGTCCTCAGCATCTACAATGATAGGTACTCGTCAAAAACACCTAACCTAGGTGAGTCATAATAACTAACAAGTTAAAATTAACAAATCTGAAAGCATCGAACCTTAAACCATGGATGGACGAGCCTCCAAGCAGCTATGAAGAGTTACCACAGCAAGGTGAGATAATAGGACAATAATAGTAATAGGAAGGTAACTAATGATAAGTCCAAGAGGTCCTTGTCTAGGTAAGGCAATGTCAAACTTCCACCGCCTTAGCCGCCTTGTTAGTGGACCTTCCGCACTCCATTGAGCAAGGTGACATGCCGCAGCCCAGGCCGAAACGGCACAAGTAGCAACTAGAGCCTACACCAATCATAACACAAAACAGATACTCAGTGCTCGCAACATTAATATTTCTTAAAACTGATAGAGAACGACAGGATTATCTGCATCCTACACAGTTTATGCATTATATACAGTGTTTTTCAAAAAAAGTAGAGCTAACTTTATATATCCCATTCTTCAAATTTCTCGCTTTTTAACGGTAACGAGTAATTTCTGGTAACATATAATTACTAGTAACAAGTAACTACTGGTAACAAGTCACTCCAGTAATACTGGTATGAAATAATTTTGAGAAAGAGAAGAGAGTGTGATCTGTGAGCGAGGTTGATATAAGGAAGTCCTGTAGTGGCCACATCATTAAGTTCGTTGCTATTAGTTACCATTTATAAATTACTTAGGTATATTCCTTATCGACCCTTAGTCGTATTGACCCTATCTCAAATCTGAGGACTTACCAGCCATTGGAAATTGTGTAAGGAACGATTTTGGTAAGAATGAGTGTTTCGATATAACTAACCGTGTTCAGATAAATCAAGGAAACGTCATAAAACATTCGTTTCAAAACTACATTTCAAGATTGTTTTCGGCGTCTTTCTCGAAAACCGGACTACCTATAAAAAAAATATTTCTAATAAATTATGTATTTCAATATTCCCCACAACTGTTTGTTACTTGAAAAGATTCTTTGTAACAACATAAACTGTAACATGTTATGTTCAGGGGGAAAGTGGTCTCTTTCGTTTGATATCGGCCAAGAATCTAATCGAACCTAAGTTAGAACATGTGACCCCTTCTATTCCAAATTTTAAGTTCATAGCTACAATCGTTTTTGCGAAGGAGAGCTCATAACTGTTCAATCACACAAAAACAGACACGCGCACAGACAGACCATCCCGAAAGTGGTCAAAACGCATTCGGGGGACCTTCACACGAAAAAATCAGGTAATGATCCATTAAAAAGATTGAAAGTTTAGAGTGAGAGCGGATACATATACGGTTGGGGTGTAGAATCAATTTCAGTGATGGAAGGATCCTCGAAAGAGCAAAAACTGTTTCTTTTTTTCTCTGAATCCTACACAAAAATCGGTTTTTAAATAAAAGTCGAGCTAACTTCATACATCCCATTCTTCAAATTTCTCACTTTTCCACGGTTGTTATGTTTTAATATACTCGTTATCATCACTTAACTCCGGTCCGAAGGACGACATGCTCAAGATTATATTTCACTCCAGATAACACAACTAAGAGTCCTGTCTAGATTGCCAACTCGCGATCCTGAGCTGATTAGACAACACATGTAAAGATAAAATAAGTTTCCATTTGGTTCGAACTAAAATTGTCAAGAAAGAAATATAGAATATAGGTTGACTTTGCGGTACCGTTTTCACACATTTTCTGAAAAACACATTAAGGGAGCAATGTTGGTGGACAGCTATTGACCGAAAACGGCCGGATCCCGCAGGTTTTTTTATCTGGATGGTAAAAAAAACTCATGAAGCCCTCTAGTAGTAGGCGATATTACCTCGGAGTTAATGACCGGGCATAAGTCAAAAACAATATCCATTTATAAAAGCCCGGCATGCTTAGAGTATTTTTTTCATTTTTAAGTAAGTTATCTTCGGGATTACTAGACACTCTCGTTAATTTCAATGTCTCAGTAATTCTAAAGAATATAATAATAATAAATAAGATAATTAAATTTTCGAAACAATCTAACCTGATCCGGTTTTCATAAATATAGTATTAATTAGGAGAAACGTATTCAACAAAAAATATGGCATCCAGTCCAGTAGTTCCACGGAGCTCAAGCTATTTGTTTCCTATCCTCCTAAAATGCTACTCATGACCACGATTTTTACCATATGTAAAAGTAGATATCTAACGAAAAATAAG
Organism: Aradus depressus; assembly: GCA_963662175.1. Lineage (NCBI taxonomy): Eukaryota > Metazoa > Arthropoda > Insecta > Hemiptera > Aradidae > Aradus > Aradus depressus. Next base: position 41,090,346 of record OY759222.1, read on the forward strand.
GAATCATGCGTTGTGATATACCATTTGAAAGCTTATTACTTGAGGAAGTTTTAGTGAAATAAATCTTTCCGAACATTTCAAATGGGTTTCAAGAAAGGTAATATTATCGAAAAAAATTATCAAATCACTTTTCCAAAAATGAGGTGAACAGTTCAGAAATGCGACCTTTCGATCAAAAATGTTCAAGTCCGAAACGGTTGAAAACAGGACGTGGAGTATTCATAGTGTTTTTTGGTGCAAAATAATGTGTACTATCATGGTAGGTACATGTTTTGTCACACCGACTAATCACCCTGTCTGTAGGTTAAACACTACGATTTCAGTTAAACTGAGAAATATTGAACATTTCAATTAAATAGGGATTACAATCAAGGATGGAAATAAAACAAATGTTTGAATACTTACAAATTTTATTGTAAATATGTATATAAACAAACAATTGAATGAAATATAACAAATTATAATAATTCAATGTTGAATAGTGAATCAAAGAATTACATTCAGAAAAAGAGGAACCTAATTATAATAGCCATTAGACTTGAGATTAAAGGAAAAAAAACTAAAGATTCATAATGAAATGAACCTGACTAGGAAAATAGAAGCGTTGGTAGTTTGAGGAAATTGCCACTCTCCAGTGGTACAGCACACGAAATAATCTTTTCTTATTTGTAGTCAATAATTTATTTATTATTATCTTTGTGATGTTTTTGCTCAGTTCTACTGCTCTATATTTTATTTTATTGCTGAAAAACATTAATACAATAAGTAGGTACCAAAAATATAATAACAATAGCTATGATCATGAGAAGCAAGAAAAAAAGTGTATGATTAATGTTTCATATATATGAAATATTCGAATATCTAAACGAGATTTGAGCGAATTTTGTGTAATTTAGAGCAGGGTTCGACAATGGTTTTGCATTTGCGGGCCACATTTGCCCTGGTATTCAAGAGCGGGCTACATATCCAAATGAAACGAGTTATATAAGCACTAAGGTTCTTACAAACCGACTTTCTAATTTTATTAGCTAGGACCCGCCCATTTTGTTTATCACATCACATGAGAATATTTCACGAATTTTCTTATATTTTTAAAACCTGCCGACAGAGGTCAGTTATACAAAAAAATGCACAATTTCACCATAAAATTGTGATAACAGTCTCAAATATGAGGTGAATATGTATAACCATTTTTGTAGAAAATTTAATTCTGAACTTTTTACTTCTATCTACAACGGTTTTTGAGTTATGCTTCCAAGGACGTCTACCAATCAGACGACTATGTATTTTATTTCTGTATTTTCCTGCGTACGATTTTACTCAGTTGAAAGTTAAATAAATAACAATTTTCTTTACTCTTTCCAATCCATGTTTAGCATTTTTTCTTTTAAACTAGTCGTATTGTTTAAAACAAAATTTGAAATTTAATTTTTGCAAATAAATTTCGCACAATCAAAAAAGTTATAAAAAATTCTGCGTGAAAATGTACTTTCCATTTTAATGAAGTAATTCAAATATGAGGTAGTACCTCACCTCATTAATTTCTTTGAGCAGAACATATATTTTATATTATTATTATATTTTCTAATAATATTTTAGTTTGAAAACTGTTCAAGATAGAAGAAACATGTTTATTATAAATTTTCTAAAAAAAAAAAAGTTATATATAGTACTCTCGTATTCGACCGTACAACCGTTATAATGCCGACCTCTATACTGTACACTAGAAGTATGTCTGACCTGTGATATAATAACTGCTACAACCAACACCATCCACGAATTTGTAATAAATTATATTCCTTGGAAGTACAAGATTATATAAAATTATTTTAATAACTGATCAAGTATCGACTTGGAGGCTCCCGTCCTAGCAGCTACATACAGCACTTGTTATACAGTAAGTTATGAACCTATGACTATTTCATTTTTAATAATCTCACGACATTCTGTTAGTTTGAATCTTCAAAACTATATGTCTGCCAGATTTCATTTACTAGGTCAAATAGTTTCCAAATGCGAGGACACAACATGGTAGCCAAATTGGACCCATTGCGGACCCCTAGAGGACGCCATTCTGATTGTTTTTAAAAATTTTTCTCACTCTATTCAATGAGACGTGATTCATCAACATCCTACTAGACTATTCTCAAATATTTAATTTTTTTTTAACCTCTTTTTCGATGTACTTGTTAAACATGAGTCGAATACAAAAGAATTAATCTCGATTGAGGCCCATCATCTTACATAATACGTGTAAAATTTATTATTATAAAACTTGTTCCTCACTCTACTTTTTCACAGACATTCCACAAGGCTATATTCAAGAATGTTGATTTTTTAAAACTCCCTTTGACTTTAGGAGCTACAATGATAGGACAGACAAAACAGTGAAGACAAGGGTTCCGTTTGAACTCTCAAATTACAGAACTCTATTAAAAAACAGAAGGAATACTGATGAAATATCTGGATTACAGAAATGTGCAAGCTAAGTCAATTATAAAGAGAGGTGATGGCAAAACGATATGAATTACATGGTTTCAAAACAAATATCATAGAAAAAGTTGTAGTTGGAAAGCCAAGAAATGCATGCTTTCACAGCTTCATCTGCTTTAGCACTAATTTTACATATTTGAGGAGGAGGACTCCTTAGAAGGTGGGAGCTTGTCCTTAGAAGGTGGGAGGCTTGTCCTTAGAAGGTGGTAGGACGGAGGACACACAACTAGCAAACCCCACATGTACAATACACCTCTTGTATTAATAACGGTATGTTCTCCAAACTGATCCACAATCATCTTTGAATCGATTTTCTCAACAGCTTCCGTTCTACAACTCGAATTTGCAACATTTTTGTAAGAAATTAATTTTTTTTTATCATAAGAGTTAATTTTTTTAAAAGATAGTAATTTCTTTATCAAAAACCCCAAAAAACTAAAAATATATTTTCTGACTATATATATACAGGGTGACTTGCTACTCGTGCGACAAACTTCACCAGTAGATTCTTCACCATAAAATGAACAAAAAAGTTCATATTGACCATGGTCCGATTCTCAACCATTTCGGAATAATTTCGCTTTTTATCGATTTTGAAAGATATCACGACCTGGCGTCGGAAAACCGTGATATCTTTAAATTTGAAAATGTCTCCGAAAATCTGATAGCACCGTTGAAATCTACGTTAATTTTTCAATAAAATCTCGGGTGAAATTTGATTCATCTGACCACAAAATTCGATGAAAGAAGTGACGTTCCTCAGTGTCTGATTGTAGAAGCCAGCAACAAAATTCCTTCCTACGATAATTGTCACCTGTATGCAATACTTGAACCTTTTGAAGGTGGTAGGATACGGTTTTTCCTTTTTCAGAATTTCACACACCTTGAACTGGGAGATCCTGAATTCTCTCGCGAGGTCTCGTGTGCTGATATCTGGGTGAGCCATAACACGATCGATCACCGTTTGTTCCAGCATCACGTTGCTGGTTACCCAATTCGCGTGAATTTATGGGGAATCTACCGGTTCTACGGAGACATTCGTGGAGCCTAATAAAAACACCGATACTAGGTAAGCGTCGGTGAGGATATCTAACTCCGTATTCTTGACGCGCTGCTCTCGCGCTACAACCGCAGAAACTGTAAAGGAGATGCATATCTGCATACTCTTCATATGAAAATATTGCCATCATCACCCGAGACGGAGTATTTAACACCCATAATCTGCACCAATACTCCCATCAGAACCCACATGCAAGTCGTCAGCAACATTCCCAAAGACGTTTTTCAATCAATGTTTGCGCGGGCGTTATTGGAAATGTACTTACTCATCATGCATTTAGGGCTTTAATGGGCCCTGCAGGAAGAATGGGTCTTGAGGTGAACGCAACTAAAACCAAATACATGGTCACTGGAGAAGTGCCTACCCAAGGCGAGACCCTTGAAATAGGTCCCCACAAATTTGAGAAGGTCGCAGAATTTACGTACTTGGGCTCCATAGTTACACAAGACAATGTTAACGAAACTGAGATAAGGAAAAGAATCTTTGCGGCAAACAAGTGTTACTATGGTCTCAGCAAGCACTTCAGAAGCAACCACATATCCAGGCAGACTAAAGTCGTTCTATATAAGACCCTTATCCGCCCAGTTCTTCTGTATGGCTCAGAAACCTGGACAATTTCGAAAATGAGCGAACAGAGCCTATTGGTGTTCGAAAGGAAGGTTCTGCGCAGAATATTTGGAGGAGTGCAAGTAGGCCATGCATGGCGCAGACGCACCAACCAGGAGCTCTACGAACTCTATAGAGAACCAGATGTTCTGCAAGTCATGAAGATTGGGCGGTTAAGATGGGCGGGACATATCGCCAGAATGGAAGCTGAGGAAATGAGGAAGAAGCTGCTAATGGAGCCCATTCATGGAGTAAGACGGCGAGGAAGACCTAAGCTGAGATGGGCAGATGGTGTGGCAGAAGATGCCCGAAACATGTTCCGCACCAGGAACTGGATGGCAGCCGCACAGGATCGGGACAATTGGCGGCTGTTGGTGGAGGAGGCCAGGACCCGTCACCGGGTTGTAGCGCCACGATAGATAGATAGATAGACTTACTCATCGGTCCCTACTTACATTTTCCGGCGAGATTAACTGGCCCAATTTATTTAAATTTTATCCAGAACACGCTGCCCACCTAGCTGGAGGACTTTCCTTTACAATTGAGGAGAAACATAATTTTTCAGCACGATGGTGCTCCTCCTCACTCCTCTAGAATAGTTCAGGCGTATTTGAACCGAACATTCGAAACGTGGATCGGCCGTGGTGGGACAGTTCTATGGCCACCAAGATCTCCTGATCTTAACCCCATGGACTATTTCGTCTGGGGATATCTCAAGGAACTAGTCTATCGCACTGAACTGACAAACATAGACGATTTGAGAGCAAGGATCTTCGCCGCTGCTGAAAAACTTCGACGTGTTGTCAGTTTTTGTGTGACAGTTGGGAGTATGAGAAAACGGGCACGTTTGTGTATTGCGGAGAACGGCTTCCGATTTGAACATAAATTAAAATGATTAAAAATAAATGAATTTTAACGATTATTGGTGAGTTTCTATGTATTTGTTTTTTTCAAATCTAAAATGTTAAACTCTCAAACATTAACAATCCTTGAACCATCATTTTTTCACTTTTTGTCATAGATTTCTCGGTCTTAGAAACACCAAATTAAAAAATGACGAGTGCGTTAGAAGCGTTATTAAATGAGGTATTTTTCCTCAAATTTGCTGCCTTCTGAGACTAAAATTGGAAACTCTGGATTACTTTAAACACTTTCCGATTTACAAAATGTTTCACTTATTTTGTTGTTCTGGCTGAAATAAAACACAAAAAATGTGCCCAAAAATTTTTCCATGGTCTTATTGAAAAATTAACGTAGATTTCAACGGTGCTATCAGATTTTCGGAGACATTTTTAGATTTAAAGATATCACCGTTTTCCGACGCCAGGTCGTGATATCTTTCAAAATCGATAAAAAGCGAAATTATTCCGAAATGGTTGAGAATCGGACCATGGTCAATATGAACTTTTTTGTTCATTTTATGGTGAAGAATCTACTGGTGAAGTTTGTCGCACGAGTAGCAAGTCACCCTGTATAGTAGAGAACTCGTCCTTCCTGTCCTAGTTGGGAGTAGAAGAACAAACACACAATACGCTCCCGAAATTTTACAATATTTCCAAAATTTACTTCTCAGAGTAAATTTACTATTTAACGATTTTCAACAATATTTTCCATTTTCATGGTAACTATTCAACAAATAAATAAATAATATCACTTTCCATCTTTTGACATTATTTTTTGTAAATAAAATAGTAAAAACGCCATCAACCGCATGTGTAATTAAAAATTAAGAATAAAAAACATTTTAATATTTTAAAAAAAATATGTTAGGGACTGATGATTTAAACAATAACAAAAAATAGTTTAAAATAACAAATTGGTAATACAAATGCACCAACCCTTTTTTTATTTTTAATCACTTCACTTCATAGAGAGCTATAAAAACGTCTGACTTTCATATTTCAGTAGAATTAACAATAACAACAACAATTACTGTATAAACTATTTCTAATCCCATTTATTCTACTCTATTATTTTTTTAATTTGTTATACATTTTATAATTATACTCAAACCTATGAAGATAACATAGTGGGAAGCAGAGGTAATAAAACAGAAGTTGTCAAAACGTAACAAATGGTGCACTGAGCATAATTTTATATTTACTGAATTATTATTTAATCAAAATAAAATCAAAACGGATAAATGAGGCTGTGGTGTGTTTAGTTGGTTCTCAGAGGTCAGCCTTCGACATTACTCAACGGTTCAACAGTCCGTCCGCAAGTTAACGGTCCCACAGTCCGTCCGTAACTCAACGGTCACACAGGCCGTCCGCAACTTAACGGTCCCGCGATCCACCCTGAACTTAACGGTCCCACAGTCCGTCCGTAACTCAACGGTCCCACGGCCCGTCCGCAACTTAACGGTCCCGCGATCCACCCTCAACTCAACCCTTTGAAAAATACTGCAAATGCTGCGATTTAGTGGTTAAAAGACAAGTTGCCATTCGAGAATGACCGGGAGGAAGACTTTGTTAATGGAACAAAACTCTCTGCAGTTATTATTTTCTTTTACATTTGTATATGCCTCGCAACGGACATTTCTGTTCAAACACAAATGTGCGACATATATTAACACAGTAAATTCTCCACTATATAATAAGCAAACTCGAATTGCAATGGTAAAATGTGTCATAAAGAGGATCCATAAAGGTGAATAATAATTAAGATGACCATTGAGGTTTTACTGTATTTCTCTGCACAGAAGAATAAATAAAAAAAACCGGCCTGAGGTTTTGTCGAAAAAATAAAAATCTTTCTCTCGAACGTTTCCAATATCTTATTTATACTTCAACAAGATCGAAAAATTGGAGGCAAGAAACTAAATCTTGAACCTCTTAGTGGACTACTTTGAAATATTGCTTCTTAGTCAAGTTTCTAATTCTGATAAAGAATAAATAAATTATTTTACGTGGTGACAATAAGATGTGGTGAAATGAAAAGTTTTTAAACAAATATACAAAATCGGCCTCCCAAAGCAACTTCCAACAGGTTCTTCATCAGTGGTACATCCTCATATCATTGTACAATGGGCTACATTGTAGATAAAGAATATGAACTATTGGTTTCGGTCTGACACCATCTTTAGGTTTAGACAAGCAAGTTTAAACTTGTTTAAAACAGCATTTCCAAAAGAAGTTTGTAATGTACAAGTCGCCACAATTCGTTCGCGTTCCTCAAATTGAAGGTAGTGAAAACCTGGCTATAGAGCAGCACTAGGAAGACAATCTCGTAAATATGAAGATGACTTGCCTCTATATTTTATGATTGTTACCAACATAATCTGTTTTTTGGTTTTTGTTGCTTAAGGATGGTTTCTTTTATAGACTGCCTGATGATGAGGGCAACCTCGAAAGCAAGCTAGCGAATACAAATAAAAATATATGAGAGCTCAGACTATATCTTATTATACAACCTGAGAAACAATCTCGTAAATTTGTTCGAAATTAACTATTAGTTGAGAAATGTGTGTTTCCATTTTTCACAAAGTCCCCCACTTGGACCTCTGAGAAGCCTAAGTCAAAATTCCGAAATTGGAGTTTGCAAAATCCCTTCTATGTACTTTGAGTGAAGTAAGTCACTATAGCTTGGTAATTTGGATGAAATGGCTCTTAGCGCAGTGCGGAGCGACCCAATGGGACACTTTTACACCATCCGTCTCCGCAAATCGCCAAGCTATAGTTCGTCATAGTCCCTCTTTGGTGCAACATGACCTAACCTTGTTGCCAGCTTCACAGCTGACAATTATTTGGATGTTTCTCAGTTGTTACGAAAGTAGTAAATTCAACTTGAACTATATCGTCCACACTGGAGCTCTACTCCTCAATAAATTAAATAAAAGGTTATATTAAAACATTTACAAACATAATCTTCGACTTCTATCTTAAAAACAACAAAACAATATGTACATAAGGAACAAACATTGGTATAATCGGTGGTAAGAGAGGGGGGAGGTTGAGCGAGCAGGCCGCAGCCGGAGCTCTACAGTTTGAGAGTGCAGCTCTGTAGCTCTATAGTTTGAACTCTGGCCAGTAGTTGAGGTAGTAGCGGTGTGTAGTTCCCTCGAAGAGTCGGTCCAGCCAGTTGGGCAACCCCTCTAGCAGATCTCCCACCAACATCACCTCAGGACACTTGTCTGTCTGAAAACACACACAAATGGAAATATCAGTACATGTGCTTTCCAGCTGCTATTCCTTTTTAAGGTCAAGACAAGGACTGTTCAAAAATTTAGTATTCTTGAGAGTATTTAGTATTTATTTCAAGGGGTGGGGGGGATGGAAGGAGAGAGAGCTCCTAAGAAATTGTCAGGCATGACAGCGTGTGTGACCTAAATCTATGTTATTTTAAAGGCATGTTCAAGGTGGCCCAGGACAATGGATTATTTACTTGGCGTACCCACATTTTACATTGGGGGGGGGGGGGGGGGGGGAGGCTATTTAGGAACATTTATCTCATACATTTTGAATATTTATTGGGTTTGTTTATTGTGGAACAGTAATATTTGGATGGACAGACGGCAAGGCTATTTTACCCCCGCTGCGATCCTAATCCCCTTCCCTTCAATGGTCCTCATCTAACCGAGTTTTTAAAACTCTTCAAGTTCCTTAATTGTATAATTATAATAGTTTTTACAGATATGTACTTTGTAAATGGCAATGGGAGGAGCGATGCTGAGCTCTCTACTCTAGCAGCTTGTCTGCACACACTTACATTGTTGTTGCGATGGCCCAGTTCCACGTCGGACAGGTCACTCTCAGAGGTGGAGTCCTGGAATCCCATGAACGCCCCAGGAGTCGCCACACCCACCTGGTTCCAAACCATTCGCTTCATCCTCTCCAACACCAAACAAAACAGAAAACAACATTAATATTACATTTTTTTTTTTCTTTGAAAATGTGCAAAATTGTCGGCAACTGTTGAATCCGTCGTCATGATCAAATAAAACAGTAATGAAAAAATGAAACGTGATTATTGCTGGCTTATATGTCAGGACAGCTAAAAGTGTTTATTGAACAGGATGTCAAATAAAGTTGGAATCTCATAGCTTTACATTGATAATATCATGGCATTTGCATTCTGATGGGGGGAACTCTAAGAACCGGCTGGCCTCTACTTGGCAAGGAACCACCAGACAGGCAAGCCACCCTCAGGGACTCTCCTCGGCCACCTCTTTACAGGTACTTTCCAGGCTTCGTAATACCCGACCATTTATTCAATCCCTGGATTTTGGGGGCCTGAAATTGTCAATCCCGAAATAGAAAATTCATGAGTTTTCTTTATTACAAACAGTTTAAGCCAGCATTGCCCGAGAAAAACTTTGAGTCTAATAATTATGTTGGTAATTATTTAACACCGCAATTCCAAAACAGTAGGCAGCCACTCCTAGCTATTCAACCTTCAAGGCTCCCGGCCCATGTCTACAGACACTAGTTCTCAACATGCAACCACCGAAGCCCCTTAACACCAGGGTAACATCTAGTCATTTGTGTTTTTATCTTTTCAATACTGTCTACAACCACTACGATGAGAGTTGCTAATTACCGTTTTTGCCTTAGAGACGCCCTCAGGGTGCTTGGCGTGGTACATGCAGAAATACTTGGAGAGTCCGTTGAGAGAGAGGACGGTACCGACACAGTTCTTCTTATTGATGGTCAGTTCCCGAGGGACTGGGAGACTGAGGGAGAGGATCTCCGTATACCAGCCCACACACCCCTTTCGGTCCAGGTTCAGGAAACCGAACTGCAAACTCTTATATCTGGACAAAACAGACAAGACAATATTAGAAACTAAAAGAGACAAATATGAGCAGATCAGAGGAGGGCGGAAGAGCTATCGGTGAACTATGGGAAGTTTGAGCAAGACGGGAAAGTTAGCAGTAAGCTTTGGGAACAGCTTTGTGACCACACACTGAAGGGTTCCGTAGGTGAACAATCCTTCGATGTACTAATAAACATTCATTTCTGCCTGCACCGATGCCATGAATATTCAAAGATTCCATGGTTTCGAAACACGGTACATTTTATGGATATCTTTTTGTGAAATTAGACAATATAGAATTTAAACAAGTCATAAGTTTTTAGTTCTTTTATTAGCATTCCACTATATCGACACAAATCGCAGAAATGTCTCCGGACATAAGTTAACCTGTTCTTCTAAAAAATAGAAAATTCTTAGGTGTTGCAATATATTGACTATGAGTGTAATTCTTAAAAAAAAAACGTCCAAAAATGTCGCACTTTTTTTTTTCTAAAAGGAAATTTAGATTTCTTCGGCGCCTAAAATGACGTTAAACAACATTTTTCAAGTCTAATTTTAATCCGCCATTCCCAAAATACCTCAAGTCAAAATTACGAATTAAGCCTATTATTTTCAAGGAAATTTTCTCTATTTGAACGTAAAGTACAAACTACAATATAGTAAGTATTCGACAACATGGTGTCGAATTTTTTGGAAAAAAATAAATATAATAATAAAAAATTAGAACTAAAACGAAAAATCATAGTTTATATACAAATGTGAAATGATGGCTAAAATGAATAAAGGTGACGTACTTCCTGTAGGGCCAGACGGCCTTGTGGAATTTGGGCAGGAGGACTGGCTTGGTCTGATCGTCGAGCAAGAGAACGATGGTACGGCAGCCCGGCTTCAGGAGACGCACCAACCCGTTGTATGTTTCTCCGCGCAACTCGTGCATCTTCAGCTCCGGAGACCCCCCGCCGTTCCTCGACTTCCGTCTCCCTTCCCCATGCACACTGCAATCATCCCGCACCTGCTTTTCTTCAAGTTTCCTAAACACAAACTGTTTTGTTGTAAAATGTTTTCTATAATATAGCATAAATACGCATCGATCTGATACTTTTTTTGATTCAATTCACCAACTTCCAATCATTTATTACACACAAGTATGCATTTATTATTAGGTTTCCAGTTGGAACTTACTATCAAATTATGCATTTACCGTTAAATAGTTATATTGAAATATTAACCGTATTATATTGTACTATAGATGGATCTTCCCTCACACATCAAATTTTGTAAATACCACCTCTACGCGGATGACCTCCAGATTTATTTATCCTTTCAACCCTCCAATTTTCCTTCCGCGTACTCGAAACTCCTTAATCCTTACAAGACCTAAGCGATTATATTAGGCAACAATAAACTTCTAAATAACTTACTTGACCCCCCTCTCTTGACTCTGGACAACACCAATATTAACTACTCTAGCAGTCAAAAACCTGGGTATCATCCTCGACTAATTCCTTTCCTGGAAAGACCACGTATCATATATTTCCCATAAGTAAATCCTTCCAATCCCTTGCACAATTTAAACGTTCTCATCACTCTCTATCACAAAGTTCCCGGCAACTTCTCCTATCCTCCCTTGTCTTTCCCCATTTCGACTACGGGTACCTGGTTTATAATGATCTGACTAAAGGACTCGATAACAAACTCCATCGTATTCTTCATGTCAGATTTGTTTTCGATGACCCTAGAGACGCTCGTATCTCGCCCTGGTACTCCGAGTTGAAGTGGCTCGAACCCCCCTACCGCCGAAAATACCTCCTAGGCTCCTTCCTCTTCTAAATGCTTAAATCCAAAGAACCCTACCACCTTTACCAAATTTTTCAATTCCAATCCACAGTTCACCAGAGGCACACTAGATCCCGTTCTTTAGACCTCTTCATCCCCTCCCATCGCTCCTCGCCTTCCACAATTCATTTCTTGTCCAGGCCTCCTCTCATTAGAACTCCCTGCCTTCCGCAATCCGTCACTCTCCTTCCGTGGCTTCCTTCAAATCCTCACTATTCCAATTCCTCTTCGCTGAACAAGCCACTCCCCTTTGATAAGGTCTTCATCTCTCTCCCACTAGTATTTTCCCATTCGTGAACATCAATAATTGATGTTGATATAATATAACCATTGGGGATGAAGAACAAAATTCTTTTCTCCTTCATTCCTAACGGTTATATTATATCTCACAGTAAAAAGAGTGGTGCAAACCTTGAATTAAAACAATCCGTCTCTTTGAGGTCTATATATATATATATACAATTACCGGTTTCGGCTTTATACCATCGTCAGGTCCAGTTATGAACTAAAGTTTATTCTTTATTATTATTATATATATATATATATCTTTAGTGGAATAGACAATATTTCAAAAATAAGTTTGTTTTATTCAGTTATTACAAGTTTCCACAATATGTCCGCGTTCCTCAACTTAGAAGTTGACTATATTATATGACAGGGCTCTTATAGTGTTTTGACATTTACCTCAAATCATTAGATTGTATATCTAAACTGGGTAAACAAATTGAAACTGTGATAATATTCCATAGATAATACTCACATGAGATAATTCATGGAGTAGGCAGCGATGGCGATGAAGAGCATGGTTCCTATCAATGAGAGGGTAGGTAGGAGGTGTTCCTTGTGGAGGCTGTCCTGGAAGAGCTCCAGGGTCTGGAAGAGGACACTCACCACTCTCCCGACCACCCCTTGGGTCTGTTCGTCCAGCAGTTCCCCGATCACTGCCTCGTTTGCCAGAGTCTGCGAACCAAAGTAGCGTAGTCAGTCACTTCTAGCTCGAGGAGGTCGGAGGACAAGGACACAGGAAAACATGAATAGTAAAACAAAATCTATATAGGAAAGCGAGATGCACAGCTTACGATGCGATAGAACAAACTGTTAATAATTTAAATTAAAAAATCGAAGTTTATGTTTAAAAAAATCGCTAAGTTTTGTTACTGCTGGATGACGTAGATACACCATAGTAGAGTAAATGCAGGACCAATGATCATGCAGGACCAATGATCATGCAGGACCAATGATCATGCAGGACCAATGATCATGCAGGACCAATGATCATGCAGGACCAATGATCATGCAGGACTGACCCCTCTTTGTGAAAGTTTCTGGCCTTCTTCCTTCATCACTTCGCTCTACACAAGTAACTCTCTGTATTTGAAGCCACGAGAGAGAACTTCTGGTATATACTGCTCTTTTCTTGGTTTATACTGGAAATTTAATTTATTCGGTAAAATTATTCTTTCTAGGCAATAGGTACACTACTCAGGGTTTGATTGCTCAGCTGATAACAGGTTCTAGTCCCCCAGATAGTATATTCTGAGCCCCCCAGTACCCCATGTCTATACTTGATCTAACAGAGATAGAGGTACCTGAGAGCTGTGAAGGACCCTGTGTATGGCCTCGTCCAGGAGCTGCTTGGTGCTGTTGTAGTTGGTCCACAACTCCGCCGCATGGAGCCACTCGTAGCGGACATGGCTTGCGTCCCTCCGGAGCATCAGCAAAATCTGGAGCATCGGATCCACCCCACTTCCAGCTCCTACACAGGAGCAAAAATTACATTAAAAAAAAAAAAAACTAATATCGTTCCTGTACTTCGTTAACTCTAATTAGCAAACGCATGACTCCCTAATGTACATTTTTCAGGAGAATCAAACAATTGTTAATAGCTAGAATTATGTTTTACTAAGAAAAAATTGTAATTTAATGAAACATGTAAACACTAGAAAAATGAGTTACGAGTCCCTAACGGTGAGAGTCATTTTCGTTCTCACTTACGGGGGGCTCTCGGGTAGGGTTCGAGAAGAGGGACCATTGCGGGGGGACCTCAGGTTCCTACCATTGCGGGGGGACCTCAGGTTCCTACCATTGCGGGGGGACCTCAGGTTCCTACCATTGCCAGTATAATTCCGGTCGGAGCGGAGCAGGTGTTTTAAGAACTGCCACTGTGTTCTGCAGGCTAGTCACGAGGCAGAATCCAGCACACAGTCGAACAACGTTATGTCAGCAAATTTTGCGTGAAGCTTAGTAAATCTGGTCCGGAAACAGCTGAAATGGTCAGGGCAGTTTACCGACAAGATGCTCGGTTGCAGGCACATATTTTTAGATGATTCAAGGCCTTCAAATATGTAAGAGAAAGTATGGAAGATGAAAAACGATCTGGGCACCCTTCAACCTCAAGAACTGACCAAAATGTTGTCCGTGTCAAAGCAGTTCTGGGCAAAGACAGGCGACTGAACATCAGGATGATTGCAGAAGAAGTGGAGTTATCAAAGTCTGTCATCCACCGAATTGTTACAGAAGATTTGTGCAAAACTTGTCACCAAGAACTTGAGTGAAGGGGCCCAAAAAAAACATTCTAACGCTTGCATAGCCTCCCTACAGCCCTGATCTGGCTCCCTATGATTATTTTTTGTTACCCAAGCTAAAAACCAACCTCAAGGGAAAACATTTTGCAATCATTTCCAACATCCAGAATGCTGTAACGAGGGGTTTAAACAACATTTCTGAAGCAGACTTCCAACAGTGTTACGAAGAATGGAAAAACCGTTGGAACCGGTATATTATTTCTCAAGGATGTTACTTTGAAGGTGATAATATTGAATAGTAAATTTTTTGAATAAATGTATGTTTCAGAAAATCACTCTCATTACTTTAGGAACGTGAATATGTCACCGCGGCCAGAGTAGGCCTATTGTGTGCTAGGCCTATTGTGTGCTAGACCTATTGTGTGCTAGGCCTATTGTGTGCTAGGCCTATTGTGTGCTAGACCTATTGTGTGATAGGCCTATTGTGTGCTAGGCCTATTGTGTGCTTGGCCTATTGTGTGCTAGACCTATTGTGTGCTAGGCCTATTGTGTGCTAGGCCTATTCGTAGGTAGGGCTGATTTGTGTCACCGCGGCCAGAGTAGGCCTATTGTGTGCTAGGCCTATTCGTAGGTAAGTTATGGTTATAGTTCAAACAATTCTGTTTCCACTGTTACCCTTCCCACTATTTTCGCCTAAATTATTTTATTAAGCTTCACATCTTTATTAAATTTTAACGATTCCCGGAATTCGTCCTAAGCCTGGGTTTTTTTTTATTTCATTATATTAAAATGCCAGTTACTCAAAGAATAAAAAAAGTTTTCCTTGTCCAAATCTATTTTTCTAGATTACTAAACCACTACTGTAAAGCAAACGCGAAACGTAAAAGTTCATTTTTACATTTACATTCCAACATTTACATTCCAACGCAAATTTGCAAGTTGAATTTTCACATTTAACACACACAACGAAAATGTTAACTTATGCCTGACCTGATGTAAGCGCTGATATGAACGCGGGCTGACGCTCCAGGAAAACGTACATGTAGCGTACTCTATCCTTGGAATAGTGGGAGTCTAGGGCGAGTCTGCGCATCATGTTGCTGGGGAGGTCATGCGCAGAACTGTCCTCAGTCACCAGGACCACACAGAGACGACGACGGGTGGTCGGCATCCCGCCCGGACACAGGGCGTCCAGGAGGCTCTGTGGATAGAGGGAAATAGATAGATAAACTACACTGATGGACAAAATTACCGCACCACTCAATTTTATTAGTTTAAAATCGAATCAGTTATCTTTCTCTATTATTAAAATTAATTATAGGTATTAAGGAGTTCTAGTAGTAAACATAGACTGTAAATAAAGCATTGTTTACTCTTCAGTAATTCCTTTTTAACAAACAATACCATTTTGCCTATCAATTGCATTACTTCCAAAAATCCATTTTCGATTGTTCCGTTTCATTTGTTGGTTTCATTTGGTTAAATTTTAAATTTTAAACAATTTCAATCTCTTTTAATGGCTTTAAGTGAGCAAAATTGTGTTAGGGCCATAACTTTATTGGAGGAAGGGAACAGCCAGCGTGAAGTCGCTAGGAGACTTGGTGTACATCACACGACCATTGGCAGGGTTCATCGGCGCTTTTTGGAAACAGGGCTTTATACCAGAAGACCGGGGCAGGGTCGACCAAGATCTACAAACGACAGAGACCATAGATACATTCGTCATCAGGCTTTGCGGAACCGCAGTGTAACTGGAAATGAGATCAGCAATCTCATAAGGCAAGTTCGAAATGTTTCCATTTCCAGTAGGACTGTAAGAAGAAGGCTTAACGAAAATAACCTTAGAGCCCGACACCCTGCCCGTGGACCTCTTCTCACCACAGCTCACAAAAATGCCAGGCTTCAATTTGCACGAGAACATGTGAATTGGACATTGAACGATTGGGGGAGAGTTCTTTTTACAGATGAGGTTAGAGTAGGCCTCAAATCTTCAGATGGTCGTAATTTTACATGGAGACGCCCAGGGGAAAGGTACGCGCCATGTTGTATGGTTCCCCAGGTGGCATTTCATGTAGGCTCGTTGATGATCTGGGGTGGCATTTCCTTTGATGCTCGTACCGAGTTGGTTGTTGTGCGGGGAAAGTCTCTAACATCACAAAGGTACTTAGAAGAGATAATTGAAGAACATGTATTGCCATTTGCGCCCTATATTGGTGAAAGATTCATGCTGATGCATGATAATGCCAAGCCACATAGGGCACGTATTGTGGATGACTACCTCAATGAGGTGGGGATTGAGCGCTTAGCATGGCCACCAAGGAGTCCAGACTTAAATCCGATTGAACATGTTTGGGACCAACTGAAGCGACGTGTACGAAGGAGAAACCCAGGTCCTAGCACCCTTGAAGAGTTGGAAAGAGCAGTTTTGGAAGAATGGGACAATATTCCCCAGGACTTTATTCAAAATCTGTTTCAATGAATGGAAAGGCGTTTAACGGACGTTATTCGGGCCAGAGGTGGCAATACTCGGTATTGAAAAAAAGAAAAGCAATTTTTTTACGGTTTTTAATTCTTGAAGTTTAGCTTTTTTTTTCGTTTAATCAAAGATTTTTTTTTTTTTTTTTTCAAATGACTTATATTTCAATCAGAAATATTTGTGAGGTTCAAAATATGATTACACAAAAATAAATTACAAATTTTAAGGTGGTGCGGTAATTTTGTCCATCAGTGTATTATTGCACTAAAGAATATATCCTTACAAAACACATATTTTTATAGATATATTCTTAAATACGAAATTTATCAATAGTAAATAATAGTAATAAATACTAAGTATATTAATTAAATAAATTTAAAAAATACAAATAATATTCAAATGAATAAGGAAATGCTTTTTAAGATATTGTAAAATTGTAGCGTCATAGAACAAAACGAGTTTTGCAGACAGATAATTAGTGAAAATCGTATCTGTAATAATGTTTCACAACTAAAACACAATTGATTTGTAAGAATAATTACGTAATAAAATAAAATTACTTGCCTTAGAAGCTTAATTTCTCATCGAAATAAATCAATAAATTAAATAACATTTTTCTTGATTTCTAAATATTTACAACTTCTAAGTTGAGAAACGCGGACATATTGTGGAAACTTGTAATAAATAGATAAAACAAACTTATTTTTGAAATATTGTCTATTCCACTAAAGATATATATACATATATAACTACCGGTTTCGGCTTTATACCATCGTCAGGTCTAGTTATGAACTAAGTCAGTTTGCAGAGAGCGACCCTTCAAATACATCTCAGGTCAAAGGGTGCTTATTAAAACTTGGGAGTCCCCCGGCTGTACCGTTAGCTAACTCATGAAATATTTCCTAGTTCTAAATTTACATAAAACAATGTCACTAGACTAATACGTGGAAAAATAACAAATAAATAAGTACAAATACAAGTAAATAATAAAAATAGAAATAAAATTAATAATAATGTTAAGATTTAGATAACTTGAAACATATATGTGGAACCAAATATTAATAACAGATAATACAAACATATAAGTATGTGGAAACAGAACTGGTTTAGGCTGTTAACAAAGGGGAATAGTTGAAATAAATTTGGTCATTCATACAAATGTTCCTTTTGTTAGCTTTATTTATTTCTAATTGCTCTAAGCTATTAAGTAGCCTGCTTTTTGGGCAATAATGGAGATATTTGATGCCTGTAGATGGGTCGAAAGTGTGGCTATTGTCAATTATATGGGTCGCGAATGTAGAACGGTTTCCTCGGTTCTTTATTTCGGCCGTGTGTTCTTTAATTCTTTCCCTAAAACGACGTCCTGTCTGTCCAATGTATAATTGACTGCACGTCGCACACTCTAGACTATAAACACCGCTTTTATTTTCAATATCTGTTTTGTCCCTACCTCTCTCTAGGCACTGGCTTATGGGATTGATAGTTTTAAACCCGATATTGAAACCTTCTTTTTTCAACTCTTTACCTATTTTTTCTGAAATTTTTCCGTGGTAAGTTAAGCTGACCCATTTATTATAAACTTTATTTTGTGTTTCTAATTTGGTCAGTTTGTTCCTAAAATTATGATTTTTGACCTTCTTTTCAATTTTATTTATTGTTTTTTGTGGGTAGCTATTGTTTTTGGCTATTTCCTTAATAATCTTAAGTTCTTTATCTTTTGATTGTTGGGTCATTGGAATGGAGTAGGCTCTGTGGAACATGGAATAAAAGGCCGCGTATTTGTAACTGGAAGGACAGTTAGAAGATGGGTTCGAAGAAATTCGAATTTAGCATTCACAGAAAACCGACTACAACAGACACGGTAATACACCCATCTTCTAACTGTCCTTCCAGTTACAAATACGCGGCCTTTTATTCCATGTTCCACAGAGCCTACTCCATTCCAATGACCCAACAATCAAAAGATAAAGAACTTAAGATTATTAAGGAAATAGCCAAAAACAATAGCTACCCACAAAAAACAATAAATAAAATTGAAAAGAAGGTCAAAAATCATAATTTTAGGAACAAACTGACCAAATTAGAAACACAAAATAAAGTTTATAATAAATGGGTCAGCTTAACTTACCACGGAAAAATTTCAGAAAAAATAGGTAAAGAGTTGAAAAAAGAAGGTTTCAATATCGGGTTTAAAACTATCAATCCCATAAGCCAGTGCCTAGAGAGAGGTAGGGACAAAACAGATATTGAAAATAAAAGCGGTGTTTATAGTCTAGAGTGTGCGACGTGCAGTCAATTATACATTGGACAGACAGGACGTCGTTTTAGGGAAAGAATTAAAGAACACACGGCCGAAATAAAGAACCGAGGAAACCGTTCTACATTCGCGACCCATATAATTGACAATAGCCACACTTTCGACCCATCTACAGGCATCAAATATCTCCATTATTGCCCAAAAAGCAGGCTACTTAATAGCTTAGAGCAATTAGAAATAAATAAAGCTAACAAAAGGAACATTTGTATGAATGACCAAATTTATTTCAACTATTCCCCTTTGTTAACAGCCTAAACCAGTTCTGTTTCCACATACTTATATGTTTGTATTATCTGTTATTAATATTTGGTTCCACATATATGTTTCAAGTTATCTAAATCTTAACATTATTATTAATTTTATTTCTATTTTTATTATTTACTTGTATTTGTACTTATTTATTTGTTATTTTTCCACGATTAGTCTAGTGACATTGTTTTATGTAAATTTAGAACTAGGTTTTGTTAAGAAATATTTCATGAGTTAGCTAACGGTACAGCCGGGGGACTCCCAAGTTTTAATAGCCTTTGACCTGAGATGTATTTGAAGGGTCGCTCACTGCAAACTGACTTAGTTCATAACTAGACCTGACGATGGTATAAAGCCGAAACCGGTAGTTATATATGTATATATATCTTTAGTGGAATAGACAATATTTCAAAAATAAGTTTGTTTTATCTATTTTCTAAATATTTCATGAAAAATAAAAATACATTGTTGATCTTTTCAACACCTACATTATAAAAAAAAACTACAATGGTTCAATGTTTGGTGTCAATGTTTGGTAGATTTGGAGTCAATGTTTGGTAGAATTGGAGTCAATGTTTGGTAGATTTGTAAAATATTTGGGGAGAAATGTTTGCCTGGAGATACTCAAAGAAGAACAATGGAACAAAAAGTGTAAAAGATCGTTCTTTTCGTTCAAGGTGCAGAGCGTGCAGACATTTTCAGGGCAAAATTGATATCTGAGCCTTCAAATTTTTAGTGTTATTGTGGAGATGTATTTGAGCTAGAAATCGGCAGGTTTTAATATGACAGTTTACTGAAAGGTACTTTTCTTGTGAGCATAACGCTCTGACCAGTCCGTAGCGGGAATTATATTTAGAGTTTAATGCAGCGTCCTGACTCTCGAGATGGTTCCTCATGGCGGCAACCAAATCACTACGGAGAGGGATTGAGGAGGAGGCGTCGTCCCGGCCAAGGCCAGGTAACTCCTGACCCAGTTGGGGAAAAACAAAGTCTTAAGATGGGTTTACACTAGGCGCAACATACTCGCGCAACTATTTCGCGAGACAAGATTCGCATAGTGTAGACTGTGCTCCCATCCCGAAACTTGTAGCGCGAATCAGCCTCGCGGTGAGCCACCCACCATTCGGTTTTTGGACGCGCATCAATGAGCCTCGTTCCTCCCGTTGCGTGTAATATGAACATCGATACTTGTTGCGCGTGAGAAAATGAACCAGGAGGAAAGCATTTTGGTTATCTCACCCAAACTGACGGCTCATCTACTTTCGGGCAACGTCTCACTCGCTTCAGTAAATATGAAGGGCGAGACAGCCGTCGGGCGAATCATTCTCGCGAGCATGTTGCGCCTAGTGTAAACTAACTTTTAGAGTAATAGGAGTATAGGGAGAGTTTGCACATCATGTTCCTGAAAAGGTCATGAGCAGAACTGTCCTCAGTCATCAAGACTACACAGAAGCGACGACGTTCCTAACGGACAGTAATATTCCGAATAAGAGAAGAAATTGGATTTGACAATTGAGACATTCTAAATCTTATTGTATTTATTTTTCCACTTATTTTCGCATTCGAGGTTTCAACATAAAATACATCTTCTTTCAATGGAATCCATTAAAAAAACATTTTTATTTTTATGTTGTACGGAGTTGAGTTTCAACAACATCGATACATAAACGGTAATTACCTGAGAGGAGAGTCGGGGGAGAAGAAGAAAGTTGTTGTTACTAATGAGGTCATGAAGAGTATGGATGGGTATGGTGGCCATACTGAGAGAGGCCATAGGACGGTCTGAGATCTCGTTGAAGAGGAATAGAGTATCCTGGTCTGGAGGCACCTGGAACCTAGCTCGGAGCTCTGCGGAGGAGGCACCAGGTGGCACGAACCTAGGAACAGAGGGCGATTGTAATATGGATGGGAATGGTGGCCATACTGAGGGAGACCATGGGACGGTCCAAGATCTCGATGAAGAGGAATAGAGGGTCCTGGTCTGGGGGACCAGGAACCTACCTTGGAGCTCTGTAGAGGGGGCACAGCGTGGGACGAACTTAGGAACAGAGGGCGTTTGTAATATGGATGGGAACGGTGGCCATACTGGAGGAGACCTTGGGGCGGTCCGAGATTTCGTTGAAGAGGAACAGTGTCCTTAGTGCTAAATGATATTTAGTGCAACCTTACACCGCCTCTTTTGATTATATTTTCTGAATATATAATTTTAACATAAAGCGTGTTGCAAATAACGTTTTTCAAATAGCAGCCCCTGTTTTCATTACTAATTTCAAAACTCCGTTCTTAACAAATAACGCAAATAACTTCAAGTATAGTTAAAGACATTAGCGCAAACTGCAAGAACAACTAAGTTATGCGGGGAAAAAATGAAGGCGTTAAGTAACCAAAAAATGTATCGTGAACTTCAAAAATTGAATATGACACCCAAGGTTTCGATAGCTAACATGATCTGTCATAATTCGTGGGGTTCCGTACAATTTTAAAGTAAAGTTATACAGGACTGAATGTTCCAATGATAATAAATAAAGAGAAATGTCTAACTCCATCATATTTAATGGAAAAAAATATTAAATTTAATCTGGATGAATTACTTTAATCGGTAGTTATTGTGGAACCTGAACAGAAGTCAAGAAAAATACAGATGTGCACTAACTGTCAAAGATATTTCCATATCGACAATTACAAAAACATCCAGCCGCTGCTTTAAATGTATGAAAACACACTTTTCAAAATACCCATTAAAGAAAAGAGAATGGGCGCAACGCGTGAATTGTAAGCAAAAGCCCTCCGCGAATTATAAGGGATCCCCCTACTACATTAAAATATCAAATAACGTTTTTGTAATTAAAAAGGAAAATCTGAATGGATCTGAAGTACAAAACCCAAAAAAACCCGAACACCCTTTGTCACAATGTAAATAGTGGCCCAACTTATGTCTCTGCACCAAACAACATTTCAGTCAACACTAACGTAAGCAACTCAACCAGCCATCTTCAAGTGGTCCACTGAAAAACATTCTGAACAACCTGTTTACGAACTTTGATAACAGCTCTGACAACATCGAGTAACAACATTGAACATTTCCAACCCTCAAAAATTCAACGTTTCTAAACTGGAATGCAAACCTAAGCGCCAAGAACTGTTAATATTCATGCAATCAAATAGTGATCTAGTAAGGCTACCAAAGAAAACACACCTCTGCACATCTTGACCTAATTAAACAAAAGATAAGACTTCCCATAACTAGCAATCCGAATTGGATATCTACAAAATCTTATTTGTCAGATCTTCACCCTGGGGATGGGTCCTTCTGGACAGATATCAATCAACTGTTGAACAATTCTACTATGATTTCTAGTTTAAACAGTAAACATGCTATTCTATCGTCCGATTCTGAGAAATGTGAGATATTCGCGGAGCACCTAGAGAATACTACTTCACCGGGTCAAATGCGCTCAAGTTCTTCAGCCGAGTTGACGATTAAAAACCATTATAGAATTAAAAAACTAGGAAGATCTCAGGACACGATCTATAACCCACAATAGTAAACAAGCTGCCAATCCGGTTCCAAGAAACCGGCTATTGACAGCTAGCGGCTAATTAGACTTATCGCAATCATTGAAAGTATGTAGTGTCTCAAAACACGGCTCCTAGAATATATAAGTAACGACATCTTCAGTTCGGGTTCAAAAACATTCTACATGTCGCCAACCAACCTGTCATTCGGAACACATAATTTGCAAGAAACCCATCCTCCTCGCATTTCCTTATTTTTTTAAAGAAATTGTGTTATTCAGGCTGATGAAGGTAAAAATTAAAACATTAGTACTGCCAAAGTGCTCGTTCAGAACACAAAGCTCATTTTTGAATGAGAGGATGCTCATTAATAACGGTAGGTCATCTTACAAAAACATAACATCAGACACACTCCAAGGGTCCGTTTTGTCCCCGATTTTGTTCGATGTTTACCTGCATGACATCCGCACGATACTGTCCTCTGATACAGGTATGTTCGCAAATGACACAACAGTTAGCTCACATAATCCTAGTGTTCGAAAAACCCGAAATGATCTTCAAGCATCATTAAACAAGCTCTATGATTATTTTTAAGGAAGAAGAACACAATTGAAGGAAGCAAAATGTGAGACAAAAGTGTGAAGAGCTCAAACTGAGGAGAGATGAGAGTTAACAAGTCCGCCCACCGCAACCTACCGGCAGTAGGAGGAAAAGGAGCGACAAGTTCAAGTTAGGGGTTCTCTGAGATCATCCGTATAAAGCCAAAACTGATACTGGAGATTATATTATGAACTTTACTTCAAACTTTCTCATAAAACCATTCTTTTAAATGTATAACTAAAATATAAAGAATACCCAGTGAATTAGGAATTTCATATTTATGTATCTTCTATTATTATTTTTTCAAAAAATTATTTATCTCGTATGTGTTGTTTGTATTCCAAGATTTAATACCGGTTCGTCTGGTTGGTTTATGAGCTATATATACTCGTATTGTTGAGCCAGATAGAGGTCCTCCCTCTTCCAGAGCCTTCAGGGAAAAGAAATCCTCAACTATGACTTTTATACTTTCTACAAACTGGGAAGACTACAGCTAATTTGAGGTTACCCGAAGGCGACCCTCTCCCTATGGAAGAAGGCGGCAATGAGGTAGCGGAGTCTGAGGGGGTCCGTCCTCTGGAAAACCAAAGCCCGGACCTTGTTGTCCCGCCATCCTGACAAGAACTGCTCAACTCCCGCTCTCTCGTCCTCCACCCGAGTCACCAGTCTATAAGGCAGCTTGCTCCGAACCAGCTCTGAAAAAATACATTTCTAATGTTGAAACTTTCATTTAATAACTGATCAATGTTCCCCAACAAATAATAATGATAATATTGGCACGGATTTATAGGGTGGGTATTTCTACTTGTAATTAAATGAACCACACTGCTGGCGAGTAGCTCTTTATTCACTATTTTCAAACAGTGCAACTGACTAGAAAGTCCAAGAGAAAAATGTCAAAAGTTCACCGAGAGAAGGAGTCGCACCAATATTTAAAGCAGTGAAATAACTTTCACAAAAACTACCGACGTCACAGTCCAGAAAATACTTTTTCGGTTACATAACATTAAAATACCTCAAAACGTTAGCAAACTCATTTCAAAGCACTTAATTTTGAATATGTAAATAACAACATAAATAAACCGCCCAATTAATCGATACTACAAGCAAAAATAATATAAGACTGTCCATTAGGACAAGTAGAAATGGGCCAATCAGAGACAAATTGAGAAAATATTATGTTACAGAATGATAACAAATCTGGAGCTTTACAGTCTTCTGAGGTGTAACTTAGGGTTTATTTCTAAAGATTAAAACTTCAAGGACGCAACTTAAAACAGTCTGAGCCACGAAGCTTTAGCCAGTCTTGGGGGCAACGCTAGAGCTTTAGCCCTTGCTGAGGACTTAGACTAGAGCCCCGAGCGAAGATGAAATACAAAACTCTTTTTTCAGATCATTAAGACACAGAACTCTGGAAAAACTACAGAAACTGCACCTCTATAAAATTTGGAAAATTAGAGCCAAATGACATCCCCGATCTTCATGAACTTTTGATGTTACCCATGGGGACAAAAGATTATATAGGTTAGGTTAGGTTTTATGACTCATGCCCGGGCTTTAACAACGAGGTCATATCGCCTACTACCAGAGCGCTCTTTCGTCACTCTGGTGGACATGAGCCCGACTCTACTGTGGGAGTCCTAAATTTTGCCTACCCTAAATTTTTATTCATCTAGGGTAGGGGTCTTTAACGAGTACCTGACATCGTACAGGCTCGGGACCATCGCTTAACGTCCCATCCGAAGGACGGCGTGCTTAAGTTTATTTTACCTCCCAGATAAAATAAACTAAGGGCCTCGGTCGGGCTACGAACCCACGACCTTGAGCTCAGAAGTCAAGCACGCATACCACTGAGCTACCGGAGCCCTCAAAAAGATTATATATTTGCCAAAAAAAAAAAGTAAATATCATGCCAAGAAGGATATGGAAGAACTGGTTCGGTATATGAAATTTATCCATAGCGAAATGAAAAAAATTAAAAGTACGTATTTACTTACCTACTATTTTCTGAACACTATACAATGACTCCCGGTAGAAGTTGGCTTTTCCTTCGATGAGAAGAACCAAAGTGGGGAGAGAAGTAATTCGCAGTTTCCTGGCCAGAGTTTTTTCGTTTTCTGCGTGTACAGTTGCTACACCCACACCTGAAATCACGTATTAAGTAAAAACTGATCTGATTTTTTTTAAATATATAAAATAAGTAAAAATAATTGTTTGTTACCAATGGGTTCGAGCTCTTCCATGACTCGCCTCCATACGGGTTGAATCTGTAGACAAGCAAAGCACCAGTCGGAGTAGAAGAGAAGCAAATGGGGGCTCCGGAAGCTCTTGGGAACCACCACGTTCTCATAGGCCCTGCTCGCACAGAGAACAACTGGAGTTACATATTGAAATACCAATGGGCAATAGGCTGAAGATTGAAACATGGGCCAAGGCCCTTCCAGACAGCAATAAGGACACATATTTTTATTTCTCCAGCTTCATCAAATATAAAAAAAGTTATGTAGTCGGTCATAAATTCAATGTTCAGTTTTCACCGGAATTTCATGCTTTCCGGCCCCCTGAATCCTAACAAGAAAAAAAAAGTGAAAGGGTAACTTCCGATAAAAAGAAAATATTGGCAAGACAATTCATTTGTGGATCCAGAAGCCCACAGGATGGTGGCACCTATTAATTTTCAGTCAAATCGGTCATAGGAAAAGGAGGAGGGGATTAGAGGAGCTTAACTTAAAATCCTAACAGCTCGAGGTACAATGAATTCAGAAGACGATAAGAAAAACACCAGCTGACAGTGTACTAACTGATAACTATGCCTGTCTGTATATCTTATATCAGGATCTGGTGTTAAGTCAAGGTTGGACTATTCAGTCTTCGAGTACCTCCCGTAGATGCCGGGGAAGCACCTCACTAAAACATTGTTTAGAGTTTTGTCAGGAAAACCACCTGACGGTTTCAGTTATGTGTCTGTCTGCCTATATATCTCTACCACAAACAATTATAGTGACATCAAAACTCTGAATGTATTGTCTTAGTGGCAGCTATAAAATTTAGGAGCATAGTGACATCTAAAAAAAACATTTTCGCGCTGCGCAGCATAAAAAAATACTTTCACCAAAACCTTTCTACTCTGATGTGCATAAAAAGGAAAAATGTCCAAACAGGACGATCTCTCTACAGGCTATCTTTGCTAACTCCAAATTCCACCCCTTCCTTAGTCAACTTATTTGCAACTGAATAAACTGGAAGAACAAATAACCGAATCTCCGTTGAAGGAGCGTGTACCGCTTCGAGCGACTTAATCTAAGTAGACTTGCCTGGTCGTGATGGAGAGTCTATGGAACAGAGTGATGTCATCAGTGAACTTGAACCTGTAGCCAGGTCCAGTGAGGATCTCATCGAAGGGGTCGAGGTGGCGGTAGCTCGAGTCGCGTCTCGGCCGAGCGTCCTCTATCCGACCAAAGTTGTCGTAAAGCTTCCTCCGCTCGGGGTCCGTCAACAGCTCGTACGACTCGGTCACCTCCATGAACCTCGAAGGAGCTGCAGGGTCGTCATTCTTATCAGGATGCCTCAACAAAATAAGAAAAATAATTTTTATTCTGGAACAAATGTCCCCTAAAAATAAGAGCATAATCAACAAACAAAACAGAGCAAGTACCATCCAGATTATAAAAGATACCTCTGGCAATGAACTAAAAAACAGAAACAAAAATAATTAACAATACATTTTTAAAAAGCGAGGTAAATTGGCATCACAACGTCCTATCTGTTCTTGTGGAGAAATTGAGGTTTTTGAAATATCATACGTTTGTTCAATCATCCGTGAAAATGTTGTTCAAATATGAAATGTATATGAATAAGAAAGGTTTTTGACCATTTTTGGTCATCTGTTAAAAAAAATTCAGGTGAAGGGTTCACCAAGCTGGTAAGAGTTAGGCCAACCTCACATTAGGCAATTCTGAAGCGACGCGACTGATACTCAAGTATCAGCCATTTGAGTTGCCTGTGGGTATGATACCCGTAGGCATCTTTTCTCCTCACACTGAGGATACTGTGAAGCGACTAGAATCTCTTCAGTCTCCATCTAGCTGTGGCGAGAAGCTGAGTTGTTCACTATGTCAAGTGAAGATTCTTCAAGTGATGAAGATGTCGTTGTTGCTTATTATTATAGAAAAAGGAAAATCTGAAGATTATGGCGCCATCCTTACATCGAAAGGAATGTTAACTGCAGATTATTTGTTGGTGCTAAAGAGCTGGAAAAGTCGGAATGCAAGTTCGTAGCATTCTACCGAATGACGAAAGAATCATTCCTACATTTGATTGGCATTGTTTCTCCATTCATAAGACAGAGGAACACACAAATGCGTAAATGTGTGAGTGCAGAAGAAAGAATATTGATCACGTTGAGGTAAGTAATTTATTAAATTTTTAGTAATTTATGGAATAAATAAGTAATTTATTAAATTTTTATTTAAGATTAATTACATTAGTGTCATTTCATCACGCTCATCTAAAATAGTTTCTGAAAGCAATTGTGAAAAAGACATTGGTCCACGACTTTTGGGATGAATTCCATCTTCACTGTGCTCTGCGGAAGTAGATGGCTCCATTTGATGAGGTGTGGCAATATGGGGTTCACTAGGCGACTCAAGGGACGGGCGACCTTCCTAGCAGGTCGCCTGAGTTTGGTAGGATACGCGTCTCCTGGGAGTGGCGTCGTTTGTGTCTCCCCACCACTCAACATAGGAAGTGACGTCTAAGATACCCTCAAGATACTTGAGTATCGGTCGCGTCGCTTCGGAATTGCATAATGTGAGGTTGGCCTTAAGGAAACTGGCGATATACTTTCATCAACCAGGCTTCTCACAACACGGTTTTGGAGGCTCCGTCAAATTATCAGAATACACACACATATGTATATATTTTTTAATTTGCCCAAGAATAGTTCGCAGATCAATTTCTTTAACAAGAAAAATCGGACAAACAATAAAGGAAGACATGAGGGGCGTTTTCGATAGAATTTCTTCAATCAGAGCTATACAAAACTTTGGTCTATGTCCATTAGAAGCAGAGATTTACCATTCAGAATAGTTGGGTCATACCTCTAAACGAACAGCTTCAGTTAATTGGTAAATGATGAGTTTCGAATTTCCCACCTTGTAAACGAAAAAACAATGTCAATGAAACATTTGCAATGTTATTCCCCAGCGCGAATTAATCAACTGTTTCTTCCGCGATAACACACATTCAAACTGTTTTGTTAGACAATACACTATTTAAATTAATAGATGTCAATTTAATGTTGCCGTGTTGGTCATAAATAACTTTAACTTAACATTTGTAGGCAAGATATATATTTTTTATAATCTCATTTTATGGTCATAATTCAAGAAAAAACTGAAACCTGAGCTTTCAGTACTGAAATTTTACATTTAAAAAATGTTTCTGATATAATAATAAAATAATTTAATATACTTTCCTTTAACCTGTTCGGATGTGTACTTAAAAAACCAAAAATATGTATGTAACAGAAACAATTCAAAAGTTAATTTAAAAAAAACGTCCTATAGTTAACATTTAGTATGATTATTGAAGCCAACGACGCTGATGAAAAACAAATGTACACTTACATCAAAAACAAATATTTTATGGAGCAAATTTTCAAACCTCAATATCTGTCAGATAGAACATTGTCATCCCAAGGCGACGAAATAACATTTCTTCAAACAAAAACACACCTATTTAAAAAGAGAAAACTTACCATTCTTTAACTAATTTTTTGTAAGCTTTTTTAATTTCAGGAATAGTTGCTTTCCTGTGCACTCCTAAAATTTTATAGGGGTCATCTAACGCCAGAATCAACGTAACAGAAAACAAAACAACTAGTAACTGATGAACCCATATCATTTCTACAACCTAGATGACAAAATTTAGAAAAATTACTATTTCAAAAATACATTGATAACAGGTCAATTATCTATGGACCATCTTCTACAAACAAGCTTCCATATTGATTTTAACTGCGACAGCCTTCAGCAACAACATATCGATATTTATGATTAAGTATATTTTATTTATGCATATTAACATACGTATTATGTATTATGCATATTAACATGTATTATGATTTATAACGTTTCTGAGACCTGAACGCATGGCATTTGTAAAACTTAGATCAATTCTATAACTTTTAAAAAGAAAAGTTATCAGAAAATATATCCCCCCCCCCACAAATAACATATTTTTAATACGAGAAAGCCTCCATTATCTTTAAATGAACAGACAAAGGGGGAGAATATTGTTAATAATAAAATATTAGGTTTCATGTAGTGACCGCAAGAAAAAAAATAGTAATAAAAGAAATAGTCACTTTGTCAATGCCTTCACGACAATTACACTAAGATAGTCTGAAAGAATATCTAGAGATAAACAAGCTAAATAAAAATCAAACTGTATTTATTGAAATCTGACGACGATTTCTAGTATTGCTTATATACAGAGTTTGAATATGAAAAACAGTTACGTAAACATGGGTAACTAAATAGTCGAAGAAGAAATACGGAATGTAAATTGTCCTTGTAGCACCGATTATTATACAGTCAGTAACAAAAATGTTCGGACGGTTTGATTTTTCAATAAAAAATTATAATAATTAAATGCAAAAGTAATAAAAAATAATTTAAAAAAATAATTAAAGCCATTTTTCAATCAAGAATAAGAATTCAAAAGTGGGTTAGGATAAAGGAAAAACAGCTTTGATTAGAACAAATAAATATTTTAATTTTATAACAAGTAATGTAGGTAACAAAAATTTTCGGACAAAAATGTAAACAACTATAAATAAATTCAATGTTTTTTTTACGATTTCACAAATTCAAAAACCATAATGTTAATTAATATTTGGTTGGGTACCCTTTTTGTGTAATAACATCTTTCATTCGATTCGGCATTGATGATGAAACTAATTTTTTGGTGAAATTTGGAGATATTTTACCCCACTCTTCTAATAACTTTTGTTTCAATTCGTTTTTTGAAGCAATGGGTGTTAATCGAATTTTCCTGTCGAGCTCACCCCATACGTGTTCAATTGGGTTGAGATCGGGCGATTGGGGGGGGTTTCATAACTTTAAGGGCAGTTATACAAAAGCCAAGTACGTACCAATTCACAGGTGTGTTTCGGATCGTTGTCTTGGTAAAAATGAAAAGTCCGTAAAATCCCAAGTTTTTCAGCACTCTTTTTCAAATTGCTCCTTAGTAATTCGGCATAAACTTTTCCAGTCATGGTGGTTTCAATGAAAACCAGTTCACCAATTCCACTAGACGCCATACACCCCCACACCATCATTGAGCCACCCCCATGTTTTACTATTGGTTTTAAATTTTTTGGATTCATCTCCTCATTACGCCTTCTCCAAATTTTGTCGCGACTGTCGGGACTAAATATATTAAACTTACATTCAAAAGTATTTGCTTGCAATAGAACAAACCGCAATAATAAAATATTCTTGTATCTTGTAACTCTTCACAACAAAAAGAAATCTCAGGTCATGTAATGTCAGAAAACTAGATTTTTGTGATATGACGTTGGAAGAGAGCGACAGCAGCGCTGACCCTCGGCAGAAACCGTCCCTTCCCCCTACTCTATCCCCTCCACCTTCCCTCTAAAGAAACTAAGTACCCAATTTTTCTAATTTAAACGTTTTTTCTCCGATATCTCGACAAATAAATGTTTCCAGATCATGTCCGTTTACTTCCATGTAATATATGTATACATATACTATTACTTTACTTTTGTTTACTTCCCTATACATATAATATATGTATACATAATAATATGTACTAAAAATTTTGTAATCGTGTGAACATCAGAGATCAATTGCATGCGTGTGTTTATGTGAGAGCTCAAACGCTTTGACCTGACATCGTACAGGCTCATGACCATCGCTTAACATCCCATCCGAAGGACGGAGTGCTTAAGTTTATTTTACCTCGCAGATGAATGACATTACTCCAAAAAATTTCTGAATGATTCTGGAACTCTTTTGCGAAGCTCAATCTTTTTTTTATATTTTTTTCACTCACAAACGGTTTTTGGTACTCTCCCATTATATCCTGCTTCTTTTAGAATTCTTCGAACATTTTGTGGGTGAACTTTCTTTCCCGTTTCTCTGTATACCTCGGCGATGATCTGAGGTGCACTCCTCGAGGGCTTGTTTTTAATTTTCCGGACAACGCTACACCTTTCTCGGTCGTTTAATACTCTTGGACGGGCAGAGGAAGATTTCAAATCTATCCGATCCTCGTGCTTATACCTTCGAATTACATCGGCTACGGTGCTTTCACTTCGGCCTACCATACCACCGATTTTGCGGACACTTAATCCTTTTTCATAATTAAAAATTATTATCTGTTGAACTTCAAAAGATGTTCGACCCATCTTGACAGCAGGAAATACAAATAACTACTGAATGCAGTAATAGAAGGATATAAACACATTTTATTTGTTCGGTATTAGCGGTTGGTTGAGAAGGGATTAAAGATCATGATCAGAGTCGCATTTGTTTACAAAACAAACAACAGGTGTCCAGAAAATTTTGTTACGTGAATTTCTTGTCTTCAATTATTAATGCAAAATTTCCTATTAGCTGTAAATGTTTAATTAATTGTTTTACGGCGTTTTGAAATGATTGATGATCTCGAAATTTAAAACTTTGCTTGAATTAAATATTTTGCCATATAACTATGTGTAACTGCAAAAGAAAAACAAAATTATAAATTGTCCGAAAATTTTTGTTACTGATTGTACATATTTCCTAAAAAACACATCAAAACTACAATTTCGGTTGAATCTCTTCAACCAGATACGATGATGGGAGGCCCCACCAATAAAGATAAAAACTATATTTTTGTTGGTCCTAACTGAAAAAGTTGAAGAAGAAACATAGAATATAGGTCGTCCTTGTAGCTTTTTATTGTTATATTTTCTGAAAAACACATTAAAAAATCCATGTCGATAGAATGTGTTGAACCAAATACGATGATAGAAGACCATAATTAAAGATAAAATTATATTTTTGTTGGTCCCAACTGAAAGAGTCGAAGAAGAAATATAGAATGTATGTCGTCCTTTTAACGCTGAATCGTTATATTTTCTGTAAAACACATTACAGTTACACTAAAAACGTCTATATGATGAAATTTTGTGATGCCACATGACCTATGTTTGAAATCGGGCTTATAAAGATATTACATGTGCAATAAGATGAAAATCCCATCAACCTTCAATGAGCTGGCTCTCATTTCATGTTTTAGCCCCCCTCCCTCCACAACCCCTTCGGTTCATTTTTTCGGGTTGCGATATGGCATCGGTTAACTTGTTAGATTATTCTGGGAATAAGTTGACATTTTCAATGATCTAGTTAGTAAGTTATTGTATGTGACTCATGACTTTAGCTCTCTTTTGTCGCTCTGGTGGACATGAGCCCGACTCTACTATGGCACTTCTAAATTTTGTTTACCCTAAATTTTTTATTCACCTTGGGTAGGGGTCTTTAACGAGTACCAGACATCGTACATACTCGGAACCATTGCTTAAAGTCCCACCCGAAGGACGGCGTGCTCTAGGCTTTTTTTCACCTCCCAGATAAAAAAACCTAAGGGCTAAACCCTCTTTTTCGAAGAAAATTAAGTGGACCATGTCAAGACAATGACCTATAGAAATGGTTTGTCATTCCGTCCCCAACATCGTCCCCTCGGCCTTAATAAAAATTTCGGGTGCACGTGTCCTATGTTGGAATATCTTTAGAATTATACGTTTCTAACCTGCTTTAATTTACTAACCGGGCGACCTGCTCGTATATTTGTATTAATATTTTATTTCAGCTGCTTGATAAAAATAAATAAATTATTATTAATCGATTGGCTAATATTAACGTAAGAATGTCTCAGCAGATTTATAAATGTAAATGGAATAGAATAAATCATTTATTGCAGTTATAGCTTGATATTATATTTTAAAAATAAATCATGTTATTATCAGTTTCTGAAAATATGCATTAGGTTGAAGGCGTGTTGGCAACATTGGTTAGTTTCACTGTAAGTCAAAGAAGGTAAAGAACGCTATCATTTATTCGCAAATATTCCTCTTCCTATTTTATGTTTAAATTCTTTTTTCGTATCCATTTTTGAGAAATTAATATAATTTATTAATATTTCTTATAAGAAGGAACTAATTGTGAAACATTCCGTTTGAATATTGTCTTGTGTAAATATGAACCCTGATGTGCGCACAAGTGTATTAGGAAATTTAAGCTTTAAAGGTGATTCTTTACCTACTTTAAGTGAGTTTGATTCAGATTCTGTAATTGCTGACTATCAGCGTGAAAGGTAAGATATGGTAACTTTTGTTTGAATAACTCTTATCAAATTTCCTCGGGTCAACATATGAATAAATTATAATAATAAAATGTTCACTAATTTCGTTTTCGCTATTTTCTGAATGTTTAATAATTTCATTTTTGCTTATACTGAGTGGATAAACCTTTATTTTTCAGTTTCGTGTTTTCTTTCTAAATGTATCGTTACTTCATGATCTTTCTCTTTAGGGTTGTACATTCTTTAACTCTCGTTATCTTTCCGGTTTACTAACAATTACATTACCGTTTTTGTGGTTACAGCATGTAGTACTAAAAACATTGTCCTGCGTTACGATGTCTTTTTTGTTTACCTGTTTAAAATATTGTTTGAATTAATTCCCTACACTTGATAATTAGTGGATTTCATATATCTATCTTTGAATGAGAATCCATGTTGGTTATCCTTTCTGGGTTTGGAGAAGCACCACACCCTTCTCTAAAATAGACCTGTTTAAAAATACTCATGGATACTGGAAACCCATTTTGGAGAATGGGGTCACCTGACCTCCAACTATTCTTATTATAATTAAAAGTTCAAGATTGTAAAGGGCATTTAATAATATTTGTTGCCCCTTTAATGAATTAAATTACAATTATTGATTTCACTGAAATATTGTGAACTATTTCCTTATAAAATTGATATTTAGGTATCAAATCACATTGTCTGCTATTTTAGAAGGGTATCTACTTTTATTACAGATTATTTAAATAGCTAAGAAGGATAATTAGACATTCGTTAATGACCTCATCTGCTAACTGTTACTGTTACGTGAGATCAGGCGGCTGACTCGACCACTTCTCCGAAAAGATTGTTAGAAAAGGGTATTAAAAAAAAAAAAAATGAATTGGGGCTACCGGATGTTGTTTATGGGGGCTTATTCCAAAACATATAAGATATCTTACCTCAGAGGGCCACATTTTGTTTCCTACTAATTGACATACGGCTGGTCAAAACTATCTCATTTATTTATTTTCTATTTTATTTATTTTCTTCTTATTTGTTCAATGACATGTTTAGCACTCAAAATCTGCCTGAGGATATTTTGTCACCTATTGCCAACTCGAGATATAATACAATTATGCAAAAAATTAGTTTTTTTTCAGTTTTAATTATATGTATTATCAATGAGCATAAACTTATGTTCAAAAAAACTACTCTTTTTGGACAAAGCAACCGTTTCGGACCAAATGTTACGCGAAAGGGGTTGGCTTTTTTTTCTCAATTTGCTGTGATGATTTCCTGGCCTGAAAGTGGATGATCAGTCTGTGTGCTTGCTTCTTTCGAACAAGACGGGGTTGTCATCTTAAAGATACCCACTTTATCTGATACCACTTGGTCTGAGGCCTTCATGGAAAACATTTAGGCATTTCGTGAACAACTTACTTAAATGTTATGGGTAACTTTCGCAGAGTTGAGTAAATAAATGTGGAAATGATGAGACTTGTTATGTGAGTTGTGTCACTCACCATGTATTGATAAGCAACCAGTCCTAGTGCCAGTCCCCTGCATTGCTAACATTCTTTAATGATGAGACCCTTGTCAGTTGTGAGTTGTGTCACTCTCCATGTATTGATAAGCAACCAGTCCTAGTGCCAGTCTCCTGCACTGCTAACATTCTTTAATGATGAGACCCTTGTCAGTTGTGAGTTGTGTCACTCACCATGTATTGATAAGCAACCAGTCCTAGTGCCAGTCCCCTGCACTGCTAACATTCTTTAATGATGAGACCCTTGTCAGTTGTGAGTTGTGTCACTCACCATGTATTGATAAGCAACCAGTCCTAGTGCCAGTCCCCTGCACTGCTAACATTCTTTAATGATGAGACCCTTGTCAGTTATGAGTTGTGTCACTCACCATGTATTGATAAGCAACCAGTCCTAGTGCCAGTCCCCTGCACTGCTAACATTCTTTAATGATGAGACCCTTGTCAAGTGTGAGTTGTGTCACTCACCATGTATTGATAAGCAACCAGTCCTAGTGCCAGTCCCCTGCATTGCTAACATTCTTTAATGATGAGACCCTTGTCAGTTGTGAGTTGTGTCACTCACCATGTATTGATAAGCAACCAGTCCTAGTGCCAGTCCCCTGCACTGCTAACATTCTTTAATGATGAGACCCTTGTCAGTTGTGAGTTGTGTCACTCACCATGTATTGATAAGCAACCAGTCCTAGTGCCAGTCCCCTGCATTGCTAACATTCTTTAATGATGAGACCCTTGTCAGTTGTGAGTTGTGTCACTCACCATGTATTGATAAGCAACCAGTCCTAGTGCCAGTCCCCTGCACTGCTAACATTCTTTAATCTAACTTTTGATTTTCTTGTGTCTCTCCAGCTTTTACTGAGACTACGTACTTCAACCTTGGCCGAGTCTCAATAAACATTTACTAAACCTCCTCATCTCAGCTATTAACAAACATTTTTTCAATTATTTTGGTGAGTTCTTTTTAGTATTTATATTTATTTGTTTATATTTTATTATTTATTTATATTTAGTATTACATTTATTTGCATTTATGATTATAAATAGTCATATTTTTGTGATAAATGGTACGCAGTCTGCCCCAGTTATGTCTGCACATTTATTCTTAGTCTAAATAGAGTGGAAAACATGATTATAGAGAATAAAATTTGTTCAAATATAAAAGTTTTTTCAAGTTTTAGTAAGAATCAAATCTGCTCTAACCAGCCGTTCATCTCGCTTGCAGCGACGTACTAACCAGGTTTTCATTAAGCCTGAAAAAAAAAAAAAATTAAAACTTGTTTTAACGGATTTATATAAGAAATCAGCATTGGCGCTCGACCTGTCTTCGGAAACCTATTATTTTCATAAAACATACTCTCCTCAACACTGTTCAGGGTGCCTTCAAATTTATATAAATTAAGAATTTGAATGGTATATCGATGTACATATGTTTGTCCAGTCCTGGGATTGGACTGCACTGTTCCCAAAGCCCGGAATATACCACTTTTCGGCCTTTGGATCTTTCAAAATGACCAAACCATGGACTACAATCCCTAACCTTCAAAGCTCGGAGCTAAGTTTATGAGGAGCTTTGGATATATAAACACGATCAAGCTTCATTACCATAATACCATTACCATGAAATAAATCATGTTAGGCGGTTTGGGTGTTCTGGAATCTTTTTCAAATTTAGATTGTCCAAATTTTCTATAAGTCAAGGCAATGAATCATAAGTGTAACTGGAATAGGTCTCAGGAATTATTACAGGGTAAATGATTATTAAAGGCTGAATATTTCAATAAACATTTTATTCCATCTTGAATAGCATTTTTGTGTCATGTAAGGAGACCCTGAATTTATAATAATATATATTTTTCACAGCTTTATTATACTCCCAATTAATTTTTTGGTCTTCACAAGCTAGCAAAGCAAATAGACGTTTCGGGAAAAACTCCCATCTTCAGAATCTGTAATTTATTTGATAATCTTCATTGTAATCAATTTAAAAAATATGATCAATATAAGCAAATAATTGATTACAATAAGAATCAGCAAATAAAAGAAAAATACTTATTATGAGAGTTTTCCCGAAACATCTATTTGCTAGGTTGTAAAGACCAAAACATTAATTGGGAGTATAATAAAGCTGTGAACAAATATATATTATTATAAAACTCTTAGTTATTTGCAAAAATGTATTTAAAGAGTAATTAACTTATATATTTTTTTACTATATTACATATCTAACTTTGAATGAAATAATAACTTGAAAAACAAAAAGTGCAATTTATAAAAGTGGCTGGTGGGAAACGCCAAACAGCGATCAAACTTCGCACCGAAGCGTAATTTGCAATTATTTATTTATTTTTGTTTCGAAATAGAACGGTTATGG
Source organism: Aradus depressus (assembly GCA_963662175.1). Classification (NCBI taxonomy): domain Eukaryota; kingdom Metazoa; phylum Arthropoda; class Insecta; order Hemiptera; family Aradidae; genus Aradus; species Aradus depressus. The sequence goes on from OY759222.1 coordinate 41,128,045, forward strand.
TTTTAATTTCAAACATATGAATTGCAAATTAAAAATGACACTTTCGTTCCGGAGAGCGATACACTCGCCTGGCACTTATATGAAATGTAATTTAAAAATATTAATCGTTCTATTTTGAAAAAAAATTGTAAAAACACGTATTATTGTAGATAGCTTTTGAGCATGCGCTGATTAACCCCAAAATGTAATCAATTATTTGCTTGGGTTTTTGAAATAGATACGTGAAAGAATTTTTGAAATCTATCTAAGCGTTCATTCAGACAGACAGATTATAATTATTATTATTTATTTCGGACTCATGATAAAGTCCCAAAGTCCCACGTTAGCATTGGCTAAGTTATTCGGCCAATGATCAATTTGTAAGTTTCTTATATTTGTATTTGCAAAATTTGACTTGATATGAAGGAAAATAAAAAAAGTGTGAATGGTGAATTATTTAAAGCAACAATTTCCAAAGTCGAAAACTTACAGTCGTTTTGGGGAAATTGAGAAAAATATGAACATGTGATAGGAAAAACATTAAATTTTTTTTTTTAATAAAGAGATTATATAGTCGTATTATGGTCAAAAATATTGTAAATTTCACAAAATGTGACGAGACTACTAGCGGAATTGCTGTCATTTTCAGCCCCGACTGGACCACCACTAATTGAACGTTGTGCAGGTCTAAATCTAGTCTCCTGTACGGCTGACTTAAACACTAAAATAAGTATCCCACTTGAATTTTATGGAATAGAAAATATTTTTGAAAACAATTACTTTTTTCTTTAATTCTATTATGTTTCTCGGTATCTCAGAAAAACTGTAAATGTGATTGATATTGTCTGTTTGTTTAGTTCTTGTCGCCCTCCTGAAGATCTGATGGCGCCCACGACGACTATCGAGACCATCACCATCACCAGACCCCTCAAGGTACATAATATTATGAAACTGAAAATATCATAACATAACTAGTAGCCACATAGGGACATAGAGGAGTCCCGATAAACCAAACTAACGATGGCAAACCGTTGCTCCGATTGATAATCTATCAACTTAGACTGGCTTTAAAGTCATTTCTTTGTTCAATCTTCCAATGACTTTTCTATAATTTGCCACTAGAGCTCTTTTGAAGGAGGCAAGTCTAACCAGAAGATCTTAACGTGTTTGCCTTAGCTTGACCTTGTTTTCAATTTCGTCCCTTTTCTTTTAAATATCTTCCGATAGGTAAACCAAAATGGTGTGAATAGCACAAATTCGGATTTTCATATTAACACGCACATGCGCAAAACGCACATACTGCAAGAAAAATAAATTCTAAAAATTATAGCATAGAAAAAAAAATTGGCCATGTTGGCCATGTGACTGACATTATGGGCGATAACATTAGACATAAATAATTTGTGGCATGAGGCATATTATGCGCTTGTGCAGAGAACATACTGAGTACTATATAAGGTTGCTCGCAAGTATCTTTAATGTATTATATTACCTAATAAAGCTGATTACATGCCATACCCTGACAAAAAATAAACAGGTTCTCACATTATAAGAAAAATTGGGTTAGGTTTCCAACGGCACTATGAATATTTATTTGCATTGTACTAGTATATCGAACCTAAAGCACAACCGTAGCTTCCTCAATCTCCTTCGGAATAAGTGAGATTGCAATTTTGAGAAGCTCTTGCCCCTGAAAGAGTTGCCACTCAGCTGATGGAATGTGGCTCCAGTTGGAACTACGAATTTCATCTCGTGCTTTGTATGTACTATAACTTCCTCCAATACTACGATTACTTTATCGAATTTCACTTAAATATCTTTTTAAGTGGGCTCGAAAAAAATAACTGGATGAAAGATCGGAAAATTATATTCCGAAGCAGGAGGTTGAAGAAGCAGCGATTGCCCTTCATGATCGACGTAGGGTTGCAATTTAAATAACTGGGTTGACAGGCTAACATTGTTTTTCGCCAGAGTCTAAATGCCTAAAGTAAAAAACAAAAAAAAAACATATTTCTCAAGCAAGACAGTTGAGGTTCTCAAAATGATGAAAATAAATGAATTAGAAACATTCGGAAAAGGCATGTTTAGCCAAGCGGAGCAGTTACAATTTCATAACAACATAGAAATACGAAACCTCGCCCAATTTTTATATGTATCACAAAAAAAAAAAAAAAGCAAAATTCTTGATAAGCTATTTTGGGTATTAATGAAAATATATGTCCACAATTTCATGTTTTACACGAAATAATGAAAGTAATTTAAAAAATAAATACGTTATATAGTGTTGGGAATTGTCAGATTCTGCTGTTGATGAGACTCCATTCAATTCTGTATGTTTACTACATTGGAAGAAATGAGCAATTTTATAACAGAAAACACTTGGATCAGCGTAAGTCAACAAACCGCAACATTCTTCACAAATCCTTATGCACAGTCTCCGGTGACACTGAAGCACGCGTAGTTTAGAAAGAATAGTATTGAATTATCGTTTTGATATGATATGCAACATATGGACACATGGTGCTAAAGGAAGTCGCTGGGCCGCTTCCCTCGGTTAGCGTCACAAACAATAAAACCCGTTAAAATAATGTGTATTTTAGAATTCGGATGTCACGTATCGTTGATTAGAAAAAAAAAAAAAAAACTGCCACCAACCACCCAATTTAAATTTTTGCATGCGTTTTAGCCTTTAATCTAAATTGGGGGATCCTTGAAATAACCTGCATGTTTAATATTTACGTACATTTGTAAGTGTTCCCCGGTCAAACAGCAGATTTCGCCCGGTTAGTAACGCATCTGCCCAGTAGAGGCTAGAGGTTGCATGTGAAATTTTATGAAAATCCAATTACCGTTAATGAGCTAACATTCATTGTAAGTTGCTCTTCCTCCCACCTCCCCTCCCCTATGTTGACACCGCGATGCCACCTAGCAGATGTTAGTTCTCAAGATGAGAGTTATCCACCAGTGAAAGATTGTTGAGTGGTTCTCCAGTTCTAAGCTAACTTAGTGATAAACCTGTTTTATATCATGTAGTAAGTCTGCTCTTGTTGTTACGCAGTGAGGGCTCGACTCTCATAACTGCACCTGTTCAAATACTTGAGTTAACAACTTCTAAGTTGAGGAACGTGGACATATTGTGGAAACTTGTAATAAATGAATAAAACAAACTTATTTTTGAAATATTGTCTATTCCACTAAAGATATATATATATATATATATATATATATATATATGACTACCGGTTTCGGCTTTATACCATCGTCAGGTCTAGTTATGAACTGTACCATAACTATTCATTCACTATTCACTGGTTCATAACTAGACCTTCCGATGGTATAAAGCCGAAACCGGTAGTCATATATATATATATATATATCTTTAGTGGAATAGACAATATTTCAAAAATAAGTTTGTTTTATTCATTTATACTTGAGTTACAAACAAAAACTATGATAGTTGTGGTTAGACAGCTGTTTTGTCTATCTTTTATTCATTGTCATGGTTTATCTAAACTTGGTGAAGCCTCTCAGGCTCGCTAACTGAATACTCTTCTCATTCCATTGTCACCTACCCTTCTCAAGGTTTGCCCTTGGGGTGGAATAAGGGCAGGAAACAAATAAAGAAAGAAACCAAAAAAACAGACTATCAAATAATAAATTATATTTTAACATAAAATAAACATATAACCAATTGCTCCCAGTAAGTAATCACAACTATTGATACCCTGGTAGTTTGGTTTGAGCCTCCTCCTATCTGTCCTGCCCAAGCCTCCGAACGTTCCTGTCTGCCCCCACCAGATCTCACCGCCCATACCCTCTCCCTGTCCTCTCAAGTGAGCAGGGGAACAGGGGGTGTTCACGGAAGTCCTAGGGTACGATATTATTGTAATTTCAGATATTTTTGATATCGCACCTGATAAAGAAAACCCAGAAGTATATTTGTGTACTGCATTTTGCAAGTTTTCTAAAGAGAGGGGGTAGTTGCGGGTTAGGACATGGTCTCTCTGTTCTCTCTTCGGTTGTACCGAGAACATCCTCGTGTTTGCAAGGTCTCTCCACCCTCGACAAGTTAACAATAACAAATCACAGAACTGGGTCGCAGGACACAGCTTGGAGTGACCAGTACTCACCGATTTCTATCAACGGTTTTACTATTACGAAAATTATATTACAAAACTTTGAATGACAAATAGTGTTCGGTGCTGTCCAACAAAATAGTGTCCGGTACTGTCCAACAAAATAGTGTCCGGTACTGTCCAACAAAAATGATTAAACTCAAGTCAATTTCTGTGTTTTAATGATTTTTTAAGCAGACAATATTGTTCCCTTTTTCCTTTGTCTAAAAATAAGTTTCTCTCTTCCTACAATAAGAAAGGTACTTGTATTCAAATTTTCAGATTTATAGATCATCAGTGAATGTGTATTCTTTTATTTATTTATTTATTTATTATCTATTTATTTATTTTATTTTTAAATCAGCCTAGATTAGGAGCTGTATATTTACTTTTTCGTTGCATTTCTTATCAGGAGGTTATTCTAGATGGATGAATACCTCATTCTGCCTCTAGTTGTGTCCTACTTTTTCTCTGTTTTCCACATGTTTAGGGTTCCTTATTTTGGACTCCTATTTCTGTGGATACTTCCTACCGGCGTCCGTTCCACTTCTTGAAGTGCCAGGTCTCCCTGGATGGCTCGGTGCCAGCTCTTAGATTGCCTGCCTACCGCCATCCAATTTCCTTTCATTTTGTCGCGAACAGCCACTTTAGAGAATTAAGAGTGCTGGAACAGATCTGTTAGCGCATCCAGTAGATAATGTCAGATGAACACACAGCTAACGTTATTCTAACGACGATGAAAAGAAGAGAACATCCACGGATTCAACATTATCACTATATTAAAAAAAAAAAAACTGACATAATTATTTCAAAATTAGAAAATGGAGAAATAACGCTTGCGCGCGCAGCCTGACGACCGAGATTTAATAGGCCCGGATTTAATATGCAAAATAACAATATTTTGCGCTAAGTTGTCCTTGATGGACGCATGAAAGCTCCCCTCGCAACGAAACACACCTGGGCTACAACAGTTCTATAAGCATTACTATTTACTTTGTCTATTCTAAGCCTGACTAATCGTAAGATTCCCTTAAAAAAAAATAAAACTAATCGTAAGACAGATGGTTGAAGGGTACGATAGGACTTCTCTCTGTCGATTCACGTCATGTTTTGGCATTATTGATTTTTTTTCAAGAGAAGATTGGACTATATTCGATATGAGGAGGACGGAGCCATTACAGAGACGTGATGCAGCTAGTCCTCTCCTTGGCTTCAACCATCTGCATTTGAACAATTTGTTTTATTTATTTATTATTTATTTTTTCATCTGATACAATTGTGCTAATAGAAGCCTTTTTGGACCCCTACAGGACCAGGAGAGAAGAGGACTAGACTAGAGAATTATCTTTGTTTACTGAAAGCATACCAGAAAATAGTGAAGAAGGGTCCTTGAAGGGAAGGGAAGAAACACAAGAGAAGTGTAGGAAGATGTCGTCCCGTCACGATGGAGTTAGCTGTGATTCGTGTCTGAAGGGGGACTTCAGGGGGAACAGGTACAAGTGTCTGATCTGCTACGACTATGACCTGTGTGGGAGCTGCTGGGAGGCAGGGGCCAGCGGTACCCGTCATCTAGCCGACCATCCCATGCAGTGCATCCTGGCTAGGGGAGACTACGATCTGTACTACGGAGGGGAGTACATAGGCAATGAACAGTTCCAGTCCATTACCTGTCCCTACTGTGGCCGGTTGGGCTTCACCAAGACATCGCTATGCGAGCACCTGACAGCGGAGCACGGAGAGGCTGGTAGCGAGGTGGTCTGTCCACTCTGCGCGCTCCTTAGTGAGCCCAACCTCATCACAGACGACCTGATGGGCCACATCCGATCCGAGCACCGCCACAACTCCACCCGAGACCTCTTCTTCTTGCTGGACGAGCCTGGGACGAGGCGGGGGGTCCGGAGGGTACCGCCTCCTTCGGCTCGCCAGCCACCCCACCCCGGTAACCCCCGGGTCCGCCGGCTCAACTTCGGAGACAGTGTGGACCCTATCACGGAGCTACTGAGCCAGCTGTCGGGGCCCCGTCGCGCCCAGGACTCCCAGCTACAGCACGTGCAGCTGCCGTTTCAACTAGTTCGGGGGCAGGCGGTGGGGCGGCCGGGGTTGGAGCGGGCCCCTCGACGAGCGGTCAGTGTGCAGCACGCCGCCTCGGCACCTCTTGTTGTGAGTGGTGGACCCCCAACCGCACCTAGCCGCCCCCGCCTCCTCCTGCAGGGCTGCGGGGGCCCGGGGCTGACTGAGGCGGTTCGGGAGCGGTTGGAGCTCCAGCGGGCGGACCGAGGTGCCTTCCTTAGGGAACTTCTCTACGCTGCCCTAAGCCAGCTTCAGCCTTCTCCCTCAGGGCTCAATCAACCTTCCCCACTCGACTAAACATTAAATTAAAATATTAATTTTTCGATACTTTATTGTAATTTATTTTTAACTCAAGATTAGGGTTGGGCCCATGTAGCCGAAAAGTAGCCATCCTGGAGTTGTACTATCTAAAAAAAAAAAATAATAATATAAAAAATAGATATTGAGGATTAGCTCTGATTTTTCTTTATTTTTCGATAACCGGACTGTATGCTACTAATCCTAGTCCTCATTTTCAAGAATAGTAGTAAAATTTATTATGAAATTGTAAAAAACGAATGTAATGTTGTTTATTGGATGCCCTCTGTGATTGGGTGCGACGGTTCTTAAACTGTATCCGGATTGTCTGTTATTCCATCTCAACATTCCATCTTGCACAGGTTAGAGGCACCCCTCCTCTACTTTTGATATTATATCACGTGTATAGTTATATATTATATATTGAGAAGAAAACAAAAAAAAAAAAGTATATCCTTTTATTGCCATTAATTTCTGGAACTATTATTAATCTAAAATTATGTGATTTTTTTTCTCTTAATATTTATATATATATATATTGCGTTTGATATGTCATATAGAGTAATTAAATTTAGGGAACTTTGAGACTGTTACTTCCTTGATGTTGCGTATTTTTTTTCTTGACCCCCTCCCCTTCCCATCCAGTTGAAGTAGTATTATGTTATTTTATTTTTAAATGGCATCATTTTTCTTTTCTCTAATGTTTTATGTTATGAAAATGAAGTTCCTTATTTGGCAAATCTAAAGACTTGAACCAATCAATAAAGTTTTTAGATTTAAGTTAATATTTTTGTTTTGTTAATTTAATTTTGTCAATTTAAAATTGACATAAAATTGTATTGAGTTAATATGTTTTTTAATTAATTAATTTCCAGTTTTATTATTATATTCTTGATTTTGTAATGATACATATTTGTCACACAAAAAATAAAAAAATAAAAGAATGAGAGATTTAAGTTATTTCTTTTTGATTAATCTAAGAAAGGTATTATTTTCATTATACATTTATATTGTTGGTAGAACTGTGACTGGAGGACATCTAAGTGGGCCACTCCAGGAACAACTCGCTTTTCCAATAACAATATTCAGAAACGGAAATATTACTTTTCAAACCTTGAGTCACCTTCCCATCCCTTATATTCCTCATCTCTGAGCTATATAGTATTGTCATCCCTCTCTATATTCCTCATCTCTGAGCTATATAGTATTGTCATCCCTCTCTATATTCCTCATCTCTGAGCTATATAGTATTGTCATCCCTCTCTATAATCCTCATCTCTGAGCTATATAGCATTGCCATCCCTCTCTATATGCCTCATCTCTGAGCTATATAGTATTGTCACCCCTCTCTATATTCCTCATCTCTGAGCTATATAGTATTGTCATCCCTCTCTATATTCCTCATCTCTGAGCTATATAGTATTGTCATCCCTCTCTATAATCCTCATCTCTGAGCTATATAGCATTGCCATCCCTCTCTATATGCCTCAGCTCTGAGCTATATAGTATTAAATCTTTATATATTATTTATACCATCGTCAGGTCTAGTTCATAACTAGACCTGACGATGGTATAAAGCCGAAACCGGTAGTTATATATGTATATATATCTTTAGTGGAATAGACAATATTTCAAAAATAAGTTTGTTTTATTTATTTATTACAAGTTTCCACAATATGTCCGCGTTTCTCAACTTAGAAGTTGCTATATAGTATTGTCATCCCTCTCTATATGCCTCAGCTCTGAGCTATATAGTATTGCCATCCCTCTCTATATTCCTCAGCTCTGAGCTATATAGTATTGTCATCCCTCTCTATATTCCTCAGCTCTGATCTATATAGTATTGTCATCCCTCTCTATATTCCTCAGCTCTGATCTATATAGTATTGCCATCCCTCTCTATATGCCTCAGCTCTGAGCTATATAGTATTGCCATCCCTCTCTATATGCCTCAGCTCTGAGCTATATAGTATTATCCTGAACCGACGATATCCTGCTATAGATTAACTTGAAAAATTCATTTTTTTAGTTCATTGTGTCTGTGAGTCTGTCTTCATTTAAATTTCAATAAATATCTCCAAAGGTAGGAAAAATATAAGCGTCATCATCAACATTTTTCCTCTCCCTGTGAGGTCGAAAATTATGGGTTCGCAAAAACAAAATATTTTCTGAGAAACAATAGGATGTCATATAAAAGCTTACTGCGTGGGGTTGATTTTAATTTTTTTCAACAGAAATGCCCTTTTGTTGTTTCTCCCAAAATTACTCCATTTAGTAATCATTTTAATTGTTTACTAGCTTAACATTCATTAAAAAAATTTGTTACGTAAATGTGGATATGTGGTGTTTCGAGGTGCAAAGCAGCGGAATGCTTCCTTTAGTTAAGGAAAAACGCTGTCTCGGGCGGCATTGTGGTGAACTAATCGATTCTTTAAGAATATTCTTTTTTATTTATTTATTTGTTGATGGGGGTTGGGAAGTGACACATCATTTTAACGGTCCAAAATTTTTTGCATTAAAAAAAATCCTAGTATGACCAATAGTATCGATTTATCGAAATGTTATTTCGTTATTGTATAACGATAATAGTATAATAGTGCCCCCTACCCCCTTGACCAGACCATGTTCGGTTTGGTTGACGCCTGCGCACTCCCCTCTATCGATTCTTCAGCCCCCTTCCCCAGAACCCTGACCTAATTCTGCCTCCTGTATACCGCCCCCCCCCCCCCCCCCCCCTTAGTTTACATCTTACTGACTTTCTGGTACTTGATGGCAATGATCTGTCCTACATTTTGGCGTGAAGAGACAATCAAAGACAGTCCGTCCCTTGAATATTGGGCTGAGCCAGTGTTGGCCATCTTTAGAACAACCATTCGTGTTTTTTGTTTTTCATATAGAATCGTGAACTCTCCTCATAAGTGAGTTTTTTAAAACGTCTAGCCCCTTCTTTCAAAGTTTCCCTCAAAATTGGTTCTTACAAATATTGTTCTTTATTAAATTCCCAACATTCTGTTTTTATTTTTATTTCTTAACTTTTTTCAAAGATGGTAGAGAGGGTAGGGCTTAAATGAGAATGGCGGATTAGAGGCGACCACCGGTCAATCTGTGGTTGTCAAATATAAAGTAAAAAAATATATATATATGAGCATAACATGACTCTCTTATACCCACTACATTTTCATGGTTCTCCTCCTCCTCCTCCCCCCCCCCCCCCCCCCCCTTCTAAAATTCATGTCTTTCTCATTTCAAACTGCCATTACTGGGTATAAGAAAGTCGAATATTAGAATTACGCTAAACCCAGAAGGAAACCCGCTGATGCCATAACTTCCTTATGATTTTCTTATACCCAGTAATGGCAGTTTGAAGAGGGAGGAGTGACCTGTAAAAAGACAGGTCGCTGACCCCTGGGCTAATGATAATAAACAGTAAAGTTGGAGGAGGGGGGGGGGGGGGCTATCTATCTATCTATATATGAGGCTGGTAGAGGGGAGAGAGTGCCGTGACCACTGAGCCGATGGACTGGAACAGAAGCTAATGGCCCGTGTCTTGCCGTGCTGAGGCAAGTGAAGCCACAGCTTCCCCAACCCATTCCACCATCTCTCTCCGAATCAAATATTCCTGTTTTGTTGCCAATTTGGCTGAAAATCAATAAGTGTCTTCTTACTTAGGGACTTCTCAATCCTCATATAAAATTTTGTATTCATACATTCACTATATCGGCAGTTTTTAGATATTTCTAGTTAAGCCCCCCCCCCCCCCCCCCCCCCCCCCCCCCCCTCTTCCCCCTCTTTCCTCCCTATGCGAGGTGAATACAAATTTAGTATAGGCAAAATGTATGACTCCGATAATAGAGTCGGGCTTATGTCCACCAGAGCGACGAAAAAGCGTTCATGGCGACATGACCTCGTAGTAAAGCCCGGACATTAGTCATAACAACTAACTAATAAGTACAATTGATACTGTTTTAAATTTAATTTAAATTATGATAAATATTTAATATAATTCTTCTAGAAGTGTCTTCTTCACGACGATATCTCGAGTCGTTCTTACGTCCCTTCTCAGGTCACAATGTGGTAAATATAGAAAAAGTGAGGAAGAGCATTAAAAAAATTAATTCTTTTATATGTGATAGTAAGATGTTGTGGGACTAGATTTCTAATAGAAATAAAAGACGTTGTCTTCTCACTAAAACAGTGGGAAGACAACGTCTTTTATTTCTATTAGAATTATTTTATAAGTTATACTTTTTGCAAAATGAATGGAGCATTGTTTAGTTATTAGAAAAATTAATCGTCTTTCTTCATGGTATCGTAATCATGACTATTGTATGCATTATTTCCAGAGATTATTTCTATTAAATGATCTCTAATTATTATTGATTATTGAGAGAACAGAGATTTTTATTTAAATTTATTGGGGCGACAAGAGAGAAGAGAATGCGTCCATTCTTCTTTTTAAATGGGGCAACTCCTGATACTTATAACTTTTAATTAGCTGAGCCTAGAGAAACTTTTTGAAAGATTTAATAGAAAAGTTTTCAACTCTGGTCAGCCACTCTTGATAGATGGAGCTATTTTTTTTTTTAGCTTTGTGTGGAGGGGACAAAATCAGTTTTCCGCGAGCTACCGAAATTGGACTAGCTATAAAAGGCGGAGAGGTGTCTGCAATACTTAAAGAGCCCCCCGGGCTTAAAAAGGGACCGGCGACTGGGGTGTCAGGAGTTAGGAGCTGATATGAGAGGAGGGGGAGGGGTTATTAAAGATGGCTTAGAGGAGATCTATAGACAAGAGTGCTGATCCCAGCCCAAGGTTCATGTGGCAAGGCGCTCAACAAGAGTGCTGATCCCAGCCCGAGGTTCATGTGGCAAGGCGCTCAACAAGAGTGCTGATCCCAGCCCGAGGTTCATGTGGCAAGGCGCTCAACAAGAGTGCTGATCCCAGCCCGAGGTTCATGTGGCAAGGCGCTCAACAAGAGTGCTGATCCCAGCCCAAGGTTCATGTGGCAAGGCGCTCAACAAGAGTGCTGATCCCAGCCCGAGGTTCATGTGGCAAGGCGCTCAACAAGAGTGCTGATCCCAGCCCGAGGTTCATGTGGCAAGGCGCTCAACAAGAGTGCTGATCCCAGCCCGAGGTTCATGTGGCAAGGCGCTCAACAAGAGTGCTGATCCCAGCCCGAGGTTCATGTGGCAAGGCGCTCAACAAGAGTGCTGATCCCAGCCCGAGGTTCATGTGGCAAGGCGCTCAACAAGAGTGCTGATCCCAGCCCGAGGTTCATGTGGTAAGGCGCTCAACAAGAGTGCTGATCCCAGCCCGAGGTTCATGTGGCAAGGTGCTCAACAAGAGTGCTGATCCCAGCCCGAGGTTCATGTGGCAAGGCGCTCAACAAGAGTGCTGATCCCAGCCCGAGGTTCATGTGGCAAGGCGCTCAACAAGAGTGCTGATCCCAGCCCGAGGTTCATGTGGCAAGGCGCTCAACAAGAGTGCTGATCCCAGCCCGAGGTTCATGTGGCAAGCCGCTCAACAAGAGTGCTGATCCCAGCCCGAGGTTCATGTGGCAAGGCGCTCAACAAGAGTGCTGATCCCAGCCCAAGATTCATGTGGCAAGGCGCTCAACAAGAGTGCTGATCCCAGCCCAAGGTTCATGTGGCAAGGCGCTCAACAAGAGTGCTGATCCCAGCCCAAGGTTCATGTGGCAAGGCGCTCAACAAGAGTGCTGATCCCAGCCCGAGGTTCATGTGGCAAGGCGCTCAACCCCTGAAATTAGTTCATCTTTTGCCCAACCCTCGGATAACCCGCTAAGAATTTAATATTTCCTAACGAAATTTTGGATGTGGATACCTAAGTCCATAAGTAAGACACCTATTTATTTTCAGCCAAATTACGTAAGGGAATAGAAGGGTTAGAGGGAGCGCGGAAAAATAGTTTATTACAAACAATTGGAGCATGGGAAACACATTCTTGTTGATTCACCTTCGACATTTGTTATGTATTGGAGAAGGAATTTGGGTGGAGACTGCAAACCATTGTATACATGGGAGGGCTTAAGAAAGGCAGGCTTGGAAGAAATATTGGAATTAGGGTGTCTTGTATGGTGTAGGGAGGGAGCCAGCCCTGGAGGTAGGATGCGAGGTCCTAGGAAACTGTGGAGATCCCAGTCCAGGATAGAGCTCCGGCTGGCAGCTAGCCCGCCCTGGGGGTAGGATGCGAGGTCCTAGGAAACTGTGGAGATCCCAGTCCAGGATAGAGCTCCGCCTGGCAGCTAGCCAGCCCTGGAGGTAGGATGCGAGGTCCTAGGAAACTGTGGAGATCCCAGTCCAGGATAGAGCTCCGGCTGGCCGCTAGCCAGCCCTGGAGGTAGGATGCGAGGTCCTAGGAAACTGGAGATCCCAGTCCAGGATAGAGCTCCGGCTGGCCGCTAGCCAGCCCTGGAGGTAGGATGCGAGGTCCTAGGAAACTGTGGAGATCCCAGTCCAGATTAGAGCCCCGGCTGGCCGCTAGCCAGCCCTGGAGGTAGGATGCGAGGTCCTAGGAAACTGTGGAGATCCCAGTCCAGGATAGAGCTCCGGCTGGCCGCTAGCCAGCCCTGGAGGCCAGATGCGAGGTCCTGGGAAACTGTGGAGATCCCAGTCTAGGATAGAGCTCCGGCTGGCCGCTAGCCAGCCCTGGAGGTAGGATGCGAGGTCCTAGGATTGTATATATACAGAATCATATGGCCACACCGGTCGATTTTCTGCGACTTAGAGACGCTTGCATCCCCGTCGCGTGACACCAACTCTCCTATCGAAATAAAAAAAATGACCACTCCGAAATTACCAACACTTCACGAGCTAGGAAAGTGGGAAGCGTGTGATTCTCGAACGACCATCAACACATATCTGAAGGCGTTTTAATGAGCCTGTTTTCCTTCTCCAGTATTTTGTAGTTTCTACAATCCTGTTTGCGTCCCGCCTTCCTTCGAATGTTGCGTGACCCCCCTCCCCCCGCCCCTCCTCTGGTCAATCTCTTTTGTAATTGTATAACAACTCTCAGAGTACACTTAGACTGTTTCGGACAAAGCTTTCTTCTTTTTAAAAGACCAAGGTACAACTTGACCTTTCTCTTCATTGGATATTTTAAAGTTAGTGTGAGTGCAGTGCCTCTGGTAGAGGGCTGAGTCAACATAGTCCCACCCATTTCGATACAACCATTCGTTCAAAAATTATGAAATGTGGTCACTTCATTCCGATAAATACTGTATACGAGTTTATAATCTCGCGAGCCCTTCTGGTCCCTGGCCCCTTCGAAGAGTGGGGCACAGTGGAGAGCTTTTACCTGCCGAGCGAACACTTCCGGAATCCGAGATTTAAATAATACAATTTGTTAGCCAATTTCATGTTTTGTGGAAACTTGGTACCTACTGGCAGGTTAAAAGGAGTGCACCCGGGGGGGGGGGGGGGGGGGGGGGGGTTGAGAAAGGGGGGTTGTTGTAGGGGGTGGGGGTGGGGGAGGAGTGCCCCAGTTGGCCTCAGACCGGCCCCCGAGTCAGTCTTCAATCAGTGTCCGGTGGATTGGTGTATCGTGTGTCGAGTGTAGAGCGTTGTAGTGTAGAGTGCCTAGGCCACCCTGGAGGAAATGACAGAGAGCCCCAACCCCATCGCCCAGGTACCGAAGCCGCCCTGTCTTAACCTTTCCCGACCAGACACCATCGATCCAGCTCACTCACCTCACCTCCCCCACTCCTCTCTTCCTACCTCCACCTCCACAGTCTCTCTTCATAATAGGTTTGTTTGAGAAGGTGTAACGTCTGAATAGTGGACCATGAAAGGTCCGCACGGCTAGTAGAAATGGTTTAACTGCACCTAGTCCCAACACTGAAATTCTAGAAAGCTACTCGCTCCACCGCACCGATAAGTAAATAATGAAAGGCTGTCAACAATTTTTTCCTTAATGAAATATTGTTTGTTCATATATAATAGTAATAATAGCCTAAAACTTTACATCGTTAATAAAAAGATTCTTGATGCGTAAGCAATTTTTTTTCTTGACGTCAAAAGTCATTTACATTACATCATAACTAAGAGAATATAGGAACATGCACACTATTTGGATGTATCCTCTTAAATAACCGCTCCTGTTTATTAATTTCTCATTTATTGTATCAGTGGTAGTTTTATTCAAAAAATCATAATAATAATTTTAAAAAACCGGTATGGTAGTAGTTGACAGAATCCGCACGGTCGAAGTGAAACTTCTTTTGTGTGCTAGCACTAGGTATGTGTGTGACATAAATTTACTTGGTTTATTTTATCATAATTGTAAGGTGCAATAGAATTGAAGGAATTAATTCATATTGTATGTTTCCGTCATTGTCATTTCGTTCATTATCAATTACAGCGTTTACAGGAGAATTACTAAAAATATGTGTATAACAGAGTGTAAAGAGTGAAAAACAATAACATTATCGTGTAAAATAACCTGACATGTTAAAAAATAGGAGGTTTCCTCAACCTGCGTGGTGCTCGTGTGTGGTGGGTTAGTTCCTTCATTGTTTTCCTTGTAGCTATAGAACCCTTCAATGTGTACTTAATAATTACGTATAAGTCGTTTTTAACTATTTTTTATTCATGCTTCACTTCAGTTGCACGTTCGTCAAGAACGAAATTAAGCCAGCGACTAATCGTAGTAAGATACCATCAGGTTATCATATTGTTATCGGGCATGTCAGGTTACAAACATGTAAAATAACTGATGGAAATGACGGGAACCAAGAACTTATTTATGTATTTATATATTCACAACGACAACATTTGTCACTAGTGATTGTGATGATGTGCTGTGGCAAGTGTGTCGCTGTACTGCTGAGATACGTGACCGAAGAGGAGCCCAGGCTAGTCCTGGAGCAGGTCCCTCTGCCATGCCCGCTTGAGACGTCTTGGCGGATTTGTTGGGAGAGTGTTCGTGGGTAATTGCAGAATAAGTGGATTGGCGTGATGATGGAGTTGGTCGTGAAAATTTTGATATCGGGTCTTGATAACAGAAGGTACAAATGGGATGTTGAGGTCATTATGTAATGTGAGGTTGGAAACGTAAAATGGGGCATTGGCAATGTGGCGTAGTATGATGGATTGTAATGACTGAAGGCGTTGTATGTTTGATTTTTTGGCTGATCCCCATATCTCGATGCCGTAAGTCCAGATGGGTTTTAGTGTAGTGTTGTAAATGTGAAATTTGTTTTCAAGCGATAATGTCGATCTTCGTCCGATGATTGATTTCAGTCGTCCAAATCGTCTTTTGAGGTCTGTGCGGTTCAGTCTGATATGAGTTGTCCAAGTTAAACGTCTGTCTAAATGAAGTCCTAGATATCGGACAGTGTCGGATGCAGGAATGGGCTGGTTGTTAATGTAAACTGGTGCACAAGTGTTGTGTCTGAGGGTAAATGTGGTTTGCAGAGATTTGTCTCTATTAATTTTTAGTCTCCATTTGTTGGCCCAATCTGTTAGCTGGTGTAAATGTTCCTGTAAGTGTGAGCTTGCTTGTGTTGGGTCTGAGTGTGTTGAGAGAATGGCTGTGTCGTCTGCATACGTAGCGAGTAGTGTGTTGTCGTATGTCTGGTAATGTTTTTATTTTCTCTACTGCAAAATAAAAACTAAAAAACAAAATTCAGTCAATAGTAATTAGATAACAACTAATAAAAAAACTAGTCATCGGTGAATCACCGGCTGTGTACTTCCCCAGCACGAATTAATCAATTAAGTTTTCGCTCCCCCTCCAAAACTAATAAACCGTTTGTCCTAAATATCATTAGTTGACTTAGAATAGGGATAGGGGCTTCTAAATCCTCCTGTTAAATGATGTGTCGATACATTCGTTATTCCGGTTTTTTCAAAAAAGAAACGTGTATTAGGAGTTGTAGACTCCTAACAGCAAAGTCGATGATTTGAAAGAAAAGTTAGGTGAAAATGAGGTCATGATACAAATAGACTTTTCAGAAAACTATATTACCAAGTACCCAAATGAAATACACAGCTAAAAATCAGTTATCTATCCATAATGGCGTATTTTATTCCCGAAACGTAAACAATGCTTTGCAATCAAGATCTTTTGCTACAGTGAGTGAAAATTTAGACCACCAAGCTCATGCAATATGGGCTCATATGAAACCGATATTAACCACAATTTTAGAAAACAAAGATGTTGATACGCTCCATATCTACTCTGACGGTCCAACATCGTACCAATATAACCCTTTGGATACAAACATTGATAAATGATTTCAAACAAGTAACTAAATCTACTTGGATTTTTAGTGAGCCTCGACATGGTAAAGGACCTATGGATGGCGTGGGAGGATATCTAAAAAGAACAGCCGACAGACAAGTGTTGATGGGAAAGGATATTAAAACAGCCTCACACTTTGTTAATTTTGTTCATAGAGTGTGCTATCAATGTTATAGTGATTCCTGAACAAGACGTGACTAAGGAAAAAAACAACGTACCAAAAACTTTAGATGCCATACCAGGTATTGTGAACATTACAAACATTTCTTGTCAAAGAGGGTCAGAAGATTTAATACAACTTTATCTATACGAACATTTTTACAAAGAGTTAAAACTGTCCACGCTATCTAGTCTTTTAAATGTAAGGTCAGTGGAACCTGTGGATGTTTCCATGCCTGCGTCAGAATTTCCCGACTCCGAAGAACCCATGGTTACAAATGATTTGGAAGATCTGTTGAAATTAAAGAAGAAACACAGTATTTATAAAACTATTTACAACTCATCTTCTTCAGATGACGAAGATTTAATGGCAATTTCTGTTCGTCAGAAGACTAAAGAAAAATTGATTGGTACTGCATCAAGTACATCTTATGGTCAAGAAAACATACATCCAAATTTGTTATCTCCTGGAACATTTTTATTAATTAAAGTCCCTACTCAAAAAAGAAATGTCTATTCTACATATGTTGTTATCTGCAAGACTTACGTCGATGACGGTGATGGAGAAATTTTAGTGACTTTCTTGAGATCTGTGCGTAACGGTACCATAAAATTCAATCTGGAATTAAATGATGTGTCTTTTATTGGCTTTGACCAAATTATTAGTATTCTTCCGACACCATTATTGAAAAAAAAAAAGAATCGAGAATATTATTATTTCGATACTGATGATGATGTTATCGAGAAATTTTAGAATTGTTTTCTTTTTAAATAAGACGATACTTACAAAGTGAGTTGTTTTTATTTCTTTACTTTAGAACATAAAGTAAATTCTCTTTTTTATGAGTAATATTCACCAACAAAGTACTATATGTATAAGCAAGATATAATTTATGATGTACTTGACTGTGAACTTTAACTAACAGACTGCATTGTCAGAACTGATTAAAACTAAGTTAATTTCATGCCAAGTGCAAATCTTATGGCAATATTAATAAATAACTGTGATTTCTAAAACTGTCATTCATGATTTAAATTTACCCTTGCTATACCCTATGTATAATATCATTATCGTCATCCAGCAACCATACTTGTCATTCCGGGAACACCTCAGCATTTCCGGGAACGTTACCAAAACTTCATAAAACACATAACATTTTATTTATGTTCGCAAAAAAAGACGTGATTTATATTGAGAAACCTTAATTACTTTCACGTAAAGTAAATTTAATTATAAATGTTACTGATGTTTATAAATTTGTTAAATTGTTTGCACAAATACACTAAGAAATCTTCGTTTTAATATGTATTCTGCCTCTAAAAGTATTTTGTGCGTATTATTGTTATTCTTTTTTCAGATAATATTGAAGTATATTACCAAAATCATTGGATAAAAAAAAAAAAACATACTTTATACATTTTTGGACAATTTATTAACTTTCCAAAAACTTAACGTTATTATTAACGTTCCCGAAATGACCGTTTTTAGCAAAGTCTCTGTTTAAAAGCAATATTACAAAAGAAGTAATAAATTCTGTGCACTGCCCTATCAGACTATTGTTTAAACACAGATTTAGTGACAATATAAAGTAGTTATCATCATTATAGCATTTACTATTTTTTGTCATAAAACCAAACTTGAAATTTCCCACCTTGGTGATTTTGAGCCATACCTTCTTTCTACATTTATTTTTTCATCTTTGGTCGGAAAACATAAAGTCTCGAGTATAACCGTGGATTGGAGTCACATATTCAGGGTAACTCAGGTTAAAGTCTCACGAAATATTCTTTGGAAAGTTTTAATTCGTTTACATCTTTTTTTCTCTTTAGTAGTTTTAGGAAATATTAGTTAATGTGACTGAAGCCCGGGCTTTAACTATGAGGACATATTGCCTACTTCCAGAGCGCTCTTTTGTCGCTCTGGTGAACATGGGCTCGACTCTTCTTTTGGAGTTCTAAATTTTACTTAACGTTGTCTATTTACCTAGGAGAGGGATCTTTAATGAGTATCTGACATCGTACAGGCTCAGGACCATCGCTTAACATCCCACCAGAGGGACTGCGTGCTCAAGTTTTTTTTACCTCCCAAATAAATATTTGAGGGCCTCGGCCGTGTGCACAGCTTCATTGTGTGATTCCTTGGTTCCCCGTCACCTGCTATCCACGTACAGAAGTGAGCCCTCTATCCTGCTCGCCTCTTACAACTCTCTGGAGATAGGAGACCCTTCATTGTGTGATTCCTTGGTTCCCCGGCACCTGCTATCCACGTACAGAAGTGAGCCCTCTATCCTGCTCGCCTCTTACAACTCTCTGGAGGTAGGAGACCCTTCATTGTGTGATTCCTTGGTTCCCCGGCACCTGCTATTCCCGTACAGAAGTGAGTCCTCTATCGTGTTCGCCTCTTACAACGCTCTGGAGGTAGGAGACCCTTCATTTAGTGAATCCTTGGTTCCCCAGCACCTGCTATCCACGTACAGAAGTGAGCCCTCTATCCTGTTCGCCTTTTACAACTCTCTGGAGGTAGGTGACCCTTCATTGTGTGATTCCTTGGTTCCCCGGCACCTGCTATTCCCGTACAGAAGTGAGCCCTCTATCCTGCTCGCCTCTTACAACTCTCTGGAGGTAGGAGACCCTTCATTGTGTGATTCCTTGGTTCCCCGGCACCTGCTATCCACGTACAGAAGTGAGCCCTCTATCCTGTTCGCCTCTTACAACTCTCTGGAGGTAGGTGACCCTTCATTGTGTGATTCCTTGGTTCTCCGGCAGCTGCTATTCCCATACAGAAGTGAGCCTTCTGCTCGCCTTCTACAACGCTCTATTATTTTTTTACACGTTTTTCATTCTCTTGGTTAATCCTTTATTAATTGGAAAAATTCAGGTTAATTGTATATATGGCCATTTCATTTTCATTAAAATAGAAAATTAATTAACTGGGATTTCCTTAATTGCAATAAAATTGTTTTCAAAAACAGTTTTAAGAAATTTTGTAAATGTTTTATGCATTGCAGAGGAAGGTTCGTTATATTCCTGCCTAATTATAATTAAAATTGGTTTGGTGGTATATTGGAAAAAAAAAAATTAAAAAAAATATAATAGAAGGCACTGTTCCGATTAACTTTACCAACTGCCAATTTAAAATTATTTTTCTATATAGCTATCGGTTATTGCACTGTTCTAACATTCATTCAGTCGAATTAAGAGCATTGCTCGAACTTTCCGAAGGCCACATCATTTTTCTATAACAAACTAAAACAAGGATAACGGGAAGATTGACATGATGAGGCAACTTAGCCACTTAGCCCTGAACGAGTACACCGCTACCTCTACTGCCTCTACAAACTAAAACAAGGATAACAGGAAGATTGACATGATGAGGCAACTTAGCCACTCAGCCCTGAACGAGTACACCGCGACCTCTACTGCCTCTACAAACTAAAACAAGGATAACAGGAAGATTGACATGATGAGGCAACTTAGCCACTCAGCCCTGTACGAGTACACCGCGACCTCTACTGCCTCTACAAACTAAAACAAGGATAACAGGAAGATTGACATGATGAGGCAACTTAGCCACTTAGCCCTGTACGAGTACACCGCTACCTCTACTGCCTCTACAAACTAAAACAAGGATAACAGGAAGATTGACATGATGAGGCAACTTAGCCACTCAGCCCTGTACGAGTACACCGCGACCTCTACTGCCTCTACAAACTAAAACAAGGATAACAGGCAGATTGACATGATGAGGCAACTTAGCCACTTAGCCCTGTACGAGTACACCGCTACCTCTACTGCCTCTACAAACTAAAACAATGATAACAGGAAGATTGACATGATGAGGCAACTTAGCCACTCAGCCCTGTACGAGTACACCGCTACCTCTACTGCCTCTACAAACTAAAACAAGGATAACAGGAAGATTGACATGATGAGGCAACTTAGCCACTCAGCCCTGTACGAGTACACCGCGACCTCTACTGCCTCTACAAACTAAAACAAGGATAACAGGAAGATTGACATGATGAGGCAACTTAGCCACTCAGCCCTGAACGAGTACACCGCGACCTCTACTGCCTCTACAAACTAAAACAAGGATAACAGGAAGATTGACATGATGAGGCAACTTAGCCACTCAGCCCTGAACGCGTACACCGCGACCTCTACTGCCTCTACAAACTAAAACAAGGATAACAGGAAGATTGACATGATGAGGCAACTTAGCCACTCAGCCCTGTACGAGTACACCGCTACCTCTACTGCCTCTACAAACTAAAACAAGGATAACAAGAAGATTGACATGATGGGGCAACTTAGCCACTCAGCCCTGAACGAGTACACCGCGACCTCTACTGCGTCTACAAACTAGAACAAGGATAACAGGAAGATTGACATGATGAGGCAACTTAGCCACTCAGCCCTGTACGAGTACACCGCTACCTCTACTGCCTCTACAAACTAAAACAAGGATAACAAGAAGATTGACATGATGGGGCAACTTAGCCACTCAGCCCTGTTCGAGTACACCGCGACCTCTACTGCCTCTACAAACTAAAACAAGGATAACAGGAAGATTGACATGATGAGGCAACTTAGCCACTCAGCCCTGAACGAGTACAACGCGACCTCCACTGCCTCTACACACTAAAACGAGGATAACAGGCAGATTGACATGATGAGGCAACTTAGCCACTCAGCCCTGAACGAGTACACCGCGACCTCTACTGCCTCTACAAACTATAACAAGGATAATGGGAAGATTGACATGATGAGGCAACTTAGCCACTCAGCCCTGAACGAGTACACCGCGACCTCTACTGCCTCTACAAACTAAAACAAGGATAACGGGAAGATTGACATGATGAGGCAACTTAGCCACTCAGCCCTGAACGAGTACACCGCGACCTCTACTGCCTCTACAAACTAAAACAAGGATAACGGGAAGATTGACATGATGGGGCAACTTAGCCACTCAGCCCTGAACCAGTACACCGCGACCTCTACTGCCTCTACAAACTAAAACAAGGATAACGGGAAGATTGACATGATGAGGCAACTTAGCCACTCAGCCCTGAACGAGTACACCGCGACCTCTACTGCCTCTACAAACTAAAACAAGGATAACAGGAAGATTGACATGATGAGGCAACTTAGCCACTCAGCCCTGTACGAGTACACCGCGACCTCTACTGCCTCTACAAACTAAAACAAGGATGACGGGAAGATTGACATGATGAGGCAATTTAGCCACTCAGCCCTGAACGAGTACACCGCGACCTCTACTGCCTCTACAAACTAAAACAAGGATAACGGGAAGATTGACATGATGAGGCAACTTAGCCACTCAGCCCTGAACGAGTACACCGCGACCTCTACTGCCTCTACAAACTAAAACAAGGATAACAGGAAGATTGACATGATGAGGCAACTTAGCCACTCAGCCCTGAACGAGTACACCGCGACCTCTACTGCCTCTACAAACTAAAACAAGGATAACAGGAAGATTGACATGATGAGGCAACTTAGCCACTCAGCCCTGTACGAGTACACCGCGGCCTCTACTGCCTCTACAAACTAAAACAAGGATAACAGACAGATTGACATGATGAGGCAACTTAGCCACTCAGCCCTGAACGAGTACACCGCGACCTCTACTGCCTCTACAAACTAAAACAAGGATAACAGGAAGATTGACATGATGAGGCAACTTAGCCACTCAGCCCTGTACGTGTACACCGCTACCTCTACTGCCTTTACAAACTAAAACAAGGATAACGGGAAGATTGACATGATGGGGCAACTTAGCCACTCAGCCCTGAACGAGTACACCGCGACCTCTACTGCCTCTACAAACTAAAACAAGGATGACGGGAAGATTGACATGATGAGGCAATTTAGCCACTCAGCCCTGAACGAGTACACCGCGACCTCTACTGCCTCTACAAACTAAAACAAGGATAACGGGAAGATTGACATGATGAGGCAACTTAGCCACTCAGCCCTGAACGAGTACACCGCGACCTCTACTGCCTCTACAAACTAAAACAAGGATAACAGGAAGATTGACATGATGAGGCAACTTAGCCACTCAGCCCTGAACGAGTACACCGCGACCTCTACTGCCTCTACAAACTAAAACAAGGATAACAGGAAGATTGACATGATGAGGCAACTTAGCCACTCAGCCCTGAACGAGTACACCGCGACCTCTACTGCCTCTACAAACTAAAACAAGGATAACAGGAAGATTGACATGATGAGGCAACTTAGCCACTCAGCCCTGAACGAGTACACCGCGACCTCTACTGCCTCTACAAACTAAAACAAGGATAACGGGAAGATTGACATGATGAGGCAACTTAGCCACTCAGCCCTGAACGAGTACACCGCGACCTCTACTGCCTCTACAAACTAAAACAAGGATAACAGGAAGATTGACATGATGAGGCAACTTAGCCACTCAGCCCTGTACGTGTACACCGCTACCTCTACTGCCTCTACAAACTAAAACAAGGATAACGGGAAGATTGACATGATGGGGCAACTTAGCCACTCAGCCCTGAACGAGTACACCGCGACCTCTACTGCCTCTACAAACTAAAACAAGGATAACGGGAAGATTGACATGATGAGGCAATTTAGTCACTCAGCCCTGAACGAGTACACCGCGACCTCTACTGCCTCTACAAACTAAAACAAGGATAACGGGAAGATTGACATGATGAGGCAACTTAGCCACTCAGCCCTGAACGAGTACACCGCGACCTCTACTGCCTCTACAAACTAAAACAAGGATAACAGGAAGATTGACATGATGAGGCAACTTAGCCACTCAGCCCTGTACGAGTACACCGCGACCTCTACTGCCTCTACAAACTAAAACAAGGATAGCGGGAAGATTGACATGATGAGGCAACTTAGCCACTCAGCCCTGAACGAGTACACCGCGACCTCTACTGCCTCTACAAACTAAAACAAGGATAACAGGAAGATTGACATGATGAGGCAACTTAGCCACTCAGCCCTGGACGAGTACACCGCGACCTCTACTGCCTCTACAAACTAAAACAAGGAAACGGGAAGATTGACATGATGAGGCAATTAGCCACTCAGCCCTGAACGAGTACACCGCGACCTCTACTGCCTCTACAAACTAAAACAAGGATAACGGGAAGATTGACATGATGGGGCAACTTAGCCACTCAGCCCTGAACGAGTACACCGCGACCTCTACTGCGTCTACAAACTAAAACAAGGATAACGGGAAGATTGACATGATGAGGCAATTTAGCCACTCAGCCCTGAACGAGTACACCGCGACCTCTACTGCCTCTACAAACTAAAACAAGGATAACGGGAAGATTGACATGATGAGGCAACTTAGCCACTCAGCCCTGAACGAGTACACCGCGACCTCTACTGCCTCTACAAACTAAAACAAGGATAACAGGAAGATTGACATGATGAGGCAACTTAGCCACTCAGCCCTGAACGAGTACACCGCGACCTCTACTGCGTCTACAAACTAAAACAAGGATAACGGGAAGATTGACATGATGAGGCAATTTAGCCACTCAGCCCTGAACGAGTACACCGCGACCTCTACTGCCTCTACAAACTAAAACAAGGATAACGGGAAGATTGACATGATGAGGCAACTTAGCCACTCAGCCCTGAACGAGTACACCGCGACCTCTACTGCCTCTACAAACTAAAACAAGGATAACAGGAAGATTGACATGATGAGGCAACTTAGCCACTCAGCCCTGAACGAGTACACCGCGACCTCTACTGCCTCTACAAACTAAAACAAGGATAACGGGAAGATTGACATGATGAGGCAACTTAGCCACTCAGCCCTGAACGAGTACACCGCGACCTCTACTGCCTCTACAAACTAAAACAAGGATAACAGGAAGATTGACATGATGAGGCAACTTAGCCACTCAGCCCTGTACGTGTACACCGCTACCTCTACTGCCTCTACAAACTAAAACAAGGATAACGGGAAGATTGACATGATGGGGCAACTTAGCCACTCAGCCCTGAACGAGTACACCGCGACCTCTACTGCCTCTACAAACTAAAACAAGGATAACGGGAAGATTGACATGATGAGGCAATTTAGTCACTCAGCCCTGAACGAGTACACCGCGACCTCTACTGCCTCTACAAACTAAAACAAGGATAACGGGAAGATTGACATGATGAGGCAACTTAGCCACTCAGCCCTGAACGAGTACACCGCGACCTCTACTGCCTCTACAAACTAAAACAAGGATAACAGGAAGATTGACATGATGAGGCAACTTAGCCACTCAGCCCTGTACGAGTACACCGCGACCTCTACTGCCTCTACAAACTAAAACAAGGATGACGGGAAGATTGACATGATGAGGCAACTTAGCCACTCAGCCCTGAACGAGTACACCGCGACCTCTACTGCGTCTACAAACTAAAACAAGGATAACGGGAAGATTGACATGATGAGGCAATTTAGCCACTCAGCCCTGAACGAGTACACCGCGACCTCTACTGCCTCTACAAACTAAAACAAGGATAACGGGAAGATTGACATGATGAGGCAACTTAGCCACTCAGCCCTGAACGAGTACACCGCGACCTCTACTGCCTCTACAAACTAAAACAAGGATAACAGGAAGATTGACATGATGAGGCAACTTAGCCACTCAGCCCTGTACGAGTACACCGCGGCCTCTACTGCCTCTACAAACTAAAACAAGGATAACAGACAGATTGACATGATGAGGCAACTTAGCCACTCAGCCCTGAACGAGTACACCGCGACCTCTACTGCCTCTACAAACTAAAACAAGGATAACAGGAAGATTGACATGATGAGGCAACTTAGCCACTCAGCCCTGTACGTGTACACCGCTACCTCTACTGCCTTTACAAACTAAAACAAGGATAACGGGAAGATTGACATGATGGGGCAACTTAGCCACTCAGCCCTGAACGAGTACACCGCGACCTCTACTGCCTCTACAAACTAAAACAAGGATGACGGGAAGATTGACATGATGAGGCAATTTAGCCACTCAGCCCTGAACGAGTACACCGCGACCTCTACTGCCTCTACAAACTAAAACAAGGATAACGGGAAGATTGACATGATGAGGCAACTTAGCCACTCAGCCCTGAACGAGTACACCGCGACCTCTACTGCCTCTACAAACTAAAACAAGGATAACAGGAAGATTGACATGATGAGGCAACTTAGCCACTCAGCCCTGAACGAGTACACCGCGACCTCTACTGCCTCTACAAACTAAAACAAGGATAACAGGAAGATTGACATGATGAGGCAACTTAGCCACTCAGCCCTGAACGAGTACACCGCGACCTCTACTGCCTCTACAAACTAAAACAAGGATAACAGGAAGATTGACATGATGAGGCAACTTAGCCACTCAGCCCTGAACGAGTACACCGCGACCTCTACTGCCTCTACAAACTAAAACAAGGATAACGGGAAGATTGACATGATGAGGCAACTTAGCCACTCAGCCCTGAACGAGTACACCGCGACCTCTACTGCCTCTACAAACTAAAACAAGGATAACAGGAAGATTGACATGATGAGGCAACTTAGCCACTCAGCCCTGTACGTGTACACCGCTACCTCTACTGCCTCTACAAACTAAAACAAGGATAACGGGAAGATTGACATGATGGGGCAACTTAGCCACTCAGCCCTGAACGAGTACACCGCGACCTCTACTGCCTCTACAAACTAAAACAAGGATAACGGGAAGATTGACATGATGAGGCAATTTAGTCACTCAGCCCTGAACGAGTACACCGCGACCTCTACTGCCTCTACAAACTAAAACAAGGATAACGGGAAGATTGACATGATGAGGCAACTTAGCCACTCAGCCCTGAACGAGTACACCGCGACCTCTACTGCCTCTACAAACTAAAACAAGGATAACAGGAAGATTGACATGATGAGGCAACTTAGCCACTCAGCCCTGTACGAGTACACCGCGACCTCTACTGCCTCTACAAACTAAAACAAGGATAGCGGGAAGATTGACATGATGAGGCAACTTAGCCACTCAGCCCTGAACGAGTACACCGCGACCTCTACTGCCTCTACAAACTAAAACAAGGATAACAGGAAGATTGACATGATGAGGCAACTTAGCCACTCAGCCCTGTACGAGTACACCGCGACCTCTACTGCCTCTACAAACTAAAACAAGGATAACGGGAAGATTGACATGATGAGGCAACTTAGCCACTTAGCCCTGTACGAGTACTCCGCGACCTCTACTGCCTCTACAAACAAAACAAGGATAACGGGAAGATTGACATGATGGGGCAACTTAGCCACTCAGCCCTGTACGAGTACACCGCGACCTCCACTGCCCCTACAAACTACCAATTGGTCACAAAAATACTTTCTGATGCTGAACTGAGAATGCTCCACCATTCGTCCCTTTTCAACAGTATATAATTTCGCATTGAACTGATTAAGAGTAGGCCGCTTACACTAACGAGATCGAAACGTGAGCTTGAAGAGGGTTTCATTATTTAAATCGGATTCGATTTGACTCCCTAATTCGACACCCTGGGTCTGTCCCATGGCCCTTCTAGTCTACCTCTGGTTTTGTCCATTTGCACTATATTAGTTGAATCTGATCCGATTTGTTATCTATTCGATGGTAGTTGATTCTTTTAAGGCTGTCGAATCGGTCGACACGACTCCCCAATTCCGCTGACCCTGGACTGGTTTCATGGTCGTTCAAATCTACGTCTCATTCTCTGTCAAAAGGCATTCGGAGCATTCCTTCCACTTCTTACCAGCATTTTGGATACGGCGGCATATCTTATAAAATTTAAATATTTTTGCGGGCTCATTATATGTGTGATTTATTATGATTAACATTAAAAGCAGAGCCTCAGATTTTGAAAATTAAGAAAATTTACTATAACCAGTTTCATCCCCCTCCCCCCGTACTAGATATAGAATAATTAGAAGCAAAAATAATTAAGAGTACTACGATCTGAGTCCAACATTCTCACTGCGTAGACCCGTTGCCAACATCGTTATCCCAAACATTCATTCTTATAATCTCCTCTTAAAATCTGAGGTTAATATCTCTGATTCACATGTACTAAATTCCGTCAGTTTTAGTATAGTGTGCATCGGTTTAACTAGCGATGGCAATGCATAGGATGAAACGAGGCTGCTGTCAATCGGGGAGCCGATTTGTAGAATCTCATAGCAGCCGGCTTTGATGGCCGTGTGAGGGAGTTATGAAACCGGGGGCCGGTACGTCAAAGAGACGTGATTGATCGGGGTTAAGGACGAGAGGAAGATGGGTCAACTTAGGAGCCAGAAGGAATCTTTGTAAAGGCCCCCACTCCATCTCTTGAAAGAGGAAAGATGTAGAGCATGGAGAGTATGGAGAAGACCAAGAGGCGTCGTGGAGGAGAAAGGAGAAGAATACCCAGCTTGGGAGGTTTGGGGGACGCCTTCAGGAGTGTGAGGAGAAAGGAGAAGAATACCCA
Source organism: Aradus depressus (assembly GCA_963662175.1). Classification (NCBI taxonomy): domain Eukaryota; kingdom Metazoa; phylum Arthropoda; class Insecta; order Hemiptera; family Aradidae; genus Aradus; species Aradus depressus. The sequence goes on from OY759222.1 coordinate 41,156,463, forward strand.
GCTTGGGAGGTTTGGGGGACGCCTTCAGGAGTGTGAGGAGATTGAGTAGACTGGGCAAGAATAGAGAAGAATGGATGCTGGTCGTCGACAAGGACCATAGCGACACTGGAAGAAGAAGTTGGTATGATGAACAGACAGAAAGTCCTGGAGCTAGAGTGGCTTGTGGCGAGATGAACAAAGGCGTCCGTTCTCCAGATCTAGGTCGGGGGGTCTCTGTGCTCCAGGCTCAGGTCCCTGATCAATAACCACCAGTTGTGGCAATGGGACAGTCGCTTCAACTCTCCATCCCTCCTAGGCCTGTCCAATCACTCCACGCCTTGGAATACACAAGACAACCATTAACAGAACCTTATGACATACTATGTTTCCTATGTAAATAAATTACTGACTCATTGCCCATGAATTCAGTTGTAGACATTGTTATCTAAGTGGATTCTTGAAAAGTTCTGAAGAAAAATGAATTACATAACTAGTAAAAAAAAATAAACCAACCTCACTTTAAAGGCCTATAACCTCAAAATAATAATAGCCAAAATAAAAAAAGAGGCATGCTGCCAATGGTAGAATTTTGTCTTCCGAAAACAAGAATATAAAGACTTTTATAATAATATTGAAATAATTATAACAAATATAATTGCATACAAATTATATTAAAAACTGTTTACATTATTTTTTCAAAAACATAACTTCCCCTATACTTGGTATATCTGGGAAAGTGAAAATTGTATAAAAAATCCCAAATTCAAAAATGACTCAAAGGTGAGGTTGGTTAGCATGTAGGTAAGTAATTATTTCTTAGTTAAGATACTAATAACATCAAAGCAATTACTACATCAATGATATGGCTGAGTTTCATAGATGGGCTTGAGCCCCAAACGTCGTAATAGAAATTAAAACATTTGGAATAAATTGGAAGAAAAAGCACTGGAGATAGATGTAGATATACTCTTTAGGTGTGACGTAACTGACCTCTTCATGGTGCTTGACGTCACTTAATCCTCTTTAGCCGTGGGGAACTGAAAAATATTTATTAGTTCTGGCCATGAACAAATGTAATTAACCGCAAACAGTTTTTCAGCCAATCGGTATTAAGTTCGCAGAAATGTTTTTTTTTGTGCGACTTATGTACGATGCATATTAGCCATGTCACTGTGTTTATCCAGTTATTTACGACATCTATGGCCCTGGGAGGTAGTTCTATCTACGAAATAAAACTGACTCCCGGACGGGATTCAAACCTGCAAACTAAGGGAGAACATGCGACCGAAGCCCTACGCTCTAGCCCGCACGACCACCATGGGTCCTCAGAACATGATCATTCTTACTGCCTTCTCCATCACTATCAATATCACCAACAAAATACTAGAATAACAATGATGAGTTTAGATGAAGCAATCAGCTGAGAAATAACAGCTGATTTGTGTCATCCAAATATGAAATAAATAAATTTATTTCCGTTAAACCAATACATGGTAATAGGATACGTCAAAAGCATTGACACATTAAGACAGCTTACAAATCAGAGCTGTAACACTTCTGTGATTAGCAGCAATAACAAAACTTGAAAAAAGTAAAATGAAATAACATAAAAACTGAACAAATAAATACTTAAAAATATATAAGTATAGACAACAATTTAATACAAGATACGTTTATAATAAGTAGACACATTTTTCAATTTATTAAAAATCAACATAACTATTTTTCAAAAAAAAAAACTCTTCGGAGGTGTCTTTATCCCAACGATGTTTGGGGACGTTCTTGTGTCTCATCATCAGGTCTCAATGTGCGAGATATAGAAAAGAAAGAAAACAATGTAACTATAACAATATATGAAAAATAATATATATAGATTAATCAATTATAAATGAATGTATAAAAAAGTCTAAATAAAAAAAAGTATAAATGAATAAATAAAACAATAAGGTGCATTGGACTGACCTTTGAGGTGTGGAGCAACTCTGCCCAAAACATAAAAATGAAAGCTTTGTATCAAATCATGTTTTTGGATATGAAACACGATTCTTTATTGTGATTATATTATTCTTTTTGAACAGTGAGAATAACATTCCGTTTCCGTGTATAGGGTTTCCTCTAACATAAACATTTTTAGTTGAAATTAAAATTTTTTATTGCATCTATTGACTTCAAGAAGTGGGGAAGGGCATTAGATAAATTAATTCCTTTATGAGTTATACTTTTTTCAAAAAGAGAAGAGCAATGTTTAGTTATTCGAAAGTCTTCTTTCTTCCTGGTATCGTAATCGTGACTAGTATTGTTGAGAGGGAAAATATTTCTATTTTTCCTAATAACCATTAATGTTTCAAATATAAACAGCGATGGCAAAGGCAGGATTTTAAGTTGTTTAAATATTTCTCTGCAGCTTGTTCTTTGAGTAATATTGTTTATAATTCTTAATGCTTTTTTCTGAAGTCTGAAAATATTAATACTCGAGCTATATGAGCCCCAATGTATTAATGTAATGTGGAAATGGGCGTAATAGAGAGTAGTTAATGTTTCCTTTGGCACGATCTTTTTAAGATTTCGAAGTAATATAGCCGTATGTTCAGCCCATGTGTTTCGTATCAATATGGAGACCTAGGAATTTTATATTATCTTTGAATGATACGGAAAGATGTTTGTTTCTCTTCTAGCAATTTATTCGTAATTTTGAAGTTTAAGATAGTTGTTTTAGACGCATTTAACATTAAATCATTGAAGAGAAGCCATTCGTTTAAAATTCCAAGAGCTTTGGATATGGATTCATTCAAAGCGGTGGGATTTTTTGCCGTCACGAGAATCACCTATAATAGCACCTAATAGTGAATCTTTTCAATTCGTTCAGAAAAACCATATATACATTAATGTGACAACATTGATGGACACTAGAACAACACTGATGGACACTAGAACAACACTGATGGACACTAGAACAAATTGACAAAAACTGCTTTAATTATTTTTTTAAGTGCCTTTACTTGTTGGATCGTAACAGAAAACAATAGAGAGTTCTATTGAGGGAGTCTAATGAACATTAATACAACGAGTGAGACGATGTATATCAAATGTCGAGTAACACACAAATAAACAAACTGAAAGCTGTTTGACTATAACTGCGGATAAAGGTGTGTTGATGTTGACCTTGAGGGGACGGTATCTGTGTGGCAACATACCTCCAACCATGACTCACCTTCACTAACGTAGATAGAAGCTATCTGCTTGTTTGTCCTCTTCTGATAAACACTAGAGAGCTCATCGGTCCTCAGTTCAGTGCAGTTTCTCCCGTCTCTTCTGATAAACACTAGAGAGCTCATCGGTCCTCAGTTCAGTGCAGTTTCTCCCGTCTCTTCTGATAAACACTAGAGAGCTCATTGATCCTCAGTTCAGTGCAGTTTCTCCCGTCTCTTCTGATAAACACTAGAGAGCTCATCGGTCCTCAGTTCAGTGCAGTTTCTCCCGTCTCTTCTGATAAACACTAGAGAGCTCATCGGTCCTCAGTTCAGTGCAGTTTCTCCCGTCTCTTCTGATAAACACTAGAGAGCTCATCGGTCCTCAGTTCAGTGCAGTTTCTCCCGTCTCTTCTGATAAACACTATAGAGCTCATCGGTCCTCAGTTCAGTGCAGTTTCTCCCGTCTCTTCTGCTCTGATGGACATCTATTCTAGTGGGTGTTTGTTAATCACATTAACGGTAGCATGCCTCCACGGAGGCCCCGACCTCTCTCTGCCACCGCAGGTTATCCTCTTCACAGTTTTCAAAAGGTACATTTATTTAATCTTTATGTTGAATAGGTATTATTTATTTTTTGTTTTGGTTTTTTTCAATACTACTTTGAAATAACTTGGATTATAATCACGCTCATCTAATTTGGGTCTGTATTCATAAAAGTGGAAGAAACAAACGCTCATATTTTGTTGTTGAATAGCAACTCCAAGTGTTTGGTTCATTGTCATTTCGCAACAATTCTGTCTGATTATCATCGAAAGCATCGAATATATTTTTAAAATGACTGGTGCTGAACCATTCGCGAGAAAAATGAATTGGGAACAATTATCAACTTTGATTCATGTATGCCCCAAAATGTTTTGAGTTTTTGGAAAAACAGCAATTTTGTCTGATGATCTTTGAAAGCATTGAATATCATCGATCATGTCTTCCTTCGGATGGGACGTTCAGCGATTGTGGTGAATTAACGTATGTTGGTAGGCAACATTTAGCATTCTCACAGTAGAGTCGGGCTCATGTCCATTGATGAGTCCTCCGATCAGACGATATGCCCTCGTAGTTATAGCCCGGGCATGACAGAGTATCTTTTTTATACTGAGCCGACTCTCTCTCATTCAATTCACTGCCCTCTGCGCTGTTTTGCTTTAATTTTTCCAAAGTGAGCTCCTCTTTAAAGTAACCCCTCTTTCAGCTGTTCCCGAGATCCAAGGCTAATTGTCAAGAAGAAGCCTCCCGACCATTAATTTCCTTTTTCTCTCTTTAAGACACTTTATAATATCTCCCTCTTTTAAGATCTTTCTTCCTCTTTCAGACACTTCAAATTATCTTCTTTTTTAAGACTTGTTTTCTCTTTAAAATAAAACACTTTCTCTCCTCACTAAGACAGTTTAAAACACTACTCTCTTTAAGACACTTTATAATATCTCCCTCTTTTAAGATCTTTCTTCCTCTTTAAGGCACTTCAAATTATCTTATTTTTTAAGACTTGTTTTCTCTTTACACACTACTCTCTTTAAGACACTTTTAAATACCCTCTTCTCTTTTAAGACCTTTCTTTGTTTTTTTTCTTTTTTAGACACTTTAATTAATTTTTAAAGCACGCTACACTTGAAACATGCTTTAAAATACTTTAAGAAGCAGGGACGAAGAGAATGGTGAAAAGGTTTTTTAAAAGATCTTGCCCGTGAGGTGAGACACCTTAACAAATACCGATCGAAGGCCTTATACAAAAACCTTATACCGATTGTATGTCTGTCTGCTCCTGGTGGTCGTTATCTTGTTAAATACAGCAATTAACTTAAATTTCAAGTATATCGGCTGAAGGGAAGGGAGGTTCAGGGGATGGAACTCAGTTCAAAAACCCTAATAACTGCCGATGTAATGAATTTATCGGAACAAAATTTAGTATGAGGATTTAGGAGCGCCTATATAAGTCAACTGTTGAATATTAGCGCAAACGGTCGACTGGTTTCGGAGAGGGAGAGAAAAGTTAATATATTAGTTCGTTCTGGGGAAGTAGAGTGCCGGTGATCCACTGGCGACTTGACCCAAGGTCATGTGGGCTGCAGCCGGGTCATATCAATGTTCACATGAGCTCTACAGGCCGATTACAAAAATATTGGCACATTTGGGCTCCACTACTGATTTAATGAAAGTTTCATAATTGTCGATATTTAGGTTCCGCATGTATTAGTAGTTCAAAAGCACAACATGGTAGGTAGGTTTTCATTCGGGCCTTTCCGCCTACATTCGGTAATCGTCATTATAGTAGAATTCTTGTGATTCGTAAACATAAGTGAATGGAAACATCCCATAAAGTGTTTAGTATTGAATTGTGGTACGTTAACAGTATTCATTTCCCAAGATTTCATGCATTGGGATTAATATTATAAATACAATTTAGTCACTTTATGATGCGCATTTCTGCATTGTGTGTTCCTCCACATCTTTAACCTAAATATCTGGAATATGCCTCACCACGAGAGTTCGGAGGGCTCCTGCGGTAGCCCAGAGGTAGCATCCTTGCCTACTCTGCTAAACATGGCCGACTGAGGCCCAGCTGGGCCCTCTTCAGCTGTACAAAGTATAGGGGAAGTTATGTAATATATTTTGAGTTCCGGGTTGAGTTTTCTCCGGAATTCCATGTTATCCCACCGATGATTTCTAAAATAAAAAAAAGTCCTTTGTCAACGTAATGTCTTTCTATCAACACGATTTTATATGAGGGTTCAGTCCTTCAGTAAGACACCTATTGATTTTCAGCAAAGTTGATTTTAGAGGAATAGCGAAAACTTGGGTAGTCAGGTAGTCGTTAAAGACCCCTATCTGTGTAGACAACGACTCCCACAGTAGAGCTAACAAAGTGGTAGATCATTGGATGCTTAGATCCCTTGGTGTCACCAGCCCACCTCCACCTGAGTTTTATTTCCTTAATATAGACTTTTCGTTGGATGTTCTCTACCAGGAAGGTTATCAATCAATATCTGGAGCGGGTAGGGGGGGAGGGGGCTGCCAGCCACTTCACAGAGATCTTAGGGGGCACTGCACTCACCACCGGCGGCATAGGAAAGAGAGCTCAACCCTCACCCCTTCCTCAATTTGTGATTTATGAGCGGCGTAGGAACTTTGGAAAAAACAGCCTCACGCCCGGTTTCCCCAATTTTCGCGAAAACTGCCACATTATGGCAAAAATTATATATACACTAAAAATATATATAGAGAGATAGATTGAAGTCTAACCATTCCTGTAAGATCAAAGTTGTTGTATAACTTTCTAATTGAAAATATTAACCAAGTTTTAGAGATCTAAACTTTAAAAGTGTTTATTTTATTAGAGTTTTTCGACTTTTGTAGCTGAATGGCTAAATTTGATAAAAACAATAGTGGTAGGGGATTGCCCCGGGTTCATGCTGCTCTCATCCTCAGTGAACTTCCTCCAGCCTTGGTTAGCTGCCTGTGCTCATCCCTTCGCATCAACATTAGCAGAGGGTCTCGGCACCGTTGTCTCCTTCTCCTGGCACGATGAACGGCCCCTTTGACAAGGGTAGTGAGGTCTTCGCTCCACCAGGGACCTTCTTGTGCCAGTTGACTTTTCTCGGGATGGTTTCGTCGGCAGCTTGCAGCAGAATGCTTCTAAGTTTGCCAACCTCCTCAATCTGGTGAACCGGGTCCAAGCCCCTCAGGCCCTCCCATTCCTCATCACAGGAGTTGGTGGTGACAGGCGCCACGAAGGCGTCAGATATGGGCTTGCGAGTGGCAAAGCCGGTCCGCATTGTCTGGGTCCCGTCTCTTGTTCTGCTCTGTTCCGCAGATAACGCATGTCTGTCACTTCCAGTACGCCATGATGTTACTTGTTCAACGCCCATAACTCGCAGCTAGAAATTACTCTTTGTTTCTCGTGCTGAGTAGAGCGCTCTCTGCTAACTGAGAATAAGAAAATATAACTAATTAATATTCCCACCTATGAGTCATCACTTGAGAATTTGAACATTCAAGGAAGAAAGTACCTATTCCAATTATATTTTAGCAAACAAGATTACAAGTTGAAAGTTGTATTTGCGTTAATTAGAGGAGCGAGCTAATGAACGTCACAACTTGGGACCAACTAACTTTGGGGGGAGCACCGGGGCTAAGCCCAGAGACAATGATTAGAGAGAGGTTGACGGGGTTCCTGGCAACTATAGTCGAGACCACAAGTTGAACATTCTGAGGGGTTAAAATTGGCATTCAAAAATGATAGGCAGTCACTATAACCACTTATCCACCGAGATCTCTTCGGAAATTCCACAAAGAGACCCCATCTCAGACTTATAATTCACCACTTGACGCTAAGGACTCTTCTCGTAGACAGTCAGACTTTCATATTTATCGATCCGTTTCTTGCTTTGTGGAAATAGAGAACAACTCAGATCAATGTTTTGGCACAGACTTAGATGGAAATCCGTATTTATATAACTTCTATCTCCCTACATTTTGTTTTTGTCTTTTCAACTTCTCAATTCATGTTTACAATAGTTACCACAGGCACTCATATACATATATTTTTATTTTATTATTATAATTATTCGCCTTCTTTTGGGAAGTATCAAAAAACTTGAAAATCAAGATATAATTTTAAGTATGGGGAAGTAAAATCCCTCCACAAGTTTACACAATGAAAAAAAAAAAAAACCAGGTGTGTTGGGGGAACTACCTGAGGAAGGCGGGACTGGGTCCGGAGAGGGTCTGAGGACAAAGCCAAGCAGAACACCTTCATGGGACACCAAGTTACCGAAACTATTAATACTGAGAAGGAAGGTTCATCATTGCAGACAAACCTGGACAAGAGGGCTTGCAATCATTATGATCCCTCGGCAACAAGGCTATCGAGCAACACTCTTTATATCCAGATATTTCAATATTTTGGTTTATTATCTCAAAAACAGAACAGTAATATAAGAATAATATAGGGGCTGTTCACAAACTACGTCACACGCCTAGGGGGGGGAGGGGGGGGGAGTTTATAACTTATGTGATGATTGTGACGGTGGGGAGGGGGGGACTAAACAAAAAAAGTGACGTCACGTTTATTATTACACTTTAAAAAGGGCGTAGACAATTTTCTAAAAATTAATTTCATGCAAATTTTTTTAACGTTAGTATTTTAATAAATTCATGTTATTAAAGTAAAATAACATATTTAAATAAAATACATTTTCTGTATAAAATATTGTACATATATTCAACATATATATTCTACATACGCGCATGCGATTTCGTTCTCAACTTTCCTTGTTTCAAATAAATAAAACAAACTTATTTTTGAAACTTTCTCATTTCTCAACTTAGAAGTTTCCTTGTTTCGTTGTACTCCAACTATCAAGTTAAAAAAAGGAAACGATTGTTTGAACGTGGAAGATATGTGAACCTAATATGGATATTTTAAGAGAAATTTCACCAAGGAGGAGGATAGAAGTCAAACGTAGCACTAATGACATTTCTTTGATTTAGAGTCCGTTAATGTATGGCTTTTGTGACCTCCATTCAGGTTTATTTTAAAAATAGTTGAATCTATTTTTAAAGATTAACGTCTTTAGAAGATGTGTTAGGGGTTGGTTCCTTTCTGCTCAAACATAAGATGTGTTAGGGGTTGGTTCCTTTCTGCTCATTGCCGTCCAAATGATCTAATTGATTTATTGATTATCAATTAACTTTTCGCTTCCTCTCCAAAATCAGTCGACTGTTCGCGCTAATATTTAACAGTTGACTTATATAGAGGCTCCTAAATTCTCTTACTAAATTTGATGTGGATACATTCATTACATCGGAAGTTTTTAGGGTTTTTGAGTTGGTCCGCTCTGATCTCCCTCTTCCGATTTGCTGATTCCGCTGAAAAAATGTATGTGTCGTCATGAAGGGGTTTTGAATTCACTACAACGTCAGATATTAGAGTTTTTGAGTTAAGCCTCCCCCCTAATCCCCTCCTCCCTTTCGGTCGATTTGGCCGAACATTGATAGGTGTTGTCCTTATGAGTTTGTGGTCACACACATACAATTTTGTATAGATACATTCATTATATCGGTAGTTTTTAGAGCTTTCTTGTTAAGCCTCCTCCCTAATCATCCCCTCCCCTTTGCTCGATTTGGCTGAAAAACAATAGATGTCCCCACTGGGTTGGGTGCTAACTTCACATAGGTAGGAAAGGCCTGACGCTGGGGGTAGGCAACGTGGCTCTCACAGCGTTGTCACATATGGTGCTTTCGTGTTCGGTCACGCCCCCTTTCCTCGATCCCTGGTTCCAAGTGCGGCAACATGGCATATTTCCCGAACCAACTTATTTCGTGTCGCAGGATATAGAGAGCAGTTGACCCAAGGACTGAAGGCGATGAACCTTCAAAGTTTATTCAACCAATTTAAATGTCAGATAAAAATTCAGAAAGGGTAAGTTGGGTGGGGGTTGTACTTTGTGGGGAGTTGGGCCTTTATCCGATAGAGAGCTCTGCTTACCTCCCTCCAACTTTGGAACAGCCCCTCTAATCCAATTTCAGACCCCCTCATATATGATCACACTAACTTTTCTTCCCCTCGAGGGCTTTTCTTTGTTCAACTCTGGAGGTTAGAGTGATGCGATGGGTTGTGGGGCCAAGAGAAGCCAGTTCTCTGAGAAAACTTTAGTTAGCTGGTTCAAAATTGTCTCAGCCTATACATTTTTTGAATTCTTATGTAATTGCACTGTTTTTGTTTTTAGCTTATTTATTATTAATGATTGACAAGAACTGTGAATTCTAGTCTAATTTTTGGTTCATGTATGTTCAGGTTCACCACCTAAAGATGGCAAATTGCCGAAAAAATGAAATATAAGTTGGATTGGTGATACATTTATATTTAGATACAAAGTAATTTAAAGATGTTTATTAGATTGCTATTAAACTGTTAATTTCAGTTAATTTAGACGGTCAATAGACGAAGAATTAATGTAACAGAATTTCATGAAAATTGTTCAACGTTTTTAATAGGAAAATGAGTGAATATTGTACATTTTGTATACGGCAAAACAACTATACTTCTGGTCCAGCTTTAGTCTAGCTCTGTCAAAAGAGGCCTGGGATAGTGTGATGGATCACTCAAAACAACTATACTTCTGGTCCAGCTTTAGTCTAGCTCTGTCAAAAGAGGCCTGGGATAGTGTGATGGATCACTCAAAACAACTATATTTCTGGTCCAGCTTTAGTCTAGCTCTGTCAAAAGAGGCCTGGGATAGTGTGATGGATCACTCAAAACAACTATATTTCTGGTCCAGCTTTAGTCTAGCTCTGTCAAAAGAGGCCTGGGATAGTGTGATGGATCACTCAAAACAACTATATTTCTGGTCCAGCTTTAGTCTAGCTCTGTCAAAAGAGGCCTGGGATAGTGTGATGGATCACTCAAAACAACTATACTTCTGGTCCAGCTTTAGTCTAGCTCTGTCAAAAGAGGCCTGGGATAGTGTGATGGATCACTCAAAACCTCTTCAAAGACTTTAGGCAGGGAGGGACTAGGCGGTACAGATATTACAAAATTCAAGAGTTCCGGAAATTTTTTTTTTGATGCAGCACCTCTTGATTTGAAGATTTCCTTAGAGGCAGCTGTTTAGAGCCGGCCCTATAACTATACAGATATTAGGCGGGCCGGGCAAGAGGGCTATGTCTGGGTCCGAGACTAGCGCCCCAAGTTTCATCGAACTGAAGTGAAGGGCGGGATGCCACTTGAACAACCGACTCCAATATATATTGTGGTTTAATTTCTGCTAAGTGATAGTTAGTTATTATGACTCATGCCTGGGCCTTAACTTCAAGATCATATCGCCTACTACCGGAGCGCTCTTTCGTCACTCTGGTGGATATGAGCCTGAATCTATGTGGGAGTCCTAAATTTTTATTCACCTAGGGTAGGAGTCTTTAACGAGTACCTGACATCATACAGGCTCATGACCATCGCTTAACTTCCCATCCGAAGGACGGCGTGCTTCAGTTTTTTTATCTCTCATAAAATAAACGATTGGCCTCGGCCGGGTTTTGGACCCGTGATCTGGAGCTCAATAAGCAAGCACGCATACCACTGAACTAATTTTCAACGTAGATTTAAATTACAGTTTTACTATTATTAGTAATGAATAAAATCCTAAGTTAGAATCCTGTTGGACAGTAAAATCTAATCCCATTAAGAAATGAAGTTCTTAAATGTAATTTTGCTTTTGTTTTTAATTTTAAGCATGTTCCCTAAAGTAATTTATTTTATAAGCATCAAACTTGATACTTTGTATCATTCTACTAGGGGAAGTCGAAAACTTTTTATTTTCAGGAACAAGAACACGTTGCTACTAATCCTAAAACATTTCTCTACAATCTACAAATAACTGTACGATAAACGTTTTATTTTATCAACTGGATTTATTGAGACAGATTACAGTGTAATAAAGTTTTATGTATAACCAAGCTCTACAATTACCGTCGATTGGAAGTCAAATAATCCCACAGTCAATTACACATAGGTGGTTTATAAGGAAGAAAACTAAATAATATCATTGCTGCAACAGGATTTCAAACGAGAGAAATAAATATAAAATAGATAGTATTGCTGAAATCTTAATAAAATATTAGTCACTTATCAGAAAGTGTAGTAACAATGTGCAAGAGTATCGACAGGATGGAGCCAGTCCCAACGTTTTGTTATCAGATACAAAAGTAGAAGGTACTGGATTGGTATGTAGTAGGGATGAGCATCGGAAGAAAAACATCGATGTTTACCATCGAATAAACATCGGAACCCCACCATCGATGGTGGCAAAACATCGCCCTTAAAACATCGATGTTAATGAGTACTCATTACACAAACAACACGGACAACAAGTAATTTTGTTTTTATTTATTAAAAGAGTATAATATTACAAAAATACGACAAGTATAATAATTAGTACCACTACCATAATTTCTCCGGTACGGAATTTTAAAAAAAACAATTTTGAAGCCAACTTTCCCTCTAAGCGATTTCTGGTTTTTGTAATAATCGGTCCAGCTTTGGAAAGTAATGGCTGAGAGGGAACGGATGTGCCAACTACGGCAAGGAACTCAACCACTACTTGTGACAGGTTCGGATAGGTTGCCTTCATATCTTTCCACAAGGAGAGGGGATCCTGTTGAATCAGCTAAAAACAAGGACAACGCTTGCATTTATTGACAATCAGATCTTAAGCCATTATAAAAAACGCCTGATCAAAAATAATATACCTACCTAAATACAGGGATAGTTCTGGGTGCAGGTTCATTTGCAGTTTTTCTTTATTATTTGTCCACTCTTTCTGAATTTGCTTATTGTGTTCACTGAATATGCCTTCCGATTTTCCTACAATAAGTAATATAACTAGTAGCTAACTAGCTGTTAGAGAAATTTATTACAGTGAAATAAGTTTACATAATACCATCACATGACGTACCACAGCTACTGGTATCAGAATCCGTCACACACTGTGGTCTTTGTTTTTCTTTCTCAAATAACTTTGAGTTTACTGTGTTTATATACCTAAAACAATTAATAAGTTTTGAGTAAGTTATGAGCAGTACACTCTATACAGAAAATAATTAAGTAGAATAAATAATTACTTACTGGATCTAATAGAGTAGCTAACCCCAACAAACTAGCTTGCTCAATTTGTCCGAACCTCTCATCAATAGAGTAGCTAACCCCAACAAACTAGCTTGCTCAATTTGTCCGAACCTCTCATCAATAGAGTAGCTAACCCCAACAAACTAGCTTGCTCAATTTGTCCGAACCTCTCATCAATAGAGTAGCTAACCCCAACAAACTAGCTTGCTCAATTTGTCCGAACCTCTCATCAAATAGAGTAGCTAACCCCAACAAACTAGCTTGCTCAATTTGTCCGAACCTCTCATCTAATAGAGTAGCTAACCCCAACAAACTAGCTTGCTCAATTTGTCCGAACCTCTCATCTAATAGAGTAGCTAACCCCAACAAACTAGCTTGCTCAATTTGTCCGAACCTCTCATCTAATAGAGTAGCTAACCCCAACAAACTAGCTTGCTCAATTTGTCCGAACCTCTCATCTAATAGAGTAGCTAACCCCAACAAACTAGCTTGCTCAATTTTTCCGAACCTCTCATCTAATAGAGTAGCTAACCCCAACAAACTAGCTTGCTCAATTTGTCCGAACCTCTCATCTAATAGAGTAGCTAACCCCAACAAACTAGCTTGCTCAATTTGTCCGAACCTCTCATCTAATAGAGTAGCTAACCCCAACAAACTAGCTTGCTCAATTTGTCCGAACCTCTCATCTAATAGAGTAGCTAACCCCAACAAACTAGCTTGCTCAATTTGTCCGAACCTCTCATCTAATAGAGTAGCTAACCCCAACAAACTAGCTTGCTCAATTTGTCCGAACCTCTCATCTAATAGAGTAGCTAACCCCAACAAACTAGCTTGCTCAATTTGTCCGAACCTCTCATCTAATAGAGTAGCTAACCCCAACAAACTAGCTTGCTCAATTTGTCCGAACCTCTCATCTAATAGAGTAGCTAACCCCAACAAACTAGCTTGCTCAATTTGTCCGAACCTCTCATCAATAGAGTAGCTAACCCCAACAAACTAGCTTGCTCAATTTGTCCGAACCTCTCATCAATAGAGTAGCTAACCCCAACAAACTAGCTTGCTCAATTTGTCCGAACCTCTCATCAATAGAGTAGCTAACCCCAACAAACTAGCTTGCTCAATTTGTCCGAACCTCTCATCTAATAGAGTAGCTAACCCCAACAAACTAGCTTGCTCAATTTGTCCGAACCTCTCATCTAATAGAGTAGCTAACCCCAACAAACTAGCTTGCTCAATTTGTCCGAACCTCTCATCTAATAGAGTAGCTAACCCCAACAAACTAGCTTGCTCAATTTGTCCGAACCTCTCATCTAATAGAGTAGCTAACCCCAACAAACTAGCTTGCTCAATTTGTCCGAACCTCTCATCTAATAGAGTAGCTAACCCCAACAAACTAGCTTGCTCAATTTGTCCGAACCTCTCATCAATAGAGTAGCTAACCCCAACAAACTAGCTTGCTCAATTTGTCCGAACCTCTCATCAAGTTCATTAAGTACTTCTTCCTTTAATTTACTCGCTAACTGCCCAGTTACAGTTACTTACTGGATCTAATAGAGTAGCTAACCCGAACAAACTAGCTTGCTCAATTTGTCCGAACCTCTCATCAATAGAGTAGCTAACCCCAACAAACTAGCTTGCTCAATTTGTCCGAACCTCTCATCAATAGAGTAGCTAACCCCAACAAACTAGCTTGCTCAATTTGTCCGAACCTCTCATCAATAGAGTAGCTAACCCCAACAAACTAGCTTGCTCAATTTGTCCGAACCTCTCATCAAGTTCATTAAGTACTTCTTCCTTTAATTTACTCGCTAACTGCCCAGTTACAGTTACTTACTGGATCTAATAGAGTAGCTAACCCCAACAAACTAGCTTGCTCAATTTGTCCGAACCTCTCATCAATAGAGTAGCTAACCCCAACAAACTAGCTTGCTCAATTTGTCCGAACCTCTCATCAATAGAGTAGCTAACCCCAACAAACTAGCTTGCTGAATTTGTCCGAACCTCTCATCAATAGAGTAGCTAACCCCAACAAACTAGCTTGCTCAATTTGTCCGAACCTCTCATCAATAGAGTAGCTAACCCCAACAAACTAGCTTGCTCAATTTGTCCGAACCTCTCATCAATAGAGTAGCTAACCCCAACAAACTAGCTTGCTCAATTTGTCCGAACCTCTCATCAATAGAGTAGCTAACCCCAACAAACTAGCTTGCTCAATTTGTCCGAACCTCTCATCAAGTTCATTAAGTACTTCTTCCTTTAATTTACTCGCTAACTGCCCAGTTACAGTTACTTACTGGATCTAATAGAGTAGCTAACCCCAACAAACTAGCTTGCTCAATTTGTCCGAACCTCTCATCAAGTTCATTAAGTACTTCTTCCTTTAATTTACTCGCTAACTGCCCAGTTACAGTTACTTACTGGATCTAATAGAGTAGCTAACCCCAACAAACTAGCTTGCTCAATTTGTCCGAACCTCTCATCAAATAGAGTAGCTAACCCCAACAAACTAGCTTGCTCAATTTGTCCGAACCTCTCATCAAGTTCATTAAGTACTTCTTCCTTTAATTTACTCGCTAACTGCCCAGTTACAGTTACTTACTGGATCTAATAGAGTAGCTAACCCCAACAAACTAGCTTGCTCAATTTGTCCGAACCTCTCATCAAATAGAGTAGCTAACCCCAACAAACTAGCTTGCTCAATTTGTCCGAACCTCTCATCAAGTTCATTAAGTACTTCTTCCTTTAATTTACTCGCTAACTGCCCAGTTACAGTTACTTACTGGATCTAATAGAGTAGCTAACCCCAACAAACTAGCTTGCTCAATTTGTCCGAACCTCTCATCAAATAGAGTAGCTAACCCCAACAAACTAGCTTGCTCAATTTGTCCGAACCTCTCATCAAGTTCATTAAGTACTTCTTCCTTTAATTTACTCGCTAACTGCCCAGTTACAGTTACTTACTGGATCTAATAGAGTAGCTAACCCCAACAAACTAGCTTGCTCAATTTGTCCGAACCTCTCATCAAATAGAGTAGCTAACCCCAACAAACTAGCTTGCTCAATTTGTCCGAACCTCTCATCAAGTTCATTAAGTACTTCTTCCTTTAATTTACTCGCTAACTGCCCAGTTACAGTTACTTACTGGATCTAATAGAGTAGCTAACCCCAACAAACTAGCTTGCTCAATTTGTCCGAACCTCTCATCAAATAGAGTAGCTAACCCCAACAAACTAGCTTGCTCAATTTGTCCGAACCTCTCATCAAATAGAGTAGCTAACCCCAACAAACTAGCTTGCTCAATTTGTCCGAACCTCTCATCAAGTTCATTAAGTACTTCTTCCTTTAATTTACTCGCTAACTGCCCAGTTACAGTTACTTACTGGATCTAATAGAGTAGCTAACCCCAACAAACTAGCTTGCTCAATTTGTCCGAACCTCTCATCAAATAGAGTAGCTAACCCCAACAAACTAGCTTGCTCAATTTGTCCGAACCTCTCATCAAGTTCATTAAGTACTTCTTCCTTTAATTTACTCGCTAACTGCCCAGTTACAGTTACTTACTGGATCTAATAGAGTAGCTAACCCCAACAAACTAGCTTGCTCAATTTGTCCGAACCTCTCATCAAATAGAGTAGCTAACCCCAACAAACTAGCTTGCTCAATTTGTCCGAACCTCTCATCAAGTTCATTAAGTACTTCTTCCTTTAATTTACTCGCTAACTGCCCAGTTACAGTTACTTACTGGATCTAATAGAGTAGCTAACCCCAACAAACTAGCTTGCTCAATTTGTCCGAACCTCTCATCAAATAGAGTAGCTAACCCCAACAAACTAGCTTGCTCAATTTGTCCGAACCTCTCATCAAATAGAGTAGCTAACCCCAACAAACTAGCTTGCTCAATTTGTCCGAACCTCTCATCAAGTTCATTAAGTACTTCTTCCTTTAATTTACTCGCTAACTGCCCAGTTACAGTTACTTACTGGATCTAATAGAGTAGCTAACCCCAACAAACTAGCTTGCTCAATTTGTCCGAACCTCTCATCAAGTTCATTAAGTACTTCTTCCTTTAATTTACTCGCTAACTGCCCAGTTACAGTTACTTACTGGATCTAATAGAGTAGCTAACCCCAACAAACTAGCTTGCTCAATTTGTCCGAACCTCTCATCAAGTTCATTAAGTACTTCTTCCTTTAATTTACTCGCTAACTGCCCAGTTACAGTTACTTACTGGATCTAATAGAGTAGCTAACCCCAACAAACTAGCTTGCTCAATTTGTCCGAACCTCTCATCAAGTTCATTAAGTACTTCTTCCTTTAATTTACTCGCTAACTGCCCAGTTACAGTTACTTACTGGATCTAATAGAGTAGCTAACCCCAACAAACTAGCTTGCTCAATTTGTCCGAACCTCTCATCAAATAGAGTAGCTAACCCCAACAAACTAGCTTGCTCAATTTGTCCGAACCTCTCATCAAGTTCATTAAGTACTTCTTCCTTTAATTTACTCGCTAACTGCCCAGTTACAGTTACTTACTGGATCTAATAGAGTAGCTAACCCCAACAAACTAGCTTGCTCAATTTGTCCGAACCTCTCATCAAATAGAGTAGCTAACCCCAACAAACTAGCTTGCTCAATTTGTCCGAACCTCTCATCAAGTTCATTAAGTACTTCTTCCTTTAATTTACTCGCTAACTGCCCAGTTACAGTTACTTACTGGATCTAATAGAGTAGCTAACCCCAACAAACTAGCTTGCTCAATTTGTCCGAACCTCTCATCAAATAGAGTAGCTAACCCCAACAAACTAGCTTGCTCAATTTGTCCGAACCTCTCATCAAGTTCATTAAGTACTTCTTCCTTTAATTTACTCGCTAACTGCCCAGTTACAGTTACTTACTGGATCTAATAGAGTAGCTAACCCCAACAAACTAGCTTGCTCAATTTGTCCGAACCTCTCATCAAGTTCATTAAGTACTTCTTCCTTTAATTTACTCGCTAACTGCCCAGTTACAGTTACTTACTGGATCTAATAGAGTAGCTAACCCCAACAAACTAGCTTGCTCAATTTGTCCGAACCTCTCATCAAGTTCATTAAGTACTTCTTCCTTTAATTTACTCGCTAACTGCCCAGTTACAGTTACTTACTGGATCTAATAGAGTAGCTAACCCCAACAAACTAGCTTGCTCAATTTGTCCGAACCTCTCATCAAGTTCATTAAGTACTTCTTCCTTTAATTTACTCGCTAACTGCCCAGTTACAGTTACTTACTGGATCTAATAGAGTAGCTAACCCCAACAAACTAGCTTGCTCAATTTGTCCGAACCTCTCATCAATAGAGTAGCTAACCCCAACAAACTAGCTTGCTCAATTTGTCCGAACCTCTCATCAATAGAGTAGCCGACCCCAACAAACTAGCTTGCTCAATTTGTCCGAACCTCTCATCAATAGAGTAGCTAACCCCAACAAACTAGCTTGCTCAATTTGTCCGAACCTCTCATCAATAGAGTAGCTAACCCCAACAAACTAGCTTGCTCAATTTGTCCGAACCTCTCATCAATAGAGTAGCTAACCCCAACAAACTAGCTTGCTCAATTTGTCCGAACCTCTCATCAATAGAGTAGCTAACCCCAACAAACTAGCTTGCTCAATTTGTCCGAACCTCTCATCAATAGAGTAGCTAACCCCAACAAACTAGCTTGCTCAATTTGTCCGAACCTCTCATCAAATTCATTAAGTACTTCTTCCTTTAATTTACTCGCTAACTGCCCAGTTACAGTTACTTACTGGATCTAATAGAGTAGCTAACCCCAACAAACTAGCTTGCTCAATTTGTCCGAACCTCTCATCAATAGAGTAGCTAACCCCAACAAACTAGCTTGCTCAATTTGTCCGAACCTCTCATCAATAGAGTAGCTAACCCCAACAAACTAGCTTGCTCAATTTGTCCGAACCTCTCATCAATAGAGTAGCTAACCCCAACAAACTAGCTTGCTCAATTTGTCCGAACCTCTCATCAAATTCATTAAGTACTTCTTCCTTTAATTTACTCGCTAACTGCCCAGTTACAGTTACTTACTGGATCTAATAGAGTAGCTAACCCCAACAAACTAGCTTGCTCAATTTGTCCGAACCTCTCATCAATAGAGTAGCTAACCCCAACAAACTAGCTTGCTCAATTTGTCCGAACCTCTCATCAATAGAGTAGCTAACCCCAACAAACTAGCTTGCTCAATTTGTCCGAACCTCTCATCAATAGAGTAGCTAACCCCAACAAACTAGCTTGCTCAATTTGTCCGAACCTCTCATCAATAGAGTAGCTAACCCCAACAAACTAGCTTGCTCAATTTGTCCGAACCTCTCATCTAATAGAGTAGCTAACCCCAACAAACTAGCTTGCTCAATTTGTCCGAACCTCTCATCTAATAGAGTAGCTAACCCCAACAAACTAGCTTGCTCAATTTGTCCGAACCTCTCATCTAATAGAGTAGCTAACCCCAACAAACTAGCTTGCTCAATTTGTCCGAACCTCTCATCTAATAGAGTAGCTAACCCCAACAAACTAGCTTGCTCAATTTTTCCGAACCTCTCATCTAATAGAGTAGCTAACCCCAACAAACTAGCTTGCTCAATTTGTCCGAACCTCTCATCTAATAGAGTAGCTAACCCCAACAAACTAGCTTGCTCAATTTGTCCGAACCTCTCATCTAATAGAGTAGCTAACCCCAACAAACTAGCTTGCTCAATTTGTCCGAACCTCTCATCTAATAGAGTAGCTAACCCCAACAAACTAGCTTGCTCAATTTGTCCGAACCTCTCATCTAATAGAGTAGCTAACCCCAACAAACTAGCTTGCTCAATTTGTCCGAACCTCTCATCTAATAGAGTAGCTAACCCCAACAAACTAGCTTGCTCAATTTGTCCGAACCTCTCATCTAATAGAGTAGCTAACCCCAACAAACTAGCTTGCTCAATTTGTCCGAACCTCTCATCTAATAGAGTAGCTAACCCCAACAAACTAGCTTGCTCAATTTGTCCGAACCTCTCATCAATAGAGTAGCTAACCCCAACAAACTAGCTTGCTCAATTTGTCCGAACCTCTCATCAATAGAGTAGCTAACCCCAACAAACTAGCTTGCTCAATTTGTCCGAACCTCTCATCAATAGAGTAGCTAACCCCAACAAACTAGCTTGCTCAATTTGTCCGAACCTCTCATCTAATAGAGTAGCTAACCCCAACAAACTAGCTTGCTCAATTTGTCCGAACCTCTCATCTAATAGAGTAGCTAACCCCAACAAACTAGCTTGCTCAATTTGTCCGAACCTCTCATCTAATAGAGTAGCTAACCCCAACAAACTAGCTTGCTCAATTTGTCCGAACCTCTCATCTAATAGAGTAGCTAACCCCAACAAACTAGCTTGCTCAATTTGTCCGAACCTCTCATCTAATAGAGTAGCTAACCCCAACAAACTAGCTTGCTCAATTTGTCCGAACCTCTCATCAATAGAGTAGCTAACCCCAACAAACTAGCTTGCTCAATTTGTCCGAACCTCTCATCAAGTTCATTAAGTACTTCTTCCTTTAATTTACTCGCTAACTGCCCAGTTACAGTTACTTACTGGATCTAATAGAGTAGCTAACCCGAACAAACTAGCTTGCTCAATTTGTCCGAACCTCTCATCAATAGAGTAGCTAACCCCAACAAACTAGCTTGCTCAATTTGTCCGAACCTCTCATCAATAGAGTAGCTAACCCCAACAAACTAGCTTGCTCAATTTGTCCGAACCTCTCATCAATAGAGTAGCTAACCCCAACAAACTAGCTTGCTCAATTTGTCCGAACCTCTCATCAAGTTCATTAAGTACTTCTTCCTTTAATTTACTCGCTAACTGCCCAGTTACAGTTACTTACTGGATCTAATAGAGTAGCTAACCCCAACAAACTAGCTTGCTCAATTTGTCCGAACCTCTCATCAATAGAGTAGCTAACCCCAACAAACTAGCTTGCTCAATTTGTCCGAACCTCTCATCAATAGAGTAGCTAACCCCAACAAACTAGCTTGCTGAATTTGTCCGAACCTCTCATCAATAGAGTAGCTAACCCCAACAAACTAGCTTGCTCAATTTGTCCGAACCTCTCATCAATAGAGTAGCTAACCCCAACAAACTAGCTTGCTCAATTTGTCCGAACCTCTCATCAATAGAGTAGCTAACCCCAACAAACTAGCTTGCTCAATTTGTCCGAACCTCTCATCAATAGAGTAGCTAACCCCAACAAACTAGCTTGCTCAATTTGTCCGAACCTCTCATCAAGTTCATTAAGTACTTCTTCCTTTAATTTACTCGCTAACTGCCCAGTTACAGTTACTTACTGGATCTAATAGAGTAGCTAACCCCAACAAACTAGCTTGCTCAATTTGTCCGAACCTCTCATCAAGTTCATTAAGTACTTCTTCCTTTAATTTACTCGCTAACTGCCCAGTTACAGTTACTTACTGGATCTAATAGAGTAGCTAACCCCAACAAACTAGCTTGCTCAATTTGTCCGAACCTCTCATCAAATAGAGTAGCTAACCCCAACAAACTAGCTTGCTCAATTTGTCCGAACCTCTCATCAAGTTCATTAAGTACTTCTTCCTTTAATTTACTCGCTAACTGCCCAGTTACAGTTACTTACTGGATCTAATAGAGTAGCTAACCCCAACAAACTAGCTTGCTCAATTTGTCCGAACCTCTCATCAAATAGAGTAGCTAACCCCAACAAACTAGCTTGCTCAATTTGTCCGAACCTCTCATCAAGTTCATTAAGTACTTCTTCCTTTAATTTACTCGCTAACTGCCCAGTTACAGTTACTTACTGGATCTAATAGAGTAGCTAACCCCAACAAACTAGCTTGCTCAATTTGTCCGAACCTCTCATCAAATAGAGTAGCTAACCCCAACAAACTAGCTTGCTCAATTTGTCCGAACCTCTCATCAAGTTCATTAAGTACTTCTTCCTTTAATTTACTCGCTAACTGCCCAGTTACAGTTACTTACTGGATCTAATAGAGTAGCTAACCCCAACAAACTAGCTTGCTCAATTTGTCCGAACCTCTCATCAAATAGAGTAGCTAACCCCAACAAACTAGCTTGCTCAATTTGTCCGAACCTCTCATCAAGTTCATTAAGTACTTCTTCCTTTAATTTACTCGCTAACTGCCCAGTTACAGTTACTTACTGGATCTAATAGAGTAGCTAACCCCAACAAACTAGCTTGCTCAATTTGTCCGAACCTCTCATCAAATAGAGTAGCTAACCCCAACAAACTAGCTTGCTCAATTTGTCCGAACCTCTCATCAAATAGAGTAGCTAACCCCAACAAACTAGCTTGCTCAATTTGTCCGAACCTCTCATCAAGTTCATTAAGTACTTCTTCCTTTAATTTACTCGCTAACTGCCCAGTTACAGTTACTTACTGGATCTAATAGAGTAGCTAACCCCAACAAACTAGCTTGCTCAATTTGTCCGAACCTCTCATCAAATAGAGTAGCTAACCCCAACAAACTAGCTTGCTCAATTTGTCCGAACCTCTCATCAAGTTCATTAAGTACTTCTTCCTTTAATTTACTCGCTAACTGCCCAGTTACAGTTACTTACTGGATCTAATAGAGTAGCTAACCCCAACAAACTAGCTTGCTCAATTTGTCCGAACCTCTCATCAAATAGAGTAGCTAACCCCAACAAACTAGCTTGCTCAATTTGTCCGAACCTCTCATCAAGTTCATTAAGTACTTCTTCCTTTAATTTACTCGCTAACTGCCCAGTTACAGTTACTTACTGGATCTAATAGAGTAGCTAACCCCAACAAACTAGCTTGCTCAATTTGTCCGAACCTCTCATCAAATAGAGTAGCTAACCCCAACAAACTAGCTTGCTCAATTTGTCCGAACCTCTCATCAAATAGAGTAGCTAACCCCAACAAACTAGCTTGCTCAATTTGTCCGAACCTCTCATCAAGTTCATTAAGTACTTCTTCCTTTAATTTACTCGCTAACTGCCCAGTTACAGTTACTTACTGGATCTAATAGAGTAGCTAACCCCAACAAACTAGCTTGCTCAATTTGTCCGAACCTCTCATCAAGTTCATTAAGTACTTCTTCCTTTAATTTACTCGCTAACTGCCCAGTTACAGTTACTTACTGGATCTAATAGAGTAGCTAACCCCAACAAACTAGCTTGCTCAATTTGTCCGAACCTCTCATCAAGTTCATTAAGTACTTCTTCCTTTAATTTACTCGCTAACTGCCCAGTTACAGTTACTTACTGGATCTAATAGAGTAGCTAACCCCAACAAACTAGCTTGCTCAATTTGTCCGAACCTCTCATCAAGTTCATTAAGTACTTCTTCCTTTAATTTACTCGCTAACTGCCCAGTTACAGTTACTTACTGGATCTAATAGAGTAGCTAACCCCAACAAACTAGCTTGCTCAATTTGTCCGAACCTCTCATCAAATAGAGTAGCTAACCCCAACAAACTAGCTTGCTCAATTTGTCCGAACCTCTCATCAAGTTCATTAAGTACTTCTTCCTTTAATTTACTCGCTAACTGCCCAGTTACAGTTACTTACTGGATCTAATAGAGTAGCTAACCCCAACAAACTAGCTTGCTCAATTTGTCCGAACCTCTCATCAAATAGAGTAGCTAACCCCAACAAACTAGCTTGCTCAATTTGTCCGAACCTCTCATCAAGTTCATTAAGTACTTCTTCCTTTAATTTACTCGCTAACTGCCCAGTTACAGTTACTTACTGGATCTAATAGAGTAGCTAACCCCAACAAACTAGCTTGCTCAATTTGTCCGAACCTCTCATCAAATAGAGTAGCTAACCCCAACAAACTAGCTTGCTCAATTTGTCCGAACCTCTCATCAAGTTCATTAAGTACTTCTTCCTTTAATTTACTCGCTAACTGCCCAGTTACAGTTACTTACTGGATCTAATAGAGTAGCTAACCCCAACAAACTAGCTTGCTCAATTTGTCCGAACCTCTCATCAAGTTCATTAAGTACTTCTTCCTTTAATTTACTCGCTAACTGCCCAGTTACAGTTACTTACTGGATCTAATAGAGTAGCTAACCCCAACAAACTAGCTTGCTCAATTTGTCCGAACCTCTCATCAAGTTCATTAAGTACTTCTTCCTTTAATTTACTCGCTAACTGCCCAGTTACAGTTACTTACTGGATCTAATAGAGTAGCTAACCCCAACAAACTAGCTTGCTCAATTTGTCCGAACCTCTCATCAAGTTCATTAAGTACTTCTTCCTTTAATTTACTCGCTAACTGCCCAGTTACAGTTACTTACTGGATCTAATAGAGTAGCTAACCCCAACAAACTAGCTTGCTCAATTTGTCCGAACCTCTCATCAATAGAGTAGCTAACCCCAACAAACTAGCTTGCTCAATTTGTCCGAACCTCTCATCAATAGAGTAGCCGACCCCAACAAACTAGCTTGCTCAATTTGTCCGAACCTCTCATCAATAGAGTAGCTAACCCCAACAAACTAGCTTGCTCAATTTGTCCGAACCTCTCATCAATAGAGTAGCTAACCCCAACAAACTAGCTTGCTCAATTTGTCCGAACCTCTCATCAATAGAGTAGCTAACCCCAACAAACTAGCTTGCTCAATTTGTCCGAACCTCTCATCAATAGAGTAGCTAACCCCAACAAACTAGCTTGCTCAATTTGTCCGAACCTCTCATCAATAGAGTAGCTAACCCCAACAAACTAGCTTGCTCAATTTGTCCGAACCTCTCATCAAATTCATTAAGTACTTCTTCCTTTAATTTACTCGCTAACTGCCCAGTTACAGTTACTTACTGGATCTAATAGAGTAGCTAACCCCAACAAACTAGCTTGCTCAATTTGTCCGAACCTCTCATCAATAGAGTAGCTAACCCCAACAAACTAGCTTGCTCAATTTGTCCGAACCTCTCATCAATAGAGTAGCTAACCCCAACAAACTAGCTTGCTCAATTTGTCCGAACCTCTCATCAATAGAGTAGCTAACCCCAACAAACTAGCTTGCTCAATTTGTCCGAACCTCTCATCAAATTCATTAAGTACTTCTTCCTTTAATTTACTCGCTAACTGCCCAGTTACAGTTACTTACTGGATCTAATAGAGTAGCTAACCCCAACAAACTAGCTTGCTCAATTTGTCCGAACCTCTCATCAATAGAGTAGCTAACCCCAACAAACTAGCTTGCTCAATTTGTCCGAACCTCTCATCAATAGAGTAGCTAACCCCAACAAACTAGCTTGCTCAATTTGTCCGAACCTCTCATCAATAGAGTAGCTAACCCCAACAAACTAGCTTGCTCAATTTGTCCGAACCTCTCATCAATAGAGTAGCTAACCCCAACAAACTAGCTTGCTCAATTTGTCCGAACCTCTCATCAATAGAGTAGCTAACCCCAACAAACTAGCTTGCTCAATTTGTCCGAACCTCTCATCAATAGAGTAGCTAACCCCAACAAACTAGCTTGCTCAATTTGTCCGAACCTCTCATCAATAGAGTAGCTAACCCCAACAAACTAGCTTGCTCAATTTGTCCGAACCTCTCATCAAGTTCATTAAGTACTTCTTCCTTTAATTTACTCGCTAACTGCCCAGTTACAGTTACTTACTGGATCTAATAGAGTAGCTAACCCCAACAAACTAGCTTGCTCAATTTGTCCGAACC
The DNA here is from genome assembly GCA_963662175.1 of Aradus depressus. Lineage (NCBI taxonomy): Eukaryota > Metazoa > Arthropoda > Insecta > Hemiptera > Aradidae > Aradus > Aradus depressus. Next base: position 41,182,030 of record OY759222.1, read on the forward strand.
TCTCATCAAATTCATTAAGTACTTCTTCCTTTAATTTACTCGCTAACTGCCCAGTTACAGTTACTTACTGGATCTAATAGAGTAGCTAACCCCAACAAACTAGCTTGCTCAATTTGTCCGAACCTCTCATCAAGTTCATTAAGTACTTCTTCCTTTAATTTACTCGCTAACTGCCGAGTTACAGTTACTTACTGGATCTAATAGAGTAGCTAACCCCAACAAACTAGCTTGCTCAATTTGTCCGAACCTCTCATCAAATAGAGTAGCTAACCCCAACAAACTAGCTTGCTCAATTTGTCCGAACCTCTCATCAAATAGAGTAGCTAACCCCAACAAACTAGCTTGCTCAATTTGTCCGAACCTCTCATCAATAGAGTAGCTAACCCCAACAAACTAGCTTGCTCAATTTGTCCGAACCTCTCATCAATAGAGTAGCTAACCCCAACAAACTAGCTTGCTCAATTTGTCCGAACCTCTCATCAAGTTCATTAAGTACTTCTTCCTTTAATTTACTCGCTAACTGCCCAGTTACAGTTACTTACTGGATCTAATAGAGTAGCTAACCCCAACAAACTAGCTTGCTCAATTTGTCCGAACCTCTCATCAAGTTCATTAAGTACTTCTTCCTTTAATTTACTCGCTAACTGCCCAGTTACAGTTACTTACTGGATCTAATAGAGTAGCTAACCCCAACAAACTAGCTTGCTCAATTTGTCCGAACCTCTCATCAAGTTCATTAAGTACTTCTTCCTTTAATTTACTCGCTAACTGCCCAGTTACAATTACTTACTGGATCTAATAGAGTAGCTAACCCCAACAAACTAGCTTGCTCAATTTGTCCGAACCTCTCATCAAGTTCATTAAGTACTTCTTCCTTTAATTTACTCGCTAACTGCCCAGTTACAGTTACTTACTGGATCTAATAGAGTAGCTAACCCCAACAAACTAGCTTGCTCAATTTGTCCGAACCTCTCATCAAATTCATTAAGTACTTCTTCCTTTAATTTACTCGCTAACTGCCCAGTTACAGTTACTTACTGGATCTAATAGAGTAGCTAACCCCAACAAACTAGCTTGCTCAATTTGTCCGAACCTCTCATCAATAGAGTAGCTAACCCCAACAAACTAGCTTGCTCAATTTGTCCGAACCTCTCATCAATAGAGTAGCTAACCCCAACAAACTAGCTTGCTCAATTTGTCCGAACCTCTCATCAATAGAGTAGCTAACCCCAACAAACTAGCTTGCTCAATTTGTCCGAACCTCTCATCAATAGAGTAGCTAACCCCAACAAACTAGCTTGCTCAATTTGTCCGAACCTCTCATCAATAGAGTAGCTAACCCCAACAAACTAGCTTGCTCAATTTGTCCGAACCTCTCATCAATAGAGTAGCTAACCCCAACAAACTAGCTTGCTCAATTTGTCCGAACCTCTCATCAATAGAGTAGCTAACCCCAACAAACTAGCTTGCTCAATTTGTCCGAACCTCTCATCAAGTTCATTAAGTACTTCTTCCTTTAATTTACTCGCTAACTGCCCAGTTACAGTTACTTACTGGATCTAATAGAGTAGCTAACCCGAACAAACTAGCTTGCTCAATTTGTCCGAACCTCTCATCAAGTTCATTAAGTACTTCTTCCTTTAATTTACTCGCTAACTGCCCAGTTACAGTTACTTACTGGATCTAATAGAGTAGCTAACCCCAACAAACTAGCTTGCTCAATTTGTCCGAACCTCTCATCAAATTCATTAAGTACTTCTTCCTTTAATTTACTCGCTAACTGCCCAGTTACAGTTACTTACTGGATCTAATAGAGTAGCTAACCCCAACAAACTAGCTTGCTCAATTTGTCCGAACCTCTCATCAAGTTCATTAAGTACTTCTTCCTTTAATTTACTCGCTAACTGCCCAGTTACAGTTACTTACTGGATCTAATAGAGTAGCTAACCCCAACAAACTAGCTTGCTCAATTTGTCCGAACCTCTCATCAAATTCATTAAGTACTTCTTCCTTTAATTTACTCGCTAACTGCCCAGTTACAGTTACTTACTGGATCTAATAGAGTAGCTAACCCCAACAAACTAGCTTGCTCAATTTGTCCGAACCTCTCATCAAATTCATTAAGTACTTCTTCCTTTAATTTACTCGCTAACTGCCCAGTTACAGTTACTTACTGGATCTAATAGAGTAGCTAACCCCAACAAACTAGCTTGCTCAATTTGTCCGAACCTCTCATCAAGTTCATTAAGTACTTCTTCCTTTAATTTACTCGCTAACTGCCCAGTTACAGTTACTTACTGGATCTAATAGAGTAGCTAACCCCAACAAACTAGCTTGCTCAATTTGTCCGAACCTCTCATCAAATTCATTAAGTACTTCTTCCTTTAATTTACTCGCTAACTGCCCAGTTACAGTTACTTACTGGATCTAATAGAGTAGCTAACCCCAACAAACTAGCTTGCTCAATTTGTCCGAACCTCTCATCAAGTTCATTAAGTACTTCTTCCTTTAATTTACTCGCTAACTGCCCAGTTACAGTTACTTACTGGATCTAATAGAGTAGCTAACCCCAACAAACTAGCTTGCTCAATTTGTCCGAACCTCTCATCAAATTCATTAAGTACTTCTTCCTTTAATTTACTCGCTAACTGCCCAGTTACAGTTACTTACTGGATCTAATAGAGTAGCTAACCCCAACAAACTAGCTTGCTCAATTTGTCCGAACCTCTCATCAAATTCATTAAGTACTTCTTCCTTTAATTTACTCGCTAACTGCCCAGTTACAGTTACTTACTGGATCTAATAGAGTAGCTAACCCCAACAAACTAGCTTGCTCAATTTGTCCGAACCTCTCATCAAGTTCATTAAGTACTTCTTCCTTTAATTTACTCGCTAACTGCCCAGTTACAGTTACTTACTGGATCTAATAGAGTAGCTAACCCCAACAAACTAGCTTGCTCAATTTGTCCGAACCTCTCATCAAATTCATTAAGTACTTCTTCCTTTAATTTACTCGCTAACTGCCCAGTTACAGTTACTTACTGGATCTAATAGAGTAGCTAACCCGAACAAACTAGCTTGCTCAATTTGTCCGAACCTCTCATCAAGTTCATTAAGTACTTCTTCCTTTAATTTACTCGCTAACTGCCCAGTTACAGTTACTTACTGGATCTAATAGAGTAGCTAACCCCAACAAACTAGCTTGCTCAATTTGTCCGAACCTCTCATCAAATTCATTAAGTACTTCTTCCTTTAATTTACTCGCTAACTGCCCAGTTACAGTTACTTACTGGATCTAATAGAGTAGCTAACCCCAACAAACTAGCTTGCTCAATTTGTCCGAACCTCTCATCAAGTTCATTAAGTACTTCTTCCTTTAATTTACTCGCTAACTGCCCAGTTACAGTTACTTACTGGATCTAATAGAGTAGCTAACCCCAACAAACTAGCTTGCTCAATTTGTCCGAACCTCTCATCAAATAGAGTAGCTAACCCCAACAAACTAGCTTGCTCAATTTGTCCGAACCTCTCATCAAATAGAGTAGCTAACCCCAACAAACTAGCTTGCTCAATTTGTCCGAACCTCTCATCAATAGAGTAGCTAACCCCAACAAACTAGCTTGCTCAATTTGTCCGAACCTCTCATCAATAGAGTAGCTAACCCCAACAAACTAGCTTGCTCAATTTGTCCGAACCTCTCATCAAGTTCATTAAGTACTTCTTCCTTTAATTTACTCGCTAACTGCCCAGTTACAGTTACTTACTGGATCTAATAGAGTAGCTAACCCCAACAAACTAGCTTGCTCAATTTGTCCGAACCTCTCATCAAGTTCATTAAGTACTTCTTCCTTTAATTTACTCGCTAACTGCCCAGTTACAGTTACTTACTGGATCTAATAGAGTAGCTAACCCCAACAAACTAGCTTGCTCAATTTGTCCGAACCTCTCATCAAGTTCATTAAGTACTTCTTCCTTTAATTTACTCGCTAACTGCCCAGTTACAATTACTTACTGGATCTAATAGAGTAGCTAACCCCAACAAACTAGCTTGCTCAATTTGTCCGAACCTCTCATCAATAGAGTAGCTAACCCCAACAAACTAGCTTGCTCAATTTGTCCGAACCTCTCATCAAATAGAGTAGCTAACCCCAACAAACTAGCTTGCTCAATTTGTCCGAACCTCTCATCAAGAGAGTAGCTAACCCCAACAAACTAGCTTGCTCAATTTGTCCGAACCTCTCATCAAATAGAGTAGCTAACCCCAACAAACTAGCTTGCTCAATTTGTCCGAACCTCTCATCAAGTTCATTAAGTACTTCTTCCTTTAATTTACTCGCTAACTGCCCAGTTACAGTTACTTACTGGATCTAATAGAGTAGCTAACCCCAACAAACTAGCTTGCTCAATTTGTCCGAACCTCTCATCAATAGAGTAGCTAACCCCAACAAACTAGCTTGCTCAATTTGTCCGAACCTCTCATCAATAGAGTAGCTAACCCCAACAAACTAGCTTGCTCAATTTGTCCGAACCTCTCATCAAATTCATTAAGTACTTCTTCCTTTAATTTACTCGCTAACTGCCCAGTTACAGTTACTTCCTCTACCTTTGTTCTTGTAATATTAGTTACAGGTATACACAAACTGCTTGTAAAATAACTTTCCCCACTTATTTCCTCAGTTGCAGTGTACAGTGGCTTAAGGATGTCGCACACTGACAATGTTTGTACCTCTGAAGCAGTTACCATATCTGGCGCCGAGGAATACCTATTAATTATATCATTTATTATCGGCCGCAACTCTAAAAATCTTTCAATCATAATAAATGTAAAATTCCATCTGGTTGAAACGGATTGAACTAGTTTTTTTTATCAGAAAATCTCCTCAGCTCGTCGCTTGCTAACACACTTTGCTTGAACCACGATACAATTTTCTTGATTTTATCTACTAACTCTACAACTTCTGAACAATTATTATCAGAATTTTGACAGGCTAAATTAAGTGTATGTGCATAACAAGGTATTTGTCTCTTGAAACCTACAAAATTATGGACAGCCTTGACTATGTTAGCCCCATTATCTGTGACTATGGCAGCAATATTTTGTTATTTGATTTGTCATTCATTGCATGCAGACATCAGCTGCTGGCAAATGTAGTCACCGGTATGACGTTCTTCTAAAAGTATCATACCAACTGTCCCGGAGAATAATTGGTCCTGATCGTCTATGAAGTGGACAGTTAGACTCAGGAAGCTCCTCGTTTGATGGTCTGTCCATACATCCGTGGTTAGAGTGTACTTTTTGTTTGAAATAACACTTTTTATAGACGAAGAAACAGTATTGTGTTTGTCGATTACTAGCCTCTTTAGGGTAAACCGACTTGGTAGTTCATAATGAGGTGCTATATCTCAACAATTTTTTGAAGCCACCTCTTTCGACGATAGAAAATGGTTCTAAATCTTTACATACGATATAAACAATCGCCTGGGTGATTTTTTCGTTATGTCTCCCTCCTTCTTTGTAGGACTCGATGTTTTTAAAAGTTCCAATTATAGAGGGCTGCCTCAATATAGTATGCTCTTGTGAAACAGTTCCTTTGCTTGAGCTGGTACTTGGACGACTTGGACCAGCTTGCGGCTCATTGACAACAAAACAATGTTGAGGGGCATCTTTCTCAGCATTCTTCTTTGCATTATATTATAATGCTTACTATTCAGGTGGCCCATCAAATTTGAAGTGTTACCAAACAGTGTTATCAAACGATGTTTTTCAAACATGGACCATCGATGCTCATCCCTAGTATGTAGCAGTATCAATCTGTTCCCTTTACTGCAAACGGCTACCGCAGACCATCTCCGCTAACTAGGAACCCAACTAGTTGAATGTTTTTTAGTCTGTTTCGACTATCGCTATTTATCACTTCTTAATGCATTTTTTTGTTTAATGAAATTTCAAATAAATGTATTATTTATTAACGAAACAAAGCTAAGTATGATAAATTCATCATAAAATGTGCGTGAATTAAAGAGTAGTTGGTGACAGTTGGCAACACTGTATAATTCACTCTTTACAGTGCTTGTTATCTTGTTTCTAAAATGATTTTTCGTTTATATATTTTTTCTTGTACTTTCTAAATAACTGTGTGTAATATTAAAGGTTTTTCTGTACATTGTGGAAATTATTTTTTTGTCTATCAGAAATTCGTTTCATGTTATTTATAAGTCTTATTCTCACTGGTCAGGTTAGTCTCCGTTGCTGATTCTTTCATCACAGCACAGTTCAGTCTTTCATTTTGTTTAAATTAAGTGATGGATACTTGACAGGTTCGTCTCAGTTCAGCAACTAACTGCCATATGAAACATATAATTGTTTTTACAAATATCTTCTCTAAATTTTTGTGATAATATTTCTGAAACAAAAGTTAAGAATCAACTAATGGTGAAAATAGATTTTTTTATTTTGAGTTACTTTTGTCTTCCATTGGTATGTGCGATGTATGATAATCAAATGATATGACCAAGAATTGCCAATAATATGTTCTTTCAATTAAAAAAGTGATACTGTTTGCCTACTGCTAAAGTTTAGTTACCATCTAATTTCTTGCAAATACTGTTTCCTTTAAACTCCCATCAAAATGCATTTATGATGAGACAAATCACCTAAAAAAAAGAGGTGTTTTTTATTGATCAAAGTTTCTTGAAATTTCCTTATAAACGTTTTATTCTTTGTCCGGACGTCGCATGTAATCCAATTCCGAAGGGAGAGGGTGAGACATCACTTCTACGTCCTCGAAATCATTGGAAGTGTCAACTTATTTCTAAAAACATCTAACTTGTAGTTACTATGCGGGCTTCCTTGACTAACTTAAAAGTAGGCTTAACTGGGTTTTGTATCCATTCCTTAATAGTGGGTTTTGCTGTCTGTCGGTTCATCAAGGAAGTTCAAATTATCATTTGGTATTGATCCGAGGCATTTTATTGATGAAATTCGGACGAACCAGACGTGGTAAAATTTGATTTCTTATACATTTATGTGATAAATAAGAGAAACTTCACATTAACACAAAGCTCACAATAAATTATGATCGTCTGAAACATCTCTACCCAGTCACTAACGCAACACACCTCTCAAACAGTCTTACACACTCCGCCTGAACAAAACAGAAGAAAAAAACACATTTCAGAACAAAATTCTTCATGTGTCTGATTGAATGGACCACGGTTTGTCCGGAACAGGCAAATCCATGAGAAATTGGGAGTTCCTTAAGTGGCAGACTATGTTCTGGAGCGGCCCACTGTAATCTTGGCCAGCATACTCTCCACAGAAGGCTCAATATTGTACCAAGACATTTTGTGAGGATCTAAGTTTGTTCTAGTTCAAATAAAGTTTGGCGTTGTTATTTATTATAGAAATATTCTGAATCAAGATCAAATATTAACACATAAAAACCACAATACATGTCAAATGGAGGGAGAAATGAATATGTCCTATTTTTACCAGTGTCCTCAGTTTTTGAGGTAATTTCTCCTCAGTTTTTGAGGTAATTTCTCCTCCTGTTGTTAAATATTGTTTTCCTTTCAGGATGTTTTCTCCGGGACAATAATTAACTAATGTGTGTGGTTCCAGGTGATAGCCTTCATCTGCGGCCTCATGGTGATACTCCTGCTCATGTTAGCTCTCTTCTCCAACGAGTGGCTCATGGCTGCTGGCTGGAAGCAGGGTCTGTTCTCACACTGTATCGCAGAGAACGCACCCACACCCCTCCCCTTCAACGTCAACAATCTCGGGCCCGACTGCTACAAGGCCAGGGACACAGGTGAGACCATCCTAGGCTCCCAATATTTTTCATATTAAATAGAAAGCCACAACAAAGCTGCCAAATAACACAAGGCAGTACAGATATTTTTCAGACTGGTAACGCCAGCCTCGCTTAATGTTATCTATATTGCTTAAGATATCCTAAAAACTTTCATGTGGATATGAAACATAAAGTATCGATAATTTTACAAATCATTTCATCAAGTTTTGAGAAGGTTACTTATGTCTCGTATGTTGCTGACTGCTGCTATCTCTTATGCCATCTATGAAATTTCAAGATTGCACTCTGCATTATTTCCCCACAGCATTTGTCAACACTTACCATATAACCATATCAGGTAAAGAATTGTAAACAATTATTAAAATAAAAGCCAATGCAGGCTTCGATGCCACACTTTTAGTTAATAGTGTGATGCACATGTACCGCAGCGTCCATATTTGTGCTTTCAGCTCCCCACAGGATGAGCTGCGGTACCACACTTTTAGTTAGTAGTGTGATGCGCAGCGTTCATATTTGTGCTCTCAGCTCCACACAGGTCGAGCGCTGCGGTGTCACACTTTTAGTTAGTAGTGTGATGTGCAGCGTTCAGATTTGTGCTCTCAGCTCCACACAGGTCGAGCGCTGCGGTGTCACACTTTTAGTTAGTAGTGTGATGCGCAGCGTTCAGATTTGTGCTTTCAGCTCCCCACAGGATGAGCTGCGGTGCCACACTTTTAGTTAGTAGTGTGATGCGCAGCGTTCATATTTGTGCTCTCAGCTCCACACAAGTCGAGCGCTGCGGTGTCACACTTTTAGTTAGTAGTGTGATGCGCAGCGTTCAGATTTGTGCTCTCAGCTCCACACAGGTCGAGAGCTCCGGTGTCACACTTTTAGTTAGTAGTGTGATGCGCAGCGTTCAGATTTGTGCTTTCAGCTCCCCACACTTTTAGTTAGTAGTGTGATGCGCAGCGTTCATATTTGTGCTCTCAGCTCCACTCAGGACGAGCGCTGCGGTGCCGAGCACCACTACAAGTTATTATAATTACTCTTGTGTTTCAGCGTACATTAAGATAGCGGCGGCCCTTTGTATTGTGGCGTTGCTGACAGACGCTATGGCCACTCTGCTGACGGGGATCGGTCTGCGGACCACCGACCACAGGACCAAGTACAAGTTCTACAGGATAGCAGTCTACGTCATGATCCTATCATGTAACAATTGCTGGTTTTTTCGTATTTTTAAGAGTAGACATATTTACAATTATATTTCACATTTGTTCCCAGTAAGTTTCTTATGAAATCCTACTAGATTCACTCTAAAAATATTTTGGTTTTCGACCACCTAATTTTCGTCTCCGGGTGAGGGAGAATTATGATGATGACACTTAAAATTTTCATAGCGTTGAGCCACATTTGTGGATATTACAGAACAAACGACAACTTTCTAGATTGAATGGTTTGGTCTCTAGAGAGCCGGACGGAAAGAAGAGGAGAATGAATGTTTTTAGCCTTTATTTCGTAAGTGGATTCAGACAGATAGATTCTCTGGGGTGGGGGGCTTAACTTCTATATTCCAATAACTGAAGAATGTATGTCCTCGCGAAGTGTGCACAAATAGGGCTATATGCACTTCAAAGAGAAGATGGAATAACGAGAACTTGGATATATCTCAGGAACATATTATAAGTTAAACAGGGAAAGAGAGAGGCAGTCCTCCGCCTTATGTACTGTTGTAGGTTAGGCTCCAGTATCTCATGCTTTCTTTAATTCTGTTTATCTGAAGAAATTGAAGGCGCCGGTAGCGTGCTTGCTTACTGAGCTCAAGATCGTGGGTTCGGAACCCGGCCGAGGCCCTTAGGTTTTTTATTTAGTAGGTGCAATAAACTTACGCAAGGCGTCCTTGGGATGGGACGTTATGCGATGGTCCCGAACCTGTACGATGTCAGATACTCGTAAAAGACCCCTACCCTAGGTGATAAAAATTTAGATTAGACTAAATTAGGACTCCCATAGTAGAGTCGGGCTCATGTCCACCAGAGCGACGGAAGAGCTGTCTAATAGGCAATATGACCTCGCAGTTAAGCCTGGGCATGAGTCACCATAACTAACTCTGGAGAAACAAATGTTTCATGTCTGTTTTAATTTTGTTTTTCTCTTTCCAGTGATCTCCGTGCTGATGGCCTTAGTCGTATATCCAGTGTGCTTCGCTGCTGAACTAAACGAAGGTAACGTTTTATTGGATACATTTCAGTTTTATCATTTATCTACTTATTTCTTATGTTAGATAGACAGATAAACTTTTATTGAACTAAAGGATAACAATCTTTATGGCAATGAATGCGGTTTTTTACAAAATACATTTCTTCTAGTTATAGACTTACATTCTATAAATAATATAAGGAATAAGTAAATAACGAAATGTATCATTTAGAAAAAAAAAGTTAATAACAAATTAATAATTAGAATAATTACTAAATAAAATGATACACATAATATTTAAATAAATATGGTTATGTTCTTGTGATGCTGATTGTGATGAACAATAAGGAGAGGATTTTTTGGGTCAACAAAGAGTTGTGCTGAATTACTAAACCTCAGAGGCAATAGAAATGTTGAATTTGATACCAAAATAAGAAGAACGCTGACTCAAGGCAGCAGATTAGATTTTGCAAAAATTCAAAACCTAGTTGCAAAAATTCAAAACCTAGTTGCACCCTTAAACAAGACTAAATTGATCCCTTTTAATTTGAACCAATATCTGTATTAACTGGTTTTTCGACATGGGAAACACGAATTTTAAATTAGTTTTTATGGAAAAAATTTTCTCGACCATGTTCTCTTTAAAAAAATACTTTTTTCAAATTTTTAATAATTTCACTGCTCAAATCAACGCGAAAAACTTTTTTTCTGAAATTTGGGTGAAAACAAAAAAAAATTACGTAGAGAACTCCTCATGCTGTAAAACACACGCCGAGAGAAAAAAAAAAAAAAAAAAAAAACTAAAAATGGCCAAAATGAAATTTTCAACAAATTTTTGCAACCAAACCAAGCCCCATTGGAAGGAACTGTGAGTCATGTCTTCTTATTTTTGACCTAGAACATGTTTAGAATGTAACTGGAAAGATTAAAGAACAATGATTGCTTATGTAGTTGTATGTTCTCTAGCCCCAATGACTAATATTAAATTATAATACCTTTTGCAAGAATAATTACATAATAAATAAAATGAACTTGTGAGTTTTTCATCAATTCATCGTACAGAAATTATAATCTATATTAATAAAGCTGAAACGGGGTTTGTGTGTTTGTTTGTTTGTTTGTATGTTTGTTTGTTTGTATGTTTGTTCCAGCATCACGCCGAAACGGCTGGACAGATTTTTATGAAACTTCCCATGTAGCATCCCTTTGAGCCCGATTGAATAATAGGCTATATGGCGTCCCAAAATTTTGAACGGGAGGGGGGTTATGGGGGGGGCCTAAGTATAAATATAGTCCTAGCTCATGAAGGGTTGGTCGGATTGTCACGAAATTTCATACGTAGTAATCCTAAAGGCCAAATAGAAAAATAAAGTGTGTGGCGTCTCAAAATTTTGAACGGGAGAGAGGGTTGTGGGGGGGGGGGGGGCCTAAGTATAAATATAGCTCTTCAACGGTTGGTCGGATTGTTACGAAATTTCACATGTAGTATTCCCGAAGGTCAATTAGAAATATAATGTGTGTGGCGTCCCAAAGCTTTGAACGGGAGGGGGGGTTGTGGGGGGGCCTAAGTATACATATAAAGCTAGCTCATTAACAGTTGGTCGTATTGTCACGAAATTTCGTTTGTAGTATTCCTGAAGGCCAAATAGAAAAATAAGGAGTGTGGCGTCCCATCATTTTAAACGGGAGGGGGGGGTTGTGGGGTTAGGCCTAAATATAAATATAGTGCTAGCTCATTCACTAATGGTTGGATTATCATGACTTTTCACATGTAGTATTTTTAATGGCCAAATAGAAAAATAGAGTGTGTGACGTTACAAAATTGTGAACGGGAAGGGGGGTTGTGGGGGTTGGCCTACAAGTGTAAATATAGAGGTAGCTCATTAACGGTTGGTCGTATTGTTACGAAATTTCCCATGTAGTATTTCTGAAGGCCAAATAGAAAAATAAGGTGTGTGGCGTCCTAATGTTTTGACCGGGAGGGGGGAGTTGTGGGGGGGGGGGGGGGGGGCTAAGTATAAATATAGTGCTAAATCTTTAACGGTTGGTCGGATTGTCACGAAATTTCGCATGTAGTATTCCTGAAGACCAAAGAGAAAATAAGGGTGTGTGACGGCTCAAAAATTTGTACGGGAGGGGGGGTTGTGGGAGGGCCTAAGTATAAATATAGTCCTAGCTCATTAAAAGTTTGTCGTATTGTTATAGAACTTCACATGTAGTATTCTTAAAAGCCAAATAGAAAAATAGGGTGTGTGACGTAACAAAATTGTGAACGGGAGGGGGGTTGTGATGTATTCGCTGTGGGGTCCGCTGTTGCAAGGCTTTTACTAGCTGTGATGCCCAGCGTTTCTAATATCGTACTAGCTGTGGGGTCCGCTGTTTCAAGGCACTTACTAGCTGTAGTGCCCAGCGTTCCTAACTATGTACTAGCTGTGGGGTTCACTGTTGCAAGGCACTTACTAGCTGTGATGCCCAGCGTTCTTAACTACGTACTAGCTGTGAGGTCCGCTGTTGCAAGGCACTTACTAGCTGTGATGCCCAGCGTTTCTAACTACGAACTAGCTGTGGGGTCCGCCGTTACAGAACACATACTAGCTGTGATGCCCAGTGGTCGTAAATACGTACTAGCTGTGGGGTCCGCCGTCGCAAGGCACATACTAGCTGTGATGCCCAGCGTTCCTAACTACGTACTAGATGTGGGGTCCGCCGTTGCAAGGCATATACTACCTGTGGTGCCCAGCGTTCCCAACTACGTACTAGCTGTGGTGCCCAGTGGTCGTAAGTACGTACTAGCTGTGGGGTCCGCTGTTGCAAGGCACTTACTAGCTGTGATGCCCAGCGTTCCTAACTACGTACTAGCTGTGGGGTCCGCCGTCACAAGGCACATACTAGCTGTGATGCCCAGCGTTCCTAACTACGTACTGGATGTGGGGTCCGCCGTTGCAAGGCATATACTACCTGTGGTGCAGAGCGTTCCTAACTACATACTAGCTGTGGTGCCCAGGGGTCCTAAAAACTTACTAGCCTTACTATAGTTGAAGGACTATAAGCCTTATTCCGTATGAATAATTGAAAATTATAACGTACTTTCGAAGAATTGAATAGACTTATAGGAGATATTGGGAGAAAATTCAAAGTTCCCCGGGCAACGCCGGGTATTACTGCTAGTAAAGCAATAAAGTAAATAATTTTTTCTTGGTTTCTAAACCTTTTCTGAAAAATAAAAATACATTGTTGATCTTTTTAACATCTACATTATCAAAAATTAAAATAACCAAGTTGTTTCTGTTTGGTCGATTTGTGAAATATTTCAGAAGATATGAGAAATTGTTTTATTCATTCTGAATATTTGTCGAGGATTCATCTTGTCGCATTTCTGCATTGTTTTAAAAAGTTTTCAGAAATTACTAATAAGAAAAATTATTTTTCATCAACTTGATTTAAGAAGAAAAAAGTAACCTTTGAATGATGAAGGTATCAATTTAGTCTTGTTTAAGGGGTTCAACTCGGTTTTGAATTTTTGCAAAATAATTATTAAGATTGATCTTCGTACTATGTCTGTGTTTTTTTGAAAGTACTACAATTTACGAAGGTTTAATTGGGAACTGGTCTCTCACAGATCTCAGATTATAGATCCTATATGAATGCAAGCGGCTAGCTCAAAGGTTTAATTGGGAACTGGACTCTCACAGATCTCAGATTATAGATCCTACATGAATGAAGCTGCTAGCTCGAAGGTTTAATTGGGAACTGGACTCTCGCAGATCTGAGATTATAGATCCTACATGAATGCAACCGGCTAGCTCGTTAGGTTAGTATAGGTGTACGGTGACCTAATCTTTGGAAACAAAAGTATTCTCAAAAAGAAAGAACATATTCCATACCTTACAAACTTATTTTACTAACAGATATTTTTTTATTAACATATGTATTTTTATTTGTTCCAGGAAATCGGACAGTGTGGGAGTTCGGATGGGCTTACGGAGTGGGGTGGGGGGCTGCCATCTTCCTGTTCGGTGCTGTAGTGCTCCTTTTATGTGACAAGGAGTCGGAAGAGATCTATTACAAGGAGAGGAAGGTGGGCGGGGCCTAGTGTCCTCAGCCCCTGCCCGACCTTGTCCTCTAGCGGGCCCCCGGGCAAGGCAGGGCAGGGAGCCCCACATCCACCACACTAGCAGGGCCTCCTTCAATGTTGGGAGGTACCTAGGGACCTGAGCATCCAAGAGGAAGGTGGGCGGGGCCTAGTGTCCTCAGCCCCTGCCCGACCTTGTCCTCTAGCGGGCCCCCGGGCAAGGCAGGGCAGGGAGCCCCACATCCACCACACTAGCAGGGCCTCCTACAATGTTGGGAGGTACCTAGGGACCTGAGCATCCAAGAGGAAGGTGGGCGGGGCCTAGTGTCCTCAGCCCCTGCCCGACCTTGTTCTCTAGCGGGCCCCCGGGCAAGGCAGGGCAGGGAGCCCCACATCCACCATACTCCCAGTGATAGGAAGCACGTAGGGACCTGAGCATTGAATGATGTTATCTCTTCCTAAGATACGCTATGCTTTCTCCTTAAGATGAACCTACACTAAGAGAACATGTTCGTCAAGCAAAAGGAAAAAATGTTTGTTCCAAATTTTTCGTCAGTAATTACTATCTGCCAAACATGTTGGATGAACAAGTGCAGCCAAAGTGTGATAAATGTTTGTTTTGGGATCATTATCTGTTGGTTAGGTTCTTAGTCAGTCCGAAAGCCAAACAAGTGGAGCGAGTGACTGCACTTTGTGACGTATCACACTGTTGCAATGTACTGCTTGTTGTCGTCGGCAGTCGAAAAAATTCAGAATGCATTTGCGCTTGGATTGATCATATCGAAATATTCATCACTCTAATTCGGCCAATCATTCAGAAAAAAACGAAAAACTTTTTTAGATAATTTCAAGTGTGGAAGATCCCACAACTTTCCTGTAACTACTTCACTTGTTTCACTCTTACTTGACTTGAAATGTTATTCTAAACCCAAAGAAAATACTGTAAACATTGCAAAGAAAATAAAAATTGAATTTATTTTTTAAAATATAAGAAAAATAAAAAGGACTATATACTTCTGAATATATGTATATACAGAGGACAGAGATAAGATTATGTATATAGTTTAATTATTATGAAAATATTGTTTTTTAAAATATGTCAAAATGATGTATATTTAGAGATAGCTATCTAGTTTCTATGTAATTATTCACTTACAAGGACCATAAAACTTGCTTTCTTATTACATTTTACTATTCTATATTTCTAACTTTGTGATAAAAAATAATATATATATATATATATATATATACATTTTTTTAAGTGTTTTATATTTGGTAAATGTAAAATGTTATGAAAATTAGTGAGTTGTGTTTCGAACACATTTTGTTCACCACTCATTACAGTTTGCTATCATAATTTTGAAATTGGAAAACTTGAAATTTTTATAACCTGTCACCTACTGTATTTGTAATTATTTATGTAAGATGTCCCTACGTTTTTTAGCCAAGTTGAGGAGGAATGTAAAACTGCCCAAGGTTGCCCTTTTCTCCCTTTGTATGCTTATTGCCTCGAGAGTTGAATATAGGTAGACATTAAAAATAGCGGCGGTGCGGCGTTACATTAAAAACCTAGTTGGTTATTGAAACGTGGGGGCTCTATGCGCTATGAGATTTCATTTTGCTACCGGCCAGTCTATCATAAAAGTACCAGTAATGAGTAGTTCTCTCGGTGTGCGGTGAGGAGCGGAGCGGTGACATGCTGCCCCGTTCGGTGAGGAGCGGAGCGGTGACATGCTGCCCCGTTCGGTGAGGAGCGGAGCGGTGTCGAGTCAGTATATCAAGAAGTAAGCTATGAAAGTTGGGCGCATTTTTCATAAATGAAGATTTCAGTAGGTAACAAGCCATTTATTTAATGTGCACATTGTTCAGGTTTTAAATTTATTTCAAATATGTAATAAATGATTTTAAATTTAACATACCTACGTTAACTTTGATTGTAATTTATATTTATTGTTGCATAAAATTGTACAATGTACATAGGAGTAAATGTACAGTAGAACCCTTCATATCCGTCGCCTATGGGACCGGGCCATGGTAAGAACACTAAAAAGGTAGGATAATCAGAAGAGCAAAAAAAACTGTTTACAGTAGTAAAAAATGTCTATATTATTACAAAAACTCAAATAATACTACTTGTACAACAACTTACAGAATAAAATGCAGTGTATGTTACTATACCGTACACGTGTTTTAGTGAAAAAAGTCAGTAATGTTTTGTTTTTTTTACTTGGTTGTTGATTTTGCGGATGCAACCCGCTACTTCTTCGCCAACAATACGTCCATTGGTGTTGCTATTGGATGCTGCTCGATATATTTTCAAAAATTCATGTTTCGGTTTTTTCAACGTTGTTTTGTTTTTCAAAGCATCATCCGTTTCTGCTGTCAATAAATACGCTTCAAGATCCTCTCGATTTTTTTTTCCAGTCTTTTATTGTTGTCACTCCTACTCCTAACTCAGATGCTAACTTAATTACAGACTCACCATGTTCCAAACACTGCAGTACATTTAGTTTTTGTAAGAGCGAAACACGTTTGCGTTTTTCAGTGGTCATTGCATAAAATGAACTCTTGGCCTACTACCTAACTGTGCTGCACTCTGTTCAAACGACACACAGAAAAAAAAGAAATCACTATTTAATTATTCAATAAAAAATCAATATTTAATTATTTTTACTAAAACTAACCTATAAAATTCGTCGACAGCATGCTTTAAAAGTGAAATAATTTATTTTTATAGGTTAGCTCGTTGTTTTATTTATTTACAAAGTATTCTGTTATCGTGCAGTAAACAACCCTTTTGTTCTCCGACTTCTGACTAAAACAAGCTAGCGGTGACGTCACTTTTCAAGTTGGGACAGGTTGGGGGTTAGTGCGAGGTCGGTTATCAGGGGACCTACTGTAACTAGATTAAGAAAACAATATGATAGTTATAAGCATGAAGTTTTATATGTACTTACATAAGAAATTAATACCGTCTTTTATTTGTTAAATTCTGCAAAAAAAAAAAGTTTTTGTAATATTTTATTTTTTTCTTATTGTAAATAAATGAACAATTACTAATTTGATGTAATATAAATGCTTATAAACGATACAAGCAATTAGCTTTCCAATATATAAGTGTCTATTACAACACTCACAATGGCTTTTATATTTTATTCCATTTTTATGTACACTATATTACATAATACATGGAAAGTAAATATAATCCGTTCTATATAGGCTGGGTGGAATGTACATATTGTTGTTGGAGGGGGTCCTCATTTTTATTGTCAACAAAACAAACAACATGTTTTATTTTCATTTTAGTGTTAAAAATAAAATTGTAATTGTTGATATACAAATTACGATTTTATTATTTTTGGTTAAACAATCTCTCTTAGAATTTTTCTGACGAGTTCAGGAATATGGGGCATTCTCTTTTGAGCTTGCAATTCACTTCTTGCGTTCGTATAAAAAAAATAAATGTATATTTATTTTAATAAAGATCTGGATATTTAATTGTAAATAGCCCTTTTATTTATTTTATTCGTATTTATTAAAGAAGATAGTTGAATAAAATGTTTTATTTTTGTAAATAAATAAAAATCTTTTAAAAAAAAATTGTTTTTGTCCTATTTATGTACAGATATTCTTGAGAACTGCATTATATTATATTTTCATTAATAATTGTGACATATCAGAATGCTTTCATGAATGATACCTATAATATATTATATTTGTGTGAATATTACATGACATTGTATAATTAGAGAGTTTAAAAAAATACATAGCGTTTATTAGGTTTTCAATTTGTTTATTTATTTTTATTCATCTGTAAAAGTATATTCAATGTTGCGTTTATCTTTCATTTTTTTGAAAAATGAATAAATACATGTATAATGAGTTGTTTCAATGTTATTTGTGTATAAGTTACATGGTTTAATATAATATTGGTTTGACATAACATATTTATTAGTAAGAGTTATGTTTATATGTGCTACTACTATTATTATTAAAGTTGTTCACACTAATAGTTTAACATTTCATAAATGTTACAAGTAAACTTGAGGAGTGTAAATCCGAAAAATACGATTTGACTGCGAAGAGGTAGCGTTTTCGGAAAGAAATGAGAATGGTTTCAGTTGCCAACTAAACCAGGGCTCGGATCAAACCGTGACGAAAAATCTAATTATTTTCAATTTAGTATTCATTATGTCCAGTACCAGGTGAAGTATGAGAATCAAAAATTTGGATACACCCCAGAAATAGATTTTTATTAGTGAGGAAGAAAAAAACAAAATAATAGCAAAACATGAATTACATGGCGAAAATAGGTTTTTGATGCTGCGGCAGGAATGGTGGTTATCTATTTTGATTTTGTTGCTGCGGCAGGAGTGGTTATCTATTCTGATTTTGGTGCTGCGGCAGGAATGGTGGTTATCTATTCTGATTTTGCAATCGAATACTGAAATGTCCATTTTGAAGATTTAAACATGATATAAAAACCATATGGTCGCATTTTATTCAAATTTCCTTTTCGATTCTGAGAGGGGGGGGGGGGGGGGGGGGGTACCTTTTTGTGGCATGGAAGCTTGGACTGTTTGTCAGTAAGATTGAATCTGATCCAAGTTTCAGATCCATGTCTGTTTTCACTCCTGGTAGTTCGCGAATCTTCTGATAATTTCATTTAAATACGTGTACATTTGTATGTTACATTACTCCTTAAGGGTTTTTTTTTCAACCATTGTTGTTTGGTCATTTAATACAGATCCCGCCAAAATTCCACCGATCATTGAATTTTAATAAAAATTAACTCTATTTATTTTTTTAAATCTGTAAATAGGTGTCAACTTTGTCTTGTAAAATGTATAAACTTGCCTTTTTTTGTCATTGAACTTACTAATTAACTACTGATTATTTTCTTACGAATTAATATTAAATTATTGGTTGGTAAAATTTTAAAATTATGATTTATTAACATACAAATTGTTTTGACTTACCTATATATTTTTTTCAAAAACACTATTTATTGTTAAGAATCTCACATTGGAAAGAAAGTTGCATTATTATCAATAAAAGAAAAGATTTTTGTAATTCCTTAGGCATAGGTATATATATTTACTGAAAAGTTACCCGGTGTTGCCCAAGAGTAAATTTGCGTTATATTACTTAACATGAAATTACCCGGATAAAAAAATTAATTTATTATTAATAAAAATTGGATGTCAGTTAGTCTTTATTGGATGTTTGACCTTCAGTTAATCTACAGCTTTCGTGAATCCATTACCATCTATTCAGCCAACTCCGTGTGAACCACGGATACAAAACAAAACGTACTTTATCACCTTCTCCTTTCCCCAGAAAAAGCTATATCTCACACGCACAGCCCAACCATTCATCTACAGTAAAAATATAGTGTAAAACACATTCACTTTATATATTATTCCTGTTCTTTCATCTTCTGGTCGCAATCAGTCAATTCTTCATCGTTTTCTTAAATTTCTGGTGGATTTTTGATTCGTCGTAGTTGAAATATGGACTGTATTTCGTGAAAATGTGTTAGAAAGAACGCGTTGATCGTAGTACTTGATCAGCTTGTATGGACCTGTGTGTGAGTCCTGCGATATGTATGTGTGTGTCAGGCTCTGTGTGTATGTGAGTCAGACATGCGAGCGCGTGACATCACTTGGATAACTTTAATTTCTTCTTCTCACTCCCTCTAAAGCTTTTTCATATCCAAAATCATTTTATAAAATACTTCACTAGGATAGCCCAGCGGCGGATGTTGGGTTCAGCTCTGGCGGATGTTGGGATCAGCTCCGGTGGGTGTTGGATCAACTCTGGCGGGAGTTGGGATCAGCTTCAGTGGGTGTTGGGATCAGCTTCAGTGGGTGTTGGATCAGCTCCGGTGGGTGTTGGATCAACTCCAGTGGGTGTTGGGATCAGCTCCGGTGGGTGTTGGGATCAGCTTCAGTGGGTGTTGGATCAGCTCCGATGGGTGTTCGGATCAGCTTCAGTGGGTGTTGGATCAGCTCCGGTGGGTGTTGGGATCAGCTTCAGTGGGTGTTGGATCAGCTCCGGTGGGTGTTGGGATCAGCTTCAGTGGGTGTTGGATCAGCTCCGGCGGAAGTTGGGATCAGCTCCGGTGGGTGTTGGGATCAGCTTCAGTGGGTGTTGGATCAGCTCCGGCGGAAGTTGGGAACAGCTCCGGTGGGTGTTGGGATCAGCTTCAGTGTGTGTTGGATCAGCCCCAGTGGGTGTTGGGATCAGCTCTGGCGGTTCACGGATGGACGGTCTTCTCTTTGTCTTAATTTTAATAAAAATATTGCCTACTTGAATTTATTTTGGAATAAGATCAAATTATTAGATTTTAAAATATATAAAGTTATAGATATAAAATGTATGAATATAAATGCCTGTAATTAAAATTATGATAAGTGATTGCAAGTTGTCTATAAAAATATTTAATATTTACCCATGATACACGGTTACATAATATATGTATGTTGTATATAAAAATAATGTACCGAATTTATTTGTTAATGATATAGGATGTGTAATATAAAGATGGGAATAAAGTGTGCATTTAGTTTTTTTATTTACTCTTTTTTTTTTCTTTCTAAATTGACCTACAGTTTGAGATTCGTCAGCACTTTTCTGTACATGTATATAATAACTTCAATGTCTATGTCTTTTTAGGATTTCGTTATCTGAAAGTAAAATAAAATAAAAAAAATTAGACATATCGCTACATTTTTAAAGAGTATTATTATAATAAATGATTGACTGAGAGTTAACTTTCCGAGTAAACCGTCAGCTAAAATTTGCTGCTACTTCAAATTCTGAACTGGAAGACAACCTTAACCTTCGATCAGGAGAGTGGAAGCAAAGACCTTGGAAAGCATGACAGTTTGTGAACTGCAGTTCTTTGTGATTCACTAAGTAACTTGCCGCTTGGGAAGTTGGAGCTAGCGGTGGGGACCAGTCCCCCCCCGTCTTAGCGGTACTGTACCTTGGAAAGCATGACTTTGAACTGCAGTTCTTTGTGATTCACTAAGTAACTTGCCGCTTGGGAAGTTGGAGCTTGCGGTGAGGACCAGTCCCCCCCCCGTCTTAGCGGTACTGTACCTTGGAAAGCATAACTGTGAACTGCAGTTCTTTGTGATTCACTAAGTAACTTGCCGCTTGGGAAGTTGGAGCTAGCGGTGGGGACTAGTCCCCCCCCGTCTTAGCGGTACTGTACCTTGGGCTGTAGGAAAGGTATGAAGATGCAGAGCAGATCCCATTCTATCGGAGCTTGCGGTGAGGATCAGTCCCCCCCCCACCCCGTCTTAGCGGTACTGTACCTTGGGCTGTAGGAAAGGTATGAAGATGCAGAGCAGATCCCATTCTATCGGAGCTTGCGGTGAGGACCAGTTCCCCCCCCACCCCGTCTTAGCGGTACTGTACCTTGGGCTGTAGGAAAGGTATGAAGATGCAGAGCAGGTCCTATTCTATCGGAGCTTGATGTGAGTACCAGTTCCCCCCCGTCTTAGCGGTACTGTACCTTGGGCTGTAGAAAAGGTATGAAGATGCGGAGCAGATCCCCTTCTATCCTGGACGAAATGGTGGCTACGTTGGAGTTGGGGGGGATCTCATACCTCCTGTACATCTGTCTGTGGAGGAGACCGCCCCCGGTCTCTTTGGGTACGCTAGTTATGCTGTTCGCCTCCACCACCAGCCACGCCCCCTCCACTCGGATCTCGATGTCCTCCTCTTTGTACCCCTTGAAGTCCACCAACACCTCAACAAAATAAATGTTATTTTGCTCATTTTACAAAACTATGATCTCAAATCAAACCTGCAGACCTCTTTAATTAAGATACTTAATCTATGGACATCTTCAGCGAGGAGATTGATGATTTGCGGTAATGAGTTATTAAGGGTATTAAGTTATTTTGGATACTCTGCCGCTACCTTGGAACATAACGGCAACCATTTGAGCCAGACTAATCATTTTTAAACATTTTCTCCGCTTTTGTGAAAACAGTAGGTCGTTTTGAAAGAATATTATTTGTTAAATTCGTCAAATGAAACTATAAGCTTGTCATACAAATGGACTAGAATTTCGTCTAAAATGCCCCCCATTTTTGAAGTTTTGAAGAAAAGAGCTGCTTACTCTATCGAAAAATTGTCCACCAAAATATTTTCCATCACGAGGGTCAACAAATGGCTAGATATTCAATAGAGAATTCAATTTAAAAAAAAGTATATCATCAAAATGATTCATATTTTTCAATATAAAACCTGAATTTCTTCATCCTATCCAAATCCCATTTTAATATGGATTGTTAAATAGTTCCATACAGCAAGGGAGCGCTCCCTTGAAATTTACAAAATTCCGTTTTTTAAAAATGAAATGAAAAATAATCTTCATTCTGGGACTTTCGTCCCCTAAGAATAATAACATAAGAAATAGACAAAAGAGTACAACTATCGACCAATTGAGACAGAATAAAAATAAAAGAGAAGGTCTCTAGTAATAAATATTAAATGTTAAAGAGAGGCAATGATTAAAACAATAAAATATTGTGTGTTGTCATTAATTTTCACCAGTTATTATTGGTGAAAATTAAAGAAAAAAAAATAATAATAAAATAAAAATAAGAAAAAACAAAGTATGAATAATAATGTATAAACATAATAACAATAGTGAGTTATATATGAGGATGAGGATACCAACAGCTGACGGGTTTTAGTGGGGAGAAGGTGACGAAGGCGTTTGAGGAAGTAGAGGGTTGTGAAGGAGCGGTTGGAGATGTGGGAGACATGGTCTTTCCAGGAGAGGGTTTGGTCAAGGACCAATCCAAGATTTTTTACACTGGTGCAGTATTCAATATCGGTGTCATGTAGTCTTAATGGAGGTAAGTCAGTAAGGGAGTTAAGTAGTTTATTGTTACCTATCACAATGGCTTTAGTCTTCTCAGCGTTCAGTGTCAGTCCATTCTTAGTAGCCCAGTCAGTGATGCCATGAATGTCCTCCATCATCTTGTCGTAAGCAACAAGAGTATTGGAGAAGAGGGATTAAGAATTTTATTTAGGTGGTGGAGAATAGCTGATATCCAGGCGGTCGGGAAAACTGAATTCTGCAGGGAGTAGTTGTAGATGTGAAGGAAGACAGGAAGGACGGTGGAGAGGGCGCATTTGGTCAATTTCACAGGGATATTGTCTGGACCATAGGCGCTCGTTTTGGATTTAAGGAAGCTTTTGAGTAGTTTTTCAGGATATTTATATAAGAAAAAAAAGGAATTTGGATTGAATGTCAGATTAGGAGGGGAGGGGTAGGGGGAGTATTTGTATTAGAAGATGAAGTGAAGAAGTGGTTTAGAGTATCAGGGGAGAAAGCGATGTTGGAGTAGCACTGTTTGGATTTGGCTAAGGATAAGTTGCGGAGAAGGGAGCATTTAGATTTAGGATCAGGAGCTTCAGGCAGGACTCTGTGGAAGTGTTCAATTTTAGCTCTTCTCTGTACGGACTGAGTTCGGTTACGTAGTACTTTGTATACCTCATAATCCGTGGAAGAATGACTGCGAACAAATTTACGCCTTGCGAAGTCTCTATTCTTTATTAAACCCCTGATTTCAGACGTTATCCATTGTGCAGGGGGCCGCCGGATTCGAGATTCCTGCAGTGGTGCGTGTTTATCCAGCACGGATATGAGGTTTGTGGTCAGATCCTGAACCATATCGTCGGAGTGGAGTGGCTATTGAATATTGGGCTCCAGTCAATAGCATCAAGGTCTTGCTGAAGGGATTCGGGAGATAAAGAGGAAAGATGTCTCGAGAATATGGTTTTTCTTTCAAATGGAGGAGTTTGGAGATCATAGGAAATAGAGATAATATCATGGCCGGAGAGAAAAGGAGGAGGAAAGTAATTTATCAGAGGAGTCAATGACATGGATGCCGAGCCAGGTGTGATATGTTGAGTATGATGGGTAGGAGTAGGGTACTATATCGCTACCTCAGAACAAGACTGTCACAACTAAAAAAATGTGAATTTTGGGAAATCACGTTTTAAAATTCACTGATCCTTAACGTTACTTTACTTTTGACTTACTTAGAAAACTGCTAGAGCAATAAGCTATTACACGGTTAATAATACTTACTTTTAAGCCAATTTTTCTTAGCTTTCACCATCGTAACACCCTTTAAAGCCCAACCTTTTCGTACAATGGAAGACCGACACATCTGCTCTCTGGTGGCCAGAATTAGAAGTTACAATTGTGATACTCTTCCATAAAAAAGTATACCATATTACCATTCTTCCTATGAGATTAGTACAAATTCGATATTTTTTGTGTTGTGACAGTCTTGTTGTGAGATAGCGATATAGAGATTGAGGGAGTAAAATAGGTTGGGCAGGTACTTTTTGTCATGGGAGTCAGAAAGGAGGTTGAAATCTCCGGCAAGGATTAGATTGGAGTACACAGGGAAGTATCGTAGGAGCAAGGATTCAAGGTCGGTGCAGAAAGGAATAGAGGTCTGTAGACTACACAATATAGCAACTTTTAATGTAAAATCGTTACTTTAAGTAACATGTACTCGACATGTTGGAGGAGGGAGTCAGATGACCAAACCAATACACGGGCCTTGAGGGAGTCATGTACATAGACCCCACGAGTCTGACCAGAACCACAAAGGGGGTTAGTTAAGACAAAGACTTGAGGTTCCTGTCTTAGGGCCAATCATCTTTATCCAGGTATATTTATCATTTGATGTTTGAATTGTCTGCGGTTCTCATCACACATTGTACTTACATTCATTCCTTTGTCTGAATATATTGCCGCATAATTACTCAGATTTTTGCTCAATAAATCTGGAATCTTGATCGGAATTTCGAAAAGGGAAAAAGGATTCTTAAAGAAGTTATTCATATCAAACATGATGCCTGAGGTGTTCAGAAGAGGCTTGTGGACGTCCAGTTCTGCGGGACGGGCAGCCATCTTACCACATTCTTTCTGAAACACAATTATATATATATATATATATATATAAATTTACATTAGTACATTATTTATTATAAAAATGAATATTTTATGCCCTAAAACTTGACCTATAGCGAAGTTTATCTTTCTCTAATTAGGTACCTTAGTTTAATAATATGTTTAAATTAAAATAATAATAAAATCCAAATTCTTTTAATTGAATCAACATTTTGTGGCTACATCTTGTTAATCTGTCAGCCCCCACCCTAATGGATCACTCTACATTTATTTGTTAAGTCTAACAAACATAACCATACATCGACTTGAAAAGTGAAGTAACTAAAGCCCAACACATTAGTCTCTGACAGATTAATTACCCCAAAAAAAACCGAAAAGCGATCTTGAATACAGTATGAATTGAAAATTGTATCAGAAAATCACTACCAAAATGACCCGGCGGTAACTAACAATAAAAATGGCCGAGGTTGGCAAAACTCATTTTGAGTTCATTAAAAAAACCTCCTGTCGCCCCCAGTCCACCTCCTGTCGCCCCAGTCCACCTCCTGTCGCCCCCAGTCCACCCGCTCTCAAAGACCGGCCTCTAATGTATTTCATTATCTTTGTCATAAGTGCATTCAAAAATTAATCACAAGACGTTCTCATGAAAAAAAAAAAAAGGCATCTTACCTTTTTCAATTTAGTTCATTCTTACTTCGCAATACCAAATAACTTTATCTAATCGGTTAAAAATTCGATATTGAGTTTTCACCAAAATTTCATGTTTTTTGACCCTGTGAATTTTTTTTATTTGGTTTTAAAAGAGGGTGCGCCTTGCATTGCAGCAACATCACCCAGTCAACGTTCAGTCAAAGCTCGACCCTGTGAATCCACAAATAAAAAAATGGATGGTTAAGTACTCCGTTGCCATGGCAGCTGGACGGACTCACCTCACTCACTGACTTGCTCCCCGCAGGACACAGCTCCCTTCCCGTCCTCTCAAAGCACACCAGACTCGTCCTCTCATTCTGGCCACTCTTCATACTAAACCCATTTTCGCCACAATTCTTCTCTTCACATTTTGGCAACAATTTCTTTTCGTTTTCTTCCCTCGTGAATCGTTCCCCTCTTGCTTTAATACAGAAAGCAGTACAATTTGTTTCAACTTTCGTTGCTGTGTATCTTCTGAAGGCATTTGTTGGTGAAAATTGGTGTTCAACATTTTGAAGAAGATGTTTTACACAAAATAACGAGTAATTTATATTTCTGCTCATTGAGAATGCTTTCATTTCCAACAAACGGCCGTTCACCAGCTACTAATTTTTGAATGCAAGCTAAATTTGTAGAGATTAGGCTATGAAAAGATGGTTTTCCAAAAAAATTCAAAACTACATGTTGTTTACATTGAAAATTTATTTATTATTAAAATTATGCTGATTTTATAGATATAAAAATCATATTTGTATTATTATATTTAAATTGTACATAGAAATGACTAGACAAAGTAATAATTCTTTGGTAACAGATCAGGACTTTAAGTGATAATTATATAAATAAAATACATATAAATTAATCACAAAATTAATATGAAATAACTAAATATGAAAAACATTGATGAGGCATACTTCAAATTTTTATTCATTATACATTTGAAAGTAGGTACATCGTAATATATTTAGTATTTTATACAATCATATGTTGAAACAAATATAACCATTCTATAAAGAGAATCAAGATTCAAATAGTAGGTACTAATATTATAAATGCCATTTTGGAGAAACATTAATTAAATCCTAAGTTATCTGCAATTGAACAGAAGTCTCTACAAATGAGCACGCCGTCCTTCGGATAGGATGTTAAGATATGTTACTGCCCTGTGCCATGTCATGTACTCATAAAAATCCTCTACTCTCGGTAACTAAACCTGGGTAGGCATAATTTAGGAATTCCACTGTAGAGTCGGGCTCATGTCCTTCAGAAAGTCGACAAGGGCTCTGGTAGTAGGCAATAAGACCTTGAAGTTAAGGCCCGGGCATGCGTCACGAACAACAACCTAGTTCTAGTGATTGTTGATATGTGACCTGCCAAATAGGATGGAGGAAGGTACATGACTCTCCGTAGCTCTATTGGACATGAGCCCACCTCAACTCCGATCCTACTAAACGTTGCCTAGGTGTCCAAGTTTAGCAACCTGGGACAGGGGTGTTTAACGAGTACCTGACATCGCACAGGCTAAGGACCGCCATTTAACGTCCTCTTATCTCGCAGTTTAAAAAAACGGGTTCGAACCCGCGATTTCGAAATCTCGAGCCCAGTAGACAAACGTGCTACCGCTGAACTACCGTCGCCCTCTAGTAACTTATTATTTAACCAGTTAAACATTTTGAACAGAATTTCATACTGTTCGCCTTTTTCAATTCATGAATTCGACTGCTCCTTTAAAATAACGTGTGAATAAAATGTTGAGCCAAAAAGTGGAAGGGGGAACGGAGAGTGGATCTCTTCATTTCTTTTCGTTATTTCCAATATTGTGCAATATATAAATAAAATAAAGTTCATTTTGGAATATTGTATATTTCACAAAAATGTGTACCAGCTTATTTATAAATAAACCTGGCAATGATGAAACGCCGAAATAGGTGGAGTATGTATACATATAACACTAAAATAATGTCTACAGGTCTCCTGGAAAAATGAAAATAACATATTAAAAATTAACCAAATTATAAAAGTGTTTACGGGCTTGAAGATGAATATATCAGTATAATTCAGAACTACTGAAAATATCAAATTAATGAGGTCAATTAGCATTCTTCCTGGGGGATAGAAAATGAAAATGAAGTTATACTGCAAGTTTCCACAAAACATCTGCCTTCCTCAACTTAAAACTTGTCCTACAGATAGAATGTTTTCTCAACATTTTTTTTCGGGAATTATACCGTTTGATTTTCTAGTTATTCTCTTGTATTCACAACTAGAATGTGGGAAGGAGAAGGACGGCGCCACGGAGAGAAGCTTCCCCCTTCTACCAAATCTTTGTTAATGACGAACGAATAGAGACGGCCCAATATTCAAATATATATATATAGGTTAGGTTAGGTTAGATTTTATGACTCATGCCCGGGCTTTAACTACGAGGTCATATCGCCTACTACCAGAGCGCTCTTTTTTCACTCTGGTGGACATGAGCCCGACTCTACTGTGGGAGTCCTAAATTTTGCCTACCCTAAATTTTTTATTCATCTAGGGTAGGGGTCTTTAACGAGTACCTGACATCGTACAGGCTCGAGACCATCGCTTAACGTCCCATCCGAAGGACGGCGTGCTTAAGTTTATTTTACCTCCCAGATAAAATAAACTAAGGGCCTCGGTCGGGCTACGAACCCACGACCTTGAGCTCAGAAGTCAAGCACGCATACCACTGAGCTACCGGCGCCCTCTATATATATATATATATATATATATATATATATATATATATATATATTTGTATGTAAAACCCGGCGTTGCCCAGTTAGTAACTTTAGGTTATAAATTAGAATATTCTTGAGTGACGCAGGATGGATGGCTCAAATGAAAGGTACGCTAGTTAGGTGGTACGAGGATTTCTAAGGCTGGGATTTCCAATCCGACCTCCAGTTTTCACATGACATAAGGTCAATTTTTTTCTTTCTCAATCCCTGATAGTAGACTGAAAATATGTTTTCGATAAACAAAATGTAAAGCAATGTTGTTCCTCTTACCAAGACACGATCAAATCGGTACGACATGTTGACCTACAAAGAGGTACGGCATGTTGACCTACAAAGAGGTACGGCATGTTGACCTACAAAGAGGTACGGCATGTTGAACTAAAAAAAGGTACGGCATGTTGACCTACAAAAAGGTACGGCATGTTGAACTACAAAGAGGTATGTCTCGTTGACCTACAATGCCCTGTGGCACAGAAAAATTAAAATACAATTTTCTTTTCGCGTCATATCAGACGCTTCTCATACAATATCAGTTAAATTAAATATTATACAAATGTAATATAATTTTTGTTATTTACTTCATCAGCAGTGTGTGCATTTTGGGCGCGCCACGGGTGGACTTCAAGCCAAAGCAACTTGTCAACTTTGCTCAATGCCAACAATTATCTAGGAGCTTTTTTATTAAAAAATCTTCATCACAAAATTTCCTTTCATAACAAGTTCAAACATTCCTGGCAATCCTTCCTCGCCTGAACCACCGATGCCTTTGGTCCAATGTCGTGCGTTGATGCTAATGCCACTTCCTTGCTTGATCCGCTGCTTGTCGTTCGAGGTCCTTTGTCCGATGGCTGATGCTATTCGTCCAAATTCTTGTGTCCAATGGCTTGCGCTGATGCTAATGTCAGTTCCTTCGTTTGTTTATCTGCTTTTCGTCTGATATCACGTATCCGCTGCCTTTTGTCCGATGTCTTGTGTCCGTTACTATTCGTACAAATTCTTGTGTCCGATGGCTTGCGCTGATGCTAATGCCCGTTCCTTCGTTTGTTTATCTGCTTTTCGTCTGATATCATGTATCCGCTGCCTTTTGTCCGATGTCTTGTGTCCGCTACTATTCGTACAAATTCTTGTGTCCGATGGCTTGCGCTGATGCTAATGCCCGTTCCTTCGTTTGTTTATCTGCTTTTCGTCTGATATCATGTATCCGCTGCCTTTTGTCCGATGTTTTGTGTCCGCTGCTATTCGTCCAAGTTCTTGGGTCCGATGTGTTGCGCTGATGCTAATGCCTGAACTGCTTCATGTAGACTGGTTCGTGGTCGTCCGAACACTCCTTCAGCTCCTTCTCCATGTTTCTCTTCACTCCCCCCTCCATACTGATCAGCCAATACGTGTCCAGCACCCCTTTGCCCTGAAAAAAAAAAAAAAAAAAACAGTCAATAAATAAATTAATAAAAAAAAATCCTACTTTTATTCACTAGTAGATCCGAAAATAAGTGAGCTCAACATGCGTACATACTTTAAGTGGTACTAAATATATTGTCATAACAAAATACATTAACATGTTTTTCTTATTTTTCCTACGGTTGTAACCAGTAGATTCTCCAATAACCGTAGTGGTGTACTACTGCAGTTGTAACGAATACATTCTTCAATGTACTGAAGATAATTAAAAACAAAAACTGGTCAAGTATCGACTTGGTTATTACGTAGAGGCTCCTATACTGGCAATTATTATATAATGAGTTATACATATACCTACATTTATTAGGTATTTCATTTTTGCTAATCTCATGACATTTTAAGTCGCTTATCTCAGAAACCACTTAACCTTTTTTGATGAAATTTGTTTGTCGTTTGTAGTAATCGTGAAGAGCCCTAAATTTTATGTTTGCGACTGAGGGATGTGAATAGAACACAATGATACTGTTTTATTTAAAACGATGCTTCTTACTGTACTCGATGAGGCCTTTTCATAGGGGTCCCCCTCATCACTATTTTCAAATATTTTGATTTTTTAAACTCCCTTTTCGATGAGAACCCCCTTTATATATGATTAATTAGATTTTGTCTACAATGGGGCCATCAACTTACAGAATACAGGAGAATTTCATTAATGTAGCTCTTCCAGTTTAGGAGCTATAAGGCTGTGACAGACAGAACAGTGAGAACAAAAGGTATCCGTTGAATTAAGATTTACAGATAATTATCTGAAATAAGAGAATTGAATTTTCTACTGGATTGTAGTTTTACATAAATCGTAAGTGAAACAAACGAATTACGGTGTCCGTAGGATCTGATCATTATATTCAGCCAACAAACCATAAAATTTATATAATAATAATAATTTTTATAGTTCAAAGGGATCACTTTTTTTTTTTTTTTTTTTTGCATTGGAGGGGGAAATGCTGTGACGCACATCCAGCCCTGGATAGTGTGGGACTTGAGCCGATTCACCATACCCACTAAAACCCCCTCCTTGCCGATCCTGATTCCCTTCCGCGGAACTGACGGTCTGTCATTACTTCGCGGAAGGGAGGAAGGGTGGCTGGTAACGCTCCTTCTTCTGTTTTATTGCCGCTACTGTTCCTTTTCAGCCCTCTCCTGGAGGGCCAACCCGCCCATGATGAGCGATGCAAAATCGCAGCCTTCATCCCACGACTCCTGGGAGCGCAGCATAGCGTCCACGTAACTGGTAGCAGTCAGCGCCCCGCCCATGCTGCACTCCAGATTTTTCCTTCCCTCCTCAAATCTGGGGCATTTGAGGAGGACATGCTCCGCCGACTCCGTCTCACCAAAGCACGCGGGGCAGTCTGGTGTTGTTGCTGCCCCGATTTTGTGGAGGTACCCCCGGAACCCACCGTGTCTCAAAGGGATCACCCCTATACAATTGAGTCAGTGACCATTACTTTTACAATATTGACATTAACATTTCCAAAATTATATATTGGTCAGCTGGACAAAAATGACATACATAATTACAGGAACCTTTAACAAACTAAATAAATAACATAAATAAATAAAGTATAAATAAAATAAGTACTATACTATGGAAGTTAATAATAAGTTAATAGTAATATACTATGGAAGTTAAATACATTATTCATTAACAATGAATGATCTTAGTTTCAGAGCGCTGATTATATAATGAAAAATGTATGAGATATCATTCTTATTATGGGCCAGAAGTAATGTGTGAAAGCTGGATCGGTCTATAACTGATACTCTGAGGCAGGAAGTGGCTTCTAATGGGGGAGTAGATCGGACAGGATATTAATAGGTGGTGTAAGTCTTCCAATTCGTTTTTGTTGCAGATCGTACAAATTTCTGGGGGATTAAGGGTGTATACATCATTTTTGTAACTGATTTTTAGATAGTACTTGCCAGATAGACGGAGTTGAGCCAGTGCTTTGAGGTGTGAGAAAGGAGCGTTCAGGTTTAGGTATGGTTGGAGTTGATCTGAGTTGTAAATATTGGGATAAAAGGTGTTGAAACGGCAATCTAAAAGGTAATTTTTATCTTTATTCTTCAGATGGTTCACAAATGCATCCGAAACCCTGGGCAGGGAGTTTTTTATCTTTACCGGATCCAATATATTTAATAATTCTCCCTCCCCAATTTCATTCAAAATGCTTTTTACTTGGGACACCCAATTGAATCTCGTTTTTGGCTTCTGTAAACTTAATTCCCTTAGTTTTATGTAACACATTTAGGGGTACCTACTGTTGTCCATCTCCAGCAACCTAACTATCCATCTCAGCGAGTAGTTCAACAGTTTCCAGGCTATGTGTGTTAAGTTAAACTCAAGTCTTATTATGGAGGATGGGGTACTTCTGGGCAGGGAGAGGAGCCTTTTAAATAAGTTAGGTTGCGCCCTCTCGAGATGATCAGCATACCGGAGACCCCACACCTGAGCGCAGTACAACAGCCCACTAACTGCTATTGCATCATTAATTTTGGTTCTTCCCTCCCATGATCTAATCTTGGACCTTTGACATGTGTCGATGACTGATCCAACCGCTATGTTGGTTTTTTAGATTGCCAAGTTGGTTGCATTAAGGAATAAACCAGAATTACTAAAGGGGATTCCTAAATATGTGTATTGTGGGACTATTTCAATTTCAGAGTTATTATAAAGTATTTTTTTATTTTACGGACCTTACCCCTGTGAAATATAATTATTTTGGTTTTGTCAGTGTTGAGTTCCAAAAAATTTTGTTGACAATAGAGGTGCAGTGATTCTAGTTTTCTTTCTACATCCCTGGGAGAGTCGGCTAAAATTACTAGATCATCGGCATAGAGAAGTAGCATGATGTTAGACTGAGGGGAGACCTGTATACCGGGCAGATCTTGGCTCTTATAGTGGTCTATCAAGTCGCTAAGATAAAGGTTTAACAGGAGGGGACTCAACACTTCTCCCTGCAGCACACCCTGCGTGATGTCCACCTCTCCCTGCAGTGATTCTAGTTTTCTTTCTACATCCCTGGGAGAGTCGGCTAAAATTACTAGATCATCGGCATAGAGAAGTAGCATGATGTTAGACTGAGGGGAGACCTGTATACCGGGCAGATCTTGGCTCTTATAGTGGTCTATCAAGTCGCTAAGATAAAGGTTGAACAGGAGGGGACTCAACACTTCTCCCTGCAGCACACCCTGCGTGATGTCACCCGTCCGAACCTTTATAGCCGTGTTCTCTTAAATATTCTTAATTATTCTGATGAGTTTAGGACTGACACCTAAGTAAAAAAGTTTATTCCACAATTTATTGTGGTTGACGGAGTCGAAAGCTTTCCGAAAGTCGACAAAAGCGGCATATAGGTACCTGCCGGCAGCCAGCCTCAGATGTATGAGGGAGGTGAGGGTGAACAGATTGTCGATGCAACCCCGCCCGCTCCGGAACCCTGACTGACTCTCAGGGATCAGACCCAGCGCCTCCGACCACCCCATCAAACGATCATTAACAATTTGGGTGAACATTTTGAGCATATAATTGGCCAGCGCTATAGCTCTATAATTTTCTGGGTGTGATTTGTCACCTTTCTTGTAAAACATAATGCTAATAATTTTACTCCATAATTTGGGCGCTTCCTCCGTTTCCAAAATCTTATTAAATAGATGTAGCAAATATAGGAGCCAGTTTTGAGGCAAGTTTTTATAAAATTCGTACTGAACTAGATCAGCCCCTGGGGACTTTCTTTGTCTTAATTTTTCTACAACAGTTGTTAGTTCTTCAAGAGTTATGGGAGAGTCGAGAATAGGATTTCCGACCCCGAGAAATGACACATTACATATTACTTTAGTCGAATAGAAGATTCTGAAATACTTCTCCCATTCTAAAAGAGATACATTGTACCATCAAATTTATATGTATAAAACTCAAATTTTTTCATCTACAAATCAAAAACGGTGAAACTGATAATCATAAAAATTACAGCATATCTCTAAAGCCACCCTAGTTAAAAGATAGACTATGCGATATCCGAAACTTTTATTTTGCTCTCTGCAGCCACAAAAAGAGGAGGCGGTTTTTTTATTGTACAAATATTGAATAGTGCACCATATTAAATATCTTGATGTGGTAATTCCAAAAATATGTTGTTTTATACTTTTATGGAGGGAGGAGGGGCATTTAACAGGCAAAGAAAATATAAAGAAATGTTTGCCCAAGATGGAGTCAGACCACTTCACACTAATAAACAGGCTATAATCACCGCGAACATTAGTCCAAGACCAATGGATTAATTTACATTAAATGCAAAAGTACTTGCAAAAGTGGAAGGAGGAGGGGGGACCTCGGTTGCGTGGTGCAGTAACTCTACCATTTTGGAATCGCCACTTTAAGTAGACTTAGTTATTAGAACCAACTCGAGGGCCTACCTGTAGTAACGCACTGTAGTACACAAGCAACAAACACTAAGGCCCTCAGTGAATGTTTAGTGTAAATAAAATAAAGTGAAATTATGTAATAAAAGATAAATATTTGCCTTGATGTCGACGAATCCTCTGTGTTCCGTCTGGAAGCCGCCCACCTCGTCAAGAGCATGCTTCATCTCCAGACTGATGTGGATCTTCAGAGCTGCTCATGGAGACATTAACACAAGAAACCTTGTAATTATACAAATAATATATTTGTAAATACACAAATAGGAAATGAAGAAAGAGCAGGTAGCTAGGAGAAGCAGATAGTTGTATATGTGGAACTGGTTCTAAGGTGTTAGCTAAGGGTAGTAGCTAGGCGCTGGTAGCTCAGTGGTATGGGTGCTTGCTTACTGAGCTCAAGATGGCGGGTTCGAAACCCGGCAGAGGCTTTAGGTTTTTTATTTATGAGGTGAACAATAAAATAATGGTAATGGTACGTTTTATCCAACCGGATCAGTACATTGCAGAGGTAGATACCACTCCCAATGTTTCGTATGATGTGTGAGTGTACCACCAAGTGAAACATGCAAAACAAAATATATTAGCAAAATTCATGATAAAGTATTTTTGGGTATTGATAAAATTCAACTCCAAGCTGTTCTTCTTTCACAGGAAGAACACCCCGAACTGTTTGTGCGGCGGTATCGAGACTGCAGAACATGTGGTCCTCGAATGTCCACTGTACGACCAAGCTAGGGTGGAGTTGATTCATGGGACAAGATCATATTTGGGACTAGATCTGCGGCAGATGGTGACGGAAATTGACTACCCGATGTTCTGCCGATTCGTCGGCTCCTGGCGGGAGCAGAAACAGGGAATGTAATGATCCCGAGCTTTGCCTAAACGTAGACTAACGTAGACTGGGTGATGTTGCTGCAACGCAAGGCGCACCCTCTTTTAAAACCAAGTAAAAAAAAAATAAAAAAAGTTATTGATAAAATATGTCTATCATTTGACATGATTTTCTGAAAATAATTTAAAAATAAAATAAACGCAACTTGGGCATTGTCAGATTCTCCTTTTTAGAGTGAGGCCAGACTCAACTCTACATGTCCATTATATCCTGAGAAATAAACAATTTTGTAATGATGTACACAAGGATCCGGGGAAAACAAAAATAACTAAATGCTTCACAAATCAGGTAAATATAATTTCCAAATACCATCTTTCTGTATAACCACTAGTAACGCTGAAACACACATCTCAACCAAAAGTAAGAATCGGAATTGCGGAATGTTTTGCCTGAGATGTTTTGGCTGTGTTGAATTAAGAAAAAAATTAAAATAAATTCGTAAAGAAAAATTAATTAATAAAGAAACTAGACTATATAGGTATTATAGAATATGAAATGATCGAAATCGCAATGAATGCCAAGCTTCAGTCAGCAGAGGCCGGCAGAGATGCAGGGGTCCGGTTTATTAAAGTTCTTTTATTGATATTGTGGCCTTTTTTTCTTTCTATCTTAAATCCAATAGTTTAGAATTTGAAATGTCATTGTTTATTTAATAATAGAGATTTAAATGATGTTATTAAAAAGTATAAGTCCAGGCCTTTAGATAATAAGGAGATTATGAGATTTGGAGTGAGAATTGAACTTGTAGTGGGTTTTTAGTCTCTAGAACAAGTGTAGTCTTACCCTCGCCTGTGGACTCCATCCTGGAGGCCGTGTTGACAGTGTCGCCAAAGAGACAGTAGCGAGGCATCTTGGTGCCCACGATCCCTGCCACGACGGGCCCCGTGTGAGCTCCGCTTCGGATCTGGAGCCGCTCCTGGGGATGGTGAGGGATCAGGAACAATCTGCTCCCCTCCATCAGGTCCAACGCCATTGTCGCTATCTCCGAGACGTGTCTCCGACCTGCCAACCAACTTGTATAACTTTCCAGCCTGTGCTAGTGGCCAAGGGGCTGAGAGTATAGCCTTTCTCCCAATTTGCGGTGAGGGAAGGGCTCCTCACATCGGTCGTGCTACAAGAGACACTGAAGAGCTCTCCCCCACTGCTCGACCCCCTCTACTCGGGGGGCTTTACTATAGTCACCTAACCAATAATAACCAGTTAATTATTATCGTTTCCTAGTTATGAACGCACAGCTGACACCAGTCAGTGTTAACCAGGCAGTATAAATAAATATAAGATAGGTTAACCACATTAACCAAATGGCGGTCAATAACCAGATAGGTAGTAGCGATATGAAACAATACTCCTTAAGACTCATTATAGAGAATTCCCATTTAATTTCTTCATAATATGATATTTGAGGGGAGGAGAAGTTACCATTTTTGACAGGAAGGCCGGAAGCGACCATGTAAGAGTCCCCAATGGTTTCCACCTTGTAAACGTCATACTTCTCAATGAGAGCGTCAAAGAGCCTGTACACGCGGTTCAGGAACCTGACCACCTGAAACCAAACAGTAAGTACAATACAATGTTACATTAGGTACCTATCTTGCAGAGTTGTCTCTCTGTCAAATTGATCTGAATATACAACCTCAAGAGGAGTGCTCACTGCGGCGATCTCTGTGAATCCCACGATATCACTGAAGTAGACAGTCACTTCTTCGTAGTACTCAGCAGGCACCTGCGAAGTTAATGTCTCCACTCATTCATCAAAGGCTTTCCCTTCCTTTGCTTTTCAAAAAAATGTTTTTTCGTCGGTGAATCACCGGCA
Source organism: Aradus depressus (assembly GCA_963662175.1). Classification (NCBI taxonomy): domain Eukaryota; kingdom Metazoa; phylum Arthropoda; class Insecta; order Hemiptera; family Aradidae; genus Aradus; species Aradus depressus. Next base: position 41,219,082 of record OY759222.1, read on the forward strand.
ATGTAAGTAAGAGTAGGTTCCAATTAATGAACTAAATTTTCGCTCTGTTTCTCTGAAGCCAATTAACCAATTTCGTTGAAAATCAATGGATGTCTTACACATGGTAGTAACAAGTGCTTTTTACACATCGTCATATTAAATTCCATTTTAAGACATTCGTTACAACGACAGCAATTTTTGAGTTAGGTCCCCTCCTCTCATCCCCATTTGGAAGAAAATTGTTGGTCCCAATGGGGTTTTGGTAGGTCCCAATGGGGTTTTGGTAGGTCCCAATGGGGTTTTGGATTTACATATAAAAATGTTGTGTCGATGCATTGCTTACTTCCGAGAAATAGCCATGAGGAGAGTTTGGTTGTACAAGTGTTGGCCACCGCATGGCAGTACCTAGATTGAATTGTGATCCAACATCATCATCCTCACAAGACCGCAAGTAAATAAATAAATAATTTGTATAAAATTATAAAATCGTGGGTAGAGCCAGATAAAAGAAATATAATTTCATAATATTGTTGCCACTATTAGGAAAGGGTAACAAATTTCTAATAATTGTCAAACATGTATAAAAAAATATATACTGAAGTTCTGTTTTCTCTTGGAACAATGATTTTTATTTGATTTTATTGTCTCAAATGCCTTTTACCTACCTATATATATATATATATTATATGAATAAATATGTATTGGGGAAGTGGGGGTGCTTCCCTTATGAAGTTTTGGGCGTAAAATAGTTTCAATGCGGGGGCTGTACATATAAAGACAGTTCAATGACAGGTTACTCACATGTTGAGTGACACATATACGAGAGGTTACTCACAATGACCAGTTTCAATGCGGGGGCTGTACATATAAAGACAGTTGAGTGACACATACACGAGAGGTTACTCACATGTTGAGTGTGTTTCAGAGTTTGGGCTACACTGGGAGGCAGCATTTCATACAAAAGGGTGTCACTTCGATGTTTTTCCATTTTCAGTTCACTTGCTTTTTGGGCCAAATGTGCAGCGTACATCTGCAAATAATAAACAACATTTTAAAATAAATGCTTCAGTAATTGCCCAACAACACAGTAGATCTATGGATCAGTACGAGATCTCGTGAATATAGAAAAATGTATATAAACTGACAAAATTATCGCAAATCTTCTAAAAAAACTTGTAATAAATTAATAATTTCCATTAATTATAATTATAATGTTCAACAAAAAAAATTAAATTAATTTTTCTGGGGTATCATTCTTGATTCTTATGGGAAATTGTTTCCTGGATACAAATCTGTAATTAGTTTTTCTGTGTCAGGCATAGTTTTGAAGTTTTTAAGCAATTTCAGTTTTTTCAAAATTGTTACACTTCTTATTTCCACGCTGTGTATTTATAAAGGCAAAACAGGCAACTATCAATGTTTTAGTCACTTATAAAATTATTTAGAAACATTTTAGACAGTATAAAACAAAAACATGAAGGAGTCAATAAATTATCATCATATATTGTATAAAAAAACTGATTTAAGATTAGAAAATATGAAAAAAATAATCTTTTACCCAAGAATTTAAAAGGCTCATTTTTTTCTCTTCTGTTCAATTTTGTAGTCTCGAATAATGTTCAGCAGTAGTCAGCGGGTATCCATTTCCCTTCATACCGCTTTTCCATGGTAATTATATCTTTATGGAACCTTTCACCATGTTCATCGGAAACATCATTGCAGTTTTCAGGAAAATAATGTAGCTGTGAGTGCAGGAAATGCACTTTTAAAGACATGTTACATCCTAAATCTCTGTATGCATTTATCATTTCTTGAATCAGTTGTTCGTAGTTGTTAGCTCGTTTTCTTCCCAGAAAGTTTTATGTTACATTCTAGGAACAAGAACTTCTCTCTTTTGGTGTAAGGCACTGTTAAAAGTGTGCGTCCTTCTGAAGTTCTCTAATTTGGGGACCCACAAACACGCCCTCCTTTATTTTTGCTCCAGAAAGCAGAGGAAACGTTTTCGAAAGGTAAATAAAACCTCTTCCAGAAGAATTCATAGCCTTAACAAATTGTTTCATAAGGCCAAGCTTGATATGAAGAGGGGGCAGCAGAACATCTTCACCGGCTACCAATTTCTCATTCGTTACGTTTCTTTCTCCAACTTTCCACTTACGTTGAGGCCAAATCTTTTTAAAATAATGCCAGGTTAAAGTTAAGATTTCATTCTCTCTCTCTATGTTAGAATCTGACTTCTAGTTTACGTCTATGGTTGAAGAGATTTCAGTAAAAGAGAAATATGGAAAGTTTTACATGTTTTATACACTACAGTTGTCACAACAATATACTGTTGTTAAAACAAAAATATAGTATGTATATTGACTCACATGATATATATCTAAATTATATATCTACATTTGTTAGTTTAACGCGCTACAAAATTCAATTTTAAATAATTTAACAATAACTTGCTTATTAACTAACATAAATCTATTTGCAACGGGATGTCATGTCTTGAATATGAAAACAAATGAAAGACAAAATTCATTGTTGCCAACTGTTGTTATCTTTATCCCAGATTTAAAAATTTCAGTTAAATTAGACAAATATTCTTGTATAAATAAAAAACTGTGCCTGATAGCGAATTTCTGATTTCAGATTTGAATTTCCCACATGAAAGTCCTTCAGGAAAACGTATTTTCACATAAGAAAATTTACCCCTGTTGTTTTAGTAATATGTTTGTTTAAGGGCTATTATGAAACAATATTATCCGCAGAACGCGTATTTTCGGTATTTTTTACCCTCAACACAAAAGGAAAAGCTCAAAAATGTAAAATCAAGAAATAACTAATTTTCATTTTTGTTTTGATAATGGTTCTGTACCTACCCTCACAATGTTTCTCGTGCTACATGTTCCTGCTAGAAAAATGAAACTAATATATGAGACATTTTTCCATTGTTCTCTTTCAGTTTCAAAAGTCTTTCTAAAGTTTTTTTTTTTTCTTTAAAAATGTTTATGCATTTTTTTTTTTCTTCAGACAATTAATTACTAGTAAAGTCCATTTTTTTTTTTTTTTTTCAGAAATCTCATTGAAGCTATGTCTGCGGCTGACCTTCATATCAAACGTTAGCTCTCGAAGTTAATCGGCTCCAAACTCATAATGCTGACAAGGTTCCATTGCACGCATAAAAAATTGAATTACCGACAGTTTTTAAAAAAAATTGTCATGAAACCATTTAAAATCTAGAAAAATGTTATTTAAACATATAATGAATTTAACATAACATTTTTTGCAGAGATATTGCGGAACACTTAATAAAAAATAAAGAAAAACGTGTCTACAACCAGGAGAGGATTCGCCTCTTAAACCTAGCCAACTTTCCCGGCCAAATCATCCTTTTAATAGCTGCAATAAGATGAGGTGAGGTAATTACGGTCTCAAACATGAATGCTGATTTACTATAGATGTACAATCTAGATTTCTTGAATAGCATTTTATAACAAAAAAAAAAGTTAAATAAATTGCTCTTGGATATAATTGGAGGATATAATTGGAGGATATAATTGGAGGATATAATTAGTTATATCTCGATTTGAATGTTGAACAAAATGTCATCTTTCGGCAAAGCAGACTGAGATTACTGAATATTTTTAAAAAAAATATTTTCTATTTCTATTAAAATATATATAGTACAGTATCTGTTAAGTCGTGGCTGAAGATGGTAGCAATACCGAAAGTACTCCCATATTTTTATATTTTGTGAAATTATTTTTTACCTCATAAATAACCTCGGTGCTCTCATTATTTTTAGAGACTCGACTACAGTCCTATGTCTCCATCAATTTCAAATAAAAACTTAGTAATAGCCAGCCTTCTCCAAAATGTGGAAACTATCTTCATGTGCACTTCAAATGAAAAGAAGATGTTGACTCTATTTCTCAATAGGAAACTAACTATAGGCAACAAGCAGCGGAACGCCATTTTCATATGGATATTATTGAAATGATATGATAACTGACTGTGTCTCTACCTGTATAGTAGCTACAGCGTTCCTCACTAAAATGATATGATAACTGAATGTGTCTCTACCTGTATAGTAGCTACAGCGTTCCTCACTAAAACGATATGATAACTGAATGTGTCTCTACCTGTATAGTAGCTACAGCGTTCCTCACTAAAACGATATGATAACTGAATGTGTCTCTACCTGTATAGTAGCTACAGCGTTCCTCACTAAAATGATAATAATGGGAGAGACGAGGAGAACAATGACAAGGATGGTGATCCCGACAGCCTCCTGCCTGTTGGCGTCTCTCAGGTCCGAGTTTACGTAGTCCCTGAAATATCCATTACACAAATAACATTGCTTTACAATATGTTTCATTATAAAAAGGAGAAATATTTAAAAAAATTCCAGTTGGAGGCAGCCAGAATAGATGATCACACAAGATCATTTATGAAATAAGTAAAACGCGGATCTATTATGTAAACTTGTAATAAATAAACAAAACAAACTCTTTTTTGAAATATCTCTGTCTGTTCCACAAAGAAATATACATATGAATATACTACCGGTTCAAGTATTTCACCATCCTCAGGGGTAAGTTGGGTTGCATGGTGTAGACACCATGGAAGCTCTGCTGTGGGATTCCTAAATGGTACAGGTTTAGTTAGGATGGGAGTCTAACATCGATGTGTATCTGACATCGAACAGGCTCCAGACCACCATTTAACGTCCCCTCGGAAGGATGGCGTGCTCAAGGTTTCGGTACCTCTCTAATGAGTTTTGGACGGCGCCGTCGACTCGTACTACTGCAGACGCAATCTACCCCTTAGAGCAGATACCGACTAGCCCTGGAGGAGTAACTACATGGAAAGTCCAAACCAGAGCGTTGCAAGGACATAGTCCAAGACTGGATAGTAGAAATGGCAGCAACGGTGGTTATGATCCTTGGACGGTCGAACGACCTGCGCTTACTTTCCAAACGTCCGGGCAAGACTTGTCTATTTGGGTCAAGCCGGACCATTGAACGTCCCAGATACTATGGAGTCACAGGGATTTCAATTCCAAGCTCTTCTTTTTCAAGAAGAAGGACAGCCCGAACTGCTCGTGCGGCGCGTTGAAAATTCAGAACACGTGTTCTCGAATGCCCACTGTACGACGGGCCTAGGGTGGAGTTGATATGCCGGACAGCATCATACCTGGGACTGAACCCTCGGAAACTGATGAGTGAGGTGATTACCCAGAGATTCGTCGCCTCCTGGCAAAGTAGGCAATATAACCTAGCTCTGTGACCTAGCCCGGGAATGACTGTTGGTGGTGCTCCAACACGGTCCACCTGCGACCATCTTCGGCGCAACGCAGCCATAAAATATAGATACCCTGGTACCGAGCTCCCTCGGGAAACGCCAATAAGGTATGCTGGAGGAACCAACGCCAATAAGGTAGGTTGGAGGACCCAACGCCAATAAGGTAGGTTGGAGGACCCAACGCCAATAAGATAGGTTGGAGGACCACCGGCGAGTGGTGGGTGGGGTGGCCACACAGGAGTCTGGTACACCCGGAAAGATAGGTTGGAGGACCCAACGCCAATAAGATAGGTTGGAGGACCCAACGCCAATAAGATAGGTTGGAGGACCCAACCGATTGCCCCGGTGAGTGGCGAGGTCCTACAACCAGCCGTAGCACCATGACTAGTTATTAAATAAAATACACAGACCTATTTCCCCCCTACGCGGCGGACGGTGTGTGGCCCCACAGGGGTCTGGTACACCCGGAAAGGTAGGTTGGAGGATCCAACGCCAATAAGGTATGTTGGAGGATCCAACGCCAATAAGGTAGGTTGGAGGATCTAACGCCAATAGGGTAGGTTGGAGGACCCAACCGATTGCCCCGGCGAGTGGCGAGGTCCTACAACCAGCCATAGCACCATGACTAGTGATTAAATAAAATACACAGACCTATATCCCCCCTACGCGGCGGACGGGTGTGTGGCCCCACAGGGGTCTGGTACACCCGGAAAGGTAGGTTGGAGGACTCAACGCCAATAAGTTAGGTTGGAGGATCCAACCGATTGCTCCGGCAAGTGGTGGATGGTGTGGCCACACAGGAGTCTGGTACACCCGGAAAAGTAGGTTGGAGGACCCAACGCCAATAAGGTATGTTGGAGGATCCAATCGATTACGCCGGGAGTCCTAAATTTGGCCGACCCAGGTTAGGGGTCTTTAACTGGTATCACACAGGGACCAACGCGTAACGTCCCATCCAAAGAACGTCTATTTTTTACCTCCCAGATAAAAATAAAACAGAAATTGTCAATACCGTGACTTCCTAAAATTGCCTTCAAGAATTTCTCTTGGCAATGGACCATGACCGATTTTAACTAGTTCTGGAATATAAGTATACGTTCACTTTGCTGAACTTGTATTCCAATATGATTTTTTTCTTTTAACTTGGGCGCCTTGACAACTGAGGTCATGAGCGCCTATGGAATTGATAATTAAAGTACAATTATCTCTATGGAGTAGCAGTACTATGAACTATTTCCTACAGAACTATTGTACAATCTGTGAGACGCTATAACTACGTTAATAATAATAATAATAATAATTTTTATTGTTCAAAGGGATCACCCCTATACAATTGAGTCAGTGACCATTACTTTTACAATATTGACATTAACATTTCCAAAATTATATATTGGTCAGCTGGACAAAAATGACATACATAATTACAGGAACCTTTAACAAGCTAAATAAATAACATGAATAAATAAAGTATAAATAAAATAAGTACTATACTATGGAAGTTAATAATAAGTTATAATAAGAAGTTATAATAAGTTAATAGTAATATACTATGGAAGTTAAATACATTATTCATTAACAATGAATGATCTTAGTTTCAGAGCGCTGATTATATAATGAAAAATGTATGAGATATCATTCTTATTATGGGCCAGAAGTAATGTGTGAAAGCTGGATCGGTCTATACTGACACTCTGAGGCAGGAAGTGGCTTCTAATGGGGGAGTAGATCGGACAGGATATTAATAGGTGGTATAAGTCTTCCAATTTGCTATAACTATAACAAACTCGAATCAATTCGAGGACCTAATGTAGGATGAAAGTTTCAAAAGGAATCTATTTTGTAAAAACCAATTTTTCTCTGGGCCTACCATGTTTGCGTAAATCAATGAAACGTCTAAAAAAAATTGGGTTTCGAATTACTACTTTAAGACGGTTTTCGGCATGTATCGCAAGCCTTCAAAAAAATGTATTCATAACTTTTCTTAGTAAAGAATTTTGATTTACTCAATGTAAAGCGGTGTCAGGTAAAATAGGGCAGTACCCCGAAGTAAAGTGGTCGCTCAGGACGGGTGTCGTAGCTTACATCCGTCAGTGACCCAACCGTATATTAGTAGTATATTCCTAATGACCTTGATACTAGGTCATTGATCCGAATCCCTTTATGACCGGGCCTCTTGTATGTGTAAGCGAGTTCTAGAATACACCGAGAATCTTACATTATAAACACAATAAATATGTTTGAATTTCAGGACCAGTGTATATATTATATTCAAATAATGATATTTTAGTGTTACATGTTAGCAAATTAAAAATACTATAAAACACACTGCCAAGGTCTTTTTTTCAATTAAGACCGAAGTGAATACATCGACTGCAGATAGATGGCTGTCACCAACTGGAGGAATGGCTAGAATTTTAGTAAAACTTGTTATGAAAAAAAAAAAGATACTTGAATGTTCAAATTTCACCTGATCTGTTTTCGTACCGTCCTCTGTAGTTTTCTGATTTCTTCTGCATAGTTTGCCATTAAATCGAAGTATTCTTTAGCTTCTTCAACACTGGGTTTTTGCTGTGAGTTCCGCATTATTTTATGTTGGCTGTGAAAATAAATATTTTTGAAATAATATAAGTCAATAGTATTTGATGACAATTAAGAACTACCTCCAATACTGGTGTGAACACTTCCACTTGCGCGCTTTGCTCAACACAGTATTCACCGCAATTTCATGTTTTCCGACTCTGAATTCAAAAATGAACATTGTTTCGGTAATTGTATAGTTGAACTCCACTTCCTCCGATTCTTTTCGTATTTCACTATATTATAAAATACATGTATAGGACAAATGAAATACAGTAATACAACGTCGCAATACATAAATATGGAAGAAAACAAGTACATAAGTACAATTTGAACTCATCTGGAAATTATTGTAATTTTTTTTAATTTTGGAAACAACTATCATCTGTTAGAAAATCAATAGTTAGTTATTGTGACTCATGCCCGGGCTTCAATTACGAGGTCATATCGCCTACTACCAGAGACTGAGCCCTCCACCTGCACGCACATCAACTTAAAATCTCCAAAGGAATGAGGGGTGAAGTTTCACTAATTTTAAAGGTCTTTCACAAATAAGAAAATTTTGTCCGTAACATTTTTTTCAAATGTTTCATTGCTACATTGAGGCGGTTTAAGAATAACTACTATAAAATACCTCACTCACACCCTATTTCATAGAGTTGCCTCTTCGAGTTTCTAAAAGCCCTTGAAATAAAATTTCAATGGATGTATATGACGATTTGAGGGGCACGGGTCCTCCCGAATATCCGTAGGATATTTCCATAGATGGTTATGTTAAGCATGTCAAGTAGATGGTAATGGGGGCCGGGTAGCACCTCTTATTGTAGATCTTGTTAAACAGAACAACTTTTATATGAATGGTTTTTTGACTACTCATTCTGTGTCAAATCGGCGGTTCAAAGTATTGCTATATTGACGAATTTTGGGGGATTTTTGGACATCTCCCGATAAAATGAATATATCAACATGAAATTTTATAGATGCAGAGCTTCTTAAGGCGACATCTAGGATTGATTTTCAACCGACGGGATTATACATTATATCTACTGCCCAAAAGCCAATTAACTGTTGATAAAGTTAATGTTTTTTATGTATTGGGACGATTTCATAAGTAAGGGATTTTTATCAGGATCGTTAAAAAGAGACTAAACTCTCCAAGAAATGAACTTCTTTATAAAATTTTGTTCATGGATTCAAAAAACTATAATATTATATCGGACACGATTTTCACCAAAATCAGGCAAAGGAGAAGGAGAGTTCGGGTGGAGAGCGGAAACTTAAGTTACTTAAAGAAATGGAGATAAGGAAGCACAATGTCGGTGATTCGTAACGGTAGACTTTTCGAAGAGAGAAGCTGAATACAAGTTGGTAATCTGAGTCCACGTTTCGCTCCCTCAAGGACAAACTAGCCTTCTTATTTCTGTGTATAAACTTGGCAACAACTTGTGCGTCTTAGAATACCAGAAAATAATTTTAATACGATTAATCTGGTTAGTGAATTAAATTACATGTAATGAAAATATTAAACTAAAAACAGAGGGAAGGAGTGACGTTTAAATGGTTAGCGTCCTTTCTCACATCTTTCAAGCAAGGTCGAAACCGTTGATACAGTAATGTAGCTTCTCTAAAGGTCCAAAATAAATACTCACTTTCTTTTTTGTAGAAAACTTTCTTATTTTAATAAAATTTAGTATCTGTATATGAAAATAGAAGTTAATTAAATTTCAAGGGACAGCATAAAACATTTACCTACAATTATTTTAACTATATACTTTTTTAAATAATTACTAACTATAAGAATAATAGGTTAGTTATTATGACTTATGGGGACCGGGCTTTAACTACAAGTTCAAATCGCCTACTACCAGAGCGCTCTTTAGTCACTCTGGTGGACATGAGCCCGACACGGTTGGAGTCATAAATTTTGCCTACTCTAAATTTTTATTCACCTAGGGTAGGGGTCTTTGACATTGTACAAGCTCGCTTGACCATCGGACCATCGCTTAACGTCCCATCCGAAGGATGGCGTGTTAAAGATTTTTTCATCACCCGGATAAAAAAAAACACCGATCTCACTGAGCTACCGGCGCCCTCGAAATAAGAAGAATGATAGGTAAACATATTAAAGAATATTTAGTAGATAACTACTACTTCTAACAGTACTAATTATATTTGATTTGAGTAGAATTTGTTATTATTTTTTTATTCTTAGTTAAATAAATATTTGTAGATTTGTGGAAGGAACTTATACATGTCCCACAGGACAAACAATATGGCTGCTTTGACAATTTATGGCCGCCACAACATTTTGGTAACCGATAAAGTATGCCAGTGGTGCGTGCCTAGAGAGGAGCGTTCTCATGAAGAAGTTACGTACATTAGACTCTCTCTTATCCGGCGTTTTGTTAACCGGCGCGCTCCCTTATCCGGCGCTCGCAAAATAATATCAAATTTGTTAAACTAAAATTAACATTCAATTATTAGATTATCTATTATATGAGCCACGTGTATTTACGAGCAAGTAATAATTCCGTAACTCACGTATCTTTTATGTATTTTTATTGTACATACATATGTACATTGTATTTATAATGAAGGGAACGCTAATACAATATTTTATTACTCCACTAATATCCTATAAATAAATTATAATAAATACATAGATGAAAATCAAACATTTATAAAAAATGTTTCCTAAAATAGAAAAACAAAGGTACCGTCCCGTGGCACAACAATATCGTCTTATCGGGAAATGAACACTTAACTAGTAAAGTCAACGTTTAATTTTTTTCCACAGAAACCCTCTCCTCCTATTTATTTTTCCTTTGCACCAGTTCTCTTTTTCTCAGTTTTCATTTGATTCTCATAGTGAAAAGAATTGCTGGATCGTTTTTTTCGTTAGTGAAATTGAATGTTTAAAATTTTACTTTACTCACGTGCGACGTTTTTATTTACATTGTTTACGGACGTTTTGTACGGTCGGTGCAGGATAGTGAACATTTTTTTAAAAATCATCAAGTTATAAAGTGATAAAACAATGGCTTCCACTTCAAAAATAAAGAAAATTGTTCTTTCCATCCAACAAAAAATTGACGGCAATTGAAAGGATGGAAAAGGGAGAAACAGCTGCTAAAATAGCCAAGGAATTACGTCTTAACACTAAAGAAGTGGTGGGACTATGCAGCGCGAAACAGTGTTGTGTTAGCGAAACAAAAGAAAATTACCCGATTTTTTTAACAAATAATATTTTTAGAATTTTAAATTTTGTATGTAATTAAACGCAGATTTGAAAATATCTTTTTAATGCTTGGTTAAATATACATATGTACGTACATATAATAAATCAATGTTCAGTATGTACAGATTTGTCAATTTAATAAATGTTATCAACAAAATACATACCTACGTATTCCTTAGCTCACCTAAAAACACTTTTTTTTATGCTTCAATTGATATATATTTTCTCATTAATTGATGAATTCCGTTATCCGGCGTCACGTCGGTCCCGGCAACGCCGGATAAGGTAGTCTACTGTACTCCCCCAAAAGGAAAGTAAACCGAATAAGGAAACATCCCAAAATGAATTATGCAGGAGCGTGGTGGGATTTTCTGGTTGTTAGCATCGCAACTTGCTCAGGACACTCGGATAAGTAGAGCCAGATAAAAAAAAACTTTTTCCATACCAAAACGACTATATGCCATTCAAAAAAATTGAATAAAATCCCCTACAAAATATAAAATTACAATTATTTATTTCAGTCGGGCAGTCACTTTCCTATGGGAACTTGATTGAATGTTATTCTAGTTGATTTATATTTGACAATTTATTGATGACGCAATGCATTTTCAGAAATGTAATTTAAAGGAGCAGTAACTCTTTTCTTTTTAAAATCCCGAATTAGATTTTTTTCTCTGATTTAGGGTATAGAGAAAGTATGGTATGGAACCTGCTTCTTGCCTTCGTATAAGGAACTGTTGTAATCGTTCAAAAAATCGAGTTCATGTTTTAACGGAATTTCACGTTTCAAGGTAGGTACCTTGACTATTTCCGCCATTGTCATTGGGTACCTATTTGACTGAAACGTGATAATGTTACATGACCTGAATTTATTTACATTTTAGCCAAAATCGAAGGTAAATTGAGACTTTTTCTAGGCCTAACTACATTTTACCTGAAATCACTTATATTATTGGGCTAATACAAATTCTTTTGAAATAAAAGTTATGGAGAAATTTGAAAAGCGCATTTTATATGAAATAAATGTTTTTCGATCGCCAGGATTATGAAATATATGCCGGAAATAGTCTTAAAATGACATCACGAAACCCTATTTTTTGATTGAGTTACGTGAAAACGTTAGTCCCATTGAAAAATTAGTTCAGACCGAAAATTCATTATGAATTTTCCAACTTTGAGTACGTCCTCAGACTTGAGATTCTCCTCCTAATATGAGAGCGCCGGTAGTTAAGTGGTATGCGTGCTTGCTTACTGAGCTCAAGATCGCGGATTCGAAACCCGGCCGAGCCCCTTAGTTTATTTTATCTGGGAGGTAAAATAAACGTAAGCACGCCGTCCTTCGGATGGGACGTTAAGCGATGATCCAGAACCTGTACGATGTCAGGTACTCGTTAAAGACCCCTATTATGCGTGAATGAAAATTTAGGGTAGGCAAAATTTAGGACTCCTATACTAGTGTCGGACTCCTGTCCACCAGATTGACAAAAGAGCGCTCTGGTAGTAGGCGATATGACCACGTAGTTCGTGGCCCGGGCATGAGCCACAATAACTAACCTCCTAATATGAACATCACACCTCCTTTTGAACTCTTCTATATCTCATACGCTATAATGCAATAGCGCTCCTAAAATTGCACAATTAGTCTCTTTTCAAATGCACCAATTAAAAAATACAAAGACGTCTGCCAAGTAACTGCACGAAGCATGCTCGCCTACCTTCAGTTATGGATCAGCTGATTATTATCATTATCTGTATTTCGTTGAGCGGGAACTCTTTTGTCTTTACCTTTCGATAAAAAATGGATTTTTCAAAAATCGTTGCAGGACTGTTAGGGTCTTTAGAGCTTCTATACTCAGCCTGAGACCTTGGTTGTTGAGTGGTTAGCGTTACAATTGTGTTATGGGAGTTGAGTGACTGAGAGTTGGCCTCGATTGTTAAGTGATCAGGGTTGCTATGGAGAGGTGTTGGATGTTTGTTAAGCGGTTAGCATCTGGTTATAGGCCTGAAAGAGAGGTTCAATGTGTGAATTATCCAGAATGGGCCTCAATCGCTCAGAGGTTAAAGGAACGGATAGTCTTCGGGGGGGGGGGGGGGGATTATCTGGATTGGAATGGGATTACAAGAGTACTGATATGGAAAGAAAGCTTAGGGTGGAATTTGAAGTTGTTCTTAGTTCGACAATTGTACTTAGGGCCTTTGGATTGAAAGATGTTGGATGGCTTAGCACAGCCTTTAGTGGTAACACAACCTTTAAGTAAATCAGCTGAACAATAACTAGTAACTAAAAAGATGTTTGTCATCCAAAAAAAAAAAAAAAAAAAAAAAATCTGGATACGATACATTCTGTACACCGCTTCCTAGATAGGATTTTTTTGTTTTTGTAATATTTTGAATTTTATGCATTATTTATAATGTATAAGAGAGAATCGTAATACAAACTTGTACTGAATGAGGTGGAAGGAGGGCATGGCGGAGGTGAGGTTGGCGTAGAGACTGCGCAGGCGCGGCCAATAGGTGAAGGAGCCGTTCAAAAGATCCTGAGCGATCACGGTGTCTCTCACGAAGCTGATATAGTTGTCTCCAGCCAGCTTCCCCCGCCCGAAGTAGTTGATGCCGTTTACCATCGAGATGCCAATATGCTCGATGCTCCGTAGCAGGTTTTTGAAGGCTATCAGAAATCTGAAACATTTTTACAAACAAACACCTACTAGATATCTAAATTAATATCTAAATCGAATTCCGCCGGGGCTGAAAGTGACGCCACACGATCTACGGGTGGTCGCTCCCGGCCCGCCATAACCTCAAAAAATATATACATATATATATGTATAAATTATAATATACAGGGTGTATCGCAAGCAGATGACAATACTCGGGGGGGTGAATGCCCCACTCAAGTACACTAAGAAACCGTGGTAATCAAATTCCGTTTCAACCTAGTGTAGAAAATAATGAGACTTTTAATTTTTTTGACGATAACCATGTCTTTTTAGCAAAATGTCCGTAAATATCACTTTTTGGTTAAGGTAAAGTGAAATCTGGCTACACTGTCGTAATCGACGTTAAATTTCCTAATAGATGACATGTTTTTTGACATGAAAATCGAAAAGATTGAAATAGGAGGCTGACGTTTATTTCAAAATGAACACTTGTTTAAATTGTTTGGCAAATTTTCAGTTTACTGTAATTTATTTTCTCTATTCGCTAGGATGTCCCAAATTCACCAAAAGTTAGCAAAAATATGGCTCTTTAAAAAAATACCTAATGTTGTTCTTTATTGTCGACCATTGTCGGAGTGAGACGGGAGAAAAGATGAAAAACATGGGTAAACCTAACTTACACAAAGCGAGACTTTTTATAAAATTAACTAATACATTATTTTTAAAAAATTGATAATATTACATTTATCTTTCAGAGATAAAAAATGTTTTGTACTGTACATTGTTTTGGAAAAATTATAACAACATTTTTTGGGAAATTTTCAATTTACCGTAATTTGTTTTCTCCATTCGCTAGGATGTTCTAAATTCACCAAATTACTATTATTCCCTGAAATAATAATTAATTATTTATTTCCTTTGAATAAACGAAGTTATTTCTGTTTTCCCTATTGTTGGCTTCTGCTGAAGATTAGAGAGTAAAAAAAAATAAAAATCTCATTATTTTCTACACTAAGTTGAAACGGATTTTTATTACCCCGGTTTCTTAGTGTATTGAACTCTTAGTGTACTTGTGGGGCATTCACCCCCCCGAGTATTGTCATCTGCTTGCGATACGCCCTGTATATGTATAAAATATATGAATTAGTGATTTAGTGAGGTATTTATTGTAATATTATGACTTTTCGCGTTTTTAATAATAATAATAAATTATGATAATTTTTCTTTACTTTAAAACCCGCGGGAATTTTCTCAACTGTATGTGTTGTTTGGTGTTGAATTGAAGATAATTCCATTTAGAAGAACATGCTCGGAACTAGAGATGCCTGCGAGAGAATCGCGATCGCTGGGAGCGGAAACAAAGAACAAAGAAGATAGAGGATAGAAAGGAAACAGATAATTGTCTACATCCGTTGTATGATGAACAGTGGGGCGGGCTTCCCACACCCCTATTCTTAGAAGAAGCTGATGCAACCGGTAATCTGTGATTGGCTGGAGGTAAATTTGGCGGGAACCAACAGCCAATCAGACGTCGGGATCCGTTCCCCCACCACGATGAGGCTCAGGGACCACAACCTTGCTTGGAGCTCACTCTTCCTTCATGTGTGGACCGGTCACCATGTTTCTTTTATATTTTACAATTAGTTCAGTATGTGAATTTTCAGTCTTCATTCATGTCTGGTGTGATCACCACGTCTCGTTATATTTGACAGATAGTTTTAATATGTGAAATCACTTCTTATCCATACTTGGGGCCGTTAAGGCCACATCAAACTAGTCACTGAGATATTGTGTATTTCAGACGGTGTAAAGCCAGTGAAAAATGTAACTTCTAGTGTGCCCTCGAAATCAGACAGATCTATGCGATTGGATGAGTTCTGCGAGATATCCGGATAAAGATGATCGCACCGACATCGTCAGGGATATAATAATCAAGGTACCTGTAATTCGAGGATAGATGTTTTAGAAATGATTCAGTCTTAGGCTCATTTTGTTTATAAATGATATTTTAATTTTATTCTGAAATCTCTGTATGTTCTAAATATGTTGTTTTGCGTTATTATTAAATTAAATATGTTACGATTCTAAGTTGATTCATTCCATTTTCCCCACTCATGCTTCTTCCAGTTGGCAACAGTAATTAATTATTATTAATTACTGGTAACAACTACACGTTAGGAACTTGTAACCGTTCTTCCCGTGAGGAGTGTATTCAGCTATCCAGACATTGTTCATTTAAAGTCGCGATTTTAATAATTATCGATTTTAATAATTTTCCGATATTAATTATATATTTTTTTAAAACTAATTACGTAATTTACACTCGCACGAGAAGGAGAACTGTTACAATATATATATTCTGATGACCTTTGCCTCTTATAATAGATTGAAGCTATACCCGGCGCCTCCACCATAAATTGAAGTGACCTTGCTTGGAGTCTTAAAACTTTTATTATTATTCTGAAAATGATTTTACTTTTGGGGTTAACATGCGTACTCAGAAGGTGAACTGGGCTATAGAGAGTTTAGAGAACAATTTATAAGACAACATACATTTATTAACACAATTATTGACCATATATTAGTGAGGCGTCCCTCCATAATCGCACATCTGGAATAAAATATCTATAAAACATGAAACAATTTATATAGACTTAAATGTTCTTGTAACTCCCGCAACATGAAGGTGTCTATTGATGATCAGCCAGCCATTCGTCTCGATGTCGGAGAAAAATGTAAAATAAATGATTCCGTTACCTTGAAAGTCTTCTTTTTCCTAACCACACTCAAGCCTGTGGTTTCTCCTCCAGGATTCACGAAGATTGAGGAACTTCCAGTCCCTTCGAAGTAGGCAGCAGGGATGATCTCCCTCCAGCAGCAAAATGAGAGTCTTCGGTCTCCTACGTCAGCTCAAACAGGAGTCTCCTTCCTCCCGCAGCTCAGCCAGGAATGTCTTCTCCTCAACAGCTCAACTCTGAATAACTGCCTAGCTCAACAGCTGAACTCGGAATGACTGCCTACCTCGGCCACTAAAACAGGAGTGACTGTGTCCTCTGGTAGCTGAACGAGCAATGTCTACCTCATACTGCACAGGAACCAACTTGAATTTCCATCCCCTCCACTTTATGTATCTTCCAACTAGTGCGCTTCTCGTGGTCGCTCTCATAACTATAATTACCAATCGGTCTCTGATATGCAATATATCACAATTGCCTCCCTTTGATTAAAAAAATTGCGGAGATACATTTGTTAAGGTAGCGACGTAATTTTTTTTTTTTTCACTGGCTCTAATTTCACCCACTTCTGAACACTTCTTATATTACACTGTACAATCTTATACAATATTACAATTTTTTATAATATATAACGATGGCTTTAAAAATGGCTTGAATATGTTAGTCTGTCTCGTACTTTATCAACTTCGTCCTGTCTGTTTGTCTCATATTTTATCAGCTTTGTCCTGTCGGCTTATTTAATTAAATTATTACTTTAAATTATTTATTCTTCATTACTCCTTAAATTCTTTATTATTTATTCTTCAAATTCTCTATTATTCATTGATACATGTGCCTTGGTAATAAAATTCTTTTTTTTTTTTTTTTTTTTTTTTAACTATCAACCTTCATTTTCTTGCTATCAAATCTCATTCCAAATACCCCACTTAGGTATCAATTATTAACGACGACCGACGAAGAATGCTTCCACAGCATTAAAATACTAATAACGACGAAATATGCTCTCAACGCATCTATATCCACAATTACTACCACAAATATCGACGAAGAATGTCTTTCCTGACATCGTAGATTGGCCCTATTTCGGCTCACAAAATTCTCCATAAACTTTCATATCATTATTTATCGTCTAATATCCTTCTCTGTTTAAAAATTACCATTACCATTTCTTTCTTTACTTCGCACCATATTTAATCATCAAGGCATCCAAAACGTAACAATGTTAATAACATTTTCCTTATTTATCTATCAAGATTTAATCAGCCGACAGTCCATAGAATTAAAAATATCCTATCTGTTGAGATATCTTCCAAAGTGAAACCGCTATTCTAACAATGCGTCGAAGTTAATTTAATTTTTTACTTATCTCCAAATGTTCTGTCCTGTCTGTTCATGTTGAGACCTGCAAGCCGCTATCATAATACTTTTCTAAAATTAATTTGATTTTTACTTATCTCCAACTATCCTGTCTAGTATTGTTGTGTTTAGATCTGAAGCCGCTATCTTAACAATACTGTTTTAAAATTAATTTGTTATCTACATAACTTGAACAATCCTGTCCTGTCAGGTTTAGACCTGAAGCCCGCCAAATGAATAACTAACAAAAATATTAACACAAAACGAAACGAAAAATATATGAACGCTAAACTATATAATACTTATTTACAATTTTTATTTACAAACATGCCCAGTATGGATATTTTCCTGAATTCCGAAAAATACCCAATTGCACTCAACTAGCCGGGGGTTCGTGGGACCCCAAGAATCCTGGTCAATTCCGTCTGCGGCGTTAATTTAGTTCCGGGCTCTTCCCTTGACAGTTCCCTGCGTGAATTTCAACCCTTCCCTCTTATATCTTTTCAAAAGAGAAATATGAAAACGTCCCCTTTTCTGTCCTGCATCTGGGTTATGTTTAATTGTTACTAAATAAGGTCCTTCCCAGTATATCAATGGTTTATAAACTTCTTCGTTATTTTTCGGTACCCTTAATGATTCAAGTAATACTGATCCCCCCATGATTAATTTCTGAGTTCTATGTTGTCTATCGTCTGTACCTATACGGATAGTATCGTCTTTCTTATGTACGCATACAAGTGGAGATATGTATTGGCTTTCTGTATCCTCACTCATTTGTACGCACTCGTCTGTCAGTTCTGTTTTCGTGTCTAATATTTCTTTTTCTATTATGTCCCCTTGTTGTACAGTTTCCGTAGTTAATTCTTGTCCCTGAATGTCCATGTCAGTCTGTAATTGTTTATTATGACCGGTCAGGTCCTCAATTTTTATGTTCAGTTCTTGGAAACCATTTTTTATATATGTCCTTAATGATTGTAAGATCTCTGTCATCTCTGTCCTAATTGATGTCATATTTGATTCCATTCTTTCTAATCTTTCATTACTTTCTGTCATCTTTGTCATTAACAATTCATTACTTTCTTTTATCTCTGTCATAAACGATTTATTATTTTCTTTTATAATTTTCATCAATGTGTCCATGTCTAAACTACTGTTTCTGTCTGTCGTCTTTTCTGTTGTTTTGTTTGTCTCTAGTACTAATTCCCCATTCGTCTCTTCGTCATCCCCTTGGTCACCCTCTGTCATTGACTTACGTATTTTTGACCTTGTCCCTTCAGCCATTTTTAGAATACAAAATAATATAATAGATATAAATCAATATAAATTATAAATTGTTCTCTTATCTCACCGGATTTCTTTCGTACCCGGCACAATCCACCATAAATTGATATGATCTTTGCCTCTTATAATAGATTGAAGCTATACCCGGCATCCTACACCATAAATTGATATGATCTTTCTTGGGGTCTTAAAACTTTTATTATTATTCTGAAAATGATTTTACTTTTGGGGTTAACATGCGTACTCGGAAGGTGAACTAGGCTATAGAGAGTTTAGAGAACAATTTATAAGACAACATACATTTATTAACACAATTATTGACCATATATTAGTGAGGCGTCCCTCCATAATCGCACATCTGGAATAAAATATCTATAAAACATGAAACAATTTATATAGACTTAAATGTTCTTGTAACTCCCGCAACATGAAGGTGTCTATTGATGATCAGCCAGCCATTCGTCTCGATGTCGGAGAAAAATGTAAAATAAATGATTCAGTTACCTTGAAAGTCTCCTTTTTCCTAACCACACTCAAGCCTGTGGTTTCTCCTCCAGGATTCACGAAGATTGAGGAACTTCCAGTCCCTTCGAAGTAGGCAGCAGGGATGATCTCCCTCCAGCAGCAAAATGAGAGTCTTCGGTCTCCTACGTCAGCTCAAACAGGAGTCTCCTTCTTCCCGCAGCTCAGCCAGGAATGTCTTCTCCTTCAACAGCTCAACTCTGAATAACTGCCCAGCTCAACAGCTGAACTCGGAATGACTGCCTACCTCGGCCACTAAAACAGGAGTGACTGTGTCCTCTGGTAGCTGAACGAGCAATGTCTACCTCATACTGCACAGGAACCAACTTGAATTTCCATCCCCTCCACTTTATGTATCTTCCAACTAGTGCGCTTCTCGTGGTCGCTCTCATAACTATAATTACCAATCGGTCTCTGATATGCAATATATCACAATATATATATATACAGAATAGAAAACAATTGTTTTTGAGAGCAAAATATAATGTACTTAACATTACAATACAGATCAATTTAATTTACATCATAGTACAAATCTAAGTTGGAAACACATTACGTATGTTGTGCGTTGTGTTGTGGAGCTAACTTCTTTTGTTGTTGATTATGTTACAATAATTGTTGTTTCTGTTTTCTCATACAATTGACCTTTTTATACACACGACAGAACCTGGATTTCCTTCAATAATGAAAATACACTGTCGACTCGTATCAGTCATTAACACTAAACTGCATCACTGTTTCGCCTTAGCATTTTGTTGTTATTACTTACCAGTGGAACAAAGAACAGAGGACAGAGAGAGACAAAACATTGCATTCTATGCCAAAACAATAAACAAATGACGCGGCTCTGATGTTTTAAATGCTTTTGAAGGAAATATAAGAAACCTTCAGAGGCCTCTCTATCTCTCTCTCTTAGCCAAGTGCGAAGAGAGTTTTCATTGGTCTGTCCATCATTCATTCTTTTCATAGTTATTCATTTATATTAATGAACTTCAAATGGTAGTTGTTTTTGGTTTTGTTCCTACATCAAACTTAACGACTGAACCGATTTTCGTGAAATTTCACATGTAGCATTATATAAGCCAGACAGCCGAGGCCCTTTGGTTTTTTATTTTGGAGGTGAAATAAACTTGAGTAGGCAACATTTAGGACTCCCACAGTAGAGTTGGGCATAGAGAGCGCTCTGGTAGTAGACCTCGTAGTTAAGCACGCCTTCCTTCGGATGGACCTTTTCCGAGTCTGTACGATGTCAGGAACTCGTTAAGGACCCCTTCTCTAGGTGAACAAACCTGAGTAGGCAACATTTAGGACTCCCACAGTAGAGTTGGGCAGAGAGAGCGCTCTGGTAGTAGACCTCGTAGGTAAGCACGCCTTCCTTCGGATGGACCTTTTCCGAGTCTGTACGATGTCAGGAACTTGTTAAGGACCCCTTCTCTAGGTGAATAAACCTGAGTAGGCAACATTTAGGACTCCCACAGTAGAGTTGGGCAGAGAGAGCGCTCTGGTAGTAGACCTCGTAGTTAAGCACGCCTTCCTTCGGATGGACCTTTTCCGAGTCTGTACGATGTCAGGAACTCGTTAAGGACCCCTTCTCTAGGTGAATAAACCTGAGTAGGCAACATTTAGGACTCCCACAGTAGAGTTGGGCAGAGAGAGCGCTCTGGTAGTAGACCTCGTAGTTAAGCACGCCTTCCTTCGGATGGACCTTTTCCGAGTCTGTACGATGTCAGGAACTCGTTAAGGACCCCTTCTCTAGGTGAATAAACCTGAGTAGGCAACATTTAGGACTCCCACAGTAGAGTTGGGCAGAGAGAGCGCTCTGGTAGTAGACCTTGTAGTTAAGCACGCCTTCCTTCGGATGGACCTTTTCCGAGTCTGTACGATGTCAGGAACTCGTTAAGGACCCCTTCTCTAGGTGAATAAACCTGAGTAGGCAACATTTAGGACTCCCACAGTAGAGTTGGGCAGAGAGAGCGCTCTGGTAGTAGACCTCGTAGTTAAGCACGCCTTCCTTCGGATGGACCTTTTCCGAGTCTGTACGATGTCAGGAACTCGTTAAGGACCCCTTCTCTAGGTGAATAAATCTGAGTAGGCAACATTTAGGACTCCCACAGTAGAGTTGGGCAGAGAGAGCGCTCTGGTAGTAGACCTCGTAGTTAAGCACGCCTTCCTTCGGATGGACCTTTTCCGAGTCTGTACGATGTCAGGAACTCGTTAAGGACCCCTTCTCTAGGTGAATAAATCTGAGTAGGCAACATTTAGGACTCCCACAGTAGAGTTGGGCAGAGAGAGCGCTCTGGTAGTAGACCTCGTAGTTAAGCACGCCTTCCTTCGGATGGACCTTTTCCGAGTCTGTACGATGTCAGGAACTCGTTAAGGACCCCTTCTCTAGGTGAATAAACCTGAGTAGGCAACATTTAGGACTCCCACAGTAGAGTTGGGCAGAGAGAGCGCTCTGGTAGTAGACCTCGTAGTTAAGCACGCCTTCCTTCGGATGGACCTTTTCCGAGTCTGTACGATGTCAGGAACTCGTTAAGGACCCCTTCTCTAGGTGAATAAACCTGAGTAGGCAACATTTAGGACTCCCACAGTAGAGTTGGGCAGAGAGAGCGCTCTGGTAGTAGACCTCGTAGTTAAGCACGCCTTCCTTCGGATGGACCTTTTCCGAGTCTGTACGATGTCAGGAACTCGTTAAGGACCCCTTCTCTAGGTGAATAAACCTGAGTAGGCAACATTTAGGACTCCCACAGTAGAGTTGGGCAGAGAGAGCGCTCTGGTAGTAGACCTCGTAGTTAAGCACGCCTTCCTTCGGATGGACCTTTTCCGAGTCTGTACGATGTCAGGAACTCGTTAAGGACCCCTTCTCTAGGTGAATAAACCTGAGTAGGCAACATTTAGGACTCCCACAGTAGAGTTGGGCAGAGAGAGCGCTCTGGTAGTAGACCTCGTAGTTAAGCACGCCTTCCTTCGGATGGACCTTTTCCGAGTCTGTACGATGTCAGGAACTCGTTAAGGACCCCTTCTCTAGGTGAATAAACCTGAGTAGGCAACATTTAGGACTCCCACAGTAGAGTTGGGCAGAGAGAGCGCTCTGGTAGTAGACCTCGTAGTTAAGCACGCCTTCCTTCGGATGGACCTTTTCCGAGTCTGTACGATGTCAGGAACTCGTTAAGGACCCCTTCTCTAGGTGAATAAACCTGAGTAGGCAACATTTAGGACTCCCACAGTAGAGTTGGGCAGAGAGAGCGCTCTGGTAGTAGACCTCGTAGTTAAGCACGCCTTCCTTCGGATGGACCTTTTCCGAGTCTGTACGATGTCAGGAACTCGTTAAGGACCCCTTCTCTAGGTGAATAAACCTGAGTAGGCAACATTTAGGACTCCCACAGTAGAGTTGGGCAGAGAGAGCGCTCTGGTAGTAGACCTCGTAGTTAAGCACGCCTTCCTTCGGATGGACCTTTTCCGAGTCTGTACGATGTCAGGAACTCGTTAAGGACCCCTTCTTTAGGTGAATAAACCTGAGTAGGCAACATTTAGGACTCCCACAGTAGAGATGTTTTCGCCAGAGATCTTGTGGAAGTTCATTGTAAATACTAATGAATAAAAAACTTAAAAACAAGTCAAAAAATCCCACTTTATTTCCCTAAAAAAAATAAATAAAAAAATAAAAAAAAATAAATAAAAAAATAAAATATGGTGGGATGTTTTGACTTGTTTTTAAGTTTTTTATTCATTAGTATCCCACAGTAGAGTTGGGCAGAGAGAGCGCTCTGCTAGTAGACCTCGTAGTTAAAACCCGGATCACTATAACTATCTATAGGCTTGGCGACTATAATAACTAACGCACAGACTCGGGACCATCGCTCAACATCCTAATCCGAAGGTCGACGAGCTCGTTTTTTTAAGCTTCCAGATAGGATACGGGTAATGTTGGCTGTCAAAGACTCCTTTCTTTGTCATTCAAAAATAAAAATGATCTTTCACTGCCTTTTCCCTAGATTTAAAAGACGACATGTCTCATTGTCATGAGGATGAAAATTGAAACGTCCATGAATGTACCTACTGTCAAAGAACGGCCCAGAAATTGCATGAGAGATAGTCAAGTAACCCGGGCAACACCGGATAGTACTGCTAATTGCATGAGAGATAGTCAAGTAACCCGGGCAACACCGGATAGTACTGCTAATTGCATGAGAGATAGTCAAGTAACCCGGGCAACACCGGATAGTACTGCTAATTGCATGAGAGATAGTCAAGTAACCCGGGCAACACCGGATAGTACTGCTAATTGCATGAGAGATAGTCAAGTAACCCGGGCAACACCGGATAGTACTGCTAATTGCATGAGAGATAGTCAAGTAACCCGGGCAACACCGGATAGTGCTGCTAATTAATAAATAAAACCTTGAGCTATATTTTTTCCCCCAAAATACCATTCATTATTTTTTTATTGGCAAAAAATGTCTGGCTAATGAAGAAAAAAAAATTGGGATGTGGATGAAACATCTATCAAAAGATGTGGCATGTAAAAATATGTAAAATAAAAAAGTTGTATAGATTCAGAATGTCCTAATTAAAACGTCTGTAACTTGTTGGTATATAAACATATTAAGCTCAGAGAAAAATATGTAAATATAAATAAATTCGAACGGAAGCGAGTGAAATAATGGAAACGTATAGCCTTATTGTGTTACGTAACGTTTTCCAAAAAGTATGAATTTCTAGGTTAAATGCTGCAGAAGGCTTGGTCTTATATTAAAATGGAAAATGAATGACTGGAATAAATAAAATAATATAGGCAGTGTATCGAATCGGAAAAGCGAAAAGGAAGAAAAGAGCTTTCGGAGAAGAGAGAGGCAGTTCATTTGTAAGCCAACTTGTCATGAATATAAAGAAACCCAGAGCTGGGTCCTTGTCCTAACCTCTTCAGTTGTACGATGAGTGGAAGAAATATTGATCTCAAGAAGAGGATAGGTATATTCCGACTTGAGGTACAACAATCTAGGATGTTAGGTAGTTATCCTGAATCATGCCCGGGCTTTAACTACAAGGTCATATCTCCTACTACCAGAGCACTCTTTTGTCACTCTGGTGGATGTAAGTCCCACTCTACTGTGGGAATCCTAAATTTTGCCTACCCAGAATTAATCACGTTGGGTAGGGGTTTTTAACAAGTACCTGACTTCGTACAGGCTATCGCTTAAAGTTCCATCCGTTAGTTTTTTGACCTTCCGGATAAAAAAAGCGCTATATCTGTACTTAAAAGTAACTTGTGAATTAACGATAACTATAAACAATTGTCTGTTTGAGTTTGTATTTATGCATTTATGTACATTTGTTTTTTGAGGGGCGCCGGTGGTACAAAAGTAGCGTGCTTGTCTACAGTGCTCAAGATCGAGGGCTCGAAACCCGGCCGAGAGCCTTACGTATGACATCTGTGAGGGATTTCAACTCCAAGCGCTTCTTTTCAAGAAGAAGGACGACCCGAACTGCTCGTGCGGAGGTGTTGAGACTGCAGAACACGTTATCTACCCCTTCCTTACTTCTAATTTTTTTTTCAGTCATGTTTATGTCGTTAGGTTACCTTGTACGTATCAGGAGCCAAACAGACAGATTCATAACAGTACCTTATACCTTTCCGATGAAGGTTACTCACCGCCAGACGCCGCTGTTGTCCGTCTCCTTGATCTGGTCAGTCAAATGTACCAACATGGCCGCGTTCACTGAGTTGTACCAGTGCAGCACGTCACGAATGGTACTATCCTCGCTGCTTATGTTTTCTCTGGTAATCAGACAAAATCTTTTTTTAAACAAATAATTTGTCGCACCCTTATATAAATTGCTTTACAAATAAAATCCACAATCAAATCCCTTTATTTCATTATTATTTATATTTTCCCTGAAAATAAAAGAGAGATATAGAGAGAGAAGTGGTGACTTTAACTTAGCCCAACAAAAAAGTGTCGGAACTTTTTGCTGTTTCACTTTTTAAGGAGGGAAGACCGTTAGCTGCTAACTGGATGGGGTCCATAGTCCTAAGGAGGGAAGGCAGTTAGCTGCTAACTGGATGGGGTCCACAGTCCTAAATAAAACTTGCAGCAAGTGAACAAAGAAAAACCTGCCTCATTTTCATCTCCAGACTCATATTAAAGTACAAAAGTTGTCGG